>JANFOE010001416.1:0-731134 GCA_025667525.1 Glebionis coronaria
GAATGTACATATAAGTGTAAGTGTTTCAATGTCATGATATACAATTACCAAGGGAGACCAGTGAAGTTGTGAATTCCATCAAACGCATACTAAAAAGCAGCAAAAGGTAGCCAAGAATTGGCAGCAGCAATAGCAACTTCACTAAGATTGGGCATGTTTCTTCTAGGTAAACAGAACTTATAAGAAAGTTTAAGGCCATAAAAAGATTTTCAGAAAGTCAGAAACCAGGAATACGATTGTGAGGCAACTCACTTGTGTTGTAGTAACTTACCATTTACAGTTTGAAAATCTGCGCCAAACATTGCACGAGCTGTTACCTGGTCTTTTTGGTATATTGACGACTAAGTTTTAATCTGGAATCTAACATTTGGAGCTATCAGAGTTACCTGTTACTGAGCGCTTAATGATGTGGATGTGAAAAAAGACAATTCTTGAAATTTGGAATGAACCTTTATTAGTGAAAGAAAGGCCTAAGATAAAAGACCAAATTAAAGTACGGAAATGCATATCTCTCCCCATGATCATGAGCGACCAGTTTCGGATGATGTAAGATGATTCTTCTTGACAATGTGCCGGTCAATGGTCATAACTCATAAGATTGCTGAAACTTGCTATTTCAGCCATACAGACATAAATAAGTCAGATACATGTAATCAACTGATTTTAATAACAGCTATTTGGCGTTAATGCGTTGGGATCAGAGTATGGTTAGCAAAGTGTCTCAATGTGAATTGCCATTGGAATTACCACAGCAACTTAAATATAACTTAAATATATTCAGAATCAAGCCTCAGCTCCTTTACCGACCTTGAAATCATAGTACCTAGACAGAATACCTTCAAAATATTAGGTATTTGGATACGAACCAAATTCGAATTAGTAGGATTTTATATGTCACTTTAAATGATTTTTATTGACACCCTCATAGGAGTAACTTAAAAACTATAACATGAATTCGAATTGCCCCTAGATAATGAAAATGGTTAATGGTTCAGTAAGTCACTAACTTTAGCCCATTGGGAAGGGTTGGGTATTTACTCTCAGGCACTTGTGCTCCCTTAAGCTGCAATTAAGAAAGTTAAAGTACCAAACATCAGGTAACTAAGCAAATGCTAAGCTTCTACCCATTTACTTTTTAAATTGGGATAAAAATATAATCTAGCAAGAAAATGGGTCAAATTGGTTGAATGCTTAAAACTAATATAAAGTTGTAAAAAAATGTACCTTTTGATGGACAATACCTCATTTGCAGCACATGAGAAGTCCCATATTATGAAATTATTTTTTCACTTAAGGAGCCCACACATAAGCCAAATGGGCAGTTGATTATCTAACTAAGACTAATAATCTTTAAACGAAGCAAGGGTGGTTCGCTTCTAAAAGTTATTTATGTTTGACCAGATGGACTCCCCATCATCGTTGATTTCTGCTATAAGCAGGTCACCCAGCCACACATACCCATTTTACCGAATAACGACCCATTAGGATGTACCCAACCTACCCATTTCCACCTCTACTTGGTAGCACGATATACTAACCTGTCTTTGACTCAACCAGCATGCTTTACATCATTATATTAATGATAAACGTAAACATAAGTGCCTTTTCCTTCATAGTATGGATCTTGAATATGACATATAACGTCTATATGTCACCCTCTTTCACATGATCTTTCGAGACAAACAATCATGATTGGACTGTAAACTACCTTTCTTACAGCTCCAAATGCGAACCCACCCATGATTAGATGATCGTAGGATGTTTGGTTTGGCAGTGATTCTTCAACTTCCATATGTTCCACCCATGCAACCTGCATATCATATCCATAAATATAAATTAAAATGACACGTTATATTAAACATAACTACAAAAATTGAGTTTGCAAAAAATAGAGTTGGTATAAAGATGGCATTGCATACTTGAGATACTGATATAAAGATGACACTTATGAACCCCAAGAGAGAATACACATGTTTCTTGTTGCAGCAGATAAGCCTTGCAAGTAGGAACATAGTAGTTGATGAGACATGTGTGAATGTTCTTGTGGTTTCCAACACTTACTAAAATAGAAAAGGGAAAGGTGGTTTAATCAGATTACATGTTGACAACGTATCGTTTGCGCTAACATAACCTGAGTGAACACATCTTTGGCTTAATAAACCTTTGTATAATATATTTTTTTTTCAACGCACCTTGTTCTGTAGGGCATCATAGATCACATAACTTGAAATTGGATATATAAACTCCCATTGTCACCTCCGATATCAAAGACTCCTTCTTGATTGATTAACAATGCATTGATTATGGTCTTCTGTGGGAGCTGCAAATGAAAAACGAAATAAGTTAAAACTTTAATAGATCTGTATTTATTCTTAGACGTCTTAGAGGCAACTGTAGGTAGAAAGCCCAATATACACATGTTTCTGGTTGCAGCAGATAAGCCTCGCAAGCAGGATCATGGTAGTTGATGAGACATGTGTGAATGTTCTTGTGGTTTCCAACACTTACTAAAATAGAAAAAGGGAAAGGTGGTTTAATCAGATTACATATTGACAACGTATCATTTGCGCTAACATAACCCGAGTGAATGCATCTTTGGCTTAATAAATCTTTGTATAATATAAAAAAATTTCAACGCACCTTGTTCTGTAGGGCATCATAGATCACATAACTTGAAATTGGATATATAAACTCCCATTGTCACCTCTGATATCAAAGACTCCTTCTTAATTGATTAACAATGCACTGATTGTGGTCTTATGTGGGAGCTGCAAATGAAAAACGAAATAAGTTAAAACTTTAATAGATCTGTATATATTCTTAGACGTCTTAGACGCAACTGTAGGTAGAAAGCCCAATATATGACATGTTATTTTTTGTTTTGTGGTTTTTTGTACTTTCTGATTGATTAACCAATAATTAGATTGTATTTGAAAATGGATTAAAAACTCACAGATATTTCTTTAACAAAATACTTCCAAAGTTGTCGTATAACACGTTGACAGTGCTAAAGCTTTACATTCTAATTAAACAATGCAGTTCAGTTTGGTATACCAGATGACAAATGTAATAGTGAACTTGATTGCTTAAAAGTGGGTCGATTCAGGTGACATTGTTCCTCTTTTTGCTCAACATGTGCAAACAAACTTAGACGTCATAATTTCTTAAGAAAGAGGATTTCTACTCCATTTGTGTATCTGTGTGTTGATATATTCAAATTATTCGACCAATAAAGTGAGAAACCATAAATATATACTAATAAAACTTGTTTGAACGCGACATAATAATTTTATTAGGTTTAAAGATTATATAAAAAAAATGTTACCTTTAAAAACATTGGACATTCTTTTGTTTTCAGTTGGTGATCCAGCGTCGCTCTCCTTGTGTGCATCGATTTCAACCAACTCCGCCAACGCCTCTGTGTCTACATTTTTAGAAGCTAGAAATAATTTTCCTACTGCTATAATGCTCAAAATCCTACCAAAAGAACTTGGTTACTTGCACCAACGCCTCTGTGTCTACCTCATTAGTCATCTCGTTCTGCTCTATCCTCGATCATCTAATCCAATTCTCGCAATAATAGCTTCCGTTTATGTTAGAGCATCATGCGTCTATCTTTCTTGAACTTGTACAGCCAAGTGTTTTTCAAGCATGATCACATAGTAAGGCTGCATTATAATTCATACCTGAAGCCGAGTATTTAATGATTTCTCCACTTTAATCGAAACTCGTGTCTTTCTAGCAGTAGATTCCTATAGCCAAAAAAATAAATAAAATCAAATAGCCATCTGCCTCAAAAAATAATACACGCATAGGCAGATTATATTCTATAATTAGTTAAAAGGTTGAGAGCAAATAACACAATATGATAGTTAAGCAGTTGCAGCTTACCAATATGTTTATTTTCTTAATGGATTAGACAAAACAGGTGTCCTGCTAGAGGCTGAAGCACCTGAATCAGTGATGGTGACCACTTGTATGAGAGAATGTTCCAGTGGAGCTGGAGAGACAATCAATATTCCATTGCGAGGGTTTTCATATATAGAATTTCCCACATATGCAGAATGATGTACCACAGGTATTCCGCAAGAAGAAAGGTAAGGTCGTGGTCTAATTTTGCTCAAAAGAAGTAGCTGAGTATGCCAATGGCGTCAACATACAAAATCACCTCCCCATCTTCCTTTTAGCATCGCATGATGATAGACACCAACCAGATCAAGAGTCAAAACCTCAATAGAATTCTTTCTGGACGCCAAAGAATACGAAGGAGAAAACAAAACCTCTTGACATTGGCATATAAAGCCACTTTAATATTTGCTGAGTTCGCCAGGTTGAGAAGATCAGCAACACTATGTCTATGACCCGAGCTATAAAATGTGGAACCACCAATCTTTGTAGCCAAAGTGTGATTCAAACTATAACCATTAAAAAGCACCACACCATCTTCCAATAAACCATCACGAACCACAGTTTGCCAAATCTACAAATGCGGCTAAAACATAATAGCTTTCTCAACCCACTCATAAGAAATCCGCACCACGCGTAAATCCCATTTAAACCAGACCTTTACTGATCAAAATGGGTAAGAACAAAAAGCAAACCTTCATGACTCATGACATTAGGGCTTGTGGCAGGAAGACCACCTCTTTCAAGATGCAAAACACGGTAAATTATGGATAACATGGCAGCTAACAAACATCTAGCAGTGCCACCACCGATGATGATGTAGTCGTAAGTTTCGTGAATCGGAAGTTGTATCATGTTAACGACGAACTGCGTATAAGAAGGACATGTCATTCAATAGAGACTGAAGGTTGCTGCAAATTGCCATCAAACCTATAAATCCTAGGTGGATAATGGTCTTCTCGGACATAAAAGACACTTTTTACTTCTCACAATGCTAACTTGCAATTTGACCAGATTGTGCACAACCTTAAAAATAGTTGAGTCATCAAAATAAGCTTAACTGAAGAGAACGTAACAAACCTTTAATTGTAGAAAGCCATCACCAATTACTCAACTTGTGCTCGATATCCTTGAACCTGCAAGATATATAGTAAATCACAAGAAAATTCCGCTTACTAAACGAACAAAGAATGATTCTAAACACGCCATACTGCTAATAAACAATGGAAATTAAATGTATTATGGTATATGCCATATCATCAAGCACTATTTTCCGATATAATATTCAGATCATATTACTGTAATTAGATGATGTTACCTGTTATATAAGCAATCTCTGACATTCACGCATAAAGAGAGCCGAAAAAAGCCAAAACTGGCAGCAACTTATAACCTGTCAAATAACGTAATCAAATATCAAACATGTGCGCCATCTACGGTTTAGAAGTAATTACTGTGTTTTAAAGTTCACTAATACTCAGACCAAATTATGTAAACTAATCTATTAAGACCTATTGGGAGATGTTTGATGTTTAAATAGATGAAGCCAAGCAAGGATATATAGGTTGAACGCCGCCATGAGACAAAATCCATATCTATAAGAAAAAGAGGAAGGATCGTTAACCAACTATACCAGACGTGCAATATTTGAATTTGGTTAAGTACCGCTATAATACGAACGCCTACCACATGACTACACAAATGATAATAAGATCAAAGAAACCCGTGACCATGTTTTAAAAATAAAAGACATATTCCAATGAAACAAACCTCACCCATGCTTTAAAAAGAAAAAAAATATTCGTATGAAACAAACCTCCCATGCAACATTGAATCGGCAGAACCCTACATAAATTTAAACAAAAGGACTATATCAAACGATAACACTATACCTTTACACAAATGATAAACCATAAACCTAAAAGAGGTGTACATCTGGTTTTAGGATTCATTACAGAAACATTCTTTCACCTCGGGTTTCATACACAATAATTAAGGTTTGTAAAAGAAGATACATACCGTTTTAGTGATTAATTAGGGTTTTGAAAGAGAAGCTTGATTTTAGGATCAGTAGAAGACGAACAACCTACATATGATGAATAAACATGAATAAAAAATTGCATGTTTTGGGTTCATGACAATTAGAAAAAAGATATAATAACAATTGATACGAATTAAGGTTTATGTGAGAATGATTTAATGTTTCCAGTGTATATGTATTTTATTTTTCAGTTGGATATCACAACAATTGATAAGGTTCAGTGGTAGAGGCTGTTTGTATTGATTGGCAAGACTCAAGTTCGAATCTTGATGTGAATAAATTTTTTAAACAATATTCCGGAAATTTTAGAAAAAAAAATGGTGACATGGCATTAAAGGCATGCTTATGTGGCATATCCCTCCTCTTATATATAATGTAAAGATATATATACCTATATATATACATATATATATATATATACGTATATATACGTATATATATATATATATATACGTATATATATATACGTATATATATATATATATACGTATATATATATATATACGTATATATATATATATATATATATATATATATATACGTATATATATATATATACGTATATATATATACGTATATATATATATATACGTATATATATATATAAATATATATATATATATATACATACATATATATATATATATATATACATATATATATATATATATATATATATATATATATATATATATATATATATATATATATATATATATATATATATATATATTTATATATATATATATATATATATATATATATATATATATATATATATATATATATAAATACATATATATATATATATATACATATATATGTATATATATATATATATATACATATATATATATATATATATATATATATATATATATATATATATATATATATATATATATATATATATATATATATATATATATATATATATATATATATATATATATATATATATATATATATATATATATATATATTATATATAGGTATAAGTATGACTTGATACCACACCCCTAATCCATGTCATATGTGACATGGCAGCTCTAAACCTATAGAATTTGTTTGTTAGCTAAAAAATCTCAAAAACTTACCAAAATTAGGTTACGAAAACGCATATTGAAAAAAGCGGGACGCAATTTGCAAAAAAGTGCGTTTTGATACCGCATCTATATATAATACTTCTACACTCACTTTTTTCATTATTCTAAACGGGTAAACACACACACACACACAAAAAAACCCTAGCAGCCTAGCAGCCGTCAACTTCAAATCATCTCAAATTCATCACAGAGTCATCTCGAATTCAAATCACCTTGATTTCTTGTCTTCCTCACATTCAAATCATCTCAAATTCATTCATTCAAATCATATAAAATTAATCATATAGTCATAAAACCATGGTTGATTAAATATCACGCATATGAAGAACACACAAGCATATTCTAATTAAATAATAGGCTGAGTCGGGTTTGTTATACAGTGGCTACATGAATCCTCATATATGAAGAACACACAGGATGAAGACGTGAAGATGTACAAAGAATGTGTTGCGGTTGGTGATCCTGGTATGACGAATGACGATTGTTTAAAGGTATTTACGATTTCTGAATTCATATTGTTGTTTTAATAAATAGTCAAGGATTTTTAATTTTTTCTAATATTTGTAATTCTCCAGTTTTTGTGATGTGATTCCAGGTCTTCGCTAAGAGAGGCCATATGATCTTCATGTTGTTGTACTCCATCCAATTGTGCCTTCAGATCACTGATTCTCGATTCAGAGTTGCATAGCTTTTCTGTATGTTCAGAGTTCTTCGTTTTAGTGATGATCCCTTCATAGCTAACGCAAGACTAACTATAGCTGTAAAGTCCTGGCTTCAGAAATCTCTTTTAAAATTTAAGTAAGACTTTGTAAGAACTCTTTCTCTCAGATGTCAACATAAGTTCTGATATACCTGATATCTTGGCAATTCCTCGTCTATAATGTCACTGGTCCTGAGATATTGCGGGCTTACTGGTTATTTTCCAATAGGTATATTTGACCCTCCAACTCTGCAGTATTTAGATGTGCAAAGTAACGATGCACTTACCGGCTTTTTTTTCCTAAGTATTTTAAAACTTTGGCCATTAGCAGACACATATTGTGTCGAAGCAAAGATAAATATAACAAGTTCATCTAAGATACTACTATCTGGAATTCTCATACTTACGTTTGTTTGGTTTTGCAGCTCCTAGGAGTTGATAACGACCCTTCAATCAAAGATTTTTTTGCTTCAATGCAAAATCAGCCTGATGTAAGCTCACTTTCTTTCTTCACTAACAGCATACTTGATCTCATAAATATAAAAAGGGGGGAAAAGTGAATTACATAACGAGTTTATATGTTTACCAGTCTTCTGAGCAAAAGCAAGACGAGGAAAAAAACGAATACGACAAGTGATCTTCTATGTTTCATCTATAAGTATAATCCCAAACCTACAACTTTATATGAGCATGAACTTGTATCTCATGGGGAAGATTAAGGGGGAGTTTTAGCAAATTGTTAAATCATGTAAATAGGGTGTTATTTTGTCTCTCATAACTATAATCAGTCAAGTGTGTGAGTGATGTTAGTTACATACACTTGTGTTTAGCAATAATCTTTGGTGGTTCGCAGACAAATCATAATGAGCACGATTTAACTTTTCTATTGCATTTCTGTATGTATAGGTTAAAACTTGTGCTGCACCTGGTGGATTCTTTTGATGAACCCCATAATGGTAATGAATGCTCACGATGAAAGGCATGACCTGATATGTTCTATTTTTTTAACTCTCTTATTTTGTGTGTGTTCAGGGGGTGTTTAATAGGCGGGTTTAATGTGTTGAGTAAGTTGGGCCAGTGGGTGGGTGTATTGTGTTGGTTAGTGGGTGTGTTAATGCGTAGAATGTTTCAGTTTAATATGATATGTTGGATGCTCTTCATCGATGCAGATAGCTTGGCTGTGTTCTGTCTAGATGCATTGTTGACAGGGCTTGGCTATGATCGTTGATGGTGTTGTAGGATGCAGCGGTTGAGACAGAGGAGGAGAGTGGAGAGGAGCATCAGAACTTGCAGACCCACACTTCACGTTAACTAAACCGAAACAGTAAACTGTGTGTGTACTTCTGATGTATTGCCCCTTTTAACATATCCAAGATCCATCATATTGTTCAACTAGACTAGCGTAAGAACTAAGAACAACATCAGGACTAATTAAATCGTGGCAGATATATAGACAAGCAGCAAAGCATTCATTCTTTCCCTATATAAGCAATGCAACAATAACTTTACCTTGTGTCCATTCAAACATAAAACGTATTTACATCCTCAATGAAATACTCTAGCAACTCCTTTGCCAGCTTACGGTCCGTGAGGGCAGATTAAACTCAAAATGGGGTCCTGATGGCAACGCAACAGATGGTCCGCATGACAAGTGGACTGATTTAGCGAAGGGGGAATGAGAACATTCGTAGCGGATGTATTTCTAGGTGTGATAGCAACAGATATATCACAAATGGATCTTGCACGGGTGTTGGATGCTGTGAAATAGCAATTCTAAAAGGATTGAACAATATTACAGTGTTTATAGGTAGCTGTAGTAACCATACAAACATAACAGACTTCAACCCTTGCAGCTTCGGGTTTATTGTTGAAGAAGGGAGGTACAACTTTTCTTCCAGTCATCTGCTTGACCTTGAAAATAAAAAGAAAATGCCGATATTACTTGACTGGCCAATCGGAAACCAGACTTGTGATGTTGCAAGTAAGGACAGTGATAACTTCTTATGCAAAAGGACATTGCGCATGTGATCAAAGTTATAATGGTACTGGATACCGCTGTCGTTGCTTGCCAGGTTATGAAGGCAACCCTTATATTGGAAATAACTGCACGAGTAAGTGTTGATTCTAAGTTTGTGTAAATAATTATTTATATTTTTAGAATCTGTTGGCCAATTATTTCCCTTTATGAAGTGACTGACATTTCCTATTGCACAGATATCGATGAGTGTGCTCGTCCAGGTCATGGTTGCCTGCATAAATGTGCTAACACACAAGGAAATTATACGTGTTCTTGCCCAAAAGACTTCTCTGGTGATGGTTATGAAAATGGAACAGGTTGCACTGCCAATGAATCGCTCATTATAAAAAATTCCATAAGTAGGTGCAATCAATATCGAGTCTTAATGTATATGACAAACTACTTCTGAAATCTAACAACTGTAAGTTAATTCTTTTGTTTGCAGATATTTCAGCGACTGTGATATTTCTACTTATATTTTTCACCTGGTTGTACTTTAGACTCAAAAAGCGTAGGCTTATTATTCTTCGAGAAAGGTTCTTTAGCCAAAACGGTTTATTCGGTATGAATTTTTTATCTCTTTGATACTTATGTCGGCCAATGAGTCGGAAATCACGGTTACAAAAAAAAAACTGCTTTTCGTAGTGCTATCATGTATGGGGCTGCAAGTGTAGAGAAATGTATTGCACTTGCATCCGTTTTCCATACTTCAGTAGAAGCATTAGTTGGACCTTTGTATATTTGTACCTTTTACTGGGTTTTCTAGAAGATTTGGTTTTTAATAAGCTTTTGGATGTTTGTAGGTTAAAATTCCAGATCTTGCCTGCAACTGACTGATTTTAATAAGTAGTAAAATAAGTACAAATTTGATATTGTAGTGTATTGGTTTTGTATTGCAGAATGCATACGATAGACAAGAAAGATTATGTACTGAAAGGGCCATCCCGAATACGCTATCGGATCACAACCATAGCATTGGGGAGAGATAAGAGGAGCATGTGAACAGATCTGCTGATGTTTCATCTCGATAT
This sequence comes from Glebionis coronaria, assembly GCA_025667525.1. NCBI lineage: Eukaryota > Viridiplantae > Streptophyta > Magnoliopsida > Asterales > Asteraceae > Glebionis > Glebionis coronaria. The sequence continues at coordinate 10,802 of JANFOE010001416.1, forward strand.
GCCTTCACATGCCCTTCTTTAAGTAATGTAAGGTTTTTTTCTCGTGGTTCAATATGTTAAATTACAAGAATTAGCCCATTCGTGGAAAAAACAATCCAAAGCAGACCATAGGTTTAAAGGAAGAAGCTTGGAATGCTATGGTAAGATCACTAAACTCACGGCTTCAGGTCCGCTCTTAAATATAATAATAGATTATATCTTCTTGATATCATTGTTCGTATGATTTTAGCACGGGTTGAGTTGCAATTTTTATTATTCATTGGTTGAAACCCAAATGCACCAAGTGTAGGTTATGGAAGGAGTCCAACTTGTGCAGCCAGAAGCTCGTGGAATTCTCAGCCTTCTTCTGGTTATGGGGGGTGTTGGAGCTTATGGAAATGATCCATGGGGTGCTTCTGGTGTAGGTGGTCCACAAGCAGCGGCACCTATAGGTCAATCTTCAAGTAGAGCTGCTGGCTAAGGGAATCAAAGTTACGGTTATGGTGGTAATGATGGGTCTTGTGGTATTCCTGCTACAAGGTATGGTGCGGTAGGGGGTCGTATTGGTAGTGCTCCAAATAGCAATTCTGGTTCTATTTAACAACAAGATGTAAGAATTATAGTTTGAGTGTTTGAGTTCATAAAAACTTCAGAAAGAGCCCAAACAGAATATACATGTTTTGTTAATTGCCTTCATTTATATAACGTGTTCTGATATGTATTTTTTTTTGTATTTGCATATGCGACGTTTTTACAAGACAATTGTCTACCTTCAGGTATATCCGTATATAAAAGCAACTTTATTTAAAGAGCCATTACACCGAGCTATATATCCATTCAGGTAATATTTTATGATTCCAATATTACTTATTTCTATCCGACCTTAAAAAAATTGCGACAACCACCTTCTTTTATTAGCACTCAAGGTGAATATTATTTCCTTTTTTTATGTAATAAGGATTGTTGTTGCTAGAACATAGGTGTTAAATATTTTGCCTCTGGTATATAAAAAAGTTAGTTTGACTTATGGCTCTAATATCTATAAAACCCTACATAACCAAAGTTAATGACTATCTTTTTTTTATATTACTTGACATCAAGGGACAGTGATGTCACCTGATACTCATGGTCTTCTATTTTCATCAGTTATTGTGTTAGTAGCAATATATGCCCAGAAATTTAAAGCACGCGTGACAACTAAAAACGGGGTTAAATCAGCAGTGTACTTATCACCCAATATAACCCTACATCCGAGTTCTGTTTCAAATAAATTCTACTATTATATCAAGTTTCCAAAAGTTTATATTGCTCTAAAGAGTTTCAATGCTGAAGTCGTTGATGAAGCAGGGAACCCTGTTTCTCTTCGAGAGACTTATCTCCAACACTGGATTGCAGAAAGATACTAGCTACAAGTAAATTACCAATACCCAAAGTATGATAGTAATCCAGGGATCCATAAGCCCAATTTCATTACTGCTATATGCTGGATTATGCAATCATGGTCTTCCCCAGTTTTTTGGATTAGGATTTTAAACACGCAAAACATCTACGCATATTCCTGATCCTTATAGGATCAAAGTAGGAAATCCATCGGAAAAATGATTTAGATAAGCCTTACCCTTTCAAGTGGAGCTTTCTGCTCATATGAAAGGGTATGTTTGTGTTTCCCAAGGTCTGAAGTAAACTAATGTCAGGTAACTTTCTGTTTTGCGTACTAATATTTACCTGATTTAGTTGGCCTATGGTTCTGTGACTGAGAGTTACATCCCGAGACCACTGACTTACTAATTTTCAACTGCAACATTCTTGATATTTTAAAAATTAATGCGGAAAGTTTGATAATGGGTACTTGGGTACTGGCTGAATCTATTGTGACAAACCACTATTTGCACTAAATAATACACCAACTGACCTCTTTTTGACCCTATTGAGTAACTGAAACTCAACAAAAGCCTAAACACCATGTCCACGGTATCCATGTTACTTTCTTGGCATAAGGCGAGGAGGTATGTTAAAAGTTGGTTAATGAAAGTATTGTGAGGCGTATAGGAAAGCAAACAGAAATACTGACAAAGGTAAATGAACTGGCTGGGTTTGCGACTGATGAAGATATAGAAATGTTCTAGGTTATTCATTTTGTTAATATTTACTTTGTTATTATCTTATCTTCTATGACTACTATTTATCATCGGTTTTTTGGCTGAGTTATCCTCCTTCTCATTTAGGAAATCGGATTTGAACCTAATGTTACGTGTGAATACGTACATATGAGCAGCGCATTTGACGCTAATCTGGTATTTTTTTAACCTTTCATATCATTTTGATTTTATAACAATATTTTTGTTTGAGCATATTGAGTCAGAAATAACCACCTTCTGTTTTTTGGTTTATGATACTACATGTGGATTCTGAGGTAAACGACATTGCAAGAATACAAGGAGTTGGGTTTGTACAGTCTTCTACAGCCAAGATTCTATGTATTATAATCGTATACATTGAGTAGTATATATGTTTATGGGCTCGATCTTTCAAAACCAAAGTGGGCAGAAGTGGCAGAAAATATAAATGAGAGTGATGGATCGGTTTAGCCTCAAGAAACAAAGTGGCAGATAATATAAATAAGAGTGATGGATCGGTTTAGCCTCAAGAACCAAAGCCGATATCGCCACTAATGTGCATGTAGAAAATTTCCAGGCAGGGAATGACGGATATAATATCTGACTTTGCTCAAGAATACCACAATGAATACATATGTAAGGTAAACATAAACAAGAACAATAGGATGAATAAAACCTCATGAATTTTAAAGTTTCTTCTACCTGCATATGCAGTTTTAACAGATCTTAGAAAATCTTATTCATTACTATATGTCAAAGGTGTTGTCATCCGAAATATAAGTAGTGGGTGATACAATGTACCAAATTAAAGTTTTCCATGCTGATACTCTAATTCATTAGTATCTGCTGAAGTTGTTGTCTGATTCTGAGAACCATGTTAGCTTCCTCATTTAAGCGTTTTTAACGTGTCATGGCTGATATATAAAATTCATGTTTTTTTGTTTACTCTAATATCATGTGTTTCATACCAAGTACTTTTACTCTCATCCCTTTCATTCAGGTGCAGGGGAAGTGAAATTGGATCTTAAAGACGCTTCTGATGATAGAGGTTCAGTTCTAGATAAATCAAATACTGCAAAGCTCCCTTCGATTTTTTTTTTGCTCAGTTGTGTACCCTTGATAAACAATAAACCCTATAAGAAAGTCCTTAACACATTTTCCATGGTGACCTACAGAATACATACAGTTTAAGCCTGTTTGTGTCTCTTTGATACAGCTAAGGAAGTGCATCGTGATTGTAAGCAAGAGGATGGTAAGCTTATTGTGATATTTGTTTATGAATTTTAAGTAGAGGTGCCAAGATGGGTGCATTATCATGCATAGTATCGCCATTACTAATTAGAAAATAAAATGTGTACTGATTTTGCTGCTACTTTTTGATGATTCGTTCTGTTTTGCAGGTTTGGCGTAAAATCAGTAGTAGACAGACTGAGAGACAGCAGCCTACTGTTTATGGGCGAATCATTGAACAGAAACCAATGAATGTCAATGGTTTGCATCCTACAATCATGGATCACAGTGTCACACTAGATGGTGAGGCTCTCAATGGTAACTTAGACACCTTCAGGGCCATTGTAAGTCATATATACTCGAGCAACTAATATACTACTCAATAAAGAGGGGTTCTATCTGATATCATAAGCATGTGGTGTAGAGTCTTGGTTGGTAGAATGTTTAGTATCTGGAACTTGATTAACTTAAACAAGAAAAGACGCAAACCGAGTTTAGGCTAAACGTTTTCATTTGAGTAATGAGCAATATTCCAAGAGTAAACGTTTTATGTGCTTTCTTTCTTTATCTTTTTCTTGCTTCACTTTCTGTTCCATTTTGCAGTTCTTTCATCTTCTGCATGATCACTTATACAAGGAACAGTTTTCTTTTGCCATTGGCTTCTTCTTTGTATTCATTGAGTTGTTGTAACAGGAATCTCCATAGGTGTTCAAATGCACTAGAAGACCTCATCGACATATCATGTAGTAACCTCGTAAGGATTCACTGCACTTCTTCACGTTTGCCAAAAAGTGGCGAGTTAAACAACAAATAGCAATGTCATGCGTGAGGGGTATTTTGTTTTTTGGAAACGATCCATACCCTCACGCAATGATAAATATAGCCTAACATAGCTCTAAAGGCTACGTTTAAGAACCAAAAATATGCATAATATAAAATTCGTCCTTTTTAGATATCCAAGAAGACTGATATGTCTAGACTTATCACGATGCTTTTGATTTACAATGGAAACATGTTTTTTTACTGGTAATTAATCGTGAATGGTCAAATCTAAATAAACATGAACTATCTACAATATTAAAGGGACCTTATGAAAAGGGATTTTATACCTTTTTAGATTCATTCTTTGTATGCAAATAATTTTAAGTGTTTGAAAAATGGTCCCTTTTAGAAAATTGTTGTATTTAATTAGCTATATAAACTAAGGCCCTGAGTGAAGCAGCTAAATGTTTGTAGTTGTGCCATTATAAAGGGTTTAATTAAGGTAAAGAGATCAGGCCTTAAGAATACTTTATTATGTCTTTTTGACATACTTAGCCAATTTTTATATAATATGTATTTTAGACAGAAAAATGTTGTCTTGATAATAGTTTTGATTATACTTAATATTGGTGCAATATGATATGCTCTTTCTCTGAATCAGAAGAGCACGAAGAGCCAGTTGCATGATCTTTTGGCTGGAGAAATTACGCGGAAACCTATGGAAAGAGAATCTGAATGTTCTGACTGCACAGCTCAAGTCTTAGTGTTGTTATCTGTGATAGGTTCTCAAACTCAGTTGACGGTGGAACTTTATTATTGCTAAAGGAAGTAAGAAGAGTCGTAGAAAGGCTGCAAAATCTAAAGCTGTAGCAGCCAAGGTTTTAGTACGTGTCACTGCTACTGAAATTCCTATCAGTTCAAGTCCCAATGAGAGAGAGAAGTTCACGACAAGCACTATAAGAAAGAGACTTTCTACACGCTATACCATCTGGTCCTTCACTTAGAGATTTGGATGCCCCATCTGGGTCCACTGATTCACGAAAGCTTGCTAAGCGAACATCTCTAAGGGACATCTTAAAGGAACAAGAAAATAAGGTTTCTTCTGGCCCGCTTCACACGTCTGTGCCAATTCCTCAAAAGTTTGTATCTGCTTAGTCGACACGTGATATACATGCAATGTTTAGCAAAATGACTCGAGTATGTGAGGCTTTGGTTCAGTGATGGGCATATCCTTTTATCGTCGTCTTAACCACCAAGTTTCTCTAACATTGGTATTTCATGCCTCATACGTAAACGGAACCTTTATATCTTAGGCTGAAAACATGCACTCTCCGTACATCAACTTTAAATCTTTAATCTTTAATATTCACGTGGAAACGTGCAGGATCCAACAGACTTCTTTAATCTTTAAATCTTTAATCCTTGGTGTCAGTTTCAATGGCGCAACACAACAATTGTTAGCTATAAAAGGGGAAAAATGACACACTGCAAAAGGGAACCAACAGACTTCTGCCTAGACATGTGACTGTAACATGGACCGCTGAAGATAACTTGGAAAGATTTCAATGTATTTCAGTCCTGGACAAAACAAGCTAACACTAACACGTACTTTAAATATTGCTAATGAAATTTAAATGGTAGGTAACAGATAAAAATCTTATTCACGGGTCAACGAACACTTCAGAATTGAGGACATTGCTTTTATGGTATGAAGTGATTATTATCTTATTTTGAAATAAGAAAAATCTGGATATGTTTGTTATAAGGATGAAACCATTAATCAATTATCAACAATACTATAGTGTATACAGGTTATGCTTACTAAGTTTAGTAGTTTGAAATATAGTTGATGTTTTGATTTTTCTAAAGACTCGAGCCACTCTGAAAAGCAATTTTTTTTATATATAAATAAGATGCGGAATTGCGAGTGATGTCAGCAATTCGTTAGTTGTGTATATGGCCTCTTTAAGGCAATCACGAGCTGGGCGGATATTGGTGTTAGTAGTGCACTGCAACTGTTTTTCAAAAAATTTGGTTCCTTTTAAATATTGTGTTACGGTTTTTACTTTATACCCATCTTGCCTGACTAAACTAGGGGTGTTTTTTTTCTTTTTTTTTAGTATTGAGTGGAACCCTTATCGAGCACCTAAATGTGCTAACATCTTACTCTAATATGCCAACAAATAAAAAAAATACACTATGATGCATCATGATATTGTTCAATACTAGATAATAAGAGAAACGTTGAAACCTAAAACACGCCTTTGTACGAGGGTTGAAGGTGCTCGAAAAATTAAAATTATAGCACAAGATTCAGCTTGGACGCGATAATGTTGCAAGCAAGGTTATAAATAGTGTGAGGAGTGACGCGACAGCAACCTCAACTATTAGCAGTCAAGGCGAAGCATTTACGTTTTTAAGCCGTGGTTTAAGGCGACATAAATTCTGAAGATGTTTCTATTTTATATCATATATTACATATGTGAAATGTACAAAAATCTTTGTAGAGAATAATATTAAGAAACCGGTTTTACATGCAACTTTTTTTTGTTTAAAAAAAGATATATATATATATATATATATATATATATATATATATATATATATATATATATATATAATCTATGAGAGTTAATTCAAAGAATTGTTGGTTTTGCATATCGTTTGTTTGCCATTGTTGAATTGTTCCAATCTTTTAACTTTATATAAATTTGATGTGATATATTCTTAATTTACGGCTAAAACGTTTATTTTATAAAATCTTTAAGGACCCATTATTTAGACATACGACACTTTTGATTTTTGGCTTTGAATGCACAATGTTTAAAGTTTATTGTACATTGTTTTTTTAATCTTTTATAAATGATATCCAACATTTGAGTGTGTTTAAGTAAATTATATTTACATTTGAGTTTTCATAATTTAATAATCACATTTGAGTTTTCTAAATTAATAATCACATATTCACATTCTTTATAATTATTTACTCAAAACCAAAAATGAACTTATGTACAAATTTGGCATTTAAACTAAAAACATATTCTTTGTGATTGCGGCTAATTTATTTGTATTAAATTTGTCTTAATATTATTGTCAACATTTTCTTTTTTATTTGCTCAAAATTATTGGTCACTTCTAAAAATAACAGTTTGGTGTCTTTAATTTTAATATGTTACTCTTAGTCCAAATTAATTTTTGTGCTTTTGTAAAATCAAATTAGTAGATAATTTCATATTTCTTAAACTGTGTATTTCTTGTGTATGGTGCCAACACATGAAACTGATACACAAACGTACTTTAAAAAAATTACAAACCAAACCGAAAAAATAGATTTAGTACATTCATAAATTAACATAACACCAAACACAATCGTTGGATGTACCAAGTCTAACACTATCAAAGGTTAGTTTACACTTAACAAACAAAACTTTAAAAAACAAATATTTGTACAACCAACGATTCACATAGGACAACACACGTCTGTTGGGCCGGGCAAGGCTTAGATATATTAAAATTAGTTTTCTTTTAGTTTTTTTAACAAAAACGGGTCAAACTGACAACAGATATAACAGATATACAAACGTACTTTTAGAAAAGATTTACGAAATGGCCCCGCCCATTGAGCGGGTTACGACGCTAGTATATATATATATATATATATATATATATATATATATATATATATATATATCTATATATATATATATATATATATATATATATATATATATATATATATATATATATATATATATATATATATATATATATATATATATATATATATATATATATATATATATATATATATACGTATATATATATATACGTATATATATATATATATATATATATATATATATATATATATATATATATATATACATATATATATATATATATATATATATATATATATATATATATATATATATATATATATATATATATATATATATATATATATATATATATATATATATATATATATATATATATATATATATATATATATATATATATATATATATATATATATATATACGTATATATATATATATAGATATATATATACGTATATATATATACTATATACGTATATATATATATATCTATACGTATATATATATATATATACGTATATATATATATATATATATATATATATATATATATATATATATATATATATATATATATATATATATATATATATATATATATATATATATATATATATATATATATATATATATATATATATATATAGGTATTCTTTCATGAATTTATGTGAGTTAATTATGAGATTTTTCTCCCATCGCTTGTTAATAATTATAATTGCAATAAGTAAGGTCGTACAATTTGAAAAGTTACTTAGCTTCTAGCCCAAGATCGTTTAAAAGTTGCTCGATATTAAATAGAGTTCATATCCAAGGCATAACTTATTGAAGCGGGATGCGAAGATTGGCGAGTCCGAAAAGGACCTAACAAGGCATGAGGGCTACATTTTGTTGCTAAAGATCCAAAGTGATGTGAAGAATCATTTATCAAAAATCAATATGAAGGATCAAGACACACGACGAAAAGCAAATACTCCCCTAAAGATCATGTAGAAGTCTATCCAAAAAGGCCCTAACAAGGTATGAGGATAAATAGATCCAAGTCCTAAAAGGATGCGGATCTTTGTATATCAAAATCCAAAATAAAGATTGGAGAAAAATGAAGAAGTCGTGGTCCAAGTATGAAGAATCTCTCAAAACTACAAGTGAAGAAATTCCTATTCTGAAGAGAAGACCATTATTTCATTAACGTCTCTCAAGATTCAAAGTATTAGGTCACTACCAAATATCGGTCCGAGAAAGGTCTCAAATCGTGAAGCGAGTTATGCCAAGATATAAACTTTATGAGGTCTCGAGAAGCAGTTTTAAAAGATTTTGTCCTCTAGCTAACTATTGATTAAATTGTCCTACTTTATTTTTAGCCTAATAAACTATCGAAATAAGTCAACAATGCATCCTCGTGATAATTCAAGATAACAATAAAATATAAGAGATACACCTAGGAATAATGGAGTCTAAGTGACTAATTGGGCCACATGAGTTTGTGTTAGTTTGCTAACTTATAATAACAATGATCTTATTTTTAAGCTTGGTTTGGGGAACGTGAAACTTGAGGGTGATAAACATTCATGACAACCAAAGCCCTAATGTAAGTCTTCGATCTCTTTACTTGTGTTCTTCCTTCTAAAATTTTGATTTTTTATCTCTTTAAATTTCCTTAATGTCTTGTGTTCAATAAAGGCCAAGGTAGGTTAATTATGATGGAAAATATAAATCTTGCTTTGTAATTAATGCATTGCATGAGGGCAATGCAATGGTCAAGTGTAGGGGATTTAATAAGTGTGAAAACACTTATCCTTTTACCACTTAATTATAATAATAACCAAGCCAAAACATGTATCTAATGTCGTAAATGTTGGAATTATGTGTGGTTTGTGTTTTTGTTGTGATTTAGGACCAAAATATGAAAAGGGAAGAAAACACGGGCTTTCACGGGCTTTTATCGAAGAAAAAGACAAAAGACGAAGTCAAAAGATCAAGAGTGCAAAAAGAACGGAAGTCCAAGGCCTATTCTGAAGATTTATCGAAGAAAAAGTCTAAAGACGGAAGTTTAACGAAGTCGAAGAACCAAGTCTAATTAATGAAGAAATTAGAAGACGAGTTCATTTTATTTATCGACAAATCCCGAGATAAAGTCAAGAATGACGAGTTTATTGTCAAAGATGAAAGACGAGAAAGAAAGAAAGAAGGAAGGAAGCTTCCAACCAACCATACACTCCACTCCTATAAATACCCTCCTAATGACACATTAGGAGGTGTTAGCTAATTTGACAAATTAGTTCTCCACATTTATTTTTCATGCACTTTCATGATTGTGTGACTGATTTGCTTATTAGATTGTGCTTATTGATTTAGTGTGTTTGATTTTTTTAGCTTATTGTTCTTATTGCTTATTAGTGTTTAGCTTATTTTTAATTAAGTTTTTTTATTAGTTTAAATCTTTTAAAAGTTGATTTTTAATATTTTGCTTATTTAGTGTTTTCATAGTTTTTAAATTGTAGCTTATTTGTTTTTTCTAAAAATTAATTTGCTATAAGTTTTGGTAAGTGCTTATTTAGATTTTTGCTTATTATGTTTAATCCGGGTTTTAAAACCCTAGTATCCCGAACAGTGACTTTAACCTTTTTCCCGAATTACTTGCTTATTGCTTTTCCCGAATTGTGTGTTGAATCATTTCATTCCGACTTATGTGAAGCATACACATTCCGAATTATAGTAGTCATATCATATTCCGAATAAGGTTAAATACTCCTTATTCCGGATTTCATCCAATTTTAAATTCCGGATTAAATCTAAGAACGGATTCCGGATTGTATTCATTTGTCCATTCCGGATTGAGTATTAACAATAGATTCCATATTGTGTGTAAGTTCACTTTCCTGGATTGTGTACAAGCTCTTTTTCCCGGATTGCATACAAAATCAAGATTCTGGATTGTGGTTTGTGTAGGATTCCGGATTAGATATAAGATATGTATTCTGGATTTCGAGTTGGTTTCAGATTCCGAATTGCATGAAAACTTATTTATTCCGACTTATATATTGCACCTTATTCCGGATCACTGTCAGATTTTGTATCCCGGATTACCAAAGGTACTAGTATTCCGAATTGTATCAAGCTTGATCCCGGATTATAATTTGTTTTTGCATTCCGAATTATGTGTGGGAGTGGTATTCCGGATTTGATAAGGATTTTGGTATTCCAACTTGTTGGTAGTTTTATTTTAGCGCATTATTTTCAAACTTATAATTTTTCCCGTCATTTTTCTTATGGTTTATTTTCTTTAAAAGTGTTTTGTCTTAGCTTAGTTCTATTTTACTTTTCTTAAAGTTTTAGACTTTTGTCATTTAATTTTCAAAGTTTTAATTTTTATTTTAAGTTTATAACTTTAAAGTTTTCAACTTTATATTAAAATAAATAATCAACTTTAGTTATTTTTACCAAGAATAACTGTGCAGCATTCACTCCGGTTAAGCTATCAAGGTTAGACATCCTTCTTTTATTTTTATGTTTACTAACTTTAACGTTTATATTATTAGTAGAAATAGATAATCAAAAGCTCCCGCTTTTAGTTACCAAAAACAATAAGTCCACCCTAAACCGTGATCAATTCGAATTGAATCGAGTACGAACAACACTCAAAAAGACAAACACACAAATCTTGTCATATTAATGATCTGACCATAGGCGTTCACTCTCGTGCATATAAAAGTTTTCATAAAACTGCATCATGCATTCATGCACTGTTTTCCTGCATAAAATTTTTCTCATGATTTATTGACATAATTTTTTTTTCATGTATATATTTTATGTTTTGATCAGTTTAATCATGTATTTTGTTTTATACTGTCAGATGGTTCTCACACGTGAGCAGGAACAACTCAATGCAGCAGTCCAAGCTGCAATGCAAGCTTTGCTTCCTCAGCTGAGGAACGAAATCGGGGATGAGGTGCAAGCTGCCAACAATCAGCAATAGCACCCAGTTCCTCCTCCTCCTCCTCCAGCAACATTGGTCACATGGCTGGAGAGATTCAACAAGCAACGTCCTTGATCCTTCGAGATAACTGACAACCCTAGTGAAGTTGAGAGCTGGTTGGCTCATATCGAGAAGATTTTCTATGCAATGGGCTGCGACCCCATCTTCAAGTCGAGGTTGGCCTGTTACAAGTTTGAAGGTGATGTACTAGGATGGTGGAAGGCAGTCAAGGAGTCTGAGGGAGGTAAAAATTGGGTAGCTGGTTTGACTTGGGATCAATATTAGTGATAGGACAGTTCTTTCCCAAGGCTGAGCAAGACAAGTTAAAGAGGGAGTACCACAGAATCAAGCAGAGAGCTAGGGAGAACAACAACTAGTTCATGCAGCGCTTTCTTCGTTTGACTGGTTTTCTTGGCGCAATAATAAGTGTGAAAACACTTATCCTTTTACCACTTAATTATAATAACAACCAAGCCAAAACGTATATTTAATGTCGTAAAAGTCGGAATTATGCGTGGTTTGTGTTTTTGTTGTGATTTAGGACCAAAATGTGAAAAAGGAAGAAAACACTGGCTTTCACGGGCGTTTTATCAAAGAAAAAGACAAAAGACGAAGTCAAAAGATCAAGAGTGCAAAAAGAACGGAAGTCCAAGGCCTATTCTGAAGATTTATCGAAGAAAAAGTCTAAAAACGGAAGTTTAACGAAGTCGAAGAACCAAGTCTAATTAATGAAGAAATTAGAAGACGAGTTCATTTTATTTATCGACAAATCCCTAGACAAAGTCGAGAATGACGAGTTTATTGTCAAAGACGAAAGACGAGAAAGAAAGAAAGAAAGAAGGAAGTTTCTAACTAACCATACACTCCACTCCTATAAATACCCTCCTAATGACACATTAGGAGGTGTTAGCTAATTTGACAAATTAGTTCTCCACATTTATTTTTCATGCACTTTCATATTGTCATTTAAATTCTTGTCTTTAATTTCATGTAAGTTTTAATCTTGTCTTTAATCTTTATCTTTAAAATTCAAAGCTTTTCATAATCATCTCATTCTTCCTTTCTTGCTTTTAAATATCTTGTTTTGTTTGATTAATCTTGAAGTTTTGATTAATCTTGATGTTTATTTGATAAAATTTCTTATTTTTCCATTGTTTTTATCATTTTCATGCAATTTACGTTCTTTCCTTGTTGTGTTTTTAGCTTATTTCGTGTTTAGATTATTTTCTTTTAAGTGTTTTCAAAAGTTTAATCTTTTTAAAGTTATTTTATAAATCTTGTTTATTTAGTGTTTTAAATTTTTTTAAATTTGTGCTTATTTAGTTCTTCTTATTATTGTTTTAATTAAGTTTTTTGGTAATTGCTTATTGTTAAAGTGCTTATTCGGTTATTGCTTATTTTCTTTTTTGTGTACCGTCGCAATATTCTAAGGGTTTAGTTGTTACGATCTAGTTTCGTGATCACATAAACCTAAGGGTTTCTACTTGTGATCAGTGACTACGATCATTGAGTGTGATCACTGAGTGCGATCACTAAGTGTGATCACTGAGTGCGATCAATGAGTGCGATCACTGAGTGCGATCACTGAGTGCGATCACTGTGTGCGATCACTGAGTGCGATCACTGAGTACGATCCAAGAGTACGATCTGGACTGCGATCTGGGCCACGATCCCAGCTACGATCCATTCACAAGTTTTGGTTTTATTTCCTGTTTTTATTTTAAGTTTTCAAATTAATCTTTTCCCGCCATTTTTACATAGTTTTATGTTAAACTTGTTTTATCTTAGTTTAAATTTAAAGTTTTCAAATTTACTTTTTGTCATGTTTTAATATTTTGTCATTTACTTTAAAGTTTGCATTTCTATTTTACTCAACGACAACTTTTTCTTTTATCCACCAAAGACTACTAATTCGCACATTCAACCATGATCAATTCGATAAGACCATCCAAAGAACTTTTTTCACTAAGAAAAACCAGTTATCAAATGGCGCCGCTGCCGGATCTTTTCGTGAAGATTGACAGTTTTTTGTGAGAGACGCGTTGAATTTTGGGATCTGTTAACTCGTGAACGTTATTTTCGTGTCAAAAATTTTCAAAAATCCTAAAATTCAAAAATTTTCAAAAATCTAAAAACATTTAAAAATCATAAAAAGCATTTCTTTTTCAAAGTTTTGCACAAAAAATATTTTCTTTTTACGTTAACTTTATTTTCTCTATTTCTTTGCCATATATTTCTTTTTAGTGTATGCGTACTAGATCTTCGTCTTATTCTGAGCCCGAGACTCTTGAAGACTTAGATATGGCCGGTGTGCATAATAATAACAACCCACCTCACCCCAATTTGAATGATAACAACCATGTCCCTCAACCCGACCTTCGAACGATGGAGGAGCTATGCCGACCTACAATGAATGGACGTGGAGGACCGATTGCGCCAATGCAAATCATGGCTCCGGAATTTTCGTTGAATCATCACATGATCCAACAAGTTCAAAATACTTGTCCATTTCGCGGATTACCGGATGACGATGCCAACAAACACCTCGAAAAATTCATTACCGTCACCCAAAGCATGAAATTGCCTGGTGTTACCATGGATTTTCTTCGCCTTCATCTATTTCCACACACATTATCCCACCATGCCAAAAAATGGTTTGATCGTCTCCCTAAGAATTCAATTCATACATGGGATGAAATGACTCAACGATTTTTGTCGCGCTACTTTCCACCATCCATGGTCACTAGTCTTCGGAATCAAATCAGTGGTTTTACACAAGAACCTGATGAATCACTTTTCGATGCTTGGGAACGTTATAATGTTTTGATCGATCGATGTCCTAATCATAATATTCTCCCCGTCACTTTGATTGATACTTTATACAACGGTTTAACTTTTCGTGATCGTGATACGATTTATGCAGGCGCCGGTGGCACATTTATGAAAAGAAGTCCCGAGGAGTGTAGGAAGCTTATAGAGAACATGACCACTCATCACAAAAATTGAGATTCATCCGCATCTTCAAGAACTAATCCAAGGGTCAATGTTTCTTCTACTTCTTCCAGCCTCGAGATCACCGAACTCACCCGCATGCTAGACGAAATGAACAAAAATATCCAACTCATGGCTACGAACCAACTTCAACAAGTAAAAGCTGTAACACTTTCTTGTGAGTTTTGCGGCGGTCCTCATTCATACACTGATTGTCCTTCTACTCATGACAATCCGGAAAACCTGTATGACGCTCATGGTAACTATTACATGGAAGGCTATCAAGCCTGAACTCAAGGTGATCGTAACTTGCTAAGTTATCGTTCTAACAACTTTCTTTCACCCGATTTTTCTCCTCAAAACCACAACCCAAACAACTTCAATAGAAGCAATCCAAACCCACTTCTAGCTTCTACTCCATATCACCCACCCGCTCCCTAAGCTCCACCCATCACTCAACCCAAGACATATAACCATGATGTTGAGACTTTCATGAGGACCCAAGGAGAGGTGGTGAAAAACCTTCAAAGCCAAATCATTAACTTGAAAGGTGATATCACTAAACAAGGGAATGATATTCGAATCCAGCTTAGAAATGATATGCAAACTTCTTAAAGCAATCAAAAGAACGATTTGAGGAATATGATGGCTAGTTTCTTCCAAACCACTCAACCCTCTACTTCGGGCTCTCTTCCTTCGAGTACCGTCACCAACCCAAGAGCAAATGTAAGTGCTATTAGTACACGCATTAGAGCAACTCTAGTAGGACCATCTACCCCTCCCCTAGTTACTCCATCTACACCTCCTCCACCCCTATTTATTCCTCCTACTTCCACGCCTAGTAATAGTTCTACATTACCGTCTCCACCTCTTACGAAAGAAGTACCAAAGACAAAACCTTCATCATCCCCACCTTCTACATCTAAATCTACACCTACCACACCTTCACCTTCACACCTACACCACCTAAACCAATATCCCTTATCCTTCTCGGTTAGACAAGTGCAAAATGCTCACTAAAGAGGATGCTCAAGTTACTTCCTTTTTGAAGATGATTACACAAATGAAATTTAACATTAGCCTCGATGAAGCACTTGTCCCAATGCCGAAATTTGTGAAAGCATTCAAGGAATTGATTAGTAAGAAGGAGAAGATGGCCGAGTTTGTTAATACTCGATTGAATGAGAATTGTTCTGCAGTCCTTCTTAAAGAACTTCCAAAAAAACTTGGAGATCCCAGTCGTGTTGTGCTACCATGTAATTTTAACCAAACCGAAGAATTTACTGCCTTAGCCGATCTCGGGGCAAGTATAAATCTGATGCCATTAAGTATTTGGAAAAAGTTATCATTACCCGATCTTACACCAACAAAGATGACTCTTGAGCTAGCAAATCGAACTCTCGCTTACCCCGTTGGTATTTCCAAAGATGTGTTTGTTAAAGTTGGTACCTTCACTTTTCCGGTCGACTTTGTTGTTGTTGATTATGAAATGGACCCTCCTATTCCGTTAATACTTGGACGGCCATTCTTGAGAACCGTAAAAGCTTTAGTAGATGTTGCCGAAGGTGAACTAATCTTAAGGGTCGGGAATAATCAACAAATTTTTAAGATGGGGAAGATCACAAACAAATCCAATGGAAGAGAATCGACGAATATGATTGATGTGCTTCAAGACGAGCTTGATACAACGACTTGTGAAAGTATAAAGCTTGATGATTTTGTCATCTACAACAATCCTTTTTTCGAGCCTATCTATGATAATACACTTTTTCAATAAAATGTGGAAGATTCTGAAGACCCTCTCTCCAATTTGGATGCCCCACCAATATATGATGCTCCACCAATCTATGATGATGATTCTAGTTCCGATGTGGATGATTATGATGATTTTTCTTTAGAGTATAAAGACATGCCAACTTATGATGACTTTGATGATGTTGATACTCTTTCGAGTGATTCTTCAAATGATGATTATGCTCCTATTTTTGATGAAGATCCTCCGCCAACAATGCTTGATCCTACTTTGGATAATTACTCATTTGAGGAAGATTTTGCCACTTTTTTCAATACATACTTCCCCAATGAGCATGATTCTCCTCCTTTGGACTTTGATTATGGTCTTTGTCCTCCTTCGGATGTTAAGAAACCCGTTCAAAGGAGAAGAAGCCAGACGAGACCGATGTCCGTAGTACCTATGCCTTGACACCTCTTTATCCACCTTCCGAGGATGAGATTGTGCGGTTTATGGGCGAATCTTCAAGGTCTACTGAGTCTAAGTCTTATTTTCTCCTAAAGGAAAAGGTGTTCGATCCAGGTATCATGATTTTTAAGCCATCTCAGTATCCATCTAATGAAATAAAAGGAAAGATTTTTGGAAACAATGGCGATATGCTTGCATTTCATCACACTTTCTACCACCGTGCTCAACAACTGCTTAAGGGAACCTTGCCTACTCTTCTTTGGCTTGTCTTGTTTACCTTAAGCTTGTGCTACTTGATGGATGGAAACCATGTATTTGACCCTGGTGGATGTTTTTCAAGGTTCTTACCATTATAATCAAGGTCGAGTCAGGCTCACGACTCGGTTAACAAAAACAAGCGCTTCTCGGGAGGCAACCCGAGTATCTATCCTTTTTATCCATTTTTTATAATAAATGTAAGGGGGAGACCCTAGTATGTGTTTGTTGTTTTCTTTCTTATCATGTGCAGGGATTCGAGCTTTCAAAGATCCATTCTTGATGACTTTTGACGACCCGTGATTCCGTGTACCCATCTTCCCAATTCTATCCTAAACTCTTTTGATTCTCTATTTTATATTCTTCAATATTGAAATATGAATCACTTTAGTTGTCTCTTCCTTAGCAAATTTTAAACAACGTGCACAATGTCCTAAGTGTAGGGGAGTTTACTCCCACATGCTTAAACATTGAGGACAATGTTTATATTAAGTGTAGGGGGACTTCTATCGAAGTTAAGTGGGCTTTTCCATTAATTTGTCCTCATTTTAACCGGAAAATTGATTTTTCGACATTTTTCTAAATTTTTGATCTATTTTGGCCTTTTAGTATTTTCTTTTGTTATCGTTAGTTTCTTTCATTAGAATAAATTTTAATAAAACATTTTTAATAAGTTTAGATGTCTTTGATATATTAGGCACGTCATGAATATTTTGACTCAACCCGAGTGTACTTATCCAAGTTTACTCTAGCTAGTATCCTTAACGTGTTTAAATCAAGTTTTTCTACGCTTTTATATAGGGAACTTTAAAACGCGAAAGTCTTAACTCTTACGGGTTAAGAACAAGAACTTTTCGCAAGTTCCTAAAATTGATCCTAGAAATTCGTTTATCAAGGGAACTTTAAAATGCGAATTCTAAACTTGAAAAAGTTTAAGAAGTTGCAAGATCCTATAGATGACTTGAAAACCCAAAACTTTGATTTAATTGGCTAAGCCTCCACGAGTCTCATTCCTTGAGATTTTAAATTGTGGAGAATGAGAGATGATAGAGTCAATTATAAGTTTGGTATTCTTTCATGAATTTATGTGAGTTAATTATGAGCTTTTTCTTCCATCGCTTGTTAATAATTATAATTGCAATAAATAAGGTCGTACGATTTAAAAAGTTACTTAGCTTCTAGCACAAGATCGTTTAAAAGTTGCTCGGTATTAATTAGAGTTCATAGCCAAGGCATAACTTATTGAAGCGGGATGCGAAGATTGGCGAATCCGAAAAGGCCCTAACAAGGCATGGGGGCTACATTTTGTTGCTAAAGATACAAAGTGATGTGAAGAATCATTTATCGAAAATCAATATGAAGGATCAAGACACACGATGAAAAGCAAAAACTCCCCTAAAGATCATGGAGAAGTCTATCCGAAAAGACCCTAACAAGGTATGAGGATAAATAGATCCAAGTCCTAAAAGGAGGCGGATCGTTGTATATCAAAATCCAAAATAAAGATTGGAGAAAAATGAAGAAGTCGTGGTCCAAATATGAAGAATCTCTCAAAAACTTCACGTGAAGAAATTTCTATTATGAAGAGAAGACCATTATTTCATGAACGTCTCTCAAGATTTGAAGTATGAAGTCACTGCCAAATATTGATCCGAGAAAGGTCTCAAATCGTGAAGCGAGTTATGCCAAGATATGAACTTTATGAGGTCTCGAGAAGTAGTTTTAAAAGATTTAGTCCTTTAGCTAACTATAGATTAAATCGTCCTACTTTATTTTCGGCCTAAATAAACTATCGAAATAAGTCAACAATGCATCCTCGTGATCATTCAAGACAACAATAAAATATAAGAGATACACCTAGGAATAAGGGAGTCTAAGTAAATAATTGAGCCACATGAGTTTGTGTTAGTTTGCTAACTTATAATAACAATGATCTCGTTTTTAAGCATGGTTTGGGGAACGTGAAACTTGAGGGTGATAAACATTCATGACGACCAAAGCCCTAATGTAAGTCTTCGACCTCTTTACTTTTTCTTCCTTTAAATATTTTGTAACTTTCTATCATTTTAGTTTCCTTAGTGTTTAATGTTTAATAAAAGCCAAGGTGGGTTAATTAAGATGGAAAATGTAAATCTTGCTTTGTAACTAATGCATTGCATGAGGACATTGCAACGGTTAAGTGTAGGGGATTTAATAAGTGTGAAAACACTTATCCTTTTACCACTTAACTATAATAACAACCAAGCCAAAATGTATATTTAATGTCGTAAAAGTAAGAATTATGCGTGATTTGTGTTTTTGTTGTGATTTAGGACCAAAATGTGAAAAGAGAAGAAAACACATGCTTTTACGGGCGTTTTATCGAAGAAAGACAAAAGACGAACTCAAAAGATCAAGAGTGCAAAAAGAACGGAAGTCCAAGGCCTATTCTGAAGATTTATCGAAGAAAAAGTCTAAAGAAGGAAGTTTAACGAAGTCGAAGAACCAAGTCTAATTAATGAAGAAATTAGAAGACGAGTTCATTTTATTTATCGACAAATCCCTAGACAAAGTCGAGAATGACGAGTTTATTGTCAAAGACGAAAGACGAGAAATAAAGAAAGAAAGAAGGAAGCTTCCAACAAACCATACACTCCACTCCTATAAATACCCTCCTGATGACACATTAGGAGGTGTTAGCTAATTTGACAAATTAGTTCTCCACATTTATTTTTCATGCACTTTCATATTGTCATTTAAATTCTTGTCTTGAATTTCATGTAAGTTTTAATATTGTCTTTAATCTTTATCATTAAAATTCAAAGCTTTTCATAATCAACTCATTCTTCCTTTCTTGCTTTTAAATATCTTGTTTTGTTTGATTAATCTTGAAGGTTTTGTTTAACCTTGATGTTTATTTGATAAAAGTTCTTATTTTTCCATTGTTTTTATCATTTTCATGCAATTTACGTTCTTTCCTTATTGTGTTTTTAGCTTATTTCGTGTTTAGCTTATTTTCTTTTAAGTGTTTCCAAAAGTTTAATCTTTTTAAAGTTATTTTATAAATCTTGTTTATTTAGTGTTTTAAAAGTATTTAAATTTGTGCTTATTTAGTTCTTCTTATTATTGTTTTAATTAAGTTTTTTGGTAATTGCTTCTTGTTAAAGTGCTTATTCGGTTATTGCTTATTTGCTTTTTGTTGATCCCAAACTTAGATCGATTTAGCTAGTGTAAACGAGATTAAATCAAGTTAAACACGTAGAAAAACTTTGTTGTGTATAAAACAATTTAAGTATTATGCGGAATTAATACTCAAACAAGAACACACAAACAATGTAAACCAAAACTTTCACTTGATTGATTAGAACAAACTTGCGTACAATGAAAGTGTTAAACGTATGAAAACTTATATTGAAACAAAACCTAAAGGCCTCCTTTTATAGACATAAGGAGCCTTGTACAAGAGTCTACGTATCAGCTATTATAGGTAAAGATAAACATAGAAAATACATTGTTGATCATATATTTACTAGAAACAAACTAGAAACATAATACGTGTAGACTAAGTCTTCTATCAGTGCTTGACTTCATCCTATCAACGCTTGACATCTTCCTATCAACACTTGTTTTGTCAATGCTTGTTTTCTTCTTATCAACGTCCCGATTACTCTTGTCAGCGTCCAAGTGTACTGGCTACATTTTATTCCCAACAATCCTCCCCTAAACTTGATATCTACTCCAGCACTCAAGTTTCTGAATAAAAACTAAGAACTAGGAGGATTCTTACAAATCTTATCATATTGGTAATAAAAATGCCTAATCAAATCTTTGGCCACGTCACTTGAGTAGTCAATCTCCAGCTGTGTTGTCTTAATCTTTTCAAAAACTTCTTTGGACATGGGATACACAACATCCACAAGAAGATATTCAGAAAAGTTTGTAGAACTCAAATAATACACACCAGCAGTTGAATACAAACGCCATTGAAGTCCACTGATATCATCCTCAAGATCCTTCCAAACAGGATCTTCTTCTTCTGGTGCACACATTCTCTTGAATGTTGACCAAAGCTTTATTCCATTGAATGAAGTAGGTGCTTCAGTCTCCTACTTGGCCATCAATAACCTCCAAAGGTCTGCCAAGTCCTCCCTATCCATACTTGCAAAGAGAGACATAAGAGTAGTAAATGTGTGTACCTCTTTCCCATATCTGCCAATCATCCAAAACCCACTTGCATCTTCTTCATAGCTAATGATAGGGTTTCTGGAATCAAGAGGTA
The DNA here is from genome assembly GCA_025667525.1 of Glebionis coronaria. Classification (NCBI taxonomy): domain Eukaryota; kingdom Viridiplantae; phylum Streptophyta; class Magnoliopsida; order Asterales; family Asteraceae; genus Glebionis; species Glebionis coronaria. The sequence goes on from JANFOE010001416.1 coordinate 32,190, forward strand.
ACACTTGTACCATACTCCAATTCTTCAAAGGATAATCCCTACAATTTCTAAAATGTCCATCCTGTTTGATGACATCTGAGCAACATGTAATAAAGCTCCCTTCTATCTCTCTTCAGCAGTGAGAAAACATTGCTAGCCTTATGCTTCATAATTACCTTGCAATCTCTTTGAACTCTTAGAAGAATCTCCAATCCCTAAATTTGATCTGAAATTGTCATATCTGGATTCTCCATAACCTTATCTTCCCAAGCATGGTACATCTGAGCAACTTCTGGCATATCATAATCTACCTGCAACTTTAACTCTCTAAGTTTCTCCCTTGCCAACTCATCACCACATTCAAGTCTTTCTGGTTGTTCAATTATCATAACACTTGAATCTGAACTTTCATCATCACTTCCTTCTTGTTCCTCAGAAGTAACTACAAATGGTGATTCACCAACCTTATTCTTTTCTTGTTCCATAAGTTGTGCAACCAACTTTGAATCAAACTCTACTTGTGCTGCATCCTTTGGAACTTCTGTTTCTACCATGATTCCTTTACCCTTATCTAATGGATCAATGATGGGTAAAGATGATGATGGTACCTGTGAAGACACTTCCTTGATGATAGCTGATGACTGGAATACATCAACCATATCTACAGGTCTGTCAACGTTCAAATCATGTGTGTCAGCGCCCAACTTACTCTTGTCAGCGCTTGGCGTGTCAGCGTCCAAAATCTGCTTGTCAACGCTCACCTTACTCTTCTCAGCGCCTCTTGTGAACTGCTCCATCATTGCTGTAAAGGACAAGTTCAAGTTTGTAGGAGTAACCAAAGATACATCAAAACCTGGCTGCTTCTTCAACTCAACAAGAGCTTCAGCCACACCCAAAGATTCTCCATCATGTGAGCCTTTGTCACTCACATGTACCTGCTCATCCTCCCCTTTGGAAGAATCCTCCATACCACGCCTATTGTTAGCATCCTCCAAAAGAACAATCCTCTCTCTCAATTGCTTGAGTTCAAGGCCCCGTGTACTGACTGTTTGTACCAAGTCTGCATTTTGCTTTTGCAAGCTAATGCAGACAGCCGTCAATTCTAACATTGTGTATGGTTCCAATCTGCCCTCCTCTAGAATGGGTATTTGACCTCCCAAATTAGAGTCATGGGGCATGTATGAGGTCTTAAAGATATTAGGAATGGCTTGGCCTGCATCTAAGCTAGCACCAATATTCCTAGCCTCACCCATATCACCAACCACACTTGTGGTGGTGGTTCTCTTTGCAACATGGCTAAGACCACAAGAGGAGAACACTCCAATAGTCCTTTGGCGTTTTTCCATCCTATAGTCTGGGGGTGGAGAAGATGATGTGGATTGGGTGGTAGTTTGAAGGTTAAGGGGTGTTTGGGACTGTTGTAGAAAGGTGTCAACGTCTGGATTTGAAGTGTCAACGCCAACATTTAACATGTCAGCGTCTAAGGGATCTTGGTCAAGTTCCATGTGTTGAGGTGAAGGTGATGGTTCAGCCAATGATTGTGGGTCAAGTTGAGGTTGTGCTGCTGCAATAACAGCAAGCATGGCCTGGGTAAGGGGTAAGTCTCTGTGAGGGGGTGAGTTCATCTTACTAAAAATAGCTTTCTTTTGCACAGGGATCGTATAAAAATCATCATGATCCCTTGTGCAGTACCTTTGCTCATCAAAAATCATTTGTAAAAATCTTGGGTAAGCCAAAGTCATCTTATTACCCTTGTTTTTACACATGCCATCAAAAATCAGTTTAGAAAAATTATACTTTTGCCCATTTGTAATACACACAATTGCACTAGCAATTGATATGTTAATTTCATTATGTGCAGTACATTTAGGACTCAAACATTGAAGGATGACATGTATTAAGTACTTCCAAACTAGGGGGAATTCTTGTTTATGATATTTATTTAAAGTACCCTCTTTAGGGAAAGGATACCCCAAAGCTTGGAGTCCTTGTTCTATTTCACCAATGGGAAGAGTGGTTATACCATCTGCATCATTAAGATGCAAATCCTGGCGAACCAAGCTTTAGTAACCACCCAAGAACGCCCATGGACAATAGCTGTTAATGTAGTCACATTATTAAGTGTTGAGGAACTAACAGTGCTCCAAAACTATTTAATATGAGTGACAGGGATGAGAGGAGCATGAGAAAGAGCATACCGTAATGGAGATGCATTAAAATACGCCACCATCTGAGTGTATTGAGGAAACAAACCATCATCAGCATCCAAATAAGCAATCATGTTATGCTGACTTCTGAATCCCAATACCAAGTCACTTGGTTTAAACTTAGGCGCCATTGATGTAGAAAGCTGTTTGTGAAAGATTATAAAAGATGAATTATAGGAGAAAAGTTGTTAGACAAGAATATGAGAGTACCCTGTTTAAAAAGTAGGAGCCAAATATATAGGAGTGATAGGCACATGTGATTGGTAAAAAATGAGGCAAGTATTTTCAAAATATAATGATGAAAATATTGAAAAGAAAATAAGTTATTTGTGCATTAATTAAAAGTTATCAACTCCCAAAATTACGGCCCCAATTTTCATCAAAAATAACAACTGGGTAGGACCCAATGAGTCTCAACGGTCAAAAATAACCCATCAACGCCCAACGGCTATATTCTTGTCAACGTTGGTAAAAGCCATGTCAACGTCTAAATTGGTCACAACAACGCTTGGAAAATATCTGTCAATGTCCAAAAATAAAAATAATAAAAATGAAAAAGGACCTTAACAAAGTAATTTATCCTCGTGAAGATAACCTATAAACTGAAAATTACCATAGGGTGGCAAGCATTGTCCAATCATGCACACTTGCTTATGCAAGATAAACATAACGGTCCTCTAGTGTCCCTTACTAAGCAAGGTTCTTAACAGTTAAGTTATCTCATAAAATCCCTTGTAACTTCCCAGGTAATCCCAATACAAATCATACCCAAGTCTCCCAACAGACCACATCTAATTCTAGGCCAAAAAGGTCTTGGCAGCATGCATAGTATATCAACTTTGCATGCTACAGTGCCTCATGAGGTAGTAAACTAACTCATACTCACCAGTGGACACAATCTAGAATTATGATAAGAGTATCATAAGAATACCCAAAAGTCCTAAAGGTTCCTAAACCTCCCCTTAAACTATGATACAAATGTTGCCAATTAATATGCATGTAAATAAAAATTTATGTCAAGATAGGAATATTAATATTCCAACCATCATCCATAAAATAAAACATGCTCCAATAAGGCTCCAAGGATCCATAAGCAACTCTGTATCTAATGGTACAATGCTAACAACGCCTGCACAATTAGATCAAAAACCACAAAACTAACATGTTGTTGACAACGTCACGATAACACTTATCTGCGTTAAAATAACCTTTGTCAGCGTTAGACAAATAAAGTGGAAAATCTAATTTCACATAAAGACCAATAGCAGTGCATATCTTGTACATACTTTTACAATAAGACCCCAAAACACATATTAAGTGAGATTGATCATTCCAATACTTGTTACCAAGTATTGAAATCTTCCAGTATCAAAAGGTTTAGTTAATAAATCGGCACATTTTCTTCTGTGTCAACCCTATCTGGTTGTATTAAACCCTTTGCAAAACTATCTCTTATAAAGTGATGTCTAATTTCTATGTGTTTTGTTTTAGAGTGATGTACATGATTTTTAATAATGCATAAAGTACTGTTACTGTCTACAAAAATCTTGGTATGCATGAAATTATACCCATAATCCAACAACTGGTTCTGAATCCATAAGACTTGTCCACAACAAGCAGCTGCTGCAACATACTCTACTTCAGTTGTAGAATTGGCCACCACTGTTTGTTTCTTGCATTGCCAAGAGATCAATCTACTCCCAAGAAACTGACATCCATCAGTTGTGGATTTTCTATCAAACTTGTCACCACCATAATCACTGTCTGAATATGCAATAAGCTCCAATGTTGAATCTTTTGGATACCATAATCCCAGGTCTGGATAAAATCTAAGGTATCTAAAGATCCTCTTGACAGCATGAAGATGACACTCTTTGTGAGTCACTTGATGGCGTGCACATGCACACATAGCAAACATAATGTCAGGTCTTGAAGCTGTGAGATACATCAATGAACCAATAATTGATCTATAATGCTTGACATCCACTTCTTTTCCATCTCCAACTTTTCCCCGAGGGTGTTCTCTATCCATAGGAGTGCTAGCCCTTTTCTCATGCAGAGAAAAGCTAAACTTCTTCAAAATTTCTGGTACATATTTATCTTGAGAGATGAAGATACCATCTTCTTTTTGCTGAACTTGTAACCCTAGAAAGAAGTTAATCTCCCCCATTACACTCATCTTGAACTTGTGTGTCATAAGCTTGGAAAAGTCTTCACTCATCTTTGGATTAGAAGAGCCAAAAATGATATCATCCACATAGACTTGAACAAGTAAGAAATCCTTACCAGTCTTCTTTGTAAATAAGGTCTGGTCTATGGTGCCCCTTTTGAATCCATTTTCCACCAGATAGGTGGACAATGTGCCATACCATGCTCTTGGGGCTTGATGAAGTCCATACATAGCTTTCTTCACTCTATACACCTTATCTGGATGTTCTGAATCTTCAAATCCAGGAGGCTGCATTACATAAACCTCCTCTATAATTGTGCCATAAAGAAAAGCACTCTTCACATCCATTTGATAGACTATAAAGCCCAGGCAGGAAGCATAGGGTAGAAAAATCCTTATAGCCTCAATCCTTGCAACTGGTGCAAAGACCTCCTCATAGTCTATCCCTTCCTCTTGTGTATATCCTTGAGCCACTAAATGTGTCTTTTTTCTGACCACAATGCCTCTTTCATCCTTTGTATTCCTAAGATACCATCTTGTCCCAATAGGTCTGACATGTCTGGGACAATTAACCAACTCCCAAACATCCTGGATAGAAAATTGGTGAAGCTTATCTTGCATTGCTTCCACCCAACTTGGTTCTTTGAGAGCATCAAAAATTTTCTTGGGTTCCTGTTGTGACAGAAAACAGGCAAACAAACATGCTTGAACAAGAGGGGTATCAACCTTCTTGTGAATATTGGTAATAAATCCTCCAAGATTCTTATGAGATCTTCTAGTTTGCACATGAGACATAACATCACCAATGATTAGAGAAGGAGGGTGATTTTTGATTGTAGAAGTAAGCACTCCTCCCTCAATAAGTGTGTTGTCCTCAATCTCATCTTCCATGTTACCAATATCCTCTTCAGACTCTCTTCCATCAACATCTGAATGAACCTCTGCATTTCTGTTTGAAGGTTCACCTTGTTCAAAATTATTGGAAGAGAAAATATGGTCAAAAGAGCTGTCAACGCCTGGACCATGGCTGTTAACGTTTGAGCCATCAACGCCTGAATTTTTCTTGTCAGCACCAGATTTTCCTTTTTCAGTGCCTGAAAGATCATGCATGTTGTCAACTGGTGATACTTGAGGACCACCTTTTTCCTTTCCAGCAGTAGCAGCAGCAACAAATGCATTTATCCATATGGGAATGGTAACATACTCAAGTATGGGTGCTGATTTGTCTGCTTGTGATCCAACCTCTTCATCCACCTGTTTACCTGAAACATCAACAACTGGTTCTTCCACAACATTTGAAGTTACCTTCACAATGTTTGGATTAGTAACAGGCATATAATTCAAAGTCCTAGATAGAGGTTCCAAGTTAAATAACCAATTTGGACCACTTTCAGGATCACTAGGTTTACTTTCTAAAAACCTAACATGTACTTTTTCAAGTATATGTTTTTCTTTCTTAAGGTAAACTCTATATCCTCTACTCTGCACAGAATAACCCATGAAGTAACCTTCATCACCTTTAGCACTAAACTTACCTAAGGCATCACTAGTGTCCAACACAACTACATTACATCCAAAAGGTTTAAGAAAACCAATATTATGTTTTCTTCCCCAAAGTAACTCATAAGGTGTTTTGTTATGAATCTTGTTGACTAATGCCCTATTTTGAACATAAAAAGCTGTATTCACAGCCTCAGCCCAAAAAGCAATGGGAAAGTGAGCATCAGCCAACATAGTCCTGACTGCTTCTATGAGGGTTCTATTCTTTCTCTCAGCTATCCCATTTTGCTTTGGGGTTCTAGCTACACTAAACTGTCTAGTAATCCCTTTCTTGGCACAAAAATAATCTAACAACTTATTTCTAAACTCACCACCATTGTCACTTCTAAGAATCTTAACCTCATTACCAGACTTCTTTTCAATCTGGGTAATAAAGTTAATCAAAGTATCAGCAGTGTCACTTTTTAAAGCTAAAAAGAAAGTCCAAGTAAATATTCAATCATCAGTGATGACAAAACAGTAAGATTTACCATTTAAGCTTTCTATATTAGTTGGACCAAACAAGTCCATATGCAGCAAGTGAAGTGGTTTATAACTAGACTGCACTTGTTTAGACTTAAATGAGACCTTGTGTTGTTTGCCTTTAAGGCATGCAACACAAGAGTGGTCATTGTGGAAAGCCTTTTCAGGTAAACCATCAACCAAACCATGTCTCACAAGTCTGTTTATATTTTTAAAATTAATGTGCCCTAATCTCCTGTGACAAAGATTACTCTCATCAACTGAAGCCTTAGCATATAGACATGAAAAATTATTATTCATCCTAATTCCATTAAGATTCACATTATAAATGCCCTTATGCCTAGGTGTTCTATAATCAATGAATTTCTCATATTGTATTTTAAAATCTTTGCTCAACACCAAGCATTTAGTATCAGTAAAGATAACCTATTTTTGTTGTCACAAACTTGTGATACACTAAACAGATTATAGTCAAGTTCTTTTACCAAAAACACATTTTCAAAACGCAAATTGTTGGTGAGAAGAGTTCCTTTGCCTGTGATAGTTCCATATCCGCCTCCAAAGTAAACTTTGTCACCATCCTTAATGAGAGTGAAGTTTGTGAGATAATCTTCCTTCCCAGTCATGTGCCTAGAGCATCCACTATCCCAATAGCCATAATTATTAACCTGCTTTTGAATGCCCTGCACATAAAGAAAACAAATTAGTTTTCTTTGGGAACCCAAGCCTGAGCAGACTTGGATTCATTTGGTTGTTCAACAAGAACAGACTTAGTCCTTATGACAACCCATTGTTCATCCCTTTTTGGATTAAACACCCAGTTAACCCCAATTGGTTTTGTTATGACCTTTGAAATATAATGAAATCTGTTACAGGTCATAGAAATCCCATCTGAATTAGGGTTTTGATCTTGCTTAGGTCTCCATGTCAAGCTAGAAGAAGCTTTATACCCCTTTCCCTTTGGTTGCAAATATCTACCATTATTTGGTCTGGAAACATTTCTGTTAGCGTTCAATTTGGTCTTGTCAATGCTGAAATAACCCTTGTCAGCGTTGAACCTAGGGTTTGCTACAGGAACCCATTGTCTATTATACCATGTATTAGTCTTCTAAAAAGGTCTTTGTCCATAAGTATTAGACCCTTTAGAAAAGAATGGAGCTGGTCTAACAACTTGTGGACTTTGCTGGACAAAAGATTTGGGTTTGATAGTGTTTGACTTTTTGTCAGCGTTGACCTTTGAAGCATTGACACACTTATAGGCTAAATGTGAAAAACTTCCACAAGTATAACAGGCTTTTCTAGACATAACTCTAGGTCTAGAAGAAAAGAAACATGTTCCATTATCACTACTTTGGCTTTTTGGTGACCTAGGTTTTCTATACATTTCTGCATATTTAATACTAGGTTTTCTATCAACGTTTAAGCCAAGGTCAACAGTCTTGCTAGTGGTTGGGTTTGTCACTTTGATGGGTGTAGAATCATTTGGGCTATCACTAAGCATGTCACCCTTAACAAATAAGGTAGGGTTGGCTTTCCTCCATTGGTCCAAATCAGTCAACTTCTGCCTGTATTCCTCTACTAGGGTAAGAACTCTTGGTGGAGGAATAAATTCCTCTTCTTGGAGTTCTGGTAAACCAGTCCAAGACAAGTCCTTTCTTTGGACACCATAGAAGTTCCTAATAGAGGTGGAACACCAGCATACTCTTTCATCCCAATCCCAGTCATATCCCTAGAATCCCTTTGTTCACTGACACATTTTTCTAGGGTTTGTGAGGCTTTATCAAATCTCTGAATTTTAAGTTCTACATTATCCTTATTTTTGATGGCCTCATCTAACTTAGCCTGTAAATCAGCATTGACTCTCTCCATGATGTTTCTAATATCAATACTAGCATTTATATCATGTTTTAAAATATTGATTTGATCTTTTAGGTCAATCTCCATTTTCTTATACTCAGCCACAGTCTTTTCAGTTTGAGTAAGAGCAAGTTGATAGTTAGACAACTTGCATCTTTCATTAAACACATCTGTTGTCAATTTTAAAACTTCTTTGTTAAGTTTTTCAGTGTTTAGACGACAACCCTTACTAAAAAATGCATCATCAATACCTCATTGTCGGATGAAGACGAGGAGTGTGCCATGAGAGCATAGTGAACATGCTCTTCTTCTTCCTTTTATGCAACCAAAGCTTTGTTCTCTTCCTCATCCTTGGCCAAGTAGCTCCAATCCCAACCAACACCATCAATGTCTTACATGGCAACCATAGCTTTGGAATCCTGAGCCTTGATGATTTGGCTTATGGGTTTTCCAGCATCAGATCTTCTTGGAGATCTGCATTCTCTCATAAAGTGTCCCATTCGATGACAAATATAACACTCAACCTTGGATTTATCAAATCCAGCAGTGTCCTTAGCATTAAAAGTCATCTTCTTCTTGAATCTTCTATTCCATCTGTTTGCTCTTATACTTGCAAGAGCCATATTCCACTTTATGTCCATCTCCTCTAAATGCTCATCACTAATTTGCTCAAGGTCCTCATATGTAATCACTGAACCATTGGGCAATGAAGCAATGTATGCACACACAGTATCCAGATCAATACCAACAGGCTTAACTCTTGGTGAGTTAACTTTGTATGTGTCAGCGTCTGAATGCGAGGCGTTGACAAGGCTTGATCCAGCGTTGACACAAGTTGATCCAGTAACGGGGTGCATGTATGAATCCTTTTGATCAAATTGACCTTCACTATGTGAGAAGAAAGCCATATTTCCATTGGTAGACTTGCTTCCTTGATCCAAAAGAGTTTCATTCTCTACTAGCCTCAGTTTATTGTAAACATCATCAAAAGTAGAAATTTTGTGAGTGTTATTAGCAATTATAGACCTTGCTTCAATCTTCCATGCATCACCAAGACATTTAATAAAAGTGGTGATAATATCAACATCACCAAGCACTGTTCCCATGAAGGACAACTTTCTTGTAATGTCAAGAAGTCTGCTTCTCACTCCACATAGCTTCTTACTGGGTTGAGCTTTAAAAATAGCATACTCATGCAAGAGTTTCTTCTTTTTCTCTTGTACAGTATCAGCATTACCACCATAAGCAACTTCAAGAGCTGCCCAAAGATCTTTTGCAGACTCATAGCTTCTATATTTGTGCTGATTTTCTTGTCTCAAAGAGAGTTTCAGAATGCTTAGGGTTTTCATGTCACACCTTCTCTTTGCTATGTCCTCAGTTGAGACAGCTCTACCATCTTCAGGTTTTTCTCTTCGATCCTCTTTAGTAGAGCCTTGAACATTTGTTCTTTTTAAAATGGCAGCTGCAATCTTTTGAGCTTTATTGAATGTGTTTCTATATTCAATGATTTCCTATAGGGTGTAGTCATGGATTTGTAGATACTGTTCAAAGTTAAACTTCCACAGCTCAAAATTGTCTGGGTCTAGCATGGGAATCTTGATGTTGGGGGTTGAGGAGGAGGAGGTGTTTACTTCTAGGGTAGACATGATGTTTTTAGGGTTTCGTGAAAATTAGGGTTTTTGACGATTTAGGGTTCTTGTGTTCTTTAGATCAAAGTTTCTCAACAAGCTCTGATATCACTTGTTGATCCCAAACTTAGATCGATTTAGCTTGTGAAACGAGATTAAATCAAGTTAAACACGTAGAGAAACTTTTTTGTGTATAAAACAATTTAAGTATTATGCGGAATTAATACTTAAACAAGAACACACAAACAATGTAAACCAAACTTTCACTTAATTGATTAGAAAAAACTTACGTACAATGAAAGTGTTAAACGTAAGAAAACTTATATTGAAACAAAACCTAAAGGCCTCCTTTTATAGAAATAAGGAGCCTTGTACAAGAGTCTACGTATCAGCTATTATAGGTAAAGATAAACATAGAAAATACATTGTTGATCATATATTTAATAGAAACAAACTAGAAACAAAATACGTGTAGACTAAGTCTTCTATCAGTGCTTGACTTCATCCTATCAACGCTTGGCATCTTCCTGTCAACGCTTGTTCTGTCAATGCTTGTTTTCTTCTTATCAACGTCACGATTACTCTTGTCAGCGTCCAAGTGTACTGGCTACATTTTATTCCCAACACTTTTTTGTGTACCGTCGTAATATTCTAAGGTTTACTTGTTACGATCTAGTTTCGTGATCACATAAACCTAAGGGTTTCTACTTGTGATCAGTGACTACGATAACTGAGTGCGATCACTGAGTGTGATCACTGAGTGCGATCACTGAGTGCGATCCCTGAGTACGATCCAAGAGTACGATCTGGACTGTGATCTAGGCCACGATCCCAGCTACGATCCATTCACAAGTTTTGGTTTTATTTCCTGTTTTTATTTTAAGTTTTCAAATTAATCTTTTCCCGCCATTTTTACTTAGTTTTATATTAAACTTGTTTTATCTTAGTTTAAATTTAAAGTTTTCAAATTTACTTTTTGTCATGTTTTAATATTTTGTCATTTACTTTAAAGTTTGCATTTTTATTTTACTCAACGAAAACTTTTTCTTTTATCCACCAAAGATGACTGAGTCGCACATTCAACCATGATCAATTCAATTAGACCATCCAAAGAACTTTTTTCTATAAGAAAAATCAGTTATCACGTAGCAGCATCAACTGCCGAAGAGCAAGCATACCACTTCTGGTGGGCTCTTTGTACATCGGTCGCCAACAACTTGGTGTGTGCTACCTTCAACACGGTGGCACAAGTTGTCGATGCAGAACGTAAGCTGTAGATGCTGCAGGAAAGAGAGGAATTCGGGGAAGCAGAGAGACCCGAGAAGAGGTATTTATTCGTCATTCAGCGGTGACCATTTCAATTCATTCAGTACTATCCAATATTTATCCTTCTCTTTAAACTGCATCTTCCAGGCAGAAGACTAGGGACCGGTCTTAGCCAGCTACTCAGCAACAGCCTACTCAGCCCAAGGGTAACGGTCAGACTCATGATCGTTATGCTACGGATAGGCGTGGCGGTAATGATAATTACCATAACAACGCTGGAAACTCCAATAGCAGCAGGTCCCTACACTTACTCATTTCTTATGATTACATGTTGAAATTTATAATTCTAACACATTAGCAATCTTCTACCAAGAATCATGGTAACGGGAGGGAGCATAACCGAAGAGGTTCATAGCCTAACCGTCCAGCTATCACTGGTATTACATCTTAAGATTTTTCCGCATTGTCCTTTTGTACCTATAAACCATGTTTCATGTGTACTTTTCCAAACAAGCTCCCAGCTAGCAAGGGCACCTGCTGGAGGGTATACTCACCCTCTCTGCACTACCTGCAACCGTAGGCACCCAGGGCCATGTTGCTGCGACATCGACTCTTGCTTTAAGTGCGGCCTTACTGGTCATCGCATGAAGGACTACCGCAAGGGCGAGATGGAGGGCACATCTGGACATGCTGATTCCAAGCCACTTCCTACTAGTGGACGCGTTTACATGACTTCTCGTGATCAAGCCAACAAGTCTACAGGTACCATCACTGGAATCTTGTATATGTATGGTCAAGCTGCATGTTTTTTATTTGACACGGGTGCTACTCACTCGGCATGGACTGGCTATCCAAACATCACGCCACCATAGACTGCCATACATATCGGGTCATCTTCGGTGATGTTAATGCACAAGAGTACATTCACAACGGGTTCGTACCCGGAAGGTCTGTACAAATAATTTCGACCTTACAAGCGCGTGTACTACTGTCACATGCTTGTGAGGGCTATCTTGCCACTGTTCATGATTTAGAGGCTGAATCTCCATCTATCCAGAATCAGCCGATCGTGTTAGAATTTCTAGACATGGTTCTAGAAGAACATCTGGGCAAACCACCTGCTCGTGAAGTAGAGTTTAATATTGAGCTCGTCCCAAGAGCTGAGCCAATATCTAAGGCTCCTTATCGCATGGCTCCCATAGAGATGAAGGAGTTAAAGGAACAACTGCAGGAACTGTTAGAACGCGGTTTCATTCGACCTAGTGCTTCTCCATGGGGCGCACCTATTCTGTTCGTAAAGAAGAAGTACGACAACATGCGTCTTTGCATAGATTATCGTGAGCTTAACAAGATTACCATCAGGAATAGATATCCGCTGCCACGCATTGATGACTTGTTTCACCAACTCCAAGGGGCCAAAATTTTCTCCAAGATTGATCTGAGGTCAGACTATCATCAGTTACGGGTTAAGGAGCGGGACATCGCCAAGACTGCTTTCCGTACACGTTATGGGTACTACGAGTTTGTATTCATGCCTTTTGGCCTTACCAATGCTCCATCTGTTTTCATGGATCTGATGAACCGTATCTTCTATGAGTTCCTGGGCAAGTTCGTCATTGTCTTCATTGACGACATTCTTATTTTCTCTAAGTCAAAGGAGGAACACGAAGACCATCTTCGTACTGTACTACAGATACTTTGCCAGAAGCAGCTGTATGCTAAACTCTCCAAGTGTGAGTTCTGGTTAGACAAGGTGGCGTTCCTAGGCCACATTGTATCAGCAAAAGGAATCACCATGGACCCAGCAAAGGCTGAGGCTATTACCAAGTGGTCAAGGCCGACATCACCGACTGGAATTCGTAGTTTCTTAGGCTTAGCTGGTTACTACCGTAGGTTCGTAGAGAACTTTTCCCGTTTAGCACTGCCATCGACCAAAATGATGCGGAAAAGGGAGAAATTCGTCTGGACTGAAGAAAGAGAGAAGAGCTTTGAAGACCTAAAGCAGAAGTTAGTATCTGCACCGATTCTTACTCTCCCATCTGGTACAGGTGGATTTCAAATCTACAGTGATGCTTCAGGGAAGGGACTTGGATGTGTTCTCATGCAACATGGGAAAGTGATCGTGTACGCTTCACGACAGCTTAAGCCTTATGAGGAGAATTACCTTACGCATGACTTGGAACTTGCAGCAGTCGTGTTTGTATTGAATATATGGAGGCACTACTTGTATGGAGAATCATGTGATATATTCACAAATCACAAGAGCCTGAAGTACATCTTCACTCAACGTGAGCTTAACATGAGGCAGAGGAGATGGTTAGAGCTGTTGAAGGATTATGACATTAATCTGTAGTATCATCCCGGCAAGGCGAATGTAGTGGCAGATGCACATAGTAGAAAGTCCGGTATGATAAACGGCATAAAAATTGAGGAGGAAATTATAAGAGACTTGGAGAGACTAGACATCGAGATCATGGTACGTGGACAACACGGTTACTGGGCTAATTATGGAGTAGAACCTGAGTTACTCTCTAGGGTCAAGGAAGCTCAGAAGGATGATGGTGAAATTTGGGCGATCATTCAAAACTTGGATCAGCAGGCGGAGTTTCGGTTGGATGACGATGGTATCTTATGGCAGGGCACCAGACTTTGTGTTCTTGATGATCTTACTTTTAGGGAAGCGTTATTAGCTGAAGTTCATAGTTCTCCATTCATCCTGGTTCGACCAAGATGTACCACGACATCAAGCAGTATTTTTGGTAGAGTGGTATGAAACATGATGTTGCTACTTACGTCTCAAATGTCTTACATGCCAGCAGGTTAAGATCGAGCATTAGCGGTCTAGTGGTTTACTACAACCGTTAAACATTCCAGAGTGGAAGTGGGAAAAAATCAACATGGATTTTGTTACCGGTCTTCCGCAGACAAAGAGGAGGCATGATGCGATTTGGGTTATCGTTGATCGACTTACTAAGTCAGCTCATTTCTTACCGATCCCCAAGGATGATCCGGTCAGCAAACTCGCCGATACGTACAAGAAGGAGATCATGAGACTTCATGGTGCTCCATCAAGTATCGTATCAGACAGAGATCCTCGGTTCACTTCGCGATTTTGGAGGAGTCTGTAGAAAGTTTGGGGTACAAAACTTAAGCTTAGCACGGCTTTTCACCCTCAAACAGACGGACAATCGGAGCGGACGATTCAGACATTGGAAGACATGCTCCGAGCATGTGCATTGGAGTGGACAGGAGACTGGGATGATTACATATGTTTAGTAGAGTTTGCATACAACAACAGTTGGCACACCAGCATTAAGTGTGCACCATTCGAGATGTTGTATGCCAGAAAGTGTCTCACCCCAATCTGCTGGGATCAGGTTGGTGAGCGAACACTTGAAGGACCGGAGATGATAGAGTTGACCAACGAGAAGGTCGCTGTAGCTAAGCAGAAATTGCAGGAAGCTCGTACACGTTAGAAGAGTTATGTAGACAAGCATCGTAGGGACTTACACTTCAATGTAGGAGATCACGTCTTTCTTAAGGTATCATTGGCACGTGGTGTTAGACGTTTCAGGATCAAATGGAAACTCATTCCTCGATTCATCGGACCGTTTGATGTCATCGAGCGAGTCGGTGAAGTTCTTATCGTTTAGTGCTACCTCCACAGCTTTCTCACGTTCATGACGTTTTCCATGTGTCCTTACTCAGATGGTACAATTATCATCCTCTTCACCTGGTTCAGTATCCACTGGAACATATTCTTGAAGATCTTACTTTCATAGAGGAACCCGAACGAGTTCTTGACAGACAAGAACGAGTCATGAGGAAGAAGACGATTCCATTCATCAAAATCCTTTGGAGGGACCATACCGAGCGGGAAGCCACTTGGGAAACAGAGGAGTCTATCCGGGCTTCTAACCCTCATTTCATATTTTAAATTCGGGTATGTTCCTCTTTCAGTTTATTTTGTCTATAATTCGGGGACGAATTATTCTTTTTAGGGGGGAAGAGTTGTAAAACCCGCATGCTTTTACCATGAACAGTACACTTAGTAACGTACGTACATATTAAAAACTTTCCTTTTATAGCATGAACACGTGTCACAATTAGTAATTACAGAAGTTATGTACGTATTATTATTACGACAAGTATTAAGTACGTGTTAGTACACGATAATTATTAACAATAATAATTATAATCATGAACGTAAAAAATCACGAACACGTAACTACATACTTAATTAATAATATACGATTTGTATCGTGATGTACAAGTATTTAATATAACACGAACATTTAATTATAACACAAAAACACGAGAACACGAGCACGTAAATTTAGAACACGGGAAAACTCCGGGTTTTCCCTTGTGGGCCCTTGTAGCCGCGACACCAAAGAGAGAAACGGGCCAAGCCCAATTGATTTTTAGTAATAAACAAATAAAGGAAAATACTTTTTCACTTTACAGAGTATTTTCAAGAAACTAAAACCCTACTCTTTTCTTTTCCTCTCT
The DNA here is from genome assembly GCA_025667525.1 of Glebionis coronaria. Classification (NCBI taxonomy): domain Eukaryota; kingdom Viridiplantae; phylum Streptophyta; class Magnoliopsida; order Asterales; family Asteraceae; genus Glebionis; species Glebionis coronaria. Next base: position 47,831 of record JANFOE010001416.1, read on the forward strand.
TGTGGCCGGCGGCATACATCACACCAAAGGGGTGGTTGATTTGATTTTTAGTTAATCAAATCCAAGATCATGTTCGTGTTATTTGTTCTTCAACCTTTTCACGCATTCGGTAATCCGTAAACCCTTTTGTTTTTTTCTTTTATTTAATTAATTATCACATGAACATGAATTAGATAAAACATGGATTAAAAACATGTCACGGGATCAAGGGGGTAAAAATTAAGGGTTTGTTCGGGTTTGGTTTGCTCGGCCGAAATAAAAACCAAGAGCCTTAAGCTCTCGGCGTGTTCTTTGTCACGCCACCAACCGAGATCCATGATCTCGGTGGTGTTTGGTTCGGTCGACAGCAGGAAAAGGCACCCCGATGCGAGTCGGGGGTGTCCTTGTGGTTGGTTTGGGTCACGGCAGCCAGCAGCCACCACCACCGGCACAAATCCGGTGCCAGTCGTGGGTCAAGCAGGGGGCAAGTTGTGCAGCAGTGGCAACCACCGGCACACAGCCGGTGGGAATACCGCTGTTGGTAGCGGCTAGCTGAGACAAAACCACCGGCAGCAGCCGGTGGTAGCCTTAACAAAAATAGTGGCAACCGGCCAAGCCAGTTTGCCACTGTTAGGGGGTGTTTAGTTCGGACCGGTTCAAGGGGTTTTTGGTCCGGTTCACGACATGTCTAAATTAGTTATATTTGTCTGGTTCATGACTAAAATATGTACAAATATTTTATTTACAAGTATTTATTTTTACAAGTTATTAAATTAATTAAAACATGACATGTAATTAATTTAATTAAATCATGAACTTAGGTTAATTATTATTTAGTAAATAATACATGTTTTAACCTAAGTATTTAATTATTTAATTTAGACTATAGTGTTAATTAATTATTATAACATGGAATATAATTAATTAATAATCATGACTTAGGTTATATTAATATAATATTAATACATGTTTTAACCTAAGTATTTTATACACCTTAATTAAATTAAATCATACATATAATTAATTAAATCATATAACCTATAGTTTATTTAATTAACATGATATTATTAATAAACTATACTATAACTACATGACTTATGATATTTAATTAGTAAACTTAAGCTTATATTATTAGCTTATTATTTCAGCTTAATTCTAAATATGGAAACTTTCTAATTCAGGAAACTTACTATTTTTGGAAATTTTTTATTTTTAGAAAATGATATATTTTAAGAAGTTAATCTATTTTTGGAAACTTTCTATTTTTGGAAACTTTCTGTTTTTGGAAGCTTTCTATTTTAGGAAACTTGCTATTTTAGAAAGTTACTTATTATTAAACAACAAGTATAATAAAACAAGAAATACAAGTAATACTTAATCAAAATATACAAAATATATGATAAACACAGCATAACGTTAAAATCAGTAAAACAAGACATGAACATATAAAACAAGCTAAGACATGATAAGATCAGTTGCGTACTCAGGAAACAGATACTTATACATGTATACTATTATGTAGCATTAACAAGATCGAAGTAGGACTTCCTTTCGTTCGTCTTCTTCGTTCACTGGACATAAGGAACGGAGTTCTCGTCCCTTTAATATGGACATTCTTTCCTTATTAGGATTCCCCTTCTGCAGCCAACTATTTTCCTAGTATTTGTTTTATATGTTTGATACTTATGTTAGAATAAGAGCCTAAGCCATATACATGCATGACCAGTGTCACCTAGTTATGGAGGTACCATAACCATAACACTGGAGGCACCAGTGTTATGATTTCCCCACGGCTAAGTGATTGCTCATGGCGTCCCTTTTTCGTTTTGGGCATTATATTATATTGTCATGTGGGGCGTATGGGTGCATCCTAGTTACATGTTTAGCAGTATTTTCAGAGTGATTGCAATGTGTGCCTTGCATCCTTCACTAGGAGTTGATCCCTCCTACCCAGACTAATTAATTAGAGGCAACCCCTCTAATTGCATGAAGGGGTCTCCCCTACAAGTATTATGCACGGTGGAACCTCATGACCTATATGGGCTATTTGGCTAATTAAACATATTTTCATAGAAATGATAGTTGTAGGAAATACGTCTTTTAGGAAAAAGAGCGTAACTAGGGCAAGTATTAACAAGTGATTTAGGAAAACCACAAGTTATGACCCAAAGTGGGGATCATTCTCAAGGAGGCTTGGCGTGTGTGTTAAGAGATGATTAATGATGTGATTATGATTATGAGAAATGAAAATAGAAATGAGGTAAGAAGAGAATGACGGTTACGATGACGAATTAAACTAAGACGATAAAGTCGTTCAAGTAAAACCGTAAAAAGTAGCAAAATTAAAAATTTGTCCTAAAGATTCCTAGAAAATTGAAATAAATCCTAAATAATACAATTAGAGTTTACAAAAAATCAAAAATCACCCAAACCTTTTATTTAAATAAATAATAATTATTTAATGTTAATTAAAGCCCAAAAAATCAATTTAATTAACAAAAAGCCCAAAATGAGATTTTTTCAATTGTAAACCTCTAAAATGACTTAACTAAATTTAAAACTATTTAGTTAAGTCAACACGTGTTTATTCCTTTCGCGTTTGATACATTTGGTTTCCTTGCACCTGAGGCGGTGGAGCTACTTACGAGAATACAACGTGTTATGAATAGTAATGTTTTGACTCCTAAATCCACAAACGTTGTATTTAATAGACTTGGTTTTGCTATACAAAAAGGGCTAGCGACGTAGCTTGTTGCCCGTTTGCCTTCTCCTAATATGTAAATCTAATATTTGATCAATATCAAACTATTTTTGAAAATTTTAAAATTAGTAAAAACTATTTAAAAACAATTAAAAACTATTTAAACTTAAAATAATTATAATAAAATTAATCTAAGGACAATAAAAATATTCTAAAAATTGTAAAATTCCTAACCTAATGTATTTAACCTAAGAAAAATATAAAAACTTAAAAAATCTAAATTTTAATTTTTAATAATAAAATAATAATAAAATAATATTAAAAATCCAAAATTTATAAAAAATTCTGAAAACTTGCAAACTAGTTTAATTTAACCTAATTAACACATAATGAAGTTGAAATTACTTAAATACCCCTAATGGGCCTAAAATGGGCCAAAAGTCCAAACAGTTAGCTTAATGGGCTTATTAAGGCCCAATAAGAAAAATATTGTCCAAATAAGCCCAAAAACTCCTATCTGACTCAAAATTTGATTTTAAACACAAAACTCTGAAGGCCCAAACGCTGAAAATGAGTATAAGCTAGCTTATTTCAAAGCAGCTTATTCTTAATGGGCTTTTTGGCCCATTAAGCTATAAGTTGATGCCATAAGCTCAATTTAGACACACAAGCTTCTTTTGAGTTACCTAAGAGTTCCGTAAAAAGAAATTTGAAATAAGCACAAGGAATAAGCCTTAAAAAGCAATAAGCTATCTTCACAAAATGACAAAATAGTCGTTTTCGAGTTCTAGGGCACCCCAAGAGCTGATTCAAGTTTCAAAAGCTTTTAAATGACTTAACTAAGCTTAATCAACAAAAAGTTTTCAAATAAGCCCACTCAAAAAGCTGGAATAAGCAAATAAGCACTTAATTAAAAGTCAACTTTATGAGTCTTCTAGCAAAAAGTCAAAGTCAAGGTCTGATAAGCTCCAGTTCAAACAATTGGGTCAAATGAGGAAGATTTATCACAAAATAAGTTGTTGCAGGTCCGGATAAGCCAATATGGCTTATTAATAAGCGAACTGAAAATTAACACTAGCAGGGGCTAGTTTTGGGTGTTGAGCAGTGGAAACTTTTTCCACTGCTTGACTTTCTTGACTATTTGTCTCATTTGACTTTTTTTGTGGATTCAAGTTACACAAAGGCACCCAAATGATCAGTTAATCATAAGGAGTCAACAGCAATCACAAAAACACAATCTCAAACAGCCAATTTCTACATTTAATTCATTTAAGCACCAGACATGCACCAGACTTGAACAAATAAGCAGTTATGGTTCAATAAGCACTTTTAGCACAAATCAGCCAGCCAAACTTCACCAAATGCATACACAAGCTATAATTAATTCAAATGAACAAATCTAAACAGGTTTCATGCACTGATTCAAAGCATAGATCAAGATTCAGGCACAATAAGGTTACTAATGAACACGAACAAGCAGATTTTTACTTTTGCTGATATACTTGACCAACAAGCCAAATTCAAACACTCAAATCTTCAAACCAGGTTATGTTAACTATGATTTAACACCTTTTAGCCCTAAGCATTCATATCCCCTATGTATTTCCAAAATCTTAGGTCAAAATCAGTCAAATCCAACGAGATACAGCACAATGTTTGATTTAAGGTTTTAAACCCAATAACTTGCAGGTTTTAGTTCTCAACCAAGTAGATAACAGATAACAAGCATAAACAACAACTTTCAACAACACAATAGCAACTTATGATTCATAACAGGTTAACCCAAACACCCCTTTAAATTTTCAAATCAAAATTTTCAAATCAAAAGTGTATTCCAAGGTTACCCAAGCCCAAATCAACACAATAACAGATGTAATATGCATATTTTAGCAAGATTAAGCCACAAATTTCACAAGAACACAAGCAACACACAAATATCACAAATATCCAAATTTTTATCAGATTTTGAGATTAAGGGTGCAAACCTCATGGATGTACATCCACACCCATGAATTTTGAGCTTATGTGCTAGCAAGAACAAGCACAAGCTTCCACAAACAACCCTGCTAAGATTCAACAAGGTTAGAAGCACAAATATCAAAACAGAAAAGTGAAAAATCCTTGATTAATGCAACCTTAGTTCCCCACACTTGATTATCCCCAAGTTATAAGCTTCACAACACCTTGATATCACAATATCAGGATGCTATGATCAGCTTCATAGCCCAAGAATTCCAAGGTTTGAACAAGACTTAGCAAAATACCAAGATTCAAGGAAAATATGCAAACTTTTGCACACTCCTTTGAAAACAGGTTTTAGGATTCAAGAACAGTTAACAAGCAACAATAATAAGCAGATATAATGATTGGCACTTGAGTTTTCTTCACAATTTCAAACACATTTCATTAACTTGAAAATATGATTTACAGAAAAGTGAACAAGGAAAATTCAAGAGCAAAGCTAAAATGTAGTGATGATAATGCCTTATATAGGCTACAAGAAACCTAAATTCTGAATAAAAAACATAACCCTAAAGATGTAGAAGCCCAAAAATTCCCTTGTGAAGTTTGAATAACTTGAGAATCATGTGACTTCATCTTGGCGTTTTGTTGTAGCTGGCAAGGTGGAATTGCATCCAATGGTGTAAAATAAGCTTAGGATGTAAGCTGAAATGTGGATGGTTGGATGGCTGTCACTGTTTTGGCGTCTTGTTCAAACATGTAGCAGGGGAGGTCCCATGTGGACATGTGAGTGGTGAGGTGGCCAATATTAAGGTTGGGTTATGTTCATTAGCACCTTAATCATTAATCTGGAAAAGATTAAGGGCTAATTCATGATAATTAAGGAATACCCAAATCCATGAAGAACATGATGAACATGTCTTTTTAATCCATTTTTGGTTTTAAATTGTTGTTAGGCGCCATAATTAACTAATCAGTTAGATTAGTTAAATATTAATGTGAGTGGATTCGTGAGGTGGAAGCAAGGTGAGTTCCAATTGGAGGAGAGAGTGAGTGGGGTGAGGTGGCGTGTTCTGGTTGGTCTAGGTAAGATTGGATGTCTGCCCATTTTGATCCCTTATCTTCCTTTCTCTTTTCACTTGTAAATAAAACAGCTACAAACCCGAATCCTTTGTTATTAAAGTTTTGATTTTCACACTTTTGCCCCAAAAAGTTTTGTAAAGTGATTTCAGGGGTATTTCTTGCCAATTCTTGATTCATGAAGGGCTGTTTTGGCATTTTCTTCATTGTTAATGGTCTTGACTTGTTTGTTTGACTTCTTGGAGGACTGAATTTTCCAAGTCATGATTTATGAGGGACCATTTTTGCCATTTCTTCAAAGTCAAGGGTCCTTTTGGTAATTTGACATTTTTAAAGGACCAAACTTGTAATATCTTGTAACTTGAGGTCCTTCATGGTATGTTTGACTTTGAGGAGGACTAATATTGACAATTTAGTTTTGTTGAGGGATTAAAATTGCCAATTCTTCAAAGTGGAGGGCCCTTTTTGCAATATTGACAAACTTTAGGGACCAAACTTGTAATTATGAAGATACAAGGGTTTAAAGTATCAATTCTTCAATATTAGAGGGCCCTTCTTGCATAATCTTCAAATCTTCAAGGGTTTGTCTTGGAAAATCTTCATTAGGGCTTGGTTCATTGTGCGGATTCGTTTCCTGTGTTCGTTTTTGCATGATTCTTGTGATCTTTTGTCATTTTCTCAATATCCGTACCTAAAATACACAAGTAACAAACACAAGCATATATTTGGATATTTTCATGATATTTTATGCATTTAAAGCCCTTTTTGGACGGTGAGACTATGTATAAAAGCAGTCTCATCACTCCCCCATACTAAACCATTGCCGTGCCATCACGCAATGCTAGAATAAAGTATCGTAGTACCTCCAAAATTCATTTTTATTCACTTTTATTGAATGATAAACCAGCTACACTACTACTATTACTACTACTACTACTTGCGTTTAGCCATAATGTATGATTTTCATCGTAAAATGAGACGTATAGGTTCATAGAACAAGAACACGGGAATGCTTCGTTAGAAATAACTTCATCGTCCTCGATTTTCACCCCAATTCCACGCTAAGCGTGTAACGAGATCATTGTCATTATAAGTTAGTAATGCTAACACTACTCATATGCCCTAATCACGTACTTATCCTCCCAATTTCCTAAGTTGTATCTCTTATATTTTATTTTGTCTTGAATGTTTCACGAGGATACATTGTTTGACTTATGCGATGATAGAGATTTAGGTATAAAAATAGAGTCCTAACGGTGTAACCAAGACCATCGAATTAATAACCCCTCCTAATAGACAACGATGTCAAAAAATTAAGTCAACAAGAAGGATCGATAAACACGATTTTATAACGGTTTTGAACATGAGACTTATTACCAAGACTTTTATACGCCCCCTAACGGAAGGGCCTTATTATCATAGGTTTACCTCCATCTTTTATTAAACTTCGCCATGAAGCTTTTATTATGACTTCGGTCTTGCCTTGCCTTTTATTATCCACCTCATCGATGGTTTTATTAGCCAAAGACGTATATGCTCACGCTAAGGCGAATTTTGGATCTTTAAAGCTTCAAAGATTAAGGCTTGATTCACTTTCAATTTTGCATAGATTTTTCGGCCTTGTGAGCTTCAAATTGTTTGCTTGATTTAGGTGAGCACTTGAAATCTTATTATTGGGTGAAGCTTTCGATTATTCGGGTTGCCAATACTTCAAAACCGTGACGCTGGCGATACCTTAATGTCTTCCCAATTTAATTGCATGGAAGCTACTAGAAAAGACTAGAAACCAACAATCAAGACTAAACCGCTAAGTCAATACTTATTAAGCAAAAAATATTTACAAGCGAAGGGAGAATAAGCAAACAACGAGAACACATGAGTTTTTGAAAGAATACGAGTACTCTACATTTAGCATAGTAACTTATAATTAACTCTATCATTTCTCGTCCTCATTTAAGAGACTTAGCCTAATGTAAAGTTAAGGAATCGAAGCTAAGTGCTCAACACACATGGTCGAGTGAAAAATTACTCTTATTCTCGCCATCGGAAAATCTACATTCGTGTCTTCAAACACTTATAAAACATGAGAAAAATTTTAAAATTTGGCCATTTTTAGCCTTATTTTGCAACAAAATGATAAACAAAAAGATAAACTTTGGAAATCGTGAAGGTTTGGCAAGGCAAGTATCTATTCACCCCCCATACTAAAGTTAATCATTGTCCTCAATGTCTCGAGTCTAGGGGTGAAAACACCCCCATACTAGAGACGTAGTCGAATGCCTAATCTAGCATGGAAAGGGTGTAACCTTTAAATTTAAAGCTGTTTATGAAGTGTGCTATAAACCTAAGGTTAGAACATCAAAGGATATATCATGGATATTGAGAAAGTCTTCAAAGAAAACGATCGAGTGCTCTCATAAAGCGAACACGAGAGGCTCCAATCGTGAAGATAATGATCATCTAAAATCCACAATTCATAAACAACCACGAAACAAAGGTTGGAAGGACACAAATCCCCACACGTTACTACATTAAAAAGCGATAATATATACATAGGATAAGTATGGGACTCCGCCACGAGGCACCTCATTTTTGATTACTGAGTCATGAGCTCGACTCGATCCCCTCAATACTAATTATCATTGGGGAAGGTGATTTGGTCGAGGTAGTTCAAGGATGGAACTTCCCTGCCAAAGTAGTTCTTTAACCTATGTCCATTTACCTTGAAATTGGGGCCATCATTTTGAACTAGCTCGATGGTCCCATATGGAAAAACTTGAGTCACGGTGAATGGACCGGACCAACGGGATTTCAACTTACCAGAAAAGATTTTCAATCGAGAGTTAAAAAGCAACACTTGATCCCTAATGTTAAAAACCCGGTTTTTAATTTTTGAATCATGAAACCTTTTAGTCTTTTCTTTATAAATCAATGAATTTTCATAAGCAATATTCCTTAATTCATCCAATTCATTTAATTGCATTTTCTGGTGTTTTCCCGCGGTCTCCATATCATCATTACAATGCTTTAGAGCCCAATAATCCTTGTGTTCGAGTTCAATTGGCAAGTGACAATTCTTCCCATACACTAGCTTATAAGGAGTGCATCCGATGGGCGTCTTATGAGCGGTCCTGCAGGCCCATAAAGCATCGTCCAACTTATCCGACCAAGATTGTCGGTTTTCCTGAATCGATCTCTCCAAGATCCTCTTCAAAGCTCGGTTTGAAACCTTGACTTGCCCACTCGTTTGTGGGTGATAAGCCTTAGAAAGACGATGTGTAACCCCATATTTTCTTAGGACCCTTTCGAATTGGTCGTTACAAAAATGGGTTCCACGATCGCTTATGATCACACGAGGGGTTCCAAATCGAGAAAACAAGCTTTTCAAAAACTTGACTACCACACGAGCATCATTGGTGGGCAAAGCCTTAGCTTCCACCCACTTAGATAGGTAGTGAATGGTGACAAGGATGTACTTATTACCACGAGATGATGGGAATGGCCCCATAAAGTCAATGTCCCAAACGTCAAAGATCTCACACACTTAGATGATATTTTGTGGCATTTCATCTTTTTGTGAGGCTTTTCCTTGTCGTTGGCATGAGTCACACGACTTCACAAGCTCATGTGCATCTCGGTTAATAGTAGGCCAAAAGAAACCGGCATCAAAGACCTTCTTAGCCGTGAGATTAGCACCATGGTGACTAATACAAGGTTTTTGCCAAGTATGAAAATTAAGTTCGTTGAAGTGGTCTAATCGAATTGATTACTGGTTTTAAGTGCGACTCAGTAGTCTTTTGGTGGAAACAAAGGTTTGTCGTTGTGGTATATTTAAAAGTGCAAAACTTAAAAGTAAATGACGGTTAATTAAATCTAAGACTAATTAAAAGTAAAGGGTGCAATATTAAAAACTTTTTAAAGTTAAATTAATTAAATGACTTAAAACTAAAGCGTGACAAAAATTAAATTTGACGAAGTATTAAAAATGTAACTTAAAAACAAAACAAAGCAATATATAATTCTAAACCCAAGACCATCTGTCAGATCGGAAAGCTGTCACCAAGCCCATCGGAATCCAGATCGCAATGTGTCTATCGGAATGTATAAAACTAGGTCTATTGGAATAAGGAAAAGTGCTATCTATCGTAATGTTGAAAGTGCAACCTATAGGAATGTTGTTCAGATCGCAAAGTCCAAATCGAAATCCTAGATCGGAATGTTGCTAAGTAAAATCGGGCAGCACTTCGACTTAGAAAACCTCAAGAGCCGTCGGAATATGCGATCGCAATATGCGATCGCAATCCCAGATCAGAATGAGGGGGTTATACTCTAGATCGTAATGCCGTCGGAATCCAAAATCCTTGTCCCAATTCTGTCACAATCAGAATGTGGCTAAGTGGAGCTGTCGCAATGTGTAGAATCCCTTCTTTCCGATGGAGTTACAAATTCGCAATAAGCACAAGTCCAAATAAGCTGAATTCAAATACTTAAATGAAATGGAAACAAAACGAGACAATAAGCTAAAAAGTTAAAACCTTTCGAAATTTAAACGACGAAACTTAATAAAATGGATTTTATAAAGATAAAACTTTTAAGAAAACTTTGAAAACAATTAAGCTAAATACCAAATAAGCACATATGATTGTCAAACTTATAGCTTATTTCATATGAAATCTTAAAGGGAAAAGAAAAGACAAAACTTTTAATCAAATAAGCAAAGAGATTAAGCAATTTCTTGCTTAATCCGAATTTAAAACAAACCAAAAACAAGAAAAGTAGAAGGATAATGATAAAAGAAAACTTGATCAAAGGTAAATAAACATTAAGCAACAAAATCAAAAGACTTACTTGGAATTAAAAGGAATTAAAGTGCAAGACAAGTATTTAAAATGACATGAAAAGTAAATTTTGCAAGAAATGAAAATGGAAGAACTAGTGTCACTCTAGCCAACAAAAACAAATGAAATGAAATGGATGCTATTTATAGGAGATTAGGGAGGTGATTAGTGGAAGGAAGCTTCATCCTCTCTTTCTTCTTTCTTTAATTATCATTTAATCCTTCGTCTTTAGTCTTTAATCTTTTAAATTCTTCGACCTTTCAGACTTTGTCTCGGGATTACTTTAAACTCGTCTTGTGATTTCTTCATAAATTAGACTTGAGTTCTTCGGCTTTAATAAACTTCCGTCTTTGGACTTTTTCTTCGATAAATCTTTAGAATAGGCCTTGGACTTCCGTTCTTTTTGCACTCTTGATTTCTTGACTTCGTCTTTTGTCTTTTTCTTCGATAAAAGCCTGTGAAAGCTGCGTTTTCTTCCTTTTTAACATTTTGATCCTAAAATCACAACAAAAACACAAACCACACATAATTCCGACATTTACGACATAAAATACACGTTTTGGCCTGGTTATTATTGTAATTAAGTGGTAAAAGGATGGGTGTTTTCACACCTATTAAATCTCCTACACTCGACCATTGCAATGTCCTCATGCAATGCATTAGTTACAAAGCAAGATTACACTTTTCATCACAATCAATCCACATTGGCCTTTATTAAAGAGATATAAAAAAAAGTAAAGAAATCAAAAACTTACCTTAGGGTTTAAGAATGTCGTGAATGATTATCACCCTCAAGTTTCACGTTCTCCAAACCAAGCTTAAAAACGAGATCATTGTTATTATAAGTTAGCAAACTAACACAAACTCATGTGGGCCAATTATTTACTTAGACTCCCTTATTCCTAGGTGTATCTCTTATATTTTATTGTTGTCTTGAATGATCACGAGGATGCATTGTTGACTTATTTCGATAGTTATTAGGCTAAAAATAAACTGGGACGATTTAATCAATAGTTAGCTAAAGGACAAAATCTTTTAAAACTGCTTCTCGGGACCTCAAAAAGTTCATATCTTGGCATAACTCGCTTCGCGATTTGAGACCTTTCTCGGACCGATATTTGGCAGCGACTTCATACTTCAAATCTTGAGAGACGTTCATGAAATAATGGTCTTCTCTTCATAATAGGAATTTCTTCACTTGAAGTTTTGAGAGATTCTTCATATTTGGACCACGACTTCTTCATTTTTCTCCAATCTTTATTTGGGATTTTGATATACAACGATCCGCCTCCTTTTAGGACTTGGATCTATTTATCCTCATACCTTGTTAGGGCCTTTTTGGATAGACTTCTCCATGATCTTTAGGGGAGTATTTGCTTTCGTCGTGTGCCTCGATCCTTCATATTGATTTTTGATGAATGATTCTTCACATCACTTGGGATCTTTAGCAACAAAATGTAGCCCTCATGCCTTGTTAGGGCCTTTTTGGACTCGTCAATCTTCGCATCACGCTTCAATAAGTTATGCCTTGGCTATGAACTCTAATCATTACCGAGCAACTTTTAAACGATCTTGGGCTAGAAGCTAAGTAACTTTTCAAATCGTACAACCTTATTTATTTTAGATAAATTTATTAGCAAGCGATGGGAGAATAGACTTATAATTAACTCACATAAATTCACGAAAGAATACCAAACTTATAATTGACTCTATCATCTCTCGTACTCCACAATTTAAAATCTCAAGAAATGAGACTCGTGGATGCTTAGCCTATTAAATCAAAGTTTTGGGTTTTCGAGTCATCTATAGGATCTTGCAAACTCTTAGACTTTTTCAAGTTTTAGAATTCGCATTTTAAAGTTCCCTTGATAAACGACTCTCTAGGATCAATTATAGGAACTTGCGAAAAGTTCTTGTTCTTAACCCGTGAGAGTTAAGACTTTCGCGTTTTAAAGCTCCCTAAATAAAAGCCTAGCAAAACTTGACTTAAACACGTTAAGGATACTAGCTAGAGTAAACTTAGATAAGTAAACTCGGGTTGAGTCAAAAGATTCACAACGTTTGAAAACTAAAAACACTTTATTAAAATTCATTCTAGTAAAGAAAGAAAATAACTATACAAAGGGAAAAACTGATAGGCCAAAATAGATTAAAAATTTTGAAAAATTCATTCTAGTAATGTTTTTAAGACATTTTTCCATGTATGATTTGATGACATGCCATAATCACGCTTGACATTCCATTTCCCAAAATGGAGTGTTACAAGAGGTTTAGTGGATGAGCTTGATGGCCTTGAGGAATTAGAAGGTGCTTGTTGACGGTGAACGGGTTTTGTTGAAGTAGTAGCCACAAAAGCAATAGAGTTACCAGACCATTATGTCTTTTTAGCCCTAAGTTCATTCACTTCATTTTGATGTTGTTTCAAGATATCATAAAGTTTGTGATAAGAGATAGTCTTGATATCTTCCCTTTGTTTAACCAAAGTCACAAACCTTTGCCATTTCGGTTTTGAAGTAAAAACTGAACATTGGCATGATGATTGGAGATGGTGCACTGATTTCTGACAAGCTCATTCATCATTTTGTAGAATCTCGAGTAATACGATTCAATGGATTCACCATCTTCGGATGTGAATTTTTTGAAATCCTAGAGTAGATTAGTCTCGAGATCTTGAACATTGATCGACTCACCTTGCTTTAATCGATGAATTACATTCCACATTTCCATAGCATTAGGACATGCATCAACCGTGGAATAGATATCGTTATTAATCCCAGTGAGTATGTAGTTCACAGCATCAACTTCAGCTTGAAGAAGTTTCCTTTTCTAAGGAGGACATGTGTCGAAGTTCTCAATGGTTCTTCTAGTTGATTAATAAGTGTGTAAACACTTATCCTTTTGCCACTAAAATCAAGGAAAACAAGACCCAATCATGTGTTTAAAATCGTAAAAGTCGGAATTACGCGCGGTTTTGTGTTTTTGTGTGAAATAGGTACAAATGATCAAAAGGAAAGAAAACACGAGATTTTGACGGTCAAATGTTGAAGAAAAGTCCAAGAAAGAGACGAAGACAAAGTCAAAAGACCAAAAGTGTGCCGAAGTTCACGATAACCGGCAAAATCAACACGGGATTAAAGAAAAGATCAAGAAAGCCGAAATCGAGCTCGATTTTAGCGGATTTAATCTTTTTGAAGATATTTGAGCTTTGTGGGTCCCATATTTGTGTATTGGGCCCAAAAGCCCATTAGTGGATTCAATAAGTATTCACTTGTGGATCAAAAGCCCATTAAGGCCCAAAACTTATATAAGACGGATTGAAAGAATTCAATTGGGCCAAGCCCATTAACCAAAACAAATGAAACGGAGGAATTAAGTTTGCTAGGTCAAATATTGAGTCAACCCAACTCAACCTTTCACAATTTATTTACTTCCAGCTCACCCCCATACGTTGATTAAATAATTTACCCACCCCATTCACTTCGATACAAACTAGAAACAGTCACCCTCACCTCTCTCTCTCCCAAATAAACTCAGACACAATTTTTACCCAACCTCCACAAACCCTAATTTACCCTAATCAATAAATTACACCATAATTTTTGGGGCTTTTATTTAATCCGTGTGATTCACACGCTTTCCAATTAAATCCCCCAAAAAATCGGAGAAGAACACCATGGTGGTCCTCATCTCAGCCCTTACGTGGCTTAAACCCCCTATTATGATTGGTTCCCACACGTTTCAATCGCCATCCCCCCAATAGAATCACTCCACATCATCAGTGAAGAAACACAACTAGCACATATGCATGCCACGATGGCAATCCGCGTGAGATAGGGTGTTTTTCAACCGCAAGATCAAGAAGAGAAGAAAGAGAAGGTAGAAAAGATGGATTAAACGGCTCAGATTAAGTTTCTTGCTCATGGAGCTTCATGAAGAAGCCTTGGGGGTTGGCTATAAATACCCCCATAAATCTGTAATTTAGTGTGCCTTCTTTTTTATTTTAATTTTTATTTAATGAAAAATAGATTTTAGGTTATTTGTAATTTTCCTTTAAAGTATTGTAATCCAGTTTTTGATTATTAATGAAATTTTAATTCTCGGTTAAATTTTGTCTCGTTAATCATTTAATTTTTATTGCAATATTAATCTAATTTCTGTTTCTAATTAATTAAAATTAAAGTAAAAAGTGGTATTTAATTAACTTCCCCTACTGGGAAGTTAAATATATTGGTTTGATTGGTATTTGTTCATGGTTCGTGAATGGTGATGATTCGATTTGGGTAAAGGAGATTTTCGTTTCGGTTTTGTTCATAAGGGGGTTCAGCGCCCACCTTCTTCCCAATGGTTATCTACATCAGGTTTGATTTTCTATTTTTATTTTTAAGTTTGTTTAATTTTTAGATAATATTTATATTTGTTTAAGATTGAATCTGCTTTAAATTGATTAGTTAATGTTACTGTGTTATCTGCTTGTATTAAGAAGTTTGGATTGAATCTGCTTATTGGAACTATTTGGTTTATTTGCTTTTTATTTTATTTGTTTAAGTCTGTTTTTTTTATCTGCTTTAATTTGTTAAGTTTCTGTTTGGATTCGATGTAGTTTGAATTTGCTTAGTATCGGTTTGGCTTAAATATTGGTTTTGGATTTGTCTGATTTGCTTACTATTTAGATTATCAGATTTGTTAGCTTATTTTGGTTATTTTAATGCTAGTTATATTTGCTTATTTTTGGTTTAGTATAATTTGCTGATTTGGTATTAAGTTGGATTTAAATATAATCTGCTTATCAGTTTTAGTTTCTCGTGCTTATTTGGTTTATATATGCTTTTAGCTTAATAGCTTATTACTGGTTCTATGCTTATTTGGTTTACTTCTTGTTGTTGATATATTACTGCAAAACAACAGACCCACTTGGTCTGTTGGTTCAAAATTCCAAAAAGTAAAAATTAAAAAAAAAATAGAAAAAAAATTGTCTACGCCTGGTCTCGAACCTGTGACCTTTTGTCTAGCAACCCAACGTCTTAACCATTTTAGCTAGTACTTCTTTTTGGTATACCTTTAGTCATTTTAATTAATATAGGATTAATTCAGCTGCCAGATTTTAATTGTTTAAATACAAGTTTTAGTGTTATTAATTTTAATTAAAAAGTTTTATTTAAATTTTCTTTTATAAAGTTTCTAAAAATATATAAAAAAGACAAAAATATTTTAATCACTTTAATAAATTTTAAATTGTTTTTAAATTTAGTTTTAAATAGATTTTGTTTAAAATCAAATTAGTTTTAAAATAGTTTAAAATGGTTTTCAAATTTAGTTTAAATTAGTTTTAAATATTTAAATAGTAAGTTTCTAGTT
Organism: Glebionis coronaria; assembly: GCA_025667525.1. NCBI lineage: Eukaryota > Viridiplantae > Streptophyta > Magnoliopsida > Asterales > Asteraceae > Glebionis > Glebionis coronaria. The sequence goes on from JANFOE010001416.1 coordinate 63,746, forward strand.
AATTAAATTAGATTTAATTTAAATAGTTCAAATAGTTAATTAAATAGTTTTTAATAGTTTTTAGTTTTAAAATACCAAAAATATACGTTTCACCAAGAACAAATAAATCCACGTCAATTTGAGATCAATTCGAGGAAACGAACATTAATTGTTAAAAATCTATACATTAAATTGGCACCGCTGACGCTTCGCTCGTTACGATTAAAGATTTCGTGAGACGTTTGGATTTTGGGATCCGTTCATTTTGAACGTTAATTTTCTTGCAACAAAAACAAAAAATCAAAAAGATAAAAATTAAAAAAATTAACAATATCACAAAAGCAAATTCTTTCCTAAGATTTGCAACAAAAAATTTAAAAAATAAAAAAGTAATACTTTCTCCTAAAATTATTACACCAAAAATATTATGTATTAGTGTTATTTTTCTTAGTTCGATTTCTTTCGATTTTTATTGTGAATATATATTTTTTTAAAAAATACAAAAAGATTTTTCTTTTACTATATTATATTACGTAGCACAATTAATTTACCTACTTTTCAAATAAGGCCTTAGTTGGGATTTCATTACCTAACTATTGTATTCGAATCCACAACGAGAAAAAAAGGCCAAATAGTAAGACGTTTGAACTCGATATATACAAACTATAAGATGGGTATAAGGCGACGCGCTATAAAAGGCCGTATAAGAAAAAAGGTTTTTAAGTGCTTTGTGCCACCTTGTTTCCCCGCTTGCTTGTGCGTATATTGAGAGGGACGACCGATTATTGGTTTGCCAACTCAAGTAGTATTAAGTATATATTTTTGTAGCTTTTTGATATTGCACCTCGAGAGGGATAATCCCTTTCCTCTCAAAGTCGACCGAGGTTTCCTACCTCATTCCAAAGTTTTAATTGTATGCGCACTCGCGCACGTACATACATACCGATTGGTGTACCAAATACTTCTAATTCTTCCAAAAAGAAGAAGAAGAAAAACAAAAAGACCGTCAATCAAGCCGATCCCGAGAATCGAGCTTCGAACAGTACGATGGCAACGGATAATCGACCAATGATTGAGATTCTCCAATCTCACGTTGAAGGAAATGATGATGTGATTGTGGTGCCGGATATTGGGGCTAATAATTTTGAACTTAAAACGGGTTTTATTCAAATGGTTTCCGCTACAACATTTTTAGGCCGTACTAATGATGACCCACACGCTTATATCAAACGCTTCATACAATTATCAAACACCGTCAAATACAATGGGGTGCCACAAGAGGCCATTCGTTTACAACTCTTTCCTTTTTCCCTCGAGGGACAAGCCCGGATTTGGCTTGATAAGGAACCACCACAAAGTATTACAACATGGATTGATTTAGAGACCATGTTCATTAACTACTTTTTCCCACCATCACGGACCAATTCTTTAAGAAATGACATCATTACCTTTGAACAACAATATGGGGAAACGTTTAGTGAGTCTTGGGATCGATTTAAAGAGCTTTTAAGAAAATGTCCACAACACGGTTTCACTAAAGTGCATCAAATTAATACGTTTTACAATGGTTTAACTCCAAATGACCAAGACTCACTTAATAGTGTCGCGGGGGGCAATATTCTTGTGAAATCCATGAACGAGGCTTGGGCCATAATTGAAAACAAGGCTAAAGTGCAAACCAAGAGTGTTAGGGATACTATGGCAAGTGCTAGTTCTAGTGAGAGTGATAAGAGAATTGATACGTTGCTTGTTGAATCAATTGCTCTACAAACCAAAGCCCTCAATGGTCAAGTTAATGCCATGAAAGAAACTTGTGAAACGTGTGAGACTTGTGGTGGACCACATTCATATTTTAATTGTGACATGTTTTACAATAATCAACAAGAAGTTTATGCTTATAACAACAATAAAAATGAGCGGATTAATTTCAAACCAAATGTTGATGTTAACCATTTGTATTACAAGTCTAATAACTATTTGGCTCCCCCGGGTTTTGTAGCACCACAAAGACCACCCCCACCCTCCCAAAATAGGAACCAAGGTCCTCAACGGGGTAATTTTCAAGGAAATTCTAATCAACGGGGTTTTAATCCAAATCAAGGGAATTTTCAAGGGCAAAACCAAGGGTTCAATAATCAAAATTTAATAACCAAGTTTTTCAAAATAAAGGATTTAATCAAGGTTATAATCAATATCAAAACCAAGGTTTTCCTAATCAAGGTTTTCCTAATCAAGGGTATAATCAAACGAACATGCATAATCCTCAAATGGACTTGGTTCAACAAAAATTAACCGACCATGAGCGAATTATGAGAGAGATGCAAGAATCGACCGATAAGAAATTTTTGACTATGATTCAAACCCTTAGTCCCCAAGCTGCCCTCCATTCGAACACCGTGACCAATCCTAGGGATAATGTTAATGCTATCACTACTAGGAGCGGCAAGACCACCATAGAACCTTCCTATTCCCCACCTAACCAAGGAACCGAGATACCTTCTTCTTCTACCCACCCTACTTCTCCTTCTACTTATGACATACCACCCGTTATGCCTTCGTCTACACCTTATGTTCCACCGATACCTAAATTTTCTACCACACCTTCGGTTCCCAAACCGGTTCTTTCACCTTCCATTTCTACTCCTCCTCCACCAAAGGATGTGAGTGAGCAATCCACTCCAAAGCCTTCATCTCAACCCAATATACCTTATCCCTCAAGGTTGCGGAAAGAGAAATTGAAGAATAAGGATGATATTCAAGTTTCGAACTTCCTAAAAATGTTCAAACAATTGAATTTTAATATCACCTTTGCCGAGGCGCTTGCTCACATGCCTAAGTATGCTAAGATGTTTAAGGACCTTTTAAGTGATAAAGAAAAGTTGCTCGATATTGCCAATACCCAATTGAATGAGAATTGTTCTGCGGTTCTTTTGAGAAAACTACCGGTTAAGTTAGGAGATCCCGGTCGATTCCTTATTCCTTGCAATTTTCCGGGTGTTGAGAATTGTATGGCCTTGGCGGATCTCGGAGCGAGTATCAATCTTATTCCATTGTCTGTGTGGAAACATTTATCTTTACCCGAGCTAGTCCCCACTCGTATGACCTTGGAATTAGCTAACCGTACGGTTGCTTATCCGGTGGGGATAACCGATGATGTTTTTGTAGGAGTCGACAAATTCACTTTTCCCGCCGACTTCGTTGTAGTCGACTATGAGATGGATCCCCGTGTTCCCTTAATTGTGAGACGACCCTTCTTGAGAACCAGGCGTACATTGATTGATGTAGCCGCGAGTGAACTTATCATGAGGGTCGGGGATGATAAAATCGTCTTTAACATGGGTAAACTTTCCAAACTTCCCGATGATCCCGAATCCGTGAATTATATCGATGTGCTCGACGAAGCATGTGAAGAACATTTTCACGAGGCTTGTAAGATCGGGATTTCTCATTTACCTCATGTTGAGACCGTAGTGTAGAAACTAGAAGGGGGGGTTGAAAAGTTTCTCTTCGATTTGTGACCAAATTAAAATTGCTTTCAATTTGGTTTGTGTAAAAACTATCTTTTACTTAAAGCTAAGTTGCATAATGATTAGGTTCAATTGAAATGCACTAGCAAGAATAATAAGCAAGTATAACGATAATGAAATAAGTAAAGAGCAAGGAAGGAGACAACCTAGTGAGAAGACACCAAGATTTATAGTGGTTCGACAACGAGGCTCTATCCTCGTTTCTACTCCACTCCTCGAGTACACCTACTCGAGATTTCCACTATATCCACAAGCTCCCTTCTCGGCGGAGAAAACCTTACATCGTTGCTTACATTATTTTCTGATACTAAGCTAAATGTCGAGACCTAATCATTAGCTAGGACCAATCTACACGACGTTGCCTACTTCACAATTTAACGACACAAGGCTAGATGTCGTGTTCTAATCGAAAGGTAGAACCAATCTTCACGACGTTGCCTACTTCACCATTTTACGACACAAGGCTAGATGTCGAGTTCTAATCGAAAGGTAGAACCAATCTTCACGACGTTTCCTACTTCACCATTTTACGACACAAGGCTAGATGTCGAGTTCTAATCGAAAGCTAGAACCAATCTTCACCACTCTTCACTTTGAAGCTAAGTGAGAACTTCACACAACACAACTACTAATCACTTTAAAGTTTAGTGAGAACTCACAAGACACAACCACATCACTTTATAGTTTAGTGAGAACTCCTAATCAAATCTATTACAACTCAACTAGACTTATCCAAGTACACACATGTAGCTTGGATTTACACAACACAAATACAAGCAAACACATATGCAATGGATGTACACAACAAATCCAAGTATCCACAAATAACTTGGATGAACACAACTAGTCCAAGTATTCATAAATACATTGGATTGACCTAAAACAAAAAGGGTATCATGATGAATATGACTAGCTCATAAATTCATCTTTATCACTACACTAGTGAGTGAGTGATCTTCTCATTGGACATGGTAAAGGAGGGGATCAAGAGGATAATCATATGTAAACATCCTTAACAATTTAAGTGATCATTTACTAATGATTATGTTATAGAAAATAGAAAGAGGGCTGAGAAAAACCTCCAAGAGGCTTGCTGGAAAATGAGATTTGACCCACTATTTAAAGGAGACAAAGTTACAACGGATCTATAACGGCTACTGTGCGCGGTACCTTATCTCACCCCGCGGTACAATATCGCTATGGTACCGCGTAGGTACTTAAGGTACCGCCACTAGACTCCGCTTCGTTTTTTTATCTTTTAGTGGGGTGGGAATATCTGAGGTATTTAAACCCTTCAAAGGATATTCTAACAGCATTTGGAATATGCCATTTTCAAATTTTCATTTTCCATTTTAATAAAGCATTTTCTAAAAAAGAGAGTTTTTTAAAAAGTCTTTTGTCTTATTAACAAAAGTGAGTTTTAAGGATAATCATTTTGATGATCACTAAGTATGATTAAGAAAGGTTAGTGATATGATTATTACCTTGATGATAGTGTTAGTTAAATAATTCAATTTGTGTTTTACACTAAATGTGTTGTATGGTTTGTTGTGATCAAAACTAAGAAAGATTAGTTAACACTAATAATGTTTTTAGGCATTACTTGCATTAACAATCTCCCCCTTTTTGATTACGACAAACGATAAACTCATTTACGTAGAAACACAAACTATGGAATTATTAACTAGTTTATCACTATCATTTCTCCCCCTTTGTCGTAGCAAAAAGGTTAGCATAATTCTTTGAAGTGCATCGAACTTTGCTAGTAGCTCCCCCTTGGTGGTTGCTCCCCCTTGCTTGGGGCACCAAGTTTGTGAGCTAAGGTGACATGCTACACAAAGGTTAGTAGAAAGGAAAGAAACACCAATGTATATATGATCACTACCTACTAAGTAACTTGAGAGGGAGAAAGAGAAGAAATCTCAAATTAGGAGCAAGTATTTTGCTAAGTATGTCCAAAGAGGTAATTGACAAAATCAAACTTCAATCCTATGAAGATGATAAGCTTGTCAATGGGTTAAAGCTTTAGAATTGATGTAATCACCCATAAGCAATTGTAAAAATTTAACCAAGATCAACTCAAAAAAGAACTAATTAGATAGCACACGAATAACATAAAGGTAAAAAAAATACAACAAAGAAGATAGTCATACACATAGTATGAGTATCTAAAAGCAATAAATATGGAAAATAAACCACTAAGCATAAGCTAGTCTAATAGTGATGTTTTCCAAGATTGCTAAAAATAAAATAAAACTAAAAAGACGACGATGCATCATTCGAAGTTTTGTCCACCGGAACGAAAACTTGAATAGGAGGTCGAGTGAGGAGGAATTCAAGAAAATTTAACTTCTCATACACATGAGCAAGTTCAATTTGTTGAAATCGGCAATAATCACACGAGGATCCATGATGCAACACAAAATCGTTTGATGAGGGTATGGCATCAAACTTAGGGTTTGGTGGTGGTGGGGTAAAGGGTTTGGGAGTGTTTTCACAATGCCTTGTGAGGTTTGGGAAGGTGGAAAGGTCATTGAGTTGGGGGGTACTAAAGGATTGTGGTGGTGGTAGAACATTTTCTTTTGCTTCGGTGATGGGGTTTATGGTATAAGTCTTATTCCAATACTTGATTGGAGAGAAGGTAGGGTTTTTGGGTGGTTTGGACGAAGATGGTTCATTCTTCTTAACCCAAACGGGTCGAACCGAGATTTTCGGTTTCTTTGAAATCTTGGATGAGGAAGCTTTGGGTGAGTGGGGTTGTGACAAAGAAATGTCAAGGTTAGGAATGTAAGAGTTAGGCATTGTGAGAGTGTGAGAATGATATCTCAAGGTTATGTGAGAATGAATTCTCAAGGTTGGGAAGGTGTGAGAATGAAATCTCAAGGTTGGGGTATAAGTAAAATGTAATCAAGGTAAGAATTTGAATACAAAATGTGTAGTGTCAAGGAATGTTTAGTTAATTTGAGTAAACAAGGAATCTTGACTAGGAATAGGGTTTTATAAGTTTTGACCCAAAAATCGTCAAAAGCCACATTCTGGCCGCGGTACCTTATAGGGTCCGGCGGTTCCATATCGCTAAAGAACCGCGGGTCTTTAAGGAACCGCGTCCAGAGGACTTTAAACCATGTTTTTCCTGGGTTTTGGGAAAACTGAAACTTTTTCAAAAAGTTGCAAATCTTGGAATTTTACCTCTATTAGAACCAAAATATGCTAGGGTTGCATAAAGCAACACATTCACAAAGAATGTCTTGACAAAGGGTGACAAAATAATTTAGATATCATTTTGAACCAATTTTAGTCAAGTTTAGGGGTTGTGATAGATTTAGGTTCAATTTTAATTTCAAATTAAAGTTGATTAGTGTGCACAAAAGGATAGAATCACACAAAGCTAAATCCATAAGTCAACAACATAAAACATTCATTAGTGAAACAAGTACAAAGACAAATAAAGATTAACTAATACAAAGCTAGCTTATCATAAAATCTAGATAAATAGTTTTCTTTGGCTTGTTGTTGAAAACTCTTATTATGAAATGACTCCATCATTCATCTCCTAGGAGGAGGCATGGAGAACAAAGTAAGCAAGAAATCTTGCAAACCCCTATGTAGTCCATACATATCCATCCTTAGGTTTTGGATGAGGAAGTGGTTGTAGAGACAACATGGACATCTAGGACCATGAGTTTGTTGAAACCCAAAGTAAGGATCACCCAAGAGGAGGGAAAGAGGGACACCCAAAATTGGGATGTTAGAGTTGGGTGGAGGTGGAGGAGGCAAGTTCTCCAAGGGTGATGTGGGTTAAAGTGGAGGCATGTTCCTCAAAGGGGAAATGGGTGAGTGTGGAGGTAAATCCTCCAAGGTTGGTGAAATTGGTGAGTTGTGAGGGGTAAATGGTGAAGTAACCAAAGATTCATCAAAGTCATTCCCAAAAGGAATGATTTGGATTGGTTGAGGTTGTGTGATCACTTCCAAGGGTGCACTTGGAGTGAAGGGTGAAGAAAGCTCATTCATTCTAGAGTTGAATGAAGAGGAGGTAGAACCAATGGAGTGGTTAGTACCATGGGTGGAAGAAGTCTTACATGGTGCATAAGGTGGGGAAGGTGATGAAGAAATGAGGATAGGAGCATTCTCATTCTTAGGTGTGAGGAAAGGTGAAGAGTTAGGCTTAGCTACCTTAACCCTTATTTTGAGTGTTTTTCTTGGGGTGGAGGTCTTGGAAGTGTTTGAGGTTTTGGTACACACCATGGTTGATTAGGGTGGTTTAAGGTTTAGGGAAGTATGTTTGATGTGTGAAGAACATGGCAAACAAGGTGGGTTTAAATGGGTGAGGGGATGATCCAAACTAGTAATGGGTTAAAATCATTTTAGGTGAATAATGAATTTAGATGCCCTAGTTTAAGAAATGTGCAGTTTATTACTGAAAATCATGCAAGGTTTACACAAAATTAAGAAAACAGTGTAAAGCAAAGATGTTGTCGTGCACAGTGACCGGCGGTTCCTTATCTAGGACCGGCGGTACCTTATTGATAAGGAACCGCGGGTCGATATGGAGCCGCGACCAGAACGTTTTCAAAAGTTTCCCATTCCAGTTTTTGATAAACCCAGATTTTTCCCAGGAGTTTCACAAGCCAAAGTTAACTACAGATCATAATCTACTAAGTTAACTATCAAAAGGCATGCACAAAGCTATGTAAAACACAAACATGATGGCATAATAAACATTAAGGATCAAAATAAATGGTAATCCAAGCATGCAACACAAGTTAATAAACAACTAAACCAAAGTGTTAATAACCAAATGTTTAATCATCAAATCCAAACTTTGACAAAACTTCAAAGTCTTCACCTCCTTTTCTTTCCTAAACCCTTGATCATCTTTACCAAATACTTGAACCCTTTTCTTGACTCCACTCGGTGTTCATGTAATTCTCCCCGGGTTCTAAGATTCTCACGATAAAGATGCTCCATATTGAGATCTTCAGGAACATCACTAGAAGGGTGAGGAGGAGGAGCTAAGTCTTCAAAATCATCCTCGAATTGATTTGAGGATGGATGGGAGTTGCTCGAAGAGTCAAAGTGAGAACTAGGGACCGATGCCATCACCATCACTTGGTGGCATATCGGTGTCCTCCTCATCCGGCTCTTGATGGTCGGATTTTCTCGAACCACGGTCACTTCTTGTCTTTCGTTGATACGCCTCTTGAATAGGCAACATAACCCGTTGAACCGGGTGAAAGCGAGAAAGATCGAGTTGAGGAAAATCTTGACCAACCCTTCTAAAGAGGCGAGTAAGAAGCATAGCATAAGAGAGGTTTGTTTTGGGTTTGGAAAGAGCATAATTTATACGTCGAGCGATGTAATATGCAAGATTGTACTTGGTGGAAGTAAATAGGCAAAACAACATATGCCGCATGCAAGCCGGGATATGATCCCGGTTCCCACCAAGACAAAACACATTTTCCCTAATAATGTTTGCCCATTGGAGCATGTAATCCGTAAGGTCGCTTGAGAGCACTTCATACCTATTCACATTTCGCACATTTGTATGAAGGCTTCTCACAACGTTTCCACTACGCTCTTTCGTGATGATTTCAAGGATGAAATTTAGATCAACTTCGGTGGTGTCATTTGGAGGTTTATCGTTTGACTCCAAGAGAGCATCTAGTCTCCACTTAACCGTGAAACGACAAGTGCCTTAAAATGGCACACCAAGAATATCACCAAAGTCATCGAGGGAATATTGAATGATTTCACCATTCAACAAGAAACGAATAAAGATTTGGTCGTTGATTTCAAGCATGGAGTAAGTACTGAAGAACTCAAGAAGGAACAAGGGATAAATTACCTCGTCTATGTAAAGCAAACAATCAAACCCAATAAGCTCGAACATAGAGTTGATATAATTATCTCCCGCTATTCTTGGATCTACAATCCTACCCTCATGGAAACAACGAGAGGAAAGGGATGGAAAAGCGTTTTGGAGTTGAGAGGAAACTAAGGTTTGAGAGATGTCGGTCATATAATCTCTAGTGAATTGATGATCTTTTTTATATTGAGAAGGCATGATTAAGTACCTAAATACAAACACAAGACAACATTTCTTCAATCACTCATATGAAAAAATAAAAAGGAAAACGAAAAATGAAAATATGTTATATCAATTTCTTGACAAACATAGGAGTGAATCCATATCATTTTCATGTTCACAATGTGTCTATTCCATCATTGACCAAGAACACATGATCTATGTTAGATCAACAATGGATTAGAACATTGGTTTTTCAAAACAAGGTTTTTAGGTAAGCATTAACAATGTCATTACCTACTTGTTCATGGGTTCATCTCAAATCCATCATTCAACCTAAATCATTTGGCCTAAATTCGGATTTGTTCTACAAGTGGGTTTTAGTGAAATCATAATAAATATCAACCTAAGGAATCATAGTAAGATTACCATGTCAACCCACATTCCTATTAAGGTTTTAATTCAATTTCAATTTTAAAAATCCCCAATTATGAAAGGATGAACCCTAGAACAAAATAGATGAAATTGAAAGAAAATACTTACAATTAATTGATGTTAGATGAAGGATGAGTGAAACCCACAACTTGGAATCAATTAATTTGAGTGATTGAAGGTTTTGGAAGCTTCAACAATGGTGGAAAACGTAAAACCCGTCGGCTGTGTGTTTTGGGGAGAGAGAGAGTTTGGTTTGAAAAAGAATAAAAAAACTCAAACTGGCGCTCTGACAAAAGTTACTGCCCGCGGTAACGTATCGTTAAGGAACCACGGGTTTGAACCGCGTAGATAAGGAACCGCCTACAGAGGCAGGTTTTTATCTGTGAAAAACGCCAAATTTTGAAAATCCAGTTTTTCTAAAATACTTAAGATTAAATCATGAGCCTTTTAGAATATCATTGGATCATCATAACACTAAGCAATATGCCTTAACGAAGGATTACAAGTTAAATCAAGATCGAAAAGAACCGAAACGGACAAACGACTACTCGTAGCAAAACGACTAAGTGGAGAGAAGTCAAGAGAGGCGAATAAAGACTAGGATCAATGCTCAAGGGATTAATGACAATCTTCAAGTAATTGAAACGAAGAGCTTGTGTCATATATAGTGGTTTAAGACGTGCCTTTCCGGCGAAACGTTAAACGGCTTTGGTAATGAATAAGCACAAAGCAATTATTCAAGTATAGACTAAGATCACCTTCAATAATAGTCTTAGTCTAAACTAAAATATGAGCAAAGTATTAATTCACTTTCTCTCCCACAAAGGGCCTACTAACCGTATGGGTGCAAACCATGAAAATCATGCTTGATACATTAAGCTTCTACTAACTCACTCTACATCGCCATAGTGAGTCAAGTATCCAAGCAATGAAGGTTTGAGAGGATATAAGAAAATAAGCACAAACCACAAATAAATGTCAAGGCAAGGATGCCGAGAACAAGCACATAGTCAAGTAATGATCAAAAGAATGATCAAAGGGCGTGTGGAAGAACGAAAGCGTACCTTGGCCACACGGAGCAATCCATGAAGGAATAAGTGCTATGCCCAATCAATGACTATGATGAGTACTAAGTCTTCAAGGAATAGTATCATTCCCAATCATCTTGGTATCATCATTCAAAGATTTTAAAGATCAATGAAGATGATTCTTCTAAAAGTGCAAGTAACTCAATCCATAACCAATTAATTGATTGATCTTCATGAGTACCTACACAAAGCAAGATGCAAACTAGTAGGTACATTTCAAGAGTATATCTAAAATGCATAAAGGCTACTAATCTTAAGTGGGATGCAATATTATCAATTAAAAGACCTATTTTTCAAAGAAAACATAGTTTTGACCAAAGAGAAACTTTAGTACAACTAGACCTTCTAATTTGAGGAGACAATGGATCGATCCAAGTTTTAAAGTACAATATACTTCAAAGATCTTGAGTGACTATCGCTCTGATACCAATTGTAGAAACTAGAAGGGAGGGTTGAATAGTTTCTCTTCGATTGGTGACCAAATTAAAATTGCTTTCAATTTGGTTTGTGTCAAAACTATCTTTTACTTAAAGCTAAGTTGCATAATGATTAGGTTCAATTGAAATGCACTAGCAAGAATAATAAGCAAGTATAATGATAATGAAATAAGTAAAGAGCAAGGAAGAAGACAATCTAGTGAGAAGACACCAAGATTTATAGTGGTTCGACAACGAGGCTCTATCCTCGTTTCTACTCCACTCCTCGAGTACACCTACTCGAGATTTCCACTATATCCACAAGCTCCCTTCTCGGCGGAGAAAACCTTACATCGTTGCTTACATTATTTTCCGACACTAAGCTAAATGTCGAGACCTAATCTTTAGCTAGGACCAATCTACACGACGTTGCCTACTTCACAATTTAACGACACAAGGCTAGATGTCGAGTTCTAATCGAAAGGTAGAACCAATCTTCACGACGTTGCCTACTTCACTATTTTACGACACAAGGCTAGATGTCGAGTTCTAATCGAAAGGTAGAACCAATCTTCACGACGTTGCCTACTTCACCATCTTACGACACAAGGCTAGATGTCGAGTTCTAATCGAAAGCTAGAACCAATCTTCGCGACTCTTCACTTTGAAGCTAAGTGAGAACTTCACACAACACAACTACTTATCACTTTAAAGTTTAGTGAGAACTCACAAGACACAACCACATCACTTTATAGTTTAGTGAGAACTCCTAATCAAATCTATTACAACTCAACTAGACTTATCTAAGTACACACATGTAGCTTGGATTTACACAACACAAATCCAAGCAAACACATATGCAATGGATGTACACAACAAATCCAAGTATCCATAAATAACTTGGATGAACACAACTAGTCCAGGTATTCATAAATACATTGGATTGACCTAAAACAAAAAGGGTATCATGATGAATATGACTAGCTCATAAATTCATCTTTATCACTACACTAGTGAGTGAGTGATCTTCTCATTGGACATGGTAAAGGAGGGGATCAAGAGGATAATCATATGTAAACATCCTTAACAATTTAAGTGATCATTTACTAATGATTATGCTATAGAAAATAGAAAGAGGGCTGAGAAAAACGTCCAAGAGGCTTGCTGGAAAATGAGATTTGACCCACTATTTAAAGGAGACAAAGTTACAACGGATCTATAACGGCTACTGTGCGCGGTACCTTATCTCACCCCGTGGTACCATATCAATAAGGTACCGCGTAGGTACTTAAGGTACCGCCACTAGACTCCGCTCCATTTTTGTCTTTTAGTGGGGTGGGAATATCTTAGGTATTTGAACCCTTCAAAGGATATTCTAACAGCATTTGGAATATGCCATTTTCAAATTTTCATTTTCCATTTTAATAAAACATTTTCTAAAAAAGAAAGTTTATAAAAAGTCTTTTGTCTTATTAACAAAAGTGAGTTTTAAGGATAATCATTTTGATGATCACTAAGTATGATTAAGAAAGGTTAGTGATATGATTATTACCTTGATGATAGTGTTAGTTAAATAATTAAATATGACCAGTAAATGTGTTGTATGGTTTGTTGTGATCAAAACTAAGAAAGATTAGTTAAAACTAATAATGTTTTTAGGCATTACTTGCATTAACACGTAGCTTCTATTTCTCTTTCATTGACTCTATTTGGAGAAAGTGACTTTCTTTTACAAGAATTTGAAGCGAGTTTAGGGGATGTGGATTTAAATTATGACGATTCTCCCACCGATTGGGAAGAAGACATTCGTACCATTGAGATACTTCTCAATGAGGACCATATTTCTCCACCTACTCCTAAGGAAGTTACAAACGATGATCTAAATTTGACTAAGCCTTCCACCGACAATCCACCGGATATAGAACTTAAGGATTTACCGTCTCATTTAGAGTATTTTTTTCTTAGAAGAGGATAATAAGTTACCCGTCATCATTGCTAAGGACTTAAAAGAAGATGAAAAATCTCGACTTATCGATGTGCGTAAGAATCATAAGAAAGCAATTGCTTGGAAAATCTCCGACATCCGAGGAATTGATCCTAATTTTTGTACTCATAAAATTCTCATGGAGGATGACTTTAAACCCGCAATCCAAAATCAAAGAAGGGTTAATCCAAAAATTCATGAAGTCATTAAGAAATAAGTTATCAAACTTCTAGATGCCGGAATGATTTACCCTATCTCGGATTCGCCATGGGTTAGTCCCGTCCATTGTGTGCCTAAGAAAGGCGGAATCACCGTTGTTCCCAATGAAAACAACGAGTTGATTCCTACTCGACTCGTAACGGGTTGGCGAGTTTGCATCGATTATCGTAAGCTCAATGATGCCACTCGTAAGGATCATTTCCCTCTTCCTTTCATGGATCAAATGCTCGAGCGTTTGGCGGGTAATGATTTCTATTGCTTCTTAGATGGCTTTTCCGAATATTTTCAAATCCCTATCGATCCAAAAGACCAAGAGAAAACCACATTCACTTGTCCCTATGGAACATTTGCTTACAAACGAATTCCTTTCGGCTTATGCAATGCTCCCGGGACATTCCAAAGGTGTATGATGGCAATATTTCATGACATGGTTGAAGAAACTATGGAAGTCTTTATGGACGATTTCTCGGTATATTGTGATTCTTTCTCTTCTTTCCTTGCTAATTTAGAACGTATGCTTAAACGGTGTGAAGACACTCGTCTCGTTCTTAATTGGGAAAAATGCCATTTCATGGTAAAAGAAGGCATCGTCCTCGGTCATAAAATTTCCAAAGCCGGTATCGAAGTCGACCGTGCTAAAGTGACGTCATTGCTATGTTACCTCCACCTACCACCGTCAAAGGAGTTAGAAGTTTTTTAGGCCATGCGGGATTTTATCGACGTTTCATCCAAGATTTCTCGAAAATAGCTCGTCCAATGACTCATCTCTTAGAAAAGGATGCTCCTTTCATCTTCTCTCAAGAATGTCTCGTCTCTTTCGAACTTCTTAAAGGTAAATTAACTAAGGCACCGGTCTTTGTCTCTCCAAATTAGGAGTTACCTTTTGAGCTCATGTGCGATGCTAGTGATTTCGCGGTAGGAGCGGTTTTAGGTCAACGAGTTAACAAACATTTCCAACCCATTCATTATGCTAGTAAGACAATGACGGGGGCTTAATTGCATTATACCGCTACCAAAAAAAGAGCTTTTAGCCGTAGTGTATGCTTTTGAGAAATTCTGCCCCTATCTTGTGCTTTCCACCACCATCGTTTACACCGACCATTCCGCCTTGAAATACTTGTTGACCAAGCAAGATGCTAAACCGAGACTCATTCGTTGGGTTTTTCTCCTACAAGAATTTAAAATCGAAATTCGTGATAAAAAGGGAGCGGAAAACCTAGCCGCGGATCATCTTAGTAGACTTGAGGATCCTTATCAAGGGGAACCTCCAAATCAAGAGATTAATGAATATTTTCCCCTTAAGACCTTAATGTCTATTAATTCCAATCTTGATGATACCCCATGGTTTGCGGACATTTCAAACTATTTGGCGGGTGGTGTTCTTATCGAAGGGTTATCGTCCCAACAAAAGAAAAAATTCTTTAAGGACGTCAAAACGTACTATTGGGACGACCCTTATCTTTTCAATCAATGTGTGGATTTAATCATTCGTAGATGTGTTGATAGGCCGGCGGCTTTACAAATCCTCGAAGCTTGCCATAAAGGACCCACCGGTGGTCACTTTGGTCCTAACTACACCGCTAAAAAAGTTTTCGACTCCGGATTATATTGGCCCACCATTTATCATGATGTTCATGAAATGGTTAAGCATTGTGATTCTTACCAAAGACAAGGCAAGATCACACATAAAGATGAGATGCCTCAAAATTTCATCCAAGAGTGTGAAATCTTTGACGTATGGGGCATCGACTTTATGGGGCCATTTCCATCATCCAAAGGGAACAAGTACATCCTCGTAGCCGTTGACTACGTATCAAAATGGGTTGAAGCAAAGGCTTTACCTACTAACGATGCGAGGGTGGTTGTTAACTTCTTGAAACAATTGTTTTCTCGATTCGGTGTGCCTCGTGCTATTATTAGTGATCGCGGGACTCATTTTTGCAATGATCAATTCGCACGAGTCATGGCTAAGTATGGTGTCAATCACCGAATTTCCACCGCGTATCATCCACAAACTAATGGACAAGCCGAGGTTTCTAACCATGGTCTTAAGCTAATCTTAGAGCAAACCGTGGGAGAGCATCGTGCCTCATGGGCCGATAAATTAGATGATGCTTTGTGGGCTTTCCGTACCGCTTATAAGACACCTATAGGTTGTACTCCTTATCTCCTTGTGTACGGAAAGGCGTGCCACCTCCCCATTGAGTTGGAGCATAAGGCTTATTGGGCCTTGAAATGGGCTAATTTTGACATAAACAAAGCCGGTGATCATAGGAAAATCCAACTCAATGAACTCAATGAACTTAGGAATGAGGCTTATGAAAATTCATTAATCTACAAGGAGAAGACTAAGCTCATTCATGGTTCCAAGATTAAAAACCGAGAGTTCCGTGTTGGTGATCAAGTTTTACTCTTAAACTCTCAATTGAAAATCTTTTCGGGTAAACTTAAGAGCCGTTGGTCTGGTCCATTCACCGTGGCCCAAATCTTCCCTTATGGTACCATTTAGTTATCCCAACCAAATGGGCCCAACTTTAAGGTGAATGGCCAACGGGTTAAGTTGTACTTTGGAGAGGACATCTCTCATGAGATGATTCCATCCCTCTCCACATTTCCCTTGAATTAATTTGGAAATCGAGTCGAGCTAGAGACTCGTGATAAATAAATCAAGCATCGTATAACTAGGTTAGATTTTTACCTTTTTCCATCTTTTCTACCCTTTGTCACCTTCACCCATTTCCACCAATAAGTGTAGGGGGAGCCAAGTAGGTTGTTTTTGTGTTGTGATGTTGTGCAGGGACATGTGCTTTAATGATCCACTTTTGGTGTTTTGACGCGACCTGTGATCCCGTTTTTCCCGTGTACCCGGTTCCTTCGATAAGTTTTTGCTATTGTGATTCATAAATGTATATAAATAAGAAGAATAAATGTAATCACTTTAGTTGTCCCTTCCTTAGCTTGATTTTAAACAACGTACTCAATGTCCTAAGTGTAGGGGAGTTTATTCTCCCACATGCTTAAACATTGAGGACAATGTTTATATTAAGTGTAGGGGGGACTTCCATCGAATTTTAGTGGGCTTTTCCATGAATTTGACCCCATTTAACCGGAAAATTTAAAAAAAATTTCAACATTTTTCAAATTTTTGATCTATTTTTGCCTAGTAGTATTTTCATTTATTTTCTTTCCATTTGTCATCCATCTTATTTATATTTTCCATTTCAAGAATAAAGTCAAAAATAAATAAATTAATAAAATGGTTTTAACAAGTTTAGATATCTTTGATATATTAGGCCCGTCGTGAATATTTTGACTCAACCCGAGTTTACTTATCCAAGTTTACTCTAGCTAGTATCCTTAACCATATGGACCTTAATTGGTTTATTAGGCTAAGCATCCACGAGTCTCATTCCTTGAGATTTTAAATTGAACGAGAGATGATAGAGTTGATAATAAGTTTAAGGGTTAATTTTTGCTTATATGAGTTTTTGTGGCTCTTTCTTCCCGCTTGTATATTTAATTGCTTAATAAATGAGGATTTTTGCGGTATAGATTCGATATCTTAACTCTTAGCCAAATCCTTTATCTCCTTGTAATTAAAGCAAGAAAACATTGAGGGTGCCAGCGTTGTGGACTTCCGACTAAGGTGGCTCATAACCACTAAGTAGGAGGTATTCAGACCATGGGACCGCGGAATTTGGCCTACTATATATATCATAAATAAAGAAAGAATAAGATTAAAACATGACCTCAAGGAGTCTTAGGGTGTGGGGCATGTAGCACGAACCTTGTCATTAGAGCCTTAGGGTGTATGGCATGGTAAGTGTTGAATAAAAATTAATCAAAAAAATCAATTCCCTCGTTTATCATTCAAGGAGCCTTAGGGTGTGGACAATAGATGAGGAGCATTTTTACATCTTAAAGAGCCTAAGGGTATATGATGTGAACTTGATAAACTCCACATAAAGTCTACATGTCTTTGGAGGAATAATTAATAAGTAGTACTATTGGCCAAATTTTGGGTCCGGGAATTTATTCCCCAAATCGTGTTAAATCATCCTTGATGTGGGCTTACTTTAGTGACAACGTTTTTGAGGACGAGGTTAGGTTTTGAGTGTCGGGTTTGAGCCCTTTTGCCTTCATTTTTGGACTAATAATTATCGAATAAGTCAAATGAGCCTACGGGTGAATGACAATCAATAAAATCTAGAGATACAAGGTAGGAATTGGAGAAAGAGTATTACACAATTATCTTATATGAGTGGTTTTAACTTAAGGACTTATGGTAAACAATGATCTCGTTTTTAAGCTTGGTACGGGGAACGTGAAACTTGAGGGTGATTAATATTCGTGACACCAAAGCCCTAATTAAAGTCTTAGATTTCTTTATAAGTTTCTTCTATCGAATAATTTCCAGGTTAATAAATTGTTATAACTTTTGTCTCGTTTTAAATTTTTATCTTTTCATCGTAGTAGTATTAGTGTATCTTAATAAAGGCCATGATGGGTTAATTATGAGAAAAATGTAACTTTATGCTTAAAAACTATGCATTGCATGGGGTCATTGCAATGGTCAAATGTAGGGGATTTAATAAGTGTGTAAACACTTATCCTTTTGCCACTAAAATCAAGGAAAAACAAGACCTAATCATGTGTTTAATATCGTAAAAGTCAGAATTACGCGTGGTTTTGTGTTTTTGTGTGAAATAGGTACAAATGATCAAAAGGAAAGAAAACACGGGATTTCACGGTCAAATGTTGAAGAAAAGTCCAAGAAAGAGACGAAGACAAAGTCAAAAGACCAAAAGTGTGCCGAAGTTCACGATAACCGGCAGAATCAACACGGGATTAAAGAAAAGATCAAGAAAGCCGAAATCGAGCTCGATTTTAGCGGATTTAATCTTTTTGAAGATATTTGAGCTTTGTGGGTCCCACATTTGGGTATTGGGCCCAAAAGCCCATTAGTGGATTCAATAAGTATTCACTTGTGGATCAAAATCCCATTAAGGCCCAATTGGGCTAAGCCCATTAACCAAAACAAATGAAACGGATGAATTAAGTTTGCTAGGTCAAATATTGGGTCAACCCAAATCAACCTTTCACAATTTATTTACTTCCAGCTCACCCCCATACGTTGATTAAATAATTTACCCACCCCATTCACTTCCATACAAATTAGAAACAGTCACCCTCACCTCTCTCTCTCCCAAATAAAGTCAGACCCAATTTTTACCCAACCTCCACAAACCCTAATTTACCCTAATCAATAAATTACACCATAATTTTTGGGGCTTTTGTTTAATCTGTGTGATTCACACGCTTGCCAATTAAATCCCCTAAAAAATCGGAGAAGAACACCATGGTGGTCCTCATCTCAGCCCTTACGTGGCTTAAACCCCCTATTATGATTGGTCCCCACACGTTTCAATCGCCATCCGTCAAATAGAATCACTTCATATCATCAGTGAAGAAACACAACTAGCACATATGCATGCCACGATGGAAATCCGCATGAGATTGGGTGTTTTTCAACCGTAAGATGAAGAAGATAAGAAAGAGAAGGTAGAAAAGATGGATTAAACGGCTCAGATTAAGTTTCTTGCTCACGAAGCTTCATGAAGAAGCCTTGGGGGTTGGCTATAAATACCCCCATAAATCTGTAAGTGTGCCTTCTTTTTTATTTTAATTTTTATTTAATGAAAAATAGATTTTAGGTTATTTGTAATTTTCCTTTATAGTATTGTAATCCAGTTTTTGATTATTAATGAAATTTTAATTCTCGGTTAAATTTTTTCTCGTTAATCATTTATTTTTAATTGCAATATTAATCTAATTTCTATTTCTAATTAATTAAAATTAAAGTAAAAAGTGGTATTTAATTAACTTCCCCTACTGGGAAGTTAAATATATTGGTTCGATTTGGTATTTGTTCATGGTTCGTGAATGGTGATGATTCGATTTGGGTAAAGGAGATTTTCGTTTCGGTTTTGTTCATAAGGGAGTTCAGCGCCCACCTTCTTCCCAAAGGTTATCTATATCAGGTTTGATTTTCTATTTTTATTTTTAAGTTTGTTTAATTTTTAGATAATATTTATATTTGTTTAAGATTGAATCTGCTTTAAATTGATTAGTTAATGTTACTGTGTTATCTGCTTGTGTTAAGTAGTTTGGATTGAATCTGCTTATTGGAACTATTTGGTTTATTTGCTTTTTATTTTATTTGTTTAAGTCTGTTTTTTTATCTGCTTTAATTTGTTAAGTTTCTGTTTGGATTCGATGTAGTTTGAATTTACTTAGTATCGGTTTCGCTTAAATATTGGTTTTGGATTTGTCTGATTTGCTTACTGTTTAGATTATCATATTTGTTAGCTTATTTTGGTTATTTTATTGCTAGTTATATTTGCTTATTTTTGGTTTAGTATAATTTGCTGATTTGGTATTAAGTTGGATTTGAATATAATCTGCTTATCAGTTTTAGTTTCTCGTGCTTATTTGATTTATATCTACTTTTAGCTTAATAGCTTATTACTGGTTCTATGCTTATTTGGTTTACTTCTTGTTGCTGATATATTACTACAAAACAACAGACCCACTTGGTCTGTTGGTTCAAAATTCCAAATAGTAAAAATAAATAGAAAAAAAAACTGTCTACGCCTGGTCTCGAACCTGTGACCTTTCGTCTAGCAACCCAATGTCTTAACCATTTTAGCTAGTACTTCTTTTTGGTATACCTTTAGTCATTTTAATTAATATAGGATTAATTCAGCTGCTAGATTTTAATTGTTTAAATACAAGTTTTAGTGTTACTAATTTTAATTAAAAAGTTTTATTTAAGTTTTCTTTTATAAAGTTTTTAAAAATATATAAAAAAGACAAAAAATATTTTAATCACTTTAATAAATTTTAAATTGTTTTTAAATTTAGTTTTAAATAGATTTTGTTTAAATTCAAATTAGTTTTAAAATAGTTTAAAATAGTTTTCAAATTTAGTTTAAATTAGTTTTAAATATTTAAATAGTAAGTTTATAGTTAATTAAATTAGATTTAATTTTAAATAGTTCAAATAGTTAATTAAATAGTTTTTAGTTTTAAAATACCAAAAATATACGTTTCAACAAGAACAAATAAATCCACGTTAATTTGAGATCAATTCGAGTCGAGTCGAGGAAACGAACATTAATTGTTAAAAATCTATACATTATTAATGTAGTACCATCTGCATTCGATGTGGTAGTTGGTCTGAATTCAAAGACGGGAGGTGCATTCTCAAGACAATGACTAAGAGAAGTTTGGTTCTCTTTAGTGTCGAGAAATCTAAGGAAACGAGAGCTCCACTGAACATAGCAACCGGCTGTCAGCACATGTGGATTACCGTTGCCACCTTGTTCCAAACGAATTTGATTAGTGTTCCCATTGTTGTTGTATTTGACATGGTAAATGCTTGAGAATGGATTACCGATCTTAGTATATTTGTTGTGATGAGGTGTGGTTAAAATTTCAAAGCGTTGTGAGATTCTTCAGTCCGACAATAAATTCTCCAGTCTGACAAAACGATAGACCGAAAAATTTTGTATCGCTAAATCTTGAAATCGAGTTAGAAATAGCCAAAAACTAGTATATAAAAATTTTAATTTTACTTGACCTATGATCCGGGACTAGTCTAGATATTGGCTAATTCTAATAAGTACTCGAACAAAAGTTTGCAATGTTATATTGTCACAATAATGAAGGATCTCAGAATATTGTATAAGATCTCGCAATGTTATAATCTCCCAATAATGATTGATCTCTCAATAACTTGGGAAAAGATCTCGGAATAACTCAATATTGCGAAACTCAAAGATCTTGGAATAATATAATCTCGCAAAACATCTCGCAATAACTTGGGAAAAGATCTCAGAATAACTCAATATTGCGAAACTCGAAGATCTCGGAATAACTCAATATTGCGAAATTCGAAGATCTCGGAATGACTCAATATTGCGAAATGATGAAGTAATGTGTAAAACCCACAAATAAATACCATGAATAGTACACTACGTAAAATTAAAACATTCCATTAATAACATACGACACGTGTCAAGAACATTAAATTACAAGAGTTACGTATATTATTAATGCACGATAATTATTATGTATAATAATTAAATCACGAACATTAAACAAGAACATACACAAATAATATTTTAAACATGAAAAACTTATAGTTTTGTGTTTTGGGCTTGTGTGTCCGCGGCAACAAGACAAGAGAGAGGGCCCAACCCATTTTGAAAACCAACTAGTAACAAATTGTTTCCAGGGATTTACCATAACATATTTTTTAGAAAGTCAAACAAACCCTAGCCCCCTTGTGTTCTTGAGCTGCGACAACCACCACACAAAACAAGGACGATTTTTGGTGTTTGATATTTGGTTTTCACGTAGTTGTGTTTGTGTTTCGATTCCCTTTTGATCTACACATTTGGTATAATCATAATCTTGATCTTTTCATTTTTATTTTAGTTACATGTTCTTGAATCTTATAAAATAAAATAAAACATGTTTATGTTAATGATTAATCAAGAAAAGGGTTTGTAGGTGTTTGTTTTGATTCGGCGCACCAAACCGAGAGCACAAGGCTCTCGGTGGCCTTGTATCACCACCAGCCGAGACCCCCAATGGGGCTCGGTGTGGGTTATGTTCAGACAGCAGCAACCAAGGCCCCGTAGTGGGTAACCTTGGTGTTAGAGTGGCTACGCAGGCGAGGCAGGGGGAACGCCAGCTTCGGCCGGTGTGAACCTTTGTCCATAAGTGGGAACCGCGACCAGAAGTGGCAACCATGGCAGCAGCCGCCGGCTGTACAACCACTGGCACCACCACCAGCCGCGGCTGTGTGGTGGTGTGTTGGTGTCGGGTTTTGTTTTCTCGGGTTTAGGGCTCATGTATATTTGGTTAGTAATACTTTATTAATTAAATTAATTTACATGCTTAATTAATTAATTAATTTAAAATCATGACTTAGGTTATTTTATTTAATTAAATAAAAACATGTTATAACCTAAGTATTTATTTAAGGCTTTATTAAATTAAAACCATGACTTGGGTTTATTATTAAAATTAATAATACATGTATAACCTAAGTATTTATTAGACTTAATTAAATTAGACCATGACTTAATTAAATTAAATTGTATAAGGTAAAGTTTATTAAATTGAACATGACATTTTATTAATTAATAAACCTTTTTCATTATTAATTAATAATAACTTTAAGTATTTAATTTAATAGACTTTACTAATAATTTATCATGACTTATAACTTATGATTAATAAGCACTAGTTTATATTTTTAGACTTATAAATCCATCTTATTTCAATTTTTAGAAACTTACTATTTTTGGAAACTTTCTATTTTTGGAAACTTTCTATTTTTTTTGAAACTTTCTATTTTTGGAAACTTTCTATTTTTGGAAACCTGCTATTTTTAGAAAGTTACTTATTATGATACTACAAGTATAGTAATACAATAACACATGAAATACATAATCAGAATAAATGTAAAACATGAATAAATATAAGATAACATTTAAAACAGTAAAACGTGACAAAAACATATAAAATAAGTTAAGAACACACATAACCAGTAACACACTCAGTAATCAGACAACTCACACATGTCCCTTATTATGTAGTACTACTAAAGTCGGAGTAGGACTTTCCATCTTTTCATGTTTCATCATTTACTAGACATAAGGTACGAATATTCCATCGTTCGGTATGGACATTCCTTCGTATGTATGATTAGGATTACCTGTTTGCAGCCATCTGTTTTCCCCAGTTATTTTATATGTTTCGAATGCTTATGTTTTATTTTAAATGCATGAGTTATATATACATGGATGCCACGTCATCTAGTTATGGAGGTACCATAACCATAACACTAGAGGCACAAGTGTTATGACTTCCCCACGACGGAGTGATTGCTCGTGGCGTCCCTTTCAGTTTTAGCCATTTATTTATATTATCATGTGGGGCGTATGGGTGTATCCTAGTTACATGTTTTATAGGATTCTCATGGTAAATGTGGTGTGTGCCTTGCATCCTTCACAAGGAGTTGATACCTCCTACCCAGACCAGTATAATTAGAGGCTCTTGGCTAATTAAAATACAGTTTTCATATAAAAACATAAGTCTTTTCAAACTATAAAACTAGTTTTATAAACATTTCCCAGCTCTTCCAAGAGTTACACATTTCTGCTGCTATTAGTCTCTATTATGCTTATGTCATACATACTATGTTATATATCCGTTCACTGGGAGTTTGGCTCAACTGTTTCTTTTTCATGTTCCCAAACGGAAGGTACTCTGGGACGCACTTAGGACCTTGAGAGTATGTGCATCTGGACGGAAGCTATCCAACCTCCTTTACCTTATGCATTTTCATACATTATTTCTTTTGGACATTGTTTAGTCCTTTCCTTTCAGTACTTATATTCATGTGTGTGAGCTTATGTTGGAATATCGATGTTTGATTCTGGTATTTCCCTTTATGGTCATTTAATATTTTAGACATTTACCTTGCATGCTTTGATGACACGCCATAATTATCCTGTGATATTCCATTTATCAAAAAGGGGTGTTACATAATGATTCCGGAATAACAAGATCGCGCAACCCTAAATATTGCAAATTAAAGATGGAAAGATTCCGCAATATCTGCGATTCACAATTCCGCAATACGTGAAAAACATAGCTTTTTCAGAAAATCGAGCCAAACGCCCCAAAATTTTGTGTTTTTGGACAATCCAAAATAACCAAATCTCTACCACAACTATGTAGGTGATTCCTAAATCACAAAAAACACAAAAAAATTTGGGACGTGGGTTTTTTGGCTCAAAAGAACTCACGAAAATGAATAAGAACAAACCACGAATCTTTAATCACCTATTCACTATAGGCTCTTGATACCAAATGTTAATCCCAATCAATCCATAACACAAGATATAGATTAGCTCTAGAGAGAGAAAGAGAAGAAATTAGAGAGATAAACAAGAGAAGTGGTGAAAGGTTAACACTTTTAGAGAGAGAAAGTAAATGGCAACCAACACCCTCTTCCACACATGGAAGATGGTTTATATACCCACGAGCTTGGTGGGCTCGTGGGCTTGTTTCCTTGGGCCAGGCTTGGCTTGCCTTAGGCTTAGAGCCCCTAACTTATATAATATTAGCTTAAAGTTCAAGCCCGGTTATCCCGACTAACCTATTACAATAAAAGACCATTAACGACTAAGATGACCTATTACATTCTTGTTCGACTATATAAAATATATGGCTAACATTTATTGTTTATCATTGTTTTATGAATGTTTTAATGAAGGTTACAATATTATAATAATGTTATGCCAATTGGTTATTAATATGTATCCGCTATGGTCTGTTATAAATGATCCCAGCTAAAATATGTTTTCAATTCCTTATCATTCTGTTAAATAGTTTCAAACATTACGAGACCAACTTCACTTAAACCATTATTATGTCATAAAATGAGTTAAAAAATGAGATTTATGCTAAACTTACTTGGTTGTTAGAGGTGACAAAATGTGCGGGTAGGTTATGTAATGGTTCATAAGGGAACCATTATAACAGTTAAAAAAGTTGGGTTGGGGGTGGCCTTAACATTCAATTGTGTCTTGGATTTTATAAAGTGTAACATCTAAATAATAATCCCATTTCATAATAGTGTACTGCTTAAACAACTTGATACATTTATTCAATCAAATGTCCTGGTCTAAATTTTGTACTTATAATCCCATTTATATGTAGAACCCGAGAACAATACTAGCTGATGTTGACCTTGAAAGACAATTTATAGAAATGCTTCATAAAAAATGACAACAGCATATCCTAGAATTGTATTAAACACCCAGTTGTTAAAATATAGTGTAAAAAATATGGTTCTTTTTTTCATTCAAAGATTTGATATCAAAAGGTGCTTATATAAAACCCGCTTAAAATACATGAATGCATTGATTACATGAAATCACGAATTAATTAAGACTTGACATTTAACTAATACACGACACGTACCAAGAATAATTAATGTTCAAATCCAAGTATTACGTATAATATTATTTATTATTTACAAGTATTACGTATAATAAATAATACATGACAAGAATAAACACGAAGGTAAAACACGAACTCATGCCACGAATAATAATACATGTGATTTAATAAAAGTCGAAAACGAAAACATGTATATAGAGGGGGTGTTTGGATGACAAGAAGGAGAAAGAAGGAAGGGCCCATGGCCCGGTCCATTACCAATTTTAACTAAGTCACAAAACTCTCCAGGAAAAATCATTTGTTACTTTTACAAGAAAAATAATAAAACCCTACTCTCAAGGAAGAACAAGAAAGAAAAAGCTTTATTGATCTTTGATTTACTATGGGTATTTGTTCGTGTTCATAATCCTTAACCAATGCACGATTCGATATCCCTAAACCTTAATATTTTATTTTATTTTCTTTTAATTATGATCATTTAAGTTAGATCTATGAACACATGTATTTACATGATTAAAAACATGAATATAACAAGTCTAAAACCGGGGTTTGGTCGATTTGCACTCAAACCGAGACCACAAGGGTCTCTCGGTAGGTTTTTTATCAAGCCAGCCGCACCCTATAAGGGGACAGCGGTTGTTTGACTCGGGCGGCCGTAACCCCAAATCACCCAACAGGGGTACATTTGGTCAAGCAGTAGGAACCGAGATCCATAGGGCTCTCAGTGGGTGTTTTTGGGTGACGGTGGGAACCGACTGAAGCCGATGGCTAGCCCGGCTAACTAGCAGCAAGGACCACAACCATGCGACTGTGGTGGGTTTTTGGTTTGAGGCCAAAACGAGAGAAGGGTGTCTCGGTGTGGGCTCGACTCGAGTTTGAGTATACACGAAAAATACTACAAGAGTGCGTTTGGATTTTGGTTTTGCTGAAATTCATAAATATTGATTTAATTAGGTTATATTAAATTAATCATGTTATAGTTAATTAAATTAAATAAACTTAGGATATAATTAATTGGTTAATTATTCATGAAAATTAACGTTATCTAATTAGTAAATTAACTTAGACTATAATAATTATTTTAAATAATTATTCATGGTATATTATATGACACATGTTGGTTTAATTAATTAAACTATACCTTGTAATAGTTATACATATAATTATTCATGATAAATTACATGTTACATTTAACAAATAAATAACATAGCGTAAGTATTTAATTACATGTTAACCATGGTTTAATTAAACTAATATCATACTTTAATTTAATATACAATATCAAGCTATTGTAAAGTATTATTAATATTAGTCAAGTTGTATTATTAATCCTCTAATACTTGTTAATAAACCATGTATTATAGTATTAATTAATAATTATCATGTTAACCTAAGGTATTTATTAATTAATAAACTTTAATATATTATAACGTTTAATTAATCATGACTTATAATAAAGCTTTAGCTTATATCGCCATCTTATTAAATAAGCTTATTACTATATATGGAAACATACTATTTATGGAAACATGCTATATTTGGAAACATACTAATTATGGAAACATGCTATTTATGGAAACATACTATTTATGGAAACCTTCTATTTTTGGAAACTTACTATTTATGAAAACTTACTATTTTTGGAAAGTTGCTATATATGGAAACCTGTTATTTTTGGAAAGTTACTATATATAGAAACCTGCTATTTTTAGAAAGTTACACATTATGAGACATCAAGTATAATATCACATGAAAATGAAATACATTAATCAAGAACACATGAAAACACTAAAAAATACAGGATAACACATGAAACAGTAAAACAAGTCAAAAACATGTAAAACAAGTCAAAAACATGCAAAACAAGTCAAGAACAAGTAATACAGACAAGAACCAGTAAAGTAACTAACACTCAAAAAGTTAAACATGAACACACGACTTATTCACGTCCTTTATTATGTAGCACTCGTAAAGTTAGAGTAGATCCTTTCCGCCTTTCATCTTCTTCGTTACTGGACATAAGGTACAAATATTCCGTCCTTCAGTAAGAACATTCCTTTCTATGTATGATTAGGATTTCCCGTCTCCTGCCATTTGTTTTCCCCAATAGTTTACATGTCATTAAACTTATCAGTAATTACCATGCTATTTAAATTGCCTAAGCTGTATACACGCATGCCATGTTTCATCTAGTTATGGAGGTACCATAATCGTAACACTTGAGGCACCGTGTTATGACTCTTCCACGACGAGAGTGATTGCTCGCGTCGTCCTTTCACGTTTTGACCAGTATTACTATTATTATTATCATGTGGGGCGAATGGGTGCATCCTAGGACATGTTTATTAGATTTACACGGTAACTGTGGTGTGTGCTCTATATCCGTTACATGGAGTTGATCCCTCCACTCAGACTAATATAGTTAGAGGCAACCCCTCTAATTCCATGACGAGGTCACCCCTCTATGTATTCATGCACGTTGATATCTTACATGACCTATATGGGATTTTGGCATTTAAAACACGTTTTTATTATAAAACATAAGGCTTTTAAGATATAAACCAATTATAGAACATGACTCCAGGTTTTCCAGGACTTACATTATTCCGCTACACTTTTATGCTTTATTTATGTTTTCGTTATTCCTATCATGTCATATATCCGTTCAGTGAGCGTATTGCTCAGCCGTATTTTCCTTTTATATTCCCATACGACGGGTACTAAAGGACATAGTTAAGCAATCAAGAGTACGTGCGTAGGATGGAGGCTTCCATTGACTTCATTTCCTTTATGTACTCATATACTACGCTTTGCTTGGACATTGTTTAGTCCCTTCTTTACATTGTTTACTTATGCATGTCTGACCGATGTTTGATTCTGGTTTCCTTTATGGTCATTTATGTTTTAAGACATTTACCTTGCATGCTATGATGACACGTCATAATTATCATGTAACGGTCCACTTGTCAAAGTGAGGTGTTACAATTATGGTATCAGAGCCCAAGGTTTCGACCTGTAGGCTCTTAAACTTGACTTGTGACTAGTGGGTAGTCACCAGGCTCTTCCTAAACTAACAATAATATTTTTTTCATGTATCATTGTTTTCTTTAAGTTTTTGACTAAGTTAGGGTTGATACAGGATTGGCCATACTTAGTCGCATGTGCTTTTCTTGGACTTTTATTTTTGTGGTTGAACCATAGTCGTCTACACTTGCTGATGTTAGTTTTAATTGGCTATGCCTTTATAAGCTCCTTCATGCATCTCTATATTATTCAATGTTTCTAACAGATTAATCATTTTATTTTCCTCTTTGAAACTGTCAGATGGTTAACACACACACCAACGAGGAACTTGCTGCAGCTGTCAATACAGCTTTTCAAGCTATGCTCCCTCAGATCCGTAATCAAATTCGGGCTGAATATCAGGTTATACTGAATCAGAATCAAAACAATCCTCCTCCTCCTCCTTCACCAGTCACACTCCACACATGGCTGAAGAGGTTCAACAAGCAGAAGCCTCGAGCATTCGAGAAGGCTGAGGTCCCGTCTGATGCTAAGAACTGGATCTCACATATGGAAAAGATCTTTGATGCCATGGGTGGCGATGGTGTGTACAAGGAAAGATTGGCATGCTACAAGTTTGAGGGTGAAGTGTTGGCATGCTGGAGAGCATACAAGCAGACTAATGGAGTTGATGCATAGCTTACTACTTTGACATGGGCACAGTTCACAGAGTTGTTCTATAATCAGTTCTTCCCTAGAGCTGAGCATGAATGACTTAAAAGGGATTATCATGCGATCCATCAAAGGGCAGGTGAGAACAACACAGAATTCATGCAGAGATTCCCTAGGTTAGCTAGTTTTCTTGGTGCAGCAGTTGGCACAGCAGAAGAGCAAGTGAAGCATTTCCGCTGGGCTCTTCACTCCTGGATTACTGATCGCCTGTTATGTGTTACTTTCACCAATGTGTCACAAGTGGCTGACACAGCACGCAATCTAGAGATGGTCCACGAGAGAGATGATTATGAGGAGTCAGCTCGACTTGAGAAAAGGTATATTTCAGTCATCAAGCCGTATCATCTCATTCAGATCAGTATTTTCAATTCTATATCATGTTCTATTCAATTGTACCTTTCAGGCAGAAGGGTGGATACCGGTCCCAACCGGCCACTCATCAAAATAACAACAAGGGACACGGTCAAACTAACGACCGTTATAGATCAGACAAGCGTGGCGGTAGTGATAACTACCGTAACAATGCTAGCTACTCCAACAACAACAGGTCCCTAAAATTTAAACTTTTCCATGTCAAGCTGCTGTATGACGTAAATTCTAACATCTCAGCATTGTAACAGGAACTCTGGAAATGGGCGTGACCAGAACAAGGGTCAGCATCCTAATCACTCAGATCAGTCTGGTATTATACCTAAACTTCCAGTGTAGTCATGTTTATATTCCAACGATCATGTCTTACGCATAGTTTCTAAATCAGGATACCAGTTGGCAAAGGTACCCACTAGAGGGTATTCTCACCCCATCTGTACTACTTGCAATCGTAGGCATCGAGGACCATGCTGTTGTGCTGTAGGTGTTTGCTTCAAGTGTGGGTTGGCAGACCATCTCATGAAAGACTGCAAGAAAGGGGACACTACAGGTACATCAGGTACTACCCATAAAAAACCAGCAGCTTCAGGCCGTGTGTACACCACTACCAGGGATTAGGCAAACAAGTCTACAAGTACCATTACTGGCATCTTATTTATGTATGGACATGCTGCTTGCATTTTATTTGATACGGGTGCGACCCATTCTATCATATCCAGTATTTATGCTGCTCATACTAATAAGACACCAACCCCACTTGAGACTTTGTTAAATATATCTACGCCCATGAGAGACTCTGTACGCCTTACCCAGGTGTATAGAGACCTTCCCTTAGAATTTGATGACAAGATTCGTTCTGTAAACGCACTTCCTTTGGACATGTACGATTTTGATATGATTTTAGGCATGGATTGTGTTGGTCCCTTGTAAATCATTATTACTTATCAACCTTAAGTAATAACTCTTTACCAAGACTCAAGTGTGTTGTTTTAACAATATATAAGAACTATGAACAATTAAAACAACAATACCAATAACTTTTCAACGTATAGACTTTTATTAGAATCAAATAAAGAATCTGTAACCTACTTTGTTTGTAGAATAACAAAGTGGTTTTATGACAATGGGTTGTGATCTCCTCTACTTAAACATATAACCAAACTTAAAGTTTAAGCTCCAATCTAAACGTTCATATGCTTCTTGGCTATATGGTTTAGTTGGTATCGAGAGAGAAAGATTTTCCAGAGTTTCTACTCTTGTATTGGTTAACCCTTTCTCTCTCAATGTACACTCCTTTTATAGGTAGTGTAAAACTAGGGTTTGCATTTGCATGTTTCAATGCATGGGTTTATCCAGTGGGTGGTTGATGCCCATGCTGGATAAACAGTACAAAGTACATATTAAACTATTCTAGAAAAGATAAAGGTTGTAGTTATAGCTAAGTATACAGGCAACCTACTTTGACTTAAAGTTATCTTCTCCTGCCTAATGAAAACCATCAGAATACCGAAGAGTCTTCAGTATCCTAGAGGAGATCGACATCATTCAGTTTGGTATTGTCAAACCGAACTAAACTGAAATCTCTTCTTCAATACTTGTTCTTCAGCAACTAGACTGCCTAGTATTTGAAGCAAAGACTCCTTTGTCTTCTAAGTTAACTTCAAGAGTAATGTTGAACGTTCTTCAGCTACAAAGTCTTCAGTAGGAACTTTGTTCCTCTGGTCATCCTTAAGCAGACTGGCCTTTCTGCTAAGCATGAAACACTTAGGGGGATTTTATATTCAAATCCTAGAGTTGCTTCATGGTCAGTAAATACTGACCCAACAATCTCCCTATATTTGGATATACAAATAGCCTAAGTCTAATGTCAGTAGTAAGTGAGCATAATAACTTCTTCTTACTTGTATTGAATAATAAAATACTTATAAGCATCATATAATCATTTATTCATGAAACATCAAATTACAACAAAAATAGTACAAATGGTTATTCAGTTTTCCTTAGGCCTAAGTTCTTTAATGATGGGGGTCTGAGTTGATGGATTTGAGTTTCTATGGTCCAGTATAGCAAGCAAGCACATGTTGAAGGTTCTAGCAACATCAGTACGTCCTGACCTCCATGCTGAGAGTAAAAGATCCTTTGAACATTCGAGAGAAGTTCATTGTTCATTTCATCTAGGTCACTTATGCCCACAAAGTCTTAACTTTCTTGATGATTGAACATTATCATTCTGAGTTCTGGTTCGTCTAGTACATGGCCAGGGAGATGATTTTGAAACTGAACAAAGCCTTTGTATTTCTTTGTAGTGACAAAAATGTCACCCACTCCAGGTTGTATCAGATTGGCTCTTTTGTTCACCTCCAGTATAGGATCTTGATCCTCTAGAGAAACTTGAGTGCTGATGTTCAGAATCTCACCCAGTCTTTCATGATTTCTCATAAAGTGCTCAATTCTGGTGCGAACTTCATCCCATCTCTTGGATTTCCTTTTCTCAATCTTCACACTCATTTCAGTCCACTCATTGTAAGAAAGTTCTTTTCCTTGGAAGTTTTCAATGATCTCATTAGTTCAATCACCCCTATAGAAATTGAGATGAATATCACCTCTGCTTGTCAGCATATCAACATTGGTGATTGGTGAGAGATTTCTTTTGTTCAGCCTTGTTATACAAAACTTTTCATATAAAATTTTCTTCTTGAAAAGACTTTAAACTTCAGCTTTCCCTATTTTTGATCACTTGTGGTCAGCCCATCCATATGATCATTTTTGGCTGATGACTCCCCCTTACCCTTTGTTGGGCTCTTTTCAGTAATTGGTGACTCATAAACAATAGGTTGTTTCTGAGCCTTCTTTTGGGCATGCTTTTGAAAGAGCTGTTGGATGGTGTTTTTTCTCCCCCTCAGCAGAAGACTGCCCAACAGCTTCTGATGACCCACCAGCAGGGATGAGACCACAAATATGATCAAGAGTGGCAGATACCTTGGCCAGTATGGCTGGAACATTTTCAAGAGCATTTAATTTCTGGTGAAATTCATCAGATATGGTCAACTTCTGTTTCTTCCGTAACGTCACTCTATCTTTTATCTTTGACACAGAATCACACAAAGCATTAACTTTGACAGGTACTGGTGTGAATTCTCGTGGAAACTCCATTGAAGCACCGTTGATGGAGTCCATAAGTAATGACATCTCTTGCTTTAAGGAAGTGGTGGTGGATACATCTTTGACTAGTGGCTTCAAAGCAACAATGATGACATCCTTGATTTGTTCAGCATAAGGAAGAATTAGTCTTGCTTTGAGGGTTGAGATTTCAGTATTAGCAAGTACCTTTTCTTCCTTCAGTCTAGCCACCTGTGATTGAAGAATCAACACTTGATTTGTTAATTCTATTACCTTTTCAGTTCTGGGGGATGGTGGCTTTGGTCTTGCATCAGCAGTCTCGTCATCACTGTCATCAAGGTTGACTGGAATTCTTTCACTGAACCCAAGTTCCTTCTCCAAATCATCACTAGACATGCTGAATACAAATGAAGGCAAGTGTCCCTCCTTGGAGCCAATGGTGAGATTCACTTCCTTGGGTGTCTTCTGAGCATCACCTCCAGTGTGAGGATCAGTTTCAAGTCCTTCACCACCAGGGTTGGTTTTACCTGATGGATCCTGAGAAAGATTCCCTGATAAGTTAAGATCAATGATAATGTTTTTGGTTCCTTCAGTAGGACCCTGTTGTAGGGGGACTACATCATTAGAGACAGATAGGCCAGGGCCAACATCAGCTGTTGTATTTGTTGACACATCATTCCCTGATGCAGACTCAGATTGACAAATGATAGAAATTGATAATGAAATAGGAATTGTATTCAGATTTAAATTACTTACCAATGCTGACTCCACACTTTTGAGCTAAGGGTGAGCTCCATCTTCACCCTTCTCTCCTAAAGAAGTTGAGAGAGGGGTTACCTTCTAGGACTCTTTATGCATGTCACCTCTAGCAGAGACTTAAGGTGATTGCTGGCTTGGGTTCTTGTCCTTGGCTAAGGAATTACTCTTCTTCAAAACATGGCCTTGGGGTTCATCAGCAATCTTCTTTGAGGAAGATTGTGTGAGGGCAAGGAATTACTTCCAAAACATCTCCTTTCAAATCCCCTTCTCAAGTTGGAGGAGTGTCTTTTGGAGCTTTGTATACTACTGGACCATCTGCTGAGCAGATGTCTAGCATGGGTTGTGTAAGAGGAGGATCAATGGTGCTGACTGGAATGTTCCAACGAGTAAGATCAAATGGTCAAAAAATTAGTTTATCTCCATTGATTTTTGAAAAGTCATCACCAAGATGGTCAGCAAAAAGGAGAGATAGAAATCTGGTGTAAACAACGTTTTTCTCTCTTGTCTTTTTCTCCAGCTTCCCATGGAGATCTTAAAAAAAGCCTCCCAAAATCAGCTTTATTCCCTTGGCCAGACAGTATAAAATAATAGCATCCTTTTGGTTGATCTAGTCAAGGCCTCCAGTTCCCCCCCCCCCCCCCCCAAACACTCAATAAGAATAGTCATCAGCAACTTCCACCTTGGTGGCAAACAACTCCTTTTTAACCCCCCCTTTCTCAGTAATCTCTTCAGTATACCCAATCTCTTTAAAGAAATTTTTAACAATCATAAAATCATACGGTGTAGCCTCATAATCACTAGGGTTTTCCAAATAATTTAGACCCAAAATTCTTTTGAATAATTTTAACCCAAATCTACCATGAATCCCAACTATGGTAGAATCAAACTCAATGGACTTCTTGTTGTTAGAAGCCTCAGTTGTGAACCAAAAGTCTTTTAGGACATTTTGAAAAATCATACCAGGATCCTCAAATAATGCATACCTTAAAACACTTTTGGACAAGTAAGTCATAACTTGTTCCCCAGGAACAGACTTAATAGATTTAGGTTTAAGTAAGGTGATGTTGTTGGGCTTGAAGATGATATCTTCAATGGGAAAAGTCACATGGGTGGATGGGATGAGTGTGATCTTTGCAAGCTTTGGGGAAGAAGATGATTCAGCCATTGTTGTTTGTGTGTGTGTTTTTTGAAAGAGAGAGAGAGTTTGTGAGTGTGCTTTTGATGAAAAGATTTGTAAGCGTGGAATGAAATCCAATTGTAAGGGATTATATAAAAACTTGAACTGATTTGTAAAAAGTTTTTAAGATCATTTGAATTTTTTTAAATCTTTTAGGGTTTCTTTTAACATTTGGCACAAACTCTCTCATTAATGTTCTACAAAAAGTATGATTTTCTGCTGCTTTGAACATTGAAATGCCTCATGTGTCAGGGAGTTGTTGACTATGGATGGGGACGATTGAAATTTCCTTAATTAACAAATGACACCTTTTGAAAGAATGTTTGTTTTATTCATGTGACAATCTGGAAATTTCAGGTCATTACTCAATCCTATTTTATAAGTATCTTAAATATTTCAATGAAGTTGAATGCTATTATTTTTTACGGTTTAAGTTAAAACCGATAATTAAGGTTTTATTTTACCTTTTGACGAGTAAATAAGACTATTAGTACAAGTGATGTCGACGGATGCCCAATATTTTATGTTTTATTATCAATTGTTTGATGTTAGACGTTTTTTATGTTTTCTTTTTAATGACGTGTCAAGTCGAGTAAGGAGACGATATTATTACATTTGAGCTACGTTTTAACTTTTGAGAAGTATTTTTATGAAACCCGAGCCTCGTAAATATTTTCAAAATTTACTAATAGTCGTTTCCCGATTTTTAGCTAACTATTTTCATTTTGGACCACAACTATCACAAATTGGCAAAACTAGCCCTTGTACCCCCATATAAGCCAAATTCCCACCAACTTTTCACACACATAAACTAGCTACATAAAATCACCACCCCTCCCCTCTTTCTTTTTCCCACTGTGAGCAACAAACACCCCTTTCCTTAGATTTTTCTTGATTTTGAGCTAGGATCTTATAAATCTATTTCAAGACCACTTCCTAAAATCAAAAGGTGGTTCTTATGATACCAATTTTTCCAACATGCATGAAAGGTTTTGATTTTTGTTATGAACTAGGGTTGGTGTGATTGCTAGATGATCATGCATGTTATTATTTAGGGATGATCATGTATTGATCATGTTGTTTTTGCTAAAAACATGTTTTTGATTTTTGGGTTTTTGTTTTAATGATTGATACAAGTGTTAGGAATTAGATATGTTGTTAATAGGGGTTTAGGATGATGATAAAAGTGGTTGAAATTGATCAAAAGTGTGATTTTATGTAAGATTTTAGGAGATAATTTAGGTCAGTAGGTAAATGTATATTTTTGGGCACCTTATGTTTTGATAATGGCTTAACTAATAGGATAGGGCTGTAGAGATTTCGATTAGCTTCGATTTGATATAAAGTAGAGCTTCTAGCTCCAAACGAGCGAGAAGTTATGATGTTTTGATTATTCGTGTACCGGGAGACGGGTATCAGCACAATATGTAGTTGTTGTCGATATTTGGATCGAATCTAGGGGACGATAGAATGAGTTTCAAAGTGAGTCAAGGGCTTTTCAAAGTATGTAAACCTATATTGGTGAGTCTGTTTTCAAACCTAAGTGTCGGTTTTATAAATAAAGTTGAGTAGCAGAATCAAAATGGTTGTATGGGTCGATGACGTAAAACTGTCCGGTTTTTGTAGTTCAAAGATGTGTCGGGCAGGGAACTTTAAAAGTAAAATCATTTGATAAACTTTTGGGAGAACTTTATATATATAGTAAGTAGTTCCCTGTGTAGTATCATAAACTTTTGGCGTGTCTAAGTGGGGTAAATGAGCTTGTACATTTGGTATGTACAAGCAGATTTCTATCGATAGAAAGGTTGAATTAAGTAAACATATAGAAGGGTGAATGATGAGACTGCAATTATACATAGTCTCATCGTCCAAATTGGGCTTAAAATGCTTAAAATATCATAAAAATACCCCAAAATATGCTTGTGTTTGTTCATTGTGTATTTAGGTACGGATATCGTGAAATCAACAAATGATCACAAGAATAAAGCAAAAACGAACACGGGAAACGAAGCCGCACAAAGAATCGGACCCGAGAAATGAATTTCGAAATATACTCTTGAAGTTTGAAGATTTGGCAAGAATGGTCCTCCAAGTTTGAAGACTTGTTACTTTTGACCCTTGCAAATCTCAAATATTGCAAGTTTGGTCTAAGTTTCAAGATTTTTCCTAAATGGCCCTTGAAGATTTCTGTTATTGCATGAATGGTCCTTGTGTAAAGTTATTATGAATAATGGTGCCAAAAATGATAACATGAGGAAAGTTATAATAAAGGAAAAAGAGTTGATAGTAGTTGAAACTTCAATTGACAGAAATATGGAAGAGGAGGGGTCTGTTTTGACATTACCATAACCCAAAACCGGTTTACTAACCAGTACCCAACCAAACCCACCAAAAGCCCAAACACACAGCCCAAAACAACCTTTTCCTGGCCCAGGTCAACACCACAGTCAACACCCCATCCCATGTCACTTTTCCACTAATACCCGGATTATTATCTAATTACAATTCAAACAATTATTTTCTAAATAATAAAACCGGGTAACACCCCCTCAACACCAAAAGTTTATCAAACACCTAATCATATATTCCATCAACCCTAAAAATTAGCAGAACCAATTGGGCGATTTACCACATCTTAATCAAAGTTTTTATAGGGGTTTTGACCACACCCTAACTACAAACACACCCACATGCTATACCCAGCTCAAGCTCATGTGAAGGACCCCACAACAGCTCCCATGTACCTCCATTTTTAGAAGGAATCCAAGCAGAGATCAAACGGCTAAGATGGATTTCTTGTCCTCTACTTTTCATCCAACGCCCCTCATCATAAATAGCTGGCACAAGGATTCAGAAATCACGGGACAAGCTTTGACGAAATTCAAACTTGAAGACCTCCAAGGGCATTCCTGGCAAATCATAGAACTAGGGTTTTTGATTTCACATTGTATTCTAGAAACTTCATAGTATTATATGTGACCATATTTTCTTGTTCTAACATTGTTTTTATAATTTTTATAAATTTAATGAAAGTTTGTTTTAATCTTATAAACTTGATGTGTTCCATTTATTTATCTTGCCTTAGTTAATTCATTTAGTTTTAAACAAAGTGTAGTGTAAATTTTTATCAAAATCCTTTTCTTGTTTCAAAGATTTTCTTGGCAGAAAATAGGTTTTGAGAACCATGAAACTCTAGCCTATGATCAAAGTGAAGTGACAACCAATCTTCGTTTTTGGAGTGAGATTCGTGTTATATTCTTGTTGTTTGGTTCCAAAGATTCATCTCAAACTTTTAAGTTTACTCATATTTTTGAAAAAAATTCCTTAGTTACTTTTCTGTTTAACAACTTATTGTCATAAGCTCACCAATAAGTTCACTGACACTAAGCTTATTGGTTGGTTTATTGGCTTGTTTTCATTTTGTGATTAAATTAGCAGGTACCCACAAGAAGTGTGCACTCAACAGATATTCTTTCCTTACTTTTGAAGATATTTAGTCCTTTTCTTTCATCTACGTTCAACAAGCTCATCTCATCCTTTGTTATAAGCTTCAAAAACAGCCAATAGGAAGGCATCAACTGGTGTTCTTGCCTTGAACAAGGGTAAGGCACGTAAGTGGCTTGAACCCCTTTTGTCTTTTTTTTTTTGCTTGTCTATTTGTGATTTGGTGAATTTCTGGATGAACTGTGTGTTGATGTTAGTTTATAGTCTAAGTGGTATTCATTGTGTGTTCTTACTATGTTCATGTTTATTTTAGTATGATTTGTCATTGATTTGGATTAGTTTCTTTGTAATTTTCATTTTAGAGTTCTTAAGGGGTGTTTGGTTGAGTGGATTAAAGGCGTGTAAGGTGACATCATAAGCTGCCATTTAAGCTGAGCATTGCCTTTTTATCTTACTATTGTAGTTTAAGTTTTTGTAGTGCTTAAGGTATTCACATAAAACACTTGCAATTTTAACTTTTAGACTTAAGTAGGAAAAATTTGTATAAGGGGTAAAACAAGGTAGATTTAGTCATTTTTAGTCCACAAAATTTGTTCATTAGTTAGATATAAGGTTAGGGGTAGGGTTGTATGCCTTTGGATTGGACTTTTCAGGCTAAGGTGTTGGTTGTAAGTCGCCAAAGTTCACACATTGGCCAAGTAGACCAGCAAGTATCACTTTGTTTATACCTGATACATCAGTAGGATCTTAAGTCTAAATTTGATATTTTGGGGTATTGTCACTAGGTCATTTAGATAGAACAGGTTAGGTATTGCCTTAAAATAGCTGGTATTTAGGCTTTTTACAATTTTTGGTGGTCAACAGTCTATTGTAAGCTCATTGATTAAGTCTTAGAAGCCACCAGACCCCATTGACTATGATCAGTTAAAGTGTTAGCTTGATTTGAGATTCTTGTGTGTTGTACCTGTTTATTTCTTGCTCTATATTGACTCCTCACACCTCAATTGGTGTGGGGGTGCCTTTTGTTACCAAAGATAACAAGTAAACAAGCTCAAATCGACCCATCTTCACTTTCTGTGATCCATCAGTGGGAACCAAGTTCCTACTGCTTGTTCTTTTTTCCCACTGCCAAGCTAAAAGACAAAGACATTCACATGTCACTTTCAGTTTGTTGTGTCTTATGTCTTTAGTGCCTTTTTTTTAGCATTTTGCAAAATTTTCATTTTTCCTAAGTTTAAATATTTATTTTAAGTTTTTTCAAAAAGTTTATTTTTAATTTACTGCTCATTTGCTATTTTTTTGAATTAATGCAATTTTAATTAGTTTATTTAATTTCTATTTTTGTCTTTTAGTGCATAAAATTAATATTTTTCAAAATTTTCCAAGTTTCTTAGTTTTAGAAAAATGTTTTAAGATTTTTAGATTTAAAAGTTCACTGTTCACTCTTTTTACTTATTTTTTAGATTTAATTTTATCTTAAATAGGTTTTAATATAAACTGTTTGGTCTTTTAGTGAAAAAATTTACTTTTTTCAACTTTTTAAATTTTTCTACTGTTTTGAATTATAATTTAGGATTTTTCAAACAGTAAGTTTATTTTTAACATTATTTTATTATTGTTAATCATTATTTTAGTTTAAAAAGTGTTTTTAGATTTTAAATATTAGAAACATAGTTTCTAAAATTTAAGAAAAATACTTTTTAGTCTTTAAATAATATAAGTGAGATATTAGTTTAATAAAATAATATTTTAGGCTTTTTCTTATTTATATTTAATTTTAGGGCTTTAATTAGCATTTAAAATTGAATATTTAATTAATAAAAGGTTTTAATATTTATTTATTAAATTTTTATTCTTATTTATATTATTTTAAACTTAGTTTTCATTTTTAATTAATTTTTAGGTTTAATTCTTAATTTTGTCGCGTTTTACGTATTCACGTTCGCGTTTCACGTCATTACGTTGTAGTGTAATCGTAGTCGTAGCTCATCTTTTAATTTACGACACTAATCCAAACTTTGATTTTATATAATTGGCACACAAATCATACACCTCCGCCGAGAACGAACTTGGACTTTTAGTCTTCACGATTTTCCTAAACCGTATCGATTAATACTTGCCTATAATACTTCTTTTTCCTAAAAGCGTATTTTTACCGCAATCATTTTGGCATCGCTACCAGGGAGGTGTTTTGAGTCGCCATTATTATTATCGTGTTTGTGTATAGTGCGTTTTTTCTTTTCAATTTTTGGAAAACGTATATAACGTACATACTCATTTTTGTTATTTTTCTCTATTATACTATAATATCCAAATAAACCCGTTTAATTTTCTTAAATTAAACACAAAACAATCTTTTAATATATTGTAAATATATTGGTTTTCATTTTCTTTGTGAATATTATTAATATATTGTACTACGTATCACAAAAAAATATACAATATCTCCAAAAGCGTGAAAACGCAACCTTAATTGGGATTTCATCACTCAATTATTGTATTCGAATCTAAAGCAAAAGTTTAAAGGCAAAATAGATAATTACTTTCGTGAGGCTTAATTTTGATTAACACAAACTATAAGGTGGGCATAAGGCGGTTGTATTTCACGACCTAAGGGAAAAAGACTCTTAAGT
Source organism: Glebionis coronaria (assembly GCA_025667525.1). Lineage (NCBI taxonomy): Eukaryota > Viridiplantae > Streptophyta > Magnoliopsida > Asterales > Asteraceae > Glebionis > Glebionis coronaria. The sequence continues at coordinate 104,701 of JANFOE010001416.1, forward strand.
GCTTAGTGCCGCCTCGTTTCCCCCACTTGCTTGTGCGTATTTTGAGAAAGAGGGCTAATCGAGGGTTTTCGGCCGAAGTATTATCTACGTATACTATATTTTCTTGTTTTTCAAGATTAAACCCTCTTGAACATTGTGGTGTTCCACCAACGTTCTAAAGTCATCGAAAGCATTCACTCCACGTGATCGTTTTCATTCTTTGAGGCTCCTTTAATCGAGAAATCGATTCTAGGATAGATTTGTAGATTTGAGTCTACGTAATAGACCCAAAAATCCAAAAAAATTAAAAACAGTCAAAAACCAAAAAAATTGAAAAATCGGAAAACCGCAAAAAGAATCTTCTTTGCTACCCCCATTCTACGCTTAGTGCACGCGCACTCGATCGAAGGATTATTCTAATTCTAGCGACGCTTTGAATCGACGCAATCGTAATCGAAGTAATCGACGACGTAGACGAGAATTAGAAACCGAGGTTCCTAATATCGTTGTTGAAGAGACCGTAGACGAGATGGCCGACAATCATTCGATGATGGAATTGCTCCAAGCCCCCGCCGAGGGTTATGGAGACACGATCATAATTCCCGCTATCGAAGCGGAGAATTTTGAGATTAAGAGCGGAATGTTTTCGTTGATTCAAGCTACGAAGTTTTGAGGTCGTGAAGCCGATAATCCTCACGATCACATTCGAAATTTTGATCGTCTTTTAGCCACGAGCAAGTTTAAGAACGTCGACATCGATGTCGTCAAGCTTATGATTTTTCCATACTCTCTCGATGGTGCCGCCAAGGATTGGTACGAGAAAGAGCCACCTAATTCGATAATTACGTGGAAGGATCTCGTTTCCAAGTTCGTTAATCATTTTTTCCCACCGTCTAAGTCGACGTTTTTCAAAAACGAGATTACGAGTTTTGAGCAAAAACCGAATGAATCATTTAGAGACGTGTGGGATCATTTTAAGGAATTGCTTAGTCAATTTCCTCACCATGGATTTTCCGAGTTGCACCAAATCGATACGTGTTACAACGGTCTTAGTTTTCAAGAACAAGATTCGTTGAATTCCGCCGCCGGTGGCAAATTTTTGTGTAAGACTCCGAAAGATGCATTGATGATTATCGAGAATTGATCCAAGGTTTACCAACTCCGCAACGCACCGAGTGTTGCCAATGTCGCCAATGTTAGGAATTCTAATCGCCACATTGAGAGAGTAGATGCGAAAGTCGATAAGTTGACGAATGTGTTTACGTCTTTTCTCATCGAGATGCAAAAGAAAGACGCTCCGGCTACGATAAAAGCGGTTGAGGCATCGTGTACGTTTTGTAGTGGACCTCCTAATTATTACGAGTGTGCGGCTACGGATGGCCAAACGTCTAGTGTTAACGCGTTAAACAACAATTTTCAAAATCAAAATAACGTGGGTCCATCACACGGAAATTATAACCAAGGCAACAATTTTAATCAAAACCGAAACAATTTTCAAGGAAATAATCAACAAGGAAATTTTCAAAATCAAGGTTATAATCAAGGTCGTAATTTTAGTTGGCAAAACCGAGATAACAACAACAATCAAAACTCGAGTTTTCAAAATAACAACAACCAAGGCAACAATTTTAATCAAAACTGAAACAATTTTCAAAGAAACAATCAAAACCAAGGGAACTTTAATTCAAATCAAAATAGTTCGTCAAACGATTTTCAAAATTACATGAAAACGAATGAGGCTAATATGAGACGATTAGAGGGAGAAATTGGTACTTTGAAAAACGACTTTTCTAATACTTTGAAAATTCAAAACACGAAGATTGAGCAAGGACAAATTGATATTAAGAAGATGTTTTCGGCTATTATGAACAAAGCCTCGGGTGCTTCATCGAGTTCGTTACCTAGTGACACCGTTGAAAATCCGAAGAAACAATGTAAAGCCGCCTCATCTCGTGAGAAAAGTCGTGTGATTACCCCTAACCTTGATGGATTTCGAGTTGTTCCTTCTTCTCAACCCTCGACTTCTAAGACGTCTTCTTGTTCTAAAGTCGATGGGGTGAACGTGGCGACCAAGGAAAAGAGTGCACACCCTCGTGTACCTCAAATTCCATCCACGGTTCAAAAAGAGAGTTTTATCGACCTTGCCCAAGTAACCCTTGAAGAAACTTGTGCTTCAATCCTTCTTAAAAACCTAAAAGGCAAACGCCGAGAAAGGAAGAGGATCCGGGCCAATTTCTCCTACATTGTGATTTTTCCAAAATTGAGGGATGTTTAGCCCTTTCTGATTTAGGTGCTAGCATCAATCTCATGCCTCATTCTCTTTGAAAATTGATGAGATTGCTTTCACTTACCCCCACAAACATGACAATCGATCTTGCAAATTGTACACCACTTATACCAATTGGAATAGCCGAGGATGTCTATGTTAAAGTTGGAAAGTTTTTTTTTCCTGCGGATTTCGTCATATCCGATTACGAGTGTGACCCTAAATGTCCCATCATTTTAGGCCGACCATTTTTCTCGACGGATTGAACCGTAATCAACGTTCACGAGGGGAGACTTACTATGAGATATGGGGAGGATAAAATGGACTTTTTCACGAGTAGATCCCAAGTTTCAAATGATCATGATAAAACCGAGGTTTCAAAACCCGATATTTCAAAATTTGACAATATCAAAGCTCATACTTTTGCGGAAAAAATGAGATTTAGATGCATGTTTTGAAAGGATGAAAATGAACGGTTTTAAAGATGAGGATTCAATGATAAAGAATACGTTTACTTAATTCAAAAGGGTATTCGTAAATTTATGGATGAAAAATCATTTTGGGATATATTCGATGAACAAAGTAAGCAACCAATTCCGAAGGGCAGCGTTAGTGCCATCAAGACAATGACAAATATGGACTCGTCTTCACCATCTTCAAAGGACCACGTCTTTGAGGCTTCAACTTCTAACTCCATCGAAGTGCCTCCATTTCCTAGCCCAACACCCGTTGAGGCTAAAGGTTTCATTGACATCGATCCTCTCGTCTTAGAAAAGTCACCTAAGCATAGTCATTCAAATTGTAAGACCATGGTTGTGAGTGCTCACATCGACTATATCTTTGACGATGACGATGGCGATTTTGCCGAGACCGATCACACACTTCGAAATCCACATGCCATTTTTGAGGATTCTCCCAAAAGTACCTCTTCACATGTGAAGTACGATGATTACGAGTTCGATCCCGAGATCGAGGAAATTATCGAACGAGAGCTAGCTCTTTTGCCTCCACTCCCACCTACGAGTGAGGTTGATGTTTCCAAGATCAATGATGAACTTAACGAGTTAGCACGTCTTATTTTCGATGACGAACCAACTCAGGTGACCACCAAAAATCCAATTCTCGAGGAGTTACCTAATCAACACTCCTCAAATGAGAATTACGTTTACCACATTCGTGAGGCTTTAACTTATAAAAAATCTCCACAAATGAATGATGGTTTCGTTCTTGATCGTGATCTTTTCGAGAGACGTTCCAAGATACTCAAGGAGGGGAATGACAAACCTTGGTTTGACAAGCTGATGTGATCGTGATAGTATAGTGATAATTAGATTACGTTATAGGGTAAATTAAAAAATTACCTTTAGGAAAAAGTAATAGACTAATATTACCAATGACGAATTCAATTAAATACGTGATGAACCAAGTTCGTTGTACACGAAGATCGAGTGAATTTGAGACGTTTTAGCTTTGATTTGGACAATCGATTTGAATTGATTTTCGGTTTTTAAACTAGAAATTAACTCTACCAATTTTAAACTATTTAAAATTATCCTAAAGTGCATAAATAGTAAACCCCGCAATATTTAAATCTAAAACAATTAATAACTTAAAAATTAAATCTATTTAAAAATTAAACTAATTTAATAATCTATAAAAATTAATCTATTTAATAAAAATAACTTTTAATCTATTTTAAGAAATCTATTTAACTTTTTAAACTAATAAAACTTTATTAAAATTACTTAAACGAAATTTATATTTTTTTCTTTTAAGCTAATTTTATTTAAAATCTAAAATTATTAAAATCTAATTATAAAAATAAACTAATTAAACTTTTTAAAAATAAAAACATTTTTTTCTTTTTTAGTTTATACTAATTATTTTTAGCCTAATTAATTAAAATTTTATTTAATTAAAAGAATAATGTTGTAAAGCTAAATAAGTAAAACGTTTAACCAAAGCTGAAAAGTCAAAATGAACATACGTATAAAAAATAAATGGTGCAAACTAAAATTAAAAAGAGCATTAGCTCAGATGGTAGAATCGTTGCGTATTGAACGTGAGGTCTCGAGGTCGAGACTCACGATGGACATTTTTTTTGGTTAATTATTTTCTTTTGACAATCTCAAGTTAAAATCAAGTCACAGTAGGTGACTTAATACACAGATCTATTAGTAAAACTGATAAGGATATTAGTAGTAAGCTATCAAATCATTTCAATCTGATAACAAGTGCAAGTCAGCAAAAACAAATGGAGTAAATCCATTTCTTTAAACACCAGATAAACTCATTTCAACAATATTCAAAAAATAGTAAACCAATACAGAAAGCATAAACTACTCAAGCTACTAAACAATGAATATAAAGTAAATCAGCACTTCAAATATTATATCAGTTAGTTTCAGTAAAACTCAGATCAAAACTTATCAAAATGATCATATCAGCAATATTAAATTTAACCAATTACCATCAAAACAGTATGACTTAAAAGCAATACTCAGCAAACCAAAGTTTACATCAGCAAAACAGATCTAACGAAAGCTGCCAGAAATACTTAAACTAACAAAAGAGTGAAAACTGATTATAACTTTTTTTAAGCAGTCAATCAAAAGAAAGTCTACACGTTACACCAAATAATCAGACTACTCAAATCGTTTATCAGTAAACCCCATTCTCAAACTCAGTTCACGCAATATCAGATAAGCAACTTTAGCTTATCAAATTAAAAAAAACTCGCAGTATAAATCCTAAAACCTAGTATCCATTCAACTTAATTCACAAGCACATAAACATTTAACAGATTAATCATACATGTTCAATTCAACTTCTAAGAACAATAACACTAAATCATATGAGCAGATTTATTAAAACATACAAATGAAACATAAAATGAAAAGAGTTTAAAACCTTTTGGAAGTAAACCGTTGAGAAGTAGGTTATGCTGAACAACCTAGTGAAACCGATTCTTTACCACCATCAACCACCATTCATCTCAGATCTTCGAACCAAATTCACATAAGACGAACTATCAAACTCCATCTATTCAAACCAACTTATCTTGAACCGATTTCTTCCAGTGGGGAAAAAATTATAATCCCAATTTTTATTTAATTAATTAATTAAAGCTATTAATTAGCTTAATTAAATAATTTTATCAGTTATCAATATCAAAATTAATAAGATTGCAAAGACAGTATATAAAAGATTAAACTCAGGAACTCAAAACTTTAAAACTAAACTTTTCATTAATTCAAATTAGTATTAGATTATCAAAAAGAAAATTACAAGTCTACACTAATTTTAACATTATAACAGTAAATATAGAAAGGGATGATATTACAAGTAAAATAGGGGGGTTTTTATAGCCATCCCAAGGCTTGCTGAGGAGGGATATCCGCATCTTCTCAAGAATATTCCTTCTTCATATAAGCTCTTGGATCGTCTCTCTCTCCTGTTTGTTCTAATCGGATGGTTGTAAATTCACAACTAGCATACAGATTGCCAACGTGGCATCCGTGTGTGCTAGTTGTGTTTCTTTGAAGCCTTTTGATTGGATGATTGGAGAGAATGAGGTGTCTCTTCCAGCAGAAATTTTCCACGTAGCCAAGCCCTTCCATCTTTTCTCTTACTTAAACCATGGGGGTTTTATTCCCACACACTTGAATCGCATGTGTGCCAAAAAGCCCTTTGTTAATTTTAACTTTCGGGTAATTAGGGTTTTTAGAACAGTGGTTTTTCGTCTGGTTATTTTGTGAGGTGAGGAAGGAGAGAAACATAGAAGATATCGAAAGTATTTTAATGTGAGTGAAAACGTGTATTTGGTGAGAGAGTGGAGTTTTTGTTTTATTAATTTTATGGTGTAAACGTGTGAAAGAAAAGTGAGTGGGTGAGGTGTATGATTTTGACCGATTGTGTGAGTTAAATACAATTTATAACTCATTCGTTACATGAAGCGAAACCCTAAGCCCGTTTACTCCAATCGCTCCTTATTTATTTCAGTTATGACAACATTGGGCTTGAAGCCCAAGTTCTATATCCCATCCGTTTGTAGCTTTACTCCTTTGGGCTTATTGGGCTTTTAAGTTATAAAAGTGAATAAGAAATATCATTATTGGGCTTTTAATCCTAATTTCCCAATGTGGGACCCACTTGGCCCACTTTCTTGCATAATTATCAAATCCTCTAAAGTCGAGCTCGATTTTGGCTTCTTCAATCTTTTTCTTCAAACTCGTGCCGGTTTTTGTCGGTTTTCGCGAACTTGGTACCTACACACATTTAAACAAGAAACAAACATATACAAGGCATTTTTGATACATTAATTGCATTATTTCATTGTTTTAAGAATAATTGATATGACTAAAATAGCTCCTATCAAACTCCCCCTTGCTAAGCAATTTCCGTGTCTTCACGCAATGATAAAATAAAACACTATCTACTCCTTTATTCAACTTTTTCTACTTTATTTTGCAAAGACATAATGTATTGCTTTCATTATTGAAAAATAACTTTTAGGATCATAAAACTCAAATAGATTCATCGTCCCCGACTTTTCACTTTTCCATGCCAAATGCAAAAACAAGATCATTGTCAATCATAAGCCCCAAAATTAAACCAACTCATACAAGTAATTTTTGTTAAACTCAATCTCCTATTATTCCTAATTGTATCTCTAGATTTTATTTGTCATTCACCCAAAGGCTCATTTGACTTTATTTGATATTTATTAGTCCAAAAATGAAGGCAAGAACGGTGTAAACTCAACACTCAAAACCTAACCTCGACTTCAAAAACCGTTGTCACTAAAGAAAGCCCACATCAAGGATAACTTAACACGATTTAGGGATAAATCCCGACCCGAAATTTGTCTAATATGGATACTTAAAAGCAACAATAAAACCTCCAAAGTCAATTATGACCTTATTAATGGAGTTAGCAACAACTACATCATAACACCTTGTGGCTCTTTAAGATGCAATTGTGCTCCTTAGTTAAAATTCACACCCTAAGGCTCCTTGGACAAAAATAAGGAAATTGACATCACCATCCCACCTTACGGATCATGATGATGAAGCAATTTTTATTCAATACGCCCCTTGACATACACCCTAAGGCTCGAATGACAAGGTTAGTGCTACATGACTCCCACCCGAAGGCTCCTAGAGAACATGTTTTTATTTATTCTTCTTATTATTATGATATTTATAGTAAGCCAAATTTCCGCAATCCCATGATAAAAAGGCCATGACGCTGACACCCTTAATGTGTTCTCACTTTAATTACAAGGGAAGAAAAAGAAGGAGTTACGAGTTAAGATATCAAGACTAAACCGCTAAAAACTTTATTTATTAAGCAATTATTATTCAAGCGAGGAAAGTAAGTACGAGGAGATTAAATCAAACATAAAAATACTTGCACAAAGAAGAATTTAACCTTAGAAACTTATGATTGAACTCTATCATCTCTTGTTCTCTATATTGTAAAATTTCAAAAATGTGAAATCAATGGATACTTAGCCTATTAAATCAAAGTTTTGGGTTTTCAAGTCATCTATAGGATCTTGCACCTTCTTATACTTTTTCAAGTTTTAGAATTTGCGTTTTAAAGTTCCCTTAATAAACAACTTTCTAGGATCAATTATAGGAACTTGCGAAAAGTTCTTGTTCTTAACTCGTATGAATTAAGACTTTCGCGTTTTAAAGCTCCCTATATAAAAGCCTAGCAAAATTAATTCAAATACGTTAAGGAAAATCTAAGGTTAAAAACCGAGTCGAGTCAAAAACTATTCTTATTTTCACCAACGGAAAGTCTACATTCGTGTCAAAAGCACTTATTTTATTTATTAAAACTTAAAAATAACACTAAAAATTTAAAATTTTATTGAAAAATGAGAAAAACAATACGTTTGGACATGACAAAAGCAATTGCAAGCGATTATATCGATTGACTCCCCCATGCTAAAACCAAACATTGTCCTCAATGTTTCTTAGCTCAAGAGTAACACCCCCTTGCTAAAACATGAAGAGTCTAATGCAAAATCCTAGCATGGAAAGAGCACGCAAATCTATAAGCCGTTTATTAATTATGCCTCAAGATAAAACGTTAGTCGATAAAAATCAAGGGATAGAGAGTGTGCCCCTTTTTGGCATTCAAAGAATGGAAGATCAAGTGGACTGGCAAAAACCGAACACGAGAGTCTTCAAAGATAAGGGTCATACCTAAGATTCACAACACAACAAAACACGAGCACGAGCTTGAAAGATCAAGCCTTATTAGTTGTTAGAAAATAGATAGAAGATAGAATGTATGGGACTCCCCACAAGGCACCTCGTTTTTGTTCACCGAGTCACGAGCTCGACTCGATCCCCGCATTCATTGGTCCTTAGGGAAAGTTTGAAGATCCGGGACAACCTCCGTAGGTATGTCCCCTCCAAAATAATGTTTCACATGATGACCATTCACCTTAAAGTTAGGCCCGTCTTTTTGAGCTAGCACAACGGTGCCATAAGGGAAAACTTGTGCAATGGTCAATGGTCCGGACTAACGGGATTTAAGCTTGCCCGAGAAAATTTGAAGTCTAGAGTTGAATAAGAGGACTTGATCACCAACATTGAAAATGCGGTTTTTGATCTTAGAGTCATGAATCCTCTTAGTCTTCTCTTTATAGATCAAAGAATTTTCATAAGATTTATCCCTAAATTCACTTAGTTCATTTAATTGAACCTTGCGATGATCACCCGCGGTCCTCAAATCAAAGTTACAATGCTTAAGAGCCCAATACGCCTTATGTTCGAGTTCAATTGGCAAGTGGAATGCTTTTCCGTAGACCAACCTAAATGGTGTGCAACCAATTGGCGTCTTGTAAGCTGTACGGAAAGCCCACAATGCATCGTCCAATTTATCCGACCATGAAGTGCGATTCTCTCCAATAGAACGCTCCAAAATCCTTTTAAGAGCACGGTTTGAAACCTCCACTTGACCACTCGTTTGAGGGTGATAAGCCGTAGAAAGTCGATGAGTGACACCATATTTCTTTAGAACTTTTTCAAATTGTTCATTACAAAAATGGGTCCCACGATCACTTATAATAGCCCGCGGAGTTCCAAACCTAGCAAAGAGTTGTTTCAAAAAGTTCACCACAACTCGAGCATCATTCGTGGGAAAAGCCTTAGCTTCGACCCATTTAGACAAATAGTCCACGGCTACGAGAATGTATTTATTTCCTTTCGAAGATGGAAACGGCCCCATAAAATCGATCCCCGACATGTCAAAGATTTCACAAACTTGGATAATGTTTTGAGGCATTTCATCCCTTTGTGAGTTCTTTCCTTGACGTTGACAAGCATCACAAGTCTTGATCAAGTCTTTGACATCACGATATATGGAAGGCCAAAAGAAACCGGCATCAATGACTTTATTCGCGGTGGCGTTAGCACCATGATGTCCCCCGGTGGGTCCCTCATGACAAGATTTAAGGATATCTTGAGCTTCTTTGCCAAACACGCACCTACGAATCACTTGATCCGCGCACACACGAAACAAATAGGGGTCGTCCCAAAAGTAATATGAAATATCCTTGAAAAACTTTCGTTTTTGTTGGGACGACATACCCTTGATCACAAACTTCCCCGCATGGTAATTTACGATATCCGCAAACCATGGGGTACTATCATCACCACGAAAAGCAATCATACCAAGCGTCTCGAGAGGAAACGTTTCATTAATTTCCTTGTTCTCTCGATCGCTTTGGTGAGGATTCTCAAGTCGAGATAAATGATCGGCCGCGAGATTCTCGGCTCCTTTTTTGTCTAGAATTTTGACATTTTATTCTTGAAGGAGGAGAATCCACCGGAGCAACCTCGGCTTAGCATCTTGTTTATCAAGAAGATATTTGATAGCCGAGTGGTCCGTATACACAATGGTTTGAGACAAGATGAGATATGGTCTAAACTTTTCAAAAGCATACACAACGGCAAGTAACTCCTTTTCCGTTGTAGTATACTTTGTTTGAGCATCCGTCACAGTCTTACTTGCATAGTGTATAGGCAAGAAATGTTTTGACTTACGTTGCCCCAAAATCGCACCTACCGCGTAATCACTAGCATCACACATAATTTCCAAAGGTAGATCCCAATCCGGGGCAACCAATATTGGAGATTCGGTTAACTTTCTTTTAAGCATCTCCAAGGCTTGAATACACTCATCCGAAAAGATGAAAGGAGTCTCTTTTTCCAAAAGATGGGTCATAGGCCGAGCTATCTTAGAGAAGTCTTGTATAAAACGTCGATAAAAGCCGGCATGGCCAAGAAAACTCCTTACTCCCTTAACGGTGGTGGGTGGAGGCAATTTGGCAATCACGTCGATTTTAGCCCTATCAACCTCAATACCAGACTTAGAGATCTTATGTCCTAACACAATTCCCTCTTTGCACATGAAGTGACATTTTTCATAATTAAGCACAAGATTCGTTTCCTCACAACGTTGCAACATTCTTTCAAGGTTAGAGAGACATGAAGTGAAAGATTCCCCAAAAACCGAAAAGTCATCCATGAAGACTTCCATGGTTTTCTCGATCATATCATGGAAAATGGCCATCATGCACCTTTGGAACATCCCTGGAGCATTGCATAGTCCAAAAGGCATGCGATGATAAGCAAATGTTCCATAAGGACAAGTGAATTTGGTCTTTTCTTGATCACGAGGGTCAATGGGGATTTGGAAATAGCCGGAAAATCCATCCAAAAAGCAATAGAATTCATTCCCCGCTAGTCTCTCTAACATTTGATCCATAAAAGGTAATGGAAAATGATCCTTCCTAGTGGCATCATTAAGTTTCCTATAGTCAATACAAACACGCCAACCGGTCACAAGTCTAGTAGGAATCAATACATTATCCTCATTAGTAACAACCGTCATTCCTCCTTTCTTTGGAACACAATGCACGGGGCTAACCCATGGACTATCCGAGATAGGGTAGATCATTCCGGCGTCTAGAAGTTTAGTGACTTCCTTTTTGATCACCTCATGAATCTTTGGATTGACCCTTCTTTGATTTTGGATAGCGGGTTTATAATCATCCTCCATTAGAATTTTATGAGTACAAAATTTTGGATCTATACCCTTAATGTCGGAGATTTTCCATGCAATGGCCCGTTTATGTTTCTTAAGCACTTTAATAAGTTCATCCTTTTCGTTTTCCTTTAATCCCTTAGCAATAATCACCGGTAATTTATCCGTTCCTTCAGGAAAGGCATACTCCAAATGAGTGGGTAGTTCCTTAAGTTCTAATTCGGGTGCTTTCTCAATAGATGTTGTTAATGCAAGTAATGCCTAAAAACATTATTAGTGTTAACTAATCTTTCTTAGTTTTGATCACAACAAACCATACAACACATTTAAGTGTAGAAACACAAAATGAATTATTTAACTAACACTATCATCAAGGTAATAATCATATCACTAACCTTTCTTAATCATACTTAGTGATCATCAAAATCATTATCCTTAAAACTCACTTTTGCTAATAAGACAAAAGACTTTTTAATAAACTTTCTTTTTTAGAAAATGTTTTATTAAAATGGAAAATGAAAAATTGAAAATGGCATATTCCAAATGCTGTTAGAATATCCTTTGAAGGGTTCAAATACCTCAGATATTCCCACCCTACTAAAAGACAAAAAACGGATCGGAGTCTAGTGGCGGTACCTTAAGTACCTACGCGGTACCTTAGCGATATGGTACCGCGGGGTGAGATAAGGTACCGCGCACAGTAGCCGTTATAGATCCGTTGTAACTTTGTCTCCTTTAAATAGTAGGTCAAATCTCATTTTCCAGTAAGCCTCTTGGACGTTTTTCTCAGCCCTTTTTCTATTTTCTATAGCATAATCATTAGTAAATGATCACTTAATTTGTTAAGGATGTTTACATATGATTATCCTCTTGATCCCCTCCTTTACCATGTCCAATGAGAAGATCACTCACTCACTAGTGTAGTGATAAAGATGAATTTATGAGCTAGTCATATTCATCATGATACCTTTGTGTTTTAGGTCAATCTAATATTTATGAATACTTGGACTAGTTGTGTTCATCCAAGTTATTTGTGAATACTTGTATTTGTTGTGTACATCCATTGCATATGTGTTTGCTTGGATTTGTGTTGTGTATATCCAAGCTACATGTGTGTACTTGGATAAGTCTAGTTGAGTTGTAATAGATTTGATTAGGAGTTCTCACTAAACTATAAAGTGATGTGGTTGTGTCTTGTGAGTTCTCACTAAACTTTAAAGTGATTAGTAGTTGTGTTGTGTGAAGTTCTCACTTAGCTTCAAAGTGAAGAGTCGTGAAGATTGGTTCTACCTTAAGATTAGAACTCGACATCTAGCCTTGTGTCGTTAAATTGTGAAGTAGGCAACGTCGTGTAGATTGGTCCTAGCTATAGATTAGGTCTCGACATTTAGCTTAGTGTCGGAAAATAATGTAAGCAACGATGTAAGGTTTTCTCCGCCGAGAAGGGAGCTTGTGGATATAGTGGAAATCTCGAGTAGGTGTACTCGAGGAGTGGAGTAGAACCGAGGATAGAGCCTCGTTGTCGAACCACTATAAATCTTGGTGTCTTCCCACTAGGTTGTCTCCTTCCTTGCTCTTTACTTATTTCATTATCATTATACTTGCTTATTATTCTTGCTAGTGCATTTCAATTGAACCTAATCATTATGGAACTTAGCTTTAAGTAAAAGATAGTTTTGATACAAACCAAATTGAAAGAAATTTTAATTTTGTCACCAATCGAAGAGAAACTATTCAACCCCCCCTTCTAGTTTCTACAATTGGTATAAGAGCGATGGTCACTCAAGATCTTTGAAGTATATTGTACTTTAAAACTTGGATCGATCCATTGTCTCCTCAAATTAGAAGGTCTAGTTGTACTAAAGTTTCTCTTTAGTCAAAACTATGTTTTCTTTGAAAAATAGATCTTTTAATTGATAACATTGCATCCCACTTAAGATTAGTAGCCTTTATGCATTTTAGATATACTCTTGAAATGTATCTACTAGTTTGCATCTTGCTTTGTGTAGGTACTCATGAAGATCAATCACTTAATTGGTTGTGGATTGAGTTACTTGCACTTGTAGAAGAATCATTTTCATTGATCTTTAACATCTTTGAATGATGATACCAAGATGATTGGGAATGATACTAGTCCTTGAAGACTTAGTACTCATCATAGTCATTAATTGGGCATAGCACTTATTCCTTCATGGATTGCTCTTTGTGGCCAAGGTACGCTTTCGTTCTTCCACACGCCCTTTGATCATTCTTTTGATCATTGCTTGACTATGTGCTTGTTCTCGGCATCCTTGCCTTGACATTTATTTGTGGTTTGTGATTCTTTTCTTTATCCTCTCAAACCTTCATTGCTTGGATACTTGACTCACTATGGTTATGTAGAGTGAGTTAGTAGAAGCTTAAAGTATCAAGCATGATTTATATGGTTTGTACCCATACGGTTAGTAGGCCCTTTGTGGGAGAGAAAGTGAATTAATACCTTGCTCATATTTTGGTTTAGACTAAGACTATTATTGAAAGTGATCTTAGTCTATACTTGAATAATTGCTTTGTGCTTATTCATTACCAAAGCCGTTTAACGTTTCGCCGGAAAGGCACGTCTTAAACCACTATATATGACACAAGCTCCTCGTTACCGCTATTTGAAGATTGTCATTAATCCCTTGAGCATTGATCCTAGTCTTGATTCACTTCCCTTGATTTCTCTTCATTTAGTCGTTTTGCTACGAGTAGTCGTTTGTCCGTTTCGGTTCTTTTCGATCTTGATTTAACTCGTAATCCTTCGTTAAGGCATATTTCTTAGTGTTATGATGATCCAATGATATTCTAAAAGGCTCATGATTTAATTTCAAGTATTTTAGAAAAACTGGATTTTCAAAATTTGGCGTTTTTCAGAGATAGAAACCTGCCTCTGCAGGCGGTTCCTTATCTCCGCGGCTCAAACCCGCGGTTCCTTATGATAAGGTACCGCGGGCAGTAACTTTTTGTCAGAGCGCCAGTTTGTGTTTTTTATTCTTTTTCAAACCAAACTCTCTCTCTCCCAAAAACACACAGCCGACTGGTTTTACCTTTTCCACCATTGTTGAAGCTTCCAAAACCTTCAATCACTCAAATTAATTGATTCCAAGTTGTGGGTTTCACTCATCCTTCATCTAACATCAATTAATTGTAAGTATTTTCTTTCAATTTCATCTATTTTGTTCTAGGATTCATCCTTTCATAATTGGGGATTTTTAAAATTGAAATTGAATTAAAACCTTAATAGGAATGTGGGTTGACATAGTTATTTTACTATGATTCCTTAGGTTCATATTCATTAAGATTTCACTAAAACCCACTTGTAGAACAAATCCGAAATTAAGCTAAATGATTTTGGTTAAAGGATGGATTTGAGATGAACCCATGAACAAGTAGGTAATGACATTGTTAATGCTTACCTAAAAACCTTGTTTTGAAAAACCAATGTTCTAATCCATTTTTGATATAACATAGATCATGTGTTCTTGGTCAATGATGGAATAGACACATTGTGAACATGAAAATGATATGGATTCAATCCTATGTTTGTCAAGAAATTGATATAACACATTTTCATTTTTTCGTTTTCCTTTTGATTTTCATATGAGTGATTGGAGAAATATTGTCTTGTGTTTATTTAGGTACTTATCATGTCCTCAAGATATCAAAAAGATCATGAACGAACACGAGCATATATGCCCTCTTCTCCTTACCCTCATTTGATTCATTCTCATAAAAACTCGTTTAACTCTCTTAAACATCGTTGTTTCCATGAAGGACGCATAGTTCCCTCTAATTGTGTAAATGATTTTATTCGCTTCATGTTTGCGTCCATTGGCTTTGATTGTCTTCTTGATATTGATGAGCCAATATTTCCTTCGTTCCTTATGGAGTTCTTTAGCTCATTCACTTTGATAGGCATCAATAATGGAATATCTATACGATTTTCCATCATGGGGAAAATCATTACATACACTCTTAAAGAATTCGGTGATATTCTTGGAGTGCCATCTAATGGTCAATGTCGATTCACCGATGCTTGGAGTTTAGACTCTTTAGAATAGGCCCCTATTGATGCTCACTATGTGACCGCGCTTCCAACTCCTTCAGACATCATTTATACCCTTTCTAAACCTCGTGAGCATCCTATTCATGGTAAATTTCAAGGAGCTGTTCGAACTCTCTCTCCTTGGGAATTACTATCTAGTGATATTAATGATTTCATGACTCCTTGGACCGAAATCATTAGGGAAAATGCAGTATGTCTTGATGGGAATCGGGATTTAGTACCCGCTTGCCTTGCACATATGATGTATTGTGTTGCCACCACAACCCCTTACAATCTCGCATTTTTCATGACTAGAAGAATTAGGTTTGTTCTTCTTGAGTCTAAGTCAAGTCTTCCCTATGGAATGTTTCTTTCTCGCCTTCTTAGAAGAGTCCTAATTGACTTTCCATCTCTTCTATCTTCACCCTATCACTCCGTTGATCGTGTCATGTCCCACATTCAAGGGAACATTTCACCCGTGATCAATGTGAACTTGTGTCAAGTCGAAAATACTTCTCAAGAAGAGTCTTCTAGTAACCCTCCCTCAAACTTCATTAACTTCATGTCCTCTTCAATCTCCATCTTGTCCTCCCATGAAGTTGATTCCGACTATCAATTTTATCTCAATCATCTTCTTCGAGAACGCCTCAGAAGTGAATCAAGGAATTAGATGTCATGCTCATAGTGACTTGCAACACTCATCTAGGATGTTTTCATGACTCTCTTCTCTTCATTTAGTTATGTATTAACTTGTGCTTGGATTATTATTTACTTTGATCCTTTATGTTAATTATGCCTTCATGTTTGTGTTTTACATAGCTTTGTGCATGCCATATGATAGTTAACTTATTAGATTATGATCTGTAGTTAACTTTGGCTTGTGAAACCTTTGGGAAAAATCTGGGTTTATCAAAATCTGGAATGGGAAATTTTTGAAAACCTTCTGGTCGCGGTTCCATATCGACCCGCGGTTCCTTATCGATAAGGTACCGCCGGTCCTAGATAAGGAACCGCCGGCCACTGTGCACGACAGCATCTTTGCTTTACACTGTTTTCTTAATTTTGTGTAAACCTTGCATGATTTTTAGTAATAAACTACACATTTCCTAAACTAGGGTATCTAAATTCATTATTCACCTAAAATGATTTTAACCCATTACTAGTTTGGATCATCCCCTCAACCATTTAAACCCACCTTGTTTGCCATGTTCTCCACACATCAAACATACTTCCCTAAACCTTAAACCACCCTAATCAACCATGGTGTGTACCAAAACCTCAAACACTTCCAAGACCTCCACCCCAAGAAAAACACTCAAAATAAGGGTTAAGGTAGCTAAGCCTAACTCTTCACCTTTCCTCACACCTAAGAATGAGAATGTTCCTATTCTCATTTCTTCATCACCTTCCCCACCTCTTGCACCATGCAAGACTTCTTCCACCCATGGTACTAACCACTCCATTGGTTCTACCTCCTCTTCATTCAATTCTGGAATGAATGAGCTTTCTTCACCCTTCACTCCAAATGCACCCTTGGAAGTGACCACACAACCTTAACCAATCCAAAGCATTCCTTTTGGGAATGACTTTGATGACATTTTGGTGACTTCACCATTTACCCCTCACAACTCACCAATTTCACCAACCTTGGAGAATTTTCCTCCACACTCACCCATTTCCCCTCTGGGGAACATGCCTCCACTTTCACCCACATCACCCTTGGAGAACATGCCTCCTCCACCTCCACCCAGCTCAAACATCCCAATTTTGGGTGTCCCACTTTCCCTCCTCTTGGGTGATCCTTACTTTGGGTTTCAACAAACTCATGGTCCTAGATGTCCATGTTGTCTCTACAACCACTTCCTCATCCAAAACGTAAGGATGGATATGTATGGACTACATAGGGGTTTGCAAGATTTCTTGCTTACTTTGTTCTCCATTCCTCCTCCTAGGAGATGAATGATGGCGTTTTTTTAATAAAGATTTTCAACAACAAGCCAAAGAAAACCACCTATCTAGATTTAATGATAAGCTAGCTATGTATTAGTTAGTTTTATTTATCTTTGTACTTGTTTCACTAATGAATGTTTTATGTTGTTGACTTATGGATTTAGCTTTGTGTGATTCTATCTTTTTGTGCACACTAATCAACTTTAATTTGAAATTAAAATTGAACCTAAATCTATCACAACCCCTAAACTTGACTAAAATTGGTTCAAAATGATATCTAAATTATTTTGTCATCCTTTGTCAAGACATTCTTTGTGAATGTGTTTCTTTATGCAACCCTAGCATATTTTGGTTCTAATAGAGGTAAAATTCCAAGATTTGCAACTTTTTGAAAAAGTCTTAGTTTTTCCCAAAACCCAGGAAAAACATTGTTTAAAGTCCACTGGACGCGGTTCCTTAAGGACCCGCGGTTCCTTAGTGATATGGAACCGCCGGCTCATATAAGGTACCGCGGCCAGAAAGTGACTTTTGACGAATTTTTGGTTAAAACCTTTAATCTCTATTCCCAGTCAAGATTCCTTGTTTACTCAAATTGACTAAAGATTCCTTGACAATACACATTTTGTATTCAAATTCTTACCTTGATTACATTTTACTTATACCCCAACCTTGAGATTTCATTCTCACACCTTCCCAACCTTGAGAATTCATTCTCTCATAACCTTGAGATATCATTCTCACACTCTCACAATGCCTAACTCCTACATTCCTAACCTTGACATTTCTTTGTCATAACCCCACTCACCCAAAGCTTCCTCATCCAAGCTTTCAAAGAAACCGAAAATATCGGTTCGACCCGTTTGGGTTAAGAAGAATGAACCATCTTCGTCCTAACCACCCAAAAACCCTACCTTCTCTCTAATCAAGTATTGGAATGAGACTTATACCATAAACCCCATCACCGGAGCAAAAGAAAATGTTCCACCACCATCACAATCCTTCAATACCCCCCAACTCAATGACCTTTCCACCTTCCCAAACCTCACAAGGCATTGTGAAAACATTCCCGAACCCCCCACCACCACCAAACCTAAGTTTGATGCCATACCCCCATCAAACGATTTTGTGTTGCATCATGGATCCTCGTGTGATTGTTGCCGATTTCAACAAATTGAACTTGCTCATGTGTATGAGAAGTTAAATTTTCTTGAATTCCTCCTCACTCGACCTCCTATTCAAGTTTTCGTTCCGGTGGACAAAACTTCGAATGATGCATCGTCGTCTTTTTAGTTTTATTTTATTTTTAGCAATCTTGGAAAATATCACTATTAGACTAGCTTATGCTTAGTGGTTTATTTTCCATATTTATTGCTTTTAGATACTCATACTATGTGTATGACTATCTTCTTTATTATATTATTTTTTTTTGTAACTTTTGTGCTTTTGTGTGCTATCTAATTAGTTCTATTTTTGAGTTGATCTTGGTTAAACTTTTACAATTGCTTATGGGTGATTCCATCAATTCTAAAGCTTTAACCCATTGACAAGCTTATCATCTTCATTTTATTGAAGTTTGATTTTGTCAATTACCTCTTTGGACATACTTAGCAAAATACTTGCTTCTAATTTGAGATTTCTTCTCTTTCTCCCTCTCAAGTTACTTAGTAGGTAGTGATCATATATACATTGGTGTTTCTTTCCTTTCTACTAACCTTTGTGTAGCATGTCACCTTAGCTCATAAACTTGGTGCCCCGAGCAAGGGGGAGCAACCACCAAGGGGAGCTACTAGCAAAGTTCGATGCACTTCAAAGACTTATGCTAACCTTTTTGCTACGACAAAAGGGGAGAAATGATTGTGATAAACTAGTTAATAATTCCATAGTTTGTGTTTATACGTAAATGAGTTTATCCTTTGTCGTAATAAAAAAGGGGGAGATTGTTAATGCAAGTAATGCCTAAAAACATTATTAGTGTTAACTAATCTTTATTAGTTTTGATCACAACAAACCATACAACACATTTAGTGTAGAAACACAAAATGAATTATTTAACTAACACTATCATCAAGGTAATAATCATATCACTAACCTTTCTTAATCATACTTAGTGATCATCAAAATGATTATCCTTAAAACTCACTTTTGCTAATAAGACAAAAGACTTTTTAATAAACTTTCTTTTTTAGAAAATGTTTTATTAAAATGGAAAATGAAAATTTGAAAATGGCATATTCCAAATGCTGTTAGAATATCCTTTGAAGGGTTCAAATACCTCAGATATTCCCACCCCACTAAAAAAACAAAAAACGGAGCGGAGTCTAGTGGCGGTACCTTAAGTACCTACGCGGTACCTTAGCGATATGGTACCGCGGGGTGAGATAAGGTACCGCGCACAGTAGCCGTTATAGATCTATTGTAACTTTGTCTCCTTTAAATAGTGGGTCAAATCTCATTTTCCAGTAAGCCTCTTGGACGTTTTTCTCAGCCCTTTTTCTATTTTCTATAGCATAATCATTAGTAAATGATCACTTAATTTGTTAAGGATGTTTACATATGATTATCCTCTTGATCCCCTCCTTTACCATGTCCAATGAGAAGATCACTCACTCACTAGTGTAGTGATAAAGATGAATTTATGAGCTAGTCATATTCATCATGATACCTTTGTGTTTTAGGTCAATCCAATGTATTTATGAATACTTGGACTAGTTGTGTTCATCCAAGTTATTTGTGAATACTTGGATTTGTTGTGTACATCCATTGCATATGTGTTTGCTTGGATTTGTGTTGTGTAAATCCAAGATACATGTGTGTACTTGGATAAGTCTAGTTGAGTTGTAATAGATTTGATTAGGAGTTCTAACTAAACTATAAAGTGATGTGGTTGTGTCTTGTGAGTTCTCACTAAACTTTAAAGTGATTAGTAGTTGTGTTGTGTGAAGTTCTCACTTAGCTTCAAAGTGAAGAGTCGTGAAGATTGGTTCTACCTTAAGATTAGAACTCGACATCTAGCCTTGTGTCGTTAAATTGTGAAGTAGGCAACGTCGTGTAGATTGGTCCTAGCTAAAGATTAGGTCTCGACATTTAGCTTAGTGTCGGAAAATAATGTAAGCAACGATGTAAGGTTTTTTCCACCGAGAAGGGAGCTTGTGGATATAGTGGAAATCTCGAGTAGGTGTACTCGAGGAGTGGAGTAGAAACGAGGATAGAGCCTCGTTGTCGAACCACTATAAATCTTGGTGTCTTCCCACTAGGTTGTCTCCTTCCTTGCTCTTTACTTATTTCATTATCATTATACTTGCTTATTATTCTTGCTAGTGCATTTCAATTGAACCTAATCATTATGCAAATTAGCTTTAAGTAAAAGATAGTTTTGATACAAACCAAATTGAAAGAAATTTTAATTTGGTCACCAATCGAAGAGAAACTATTCAACCCCCCTTCTAGTTTCTACAGATGTTTTCACTTTAGTTTCATTAGCACTCACAACTTTTAGTTCCATAGGTGGTGATTCAAAAGGATCCAAATTCAACAATTTTTCAATCAACGCAATATCTCCCTCGGGATCAAAATTCTCACAATCAAACTCACTAGGATCAAATGGTGTGCTAAGGTAATCATCAATCTCCTTATCGATTTTTGAATAACCATTATTCTCAAGCTCTTCAAGAACGAAGTCACCTCCCTCAAATGGAATGAGTGGAGGTTTAGCCAAAGAGATAATATGATTCGATGAAGTGGGATTTCCACTTTTAGAAGTATCCGAAAAACCAAGCATATCTTGCGAAACCTCTTCGCTAGCAACATCAATCACATCGATTTGATTGATTGATTCCTCGCCGTCTTCGGAAGAAAACTTCGAGATATTACCAACATTAAGAGTGATACTTTCATCATCAAAACGTAAAGTCAATTTTCCCTCTCTTATGTCAACCAAAGAACTAGCCGTATTTAAAAACGGTCTTCCCAAAATAAGAGGCACACGAGAATTTTCTGGATAATAACAAATTACAAAATCCGCAGGGAAGATGAGCTTTCCTACTTTGACTAATACGTCTTCGGCTATACCTTTTGGAAAGGCGGTCGATCGATCCGCTAGCTCGATAGTCATCTTAGTAGGCGTAAGCTCGGGAAGTGATAACCTTTTCCACACGGAAAGAGGCATCAAGTTAATGCTAGCGCTAAGATCGGCTAATGCTAAGCATTCTTCCATATTAGGGAAATCACATGGTATCAAAAATTGACCGGGGTCTCCAAGATTTTTGGGAAACGTTTTAGAGAGAACCGCGGAACAACTTTCATTTAAGGATGTAGATACTTGAATTAATTTCTCCTCATCGTTCATCAACCTTTTGATTGTTGAAGCAAACTTAGGCATGATAAGCAATGCATCCGCGAAACTAAGATTAATATACATTTTCTTAAATACGTCAGGAAACGTAGAAACTTGAGCATTGGTCTTTTTGCGGAGCTTCTCTTTGGTAAGTCTCGAAGGGTAGGGTAGTGTGGGTTTAGTCTTCGGAAGCTCGGGTTCCAGAATAGGCAATTGGTCTACCTTTGGTGGAATAGGAATTTCCTTTTCTTTAACCACCTCGGGTTCTTGCTCCACTTCCCTCACCGGAGAGGTACTCACATGTGGAAGCAAAGGTCCGTCTAAAGCTTTCCCACTACGTATGGTTATAGCTTTCATCTCACCCTTCGGGTTTGGAATGGTGTTGCTAGGTAAACCACATGAAGACGAGGAAGGTTTGGTCATAAAAGATTCAAACATCGAAAGCAATTTATTTTGACCTTGTTCCATACTTTGTTGCATACAATTTTGACTTTGCTCAAATCTTTGTTCAATTCTTTGTTGATTAAGCTCAATCTTATTGTTTTGCCCTTTAATCATATTTTGAAACTCATTTTTCAAAGTTGCCATTTGTCCTTGAATGTTGTTTTGAAAAGCTTTCAAATTTGCCTCATTCGTTTTGATGTAGCTTGACAAATCATTTTGGTTATTGCTTTGAAAACCTTGATTGTTTTGATTAGTATTAAACCCATTTCCTTGGTTGTAATTCCCTTGGTTACCACAGTTAAAATTATTCCGATTGTTTCCATTGTTGTACCTATTTTGAACCGGTGGAAAACCCGGTGGAGCAACATAATTTTGACGAAGAACTTGACCGTTGGAGCCATAAGTTCCCGTCGCGGCAAAAGCATTAGCTTGATCAAACCCCGTGGTTAAACAAGCATAATTAGGATGTGCTCCACCACATGATACACAAAAACTCTCAACCATATTAATCGATCCATGAGGATTCTTCCTAAACTCATTCAAAAGCGTGTCAATCTTAGAGTCCAATCTAGCAATCTCGATATTAGATGAATTCACATTGGAAACAACCGGTGTGTTTCGTGAATATTGTGCTCTAGAATTATCCTAAATTATTCTCCACGCGTCTCTCGGAGTTTTTCTTAAAAGATTACCACCCGCGGCGGCATTTAAAGAATCTTGTTCAATCATATTAAGCCCATTATAAAAAGTATTAATTTGATGCAATTCCGAGAAACCGTGGTGTGGACATTGTCTCAACAAATCTTTAAATCTTTCTCATGCAACCCCAAACGATTCATGCACTTTTTGTTCAAATCTAGTGATCTCATTCTTAAAGTGTGTTGTTTTGGACGGTGGAAAGAAATAATTCATGAACTTAGACACTAAATCATCCCATGTTAAGATCGAACCTGGTGGTTCTTTCTCATACCAAATCTTAGCATTACCCTCGAGCGAGTACGGAAAAAGCATGAGCTTAATCACGTCATTCGACACATCTCTAAACTTGAGAGTCGAGGTAATTCGATGAAAATTCCGAATGTGAGAATGCGGGCTATCGGTCTCATTGCCATGAAATTGGTCGGCACGAATGAGCGATAAAAGACCCATCTTAATCTCAAAATGATCCGCCAAAATAGCCGGCACAACGATTGCTTCCCCATACCCTTCGGTGGGTGCACGGAGCAATTCCTCTATTGTTCGGTTATCGGCCATCTCTACAACAATAGGTGGAAGCTCGGGTTCCACTATTCGTTGTTGACGATTTCTATTTCTACGAGGAATACTTTCAAGCCTATTAAAATCAATCACAAGACGAGAAGAACGTAATTGCATACACTAGAAAGACGAGAATTTAGAGGATTGAAAAAAAGAAATTAGACAAGAAGAAGATTATTTTTGGTAATTTATTTGGTATTGCTCAATCAATAATGATTGATAAAAAACAAGGAATAAGGATAACTACTATGGAAGTAAATTACCC
Source organism: Glebionis coronaria (assembly GCA_025667525.1). Classification (NCBI taxonomy): domain Eukaryota; kingdom Viridiplantae; phylum Streptophyta; class Magnoliopsida; order Asterales; family Asteraceae; genus Glebionis; species Glebionis coronaria. Next base: position 128,330 of record JANFOE010001416.1, read on the forward strand.
TCGTTCGACTTTGAAACGATAGATGAAAACCTAAACGTCTCGAGGTTCAATAAGTAAACTACAAAAATAAGATTTATTACTACTTGAGTCGGCAAACCAATCATAGGTTGTCCCTCTCAATATACGCACAAGCAAGCGGGGAAACGAGGTCGCACAAAGCACTTAAGAACCTTTTTCCTTAGACGGCCTTTTATAGCACATCGCCTTATACCCACCTTATAGTTTGTATAAATCGAGTTCAAACTTCTTATTAGTATTTATCTATTTTGCCTTTTATTTTTGTTTTGGATTTGACTACAATAGCTAGGTGATGAAATCTCAACTAAGGCCTTTTTTGAAAATTATGTAAACTTATTGTTCTACGTAATACAATATATTATTCACAAAAAACGAGAAAAACGATACATACTATATAATATAAAAATAACAAAACTTTCCAAGGACGGAAAGGGTCTTCAAATCAACGATCAACAAATCTCAACAAAAACGAACCGTACACACGATCCCCGGCAGCGGCGCCAAAATTTTTGATGTGATCGTGATAGTATAGTGCTAATTAGATTACGTTATAGGGTAAATTAGAAAATTACCTTTAGGAAAAAGTAATAGACTAATATTACCAATGACGAATTCAATTAAACACGTTGATAGGTGTGTAAACACCCATCATTTTACCACTTAATTCTGGCTAAAACGAGACCAAAACACGTATTTAATATCATTTGTTTGGAATTATGCGTGGTTTTTGTGTTTATTGTGTTTTCAGAGCCAACCGGATGGATATTGGAGAAAACATGGGATTGCACGGGTTTTACTGAAGAAAAAGACTCAAGATAAAGTCTATTGTCCAAGAGATGCAAAAGATTTGAAGTCACTGGGCCTATTCGAAGATTTATCGAAGAAAAGGACTAAAGATGGAAAATCTACACAAGTCGAAGAAACTCAAGTCTATTAAACGAAGAAATTAGAAGACGAGTTAAATTTAATCGACAACAAATCCCGAATCAGAATCGGAAACGGAAACTTTTCTGAAAAGACGAAAAGACAAGAAGAACGGGAGAAAGCCCACACACCAACCAAAAGACAAGCCTATATAAAGGATTCCCTCACACACATCCAGGAGTTAGTTTTTAGTTTTTTTCTCCCCCACTTTTCTCTTTTTCTGTTTCGTATCATCACCATCACCACTAGGGTGATTGGTGATTTTGATCTTTGTTCTTCCAATCTTGTTATTTTAATCCTTGTTTCATCTTGTTAAAACATTAATCATTTAATACAAGTTCTTGTTTAATCTTTCCATTTTATCTTGTTCATCATCATTTTTCTTTTCAAGTTCTTAAGTTCTTATTTTCTTGATTTGATCTTCAAAAGTTGTTGGGATTTGTGTTTTTGTTAATGGGATTTGTAGTTTATGGTTAGTAGATGCTTTGTGTGTAGTTTTATTTAAGATTTGGTTAAAAATTTGGTGATTTTTGGATTAAAACTGATTTTCCTTGTTCTTCGGGTAAACTACTGTTCTTGAATCCCCAGACTTCCGAACGAAGCAAAAGTTCCGGATGAACAGTAAGTTCCGAATGAGTTTATTTTTAAAAAGTTCCGAATGAGTCTAGATGTTCCGAATGAGTAAAACTTCCGAATGAACCACAAAGTTCCGGACGAAGCAAAACTTCCGAATGAACAGTAAGTTCCGGATGAACCAAAAACTTCCGAATCAGTAGAAAGTTCCGAATGAAATGAAAAGTTCCGAATGAAGGTTTATTTTCCAAAAACTTCCGAATCAGTCCAAACTTCCGAATGAACCACAAAGTTCCGGATGAACCAAGAACTTCCGAATCAGTCCAAAGTTCCGAATGAACCACAAGTTCCGAGTGAAAACTTCCGAATGAGTAAAGTTCCGAATGAAGGTTAAAACTTCCGAATCAATTTTCTGTTAGTGTTACTGTTTTACTGTTTATCTGTTTCTTTACTTTTATTTCACAATTTATATTTTATACTTCAACTTCAACTTTAATTTTAATTTTAATCTTAATTTCAATTTTAATTCAAGTCTTTATTAATTGTCATTAAAGTAATTGTCTTTGATTTGAATTTTCATTTACACTTTTTATTAGATTAAAAAACCAAACCCTTTTATTTAGTAACCAAGAACAATCATTCCACTTAAGGCCGAGATCAATTCGAGAGGACTGTGAGAGAATTAGAACCCATACTAAAAACCATACTAAAATCCTTGTATCAAATGGCGCCGCTGCCGGCTCTTCTCGTTAAGATCAAAAGTTTTTTGTGAGAACTTGGATTTTGGGATCCGTTCCCCGTGAACGTTACTTTTTCATAAAAATTTTCAAAAACACTAAAAAATATAAAATTTTCAAAAATATAGAAAAATTAAAAAACATAAAAACCAAAAATATTTTTGTTTTGTTTTTCTTTGTTCGTTCTTTTGCAGGTTTATGCGCACTCGATCCACGTCTTATCAAGAGCCCGAGCCTCTCGATAACCTAGACATGGCTGGTGTACATAATAACAACAACAACCCACCTTTCAACAACATGAACAATAACAACAACAATGAGCACCTTCCGGATAATCGCCCGATGATTGAACTGTTGCAAGCTCATGTAGATGGCAACACTGATCCAATTGTCATACCTCCAATTGCCGCCAACAATTTCGAGCTAAAATCAGGCTTTATCCAGATGGTCTCCGCTCAACCATTCTTGGGACGAACCATTGATGATCCACACGACCACATCAAGAGATTCTTGCAACTTACCAACACGGTCAAATTCAATGGCGTTCCACAAGAGGTTATAAGGTTACAACTTTTTCCCTTTTCTTTAGAGGGACAAGCCCGGCATTGGCTTGCTAAGGAACCGCCACAGAGTATTCTCTCGTGGACGGATTTGGAAACCAAGTTTATAAATTACTTTTTCCCACCCTCTCGTACTACCGCTTTGTGGAATGAGATCATAAATTTTGAACAAAAGTACGATGAGTCATTCAGTGAATCTTGGGATCGTTTTAAAGATCTTTTAAGAAAATGCCCACAACATGGTTTTACCAAAGTACATCAAATTAATACTTTTTACAATGGTTTAAGCATGAGTGACCAAGATTCACTGAACAGTTCTTCGGGGGGTAATCTATTGGCTAAGACTTCCAATGCTGCTTGGGACATCATTGAGAATAAATCTCGTGTGCAAACCAAGAGTGTTCGGACCAATGTCGCTAGTGCTAGCACAAGTGACAGCGACAAGCGATTGGACAAAATCACTACGCTTCTTGAATCGCTTGTCACCCACACCGTCAGCAACAACAACAGCAGCAACGCCAAAAACGCTCAAGTGAACGCTGTCAGCCAACCTTGTGAGATATGCGGTGGTCCTCACTCTTACACAACTTGTACTGCCACCCAAGAATACCCTGCTGAGAATGTGAATGCGGCATATGGCACCTATCCTCAACCTGCTTATCAAGCCAGACCTCAAGGTGACCGTAACTTGCTTAGCTACCGCTCCAACAATTATCTTTCCCCACCTGGCTTTCCTACTACCAACCCAACCCAACAACAAAACCTTAATCGCCCTCCTCAACAACAACAACAACCTCGACAACCATACATACCTCCTCACAAGCAGCAACAACCACCTCAACGTAACAACCAAGTTTACCAACAACCTGCTTATCAACCACCCGCATACAATGCTCCTCCCAACCAAACCACCACTGCATTACACCAAGAGGTTGCAACCTACATGAGGACCAATGATGTGATTGTGGAAAATCTCCAACAGGAAGTGCGAAACTTGAAGGCAGACTTGGTAAAGCAAGGGAATGATTTGAGAGCCGACATGAGAAACACGTTGGATACCCAAACTAATGATCTGAGGAACATGATGGCTAGTTTCTTCAATGGTAATCAACCCTCTTCTTCGGGTACTCTTCCGAGTAACACCGTTGCGAACCCAAGAGGGGAGATGAAAGAAATCACCACTCGAAGTGGTAAAGGTACCAAGGAACCCGAGCTTCCTATACCTCCACCGGTGGTTGTGACTAAGGAGAACGAGTCACCTGCTCCTATTCCTCATCCTTCTCCTTCCCCAATTTCTCCACCTCTTCCTTCTACCCCTCATCCACCCGTGGTTGTGAGTGATCCTATTCTCCCAAAGCCTTCCTCTTCTTCCAATATACCTTATCCATCTAGGTTGAGGAAAGAGAAGCAAAAGAGCAAGGATGATATTCAGGTTTCGAACTTCCTTAAAATGTTCAAACAATTGAATTTTAACATCTCCTTCGCTGAGGCTCTCGCTCACATGCCCAAATACGCGAAAATGTTTAAAGATCTTCTGAGCGACAAGGAAAAGCTCCTCGATATTGCCAACACCCAACTTAATGAGAATTGCTCTGCAGTACTCTTAAGGAAATTGCCAACCAAGCTTGGTGATCCGGGTCGTTTCCTTATCCCTTGCAATTTCTCGGGAGTAGAGAATTGCATGGCCCTAGCCGATCTAGGTGCCAGTATTAATCTCATGCCTCTAAGTGTTTGGAAGCAATTATCTCTCCCAGAGCTAGTCCCCACCAAAATGACTTTGGAATTAGCTAACCGTACGGTTGCTTATCCAGTGGGGATAGCCGAAGACGTCATTGTAGGGGTCGACAAATTCACCTTCCCTGCTGATTTCGTTGTCGTCGACTACGAGATGGACCCCCGTGTGCCACTAATTGTTGGTCGTCCATTCTTGAGGACCGGTCGCACTCTCATCGATGTTGAAGCTGGTGAGCTTATTATGAGAGTTGGTGACGATAAAGTAGTCTTCAACATGGGAAAGCTTTCTAAACAGCCTTATTCATACGAGAGTGTTAATTGTATTGACGTTCTTGATGAGGCTTGTGAAGAACATTTCAAAGATGCTTGTAAAAATATTCCTACCTCTCTTCCCAATGTTGAGACCGTTTCCTCTATCGACTCATCACTATCTCTATTTGGAGAAAGTGATTTCCTTTGGAAAGATTTGGAAGCCACCATTGGAGATGTGAATTTAGACAATGACAAGTCTACTACCAATTGGGATGAAGATCTCAGCTTCATTGAAAACCTTCTCAAAGAAGACAATCCTTCTCCTCCATCTCCCACGGTCATTGCTATCGATACTCCGACTTCGAATACGCCTCCCGTCGAAAATCCTCCGGATTTAGAACTTAAGGAGTTGCCGCCCCATCTCGAGTATGTATTCTTTGAAGAAGAGAAGAAGTCGCCCGTCATAATCGCAAAGGACCTAAAAGAAGAAGAAAAAGCCCGACTTGTCGCCGTGTTGAAAGATCATAAGAAGGCTATTGCTTGGAAGATTTCGGATATTCGTGGAATTGATCCTCACTTCTGCACACACAAAATTCTAATGGAGGACGACTTTAAGCCCACAATTCAAAGCCAACGAAGGGTGAATCCAAAAATCCATGAAGTCATCAAAACAGAGGTTATCAAACTTCTTGATGCGGGTATGATTTACCCTATTTCGGATTCACCATGGGTTAGTCCAATCCATTGTGTGCCCAAGAAGGGCGGAATAACCGTTGTTTCCAATGAACACAACGAGTTGATTTCCACTCGTCTCGTTACTGGGTGGAGAGTTTGTATAGACTACCGCAAACTCAATGATGCCACGAGAAAGGATCATTTCCCTCTACCTTTTATGGACCAAATGCTTGAACGGTTAGCGGGTAATGAATATTACTGCTTTCTTGATGGTTTCTCGGGTTATTTTCAAATACCCATCGACCCCCAAGATCAAGAAAAGACTACATTCACTTGTCCCTAAGGCACATTTGCTTACAAAAGAATGCCTTTTGGCCTATGTAATGCGCCCGGGACTTTCCAAAGGTGCATGTTAGCTATCTTCCATGACATGGTGGAACACACCATGGAAGTCTTTATGGATGATTTCTCGGTCTTCGGGGATTCATTCTCTTCTTGCCTTGCCAATTTGGAACGTATACTCAAGCGGTGCGAAGACACTCGCCTAGTTCTGAATTGGGAAAAATGCCATTTTATGGTAAAAGAAGGCATCGTGCTTGGACATAAGATCTCGAAAGCCGGTCTTGAAGTAGACCGTGCTAAAGTCGATGTTATCGCAAAGTTGCCTCCACCTTCAACCGTGAAGGGTGTGAGAAGTTTCCTGGGTCATGCGGGCTTCTACCGTCGATTCATCAAAGATTTTTCTCAAATCGCTCGCCCGATGACCCACCTCTTGGAAAAAGATACTCCTTTTATCTTCTCCAAAGAGTGTCTTGAAGCCTTCAACTCGCTTAAGGATAAGCTTACTAAGGCACCGGTCTTAGTTACCCCTAATTGGGAGCTGCCTTTTGAGTTGATGTGCGATGCTAGTGATTTTGCTATTGGAGCGGTTCTTGGACAAAGAGTGAACAAACACTTCCAACCGATCCATTACGCTAGCAAGACAATGACTAGGGCACAATTGCATTATACAACAACCGAAAAAGAGCTTTTAGCTGTTGTCTATGCCTTTGAAAAATTTCGCCCCTATCTTGTCCTTTCTACCACCATTGTGTATACCGATCATTCCGCGCTGAAGTACTTGTTGACAAAGCAAGATTCCAAACCAAGACTTCTTCGTTGGGTTTTGCTGCTCCAGGAATTTAATATCAAAATTCGCGATAAAAAAGGAGCTGAAAACCTAGCCGCGGACCATCTCAGCAGACTTGAGGATCCTTACCAAGGGGATCATCCGACCAAAGAAATCAATGATTCTTTTCCCTTGGAGACCTTAATGTCTGTAAATTCGAATTCTAATGAAACCCCGTAGTTTGCGGACTTTGCAAACTACTTGGCGGGTGGAATTCTCAAGGAAGGGTTGACGTCCCAACAAAAGAAAAAGTTCTTCACCGACATTAAGACTTACTTTTGGGACGACCCTTACCTATTCAAACAATGTGCCGACCTGATTATCCGCCGATGTGTTGATGGATCGGCAGCGTCAGAAATCCTTGATGCTTGCCACTAAGGACCCACCGGTGGTCACTTTGGTCCCAACTACACCGCTAAAAAAGTGTTTGATTCGGGATTTTATTGGCCCTCCATATATCGTGACGCTCACGATATGGTTAAAAGATGTGATGTTTGCCAAAAACAAGGCACGATCACACATAAAGACGAGATGCCTCAGAATTTCATTCAAGAGTGTGAAATTTTTGATGTTTGTGGTATCGACTTTATGGGACCATTCCTTCTTCTAAAGGAAACAAATACATCCTTGTAGCCGTTGATTACGTTTCAAAGTGGGTTGAAGCCAAAGCTTTACCTACTAATGACGCCAGGGTGGTTTGTAACTTTCTGAAAGCTCTTTTCGCTAGATTCGGTGTGCCTCGTGCCATTATTAGTGATCGTGGGACTCATTTTTGCAATGACCAATTTGCTAGAGTCATGGCTAAGTACGGTGTAAATCATCGTCTTTCCACAGCCTACCACCCACAAACTAATGGCCAGGCTGAAATATCCAACCGAGGTCTTAAGCGAATTCTGGAAAGAACCGTGGGAGAGCATCGTGCCTCATCGGCTGATAAACTTGATGATGCTTTGTGGGCTTTCTGTACTGCTTACAAGACCCCGATCGGCTGTACGCCTTATCATCTTGTGTACGGGAAAGCGTGCCACCTCCCCATTGAGTTGGAGCACAAGGCTTACTGGGCCTTGAAGTGGGCTAATTTTGATATAAACAAAGCCGGTGACCTACGCAAGATCCAACTCAATGAGCTGAATGAACTTCGGAATGAGGCTTATCAAAATTATTTGATCTATAAGGAAAGAACTAAGCTCATTCGCGACTCCAAGATCAAAAACCGAGAGTTCCATGTTGGATTCAAAGTCTTACTTTTTAACTCCCGGTTGAAAATCTTTTCGGGCAAGCTGAAATCTCGTTGGTCCGGCCCATTCACCATTGCCCAAATTTTTCCATATGGTACTCTCGAGCTCGCTCAACCTAATGGACCTAATTTTAAGGTGAATGGCCAACGAGTGAAGTTGTACTTTGGTGAGGACACCTCTCAGGAGGTGATTCCATCCCTCACCACGTTCCCCATGAACTAATTTTGGGTCGAGTCAGGCTCGTGACTCGATTATCAAAAACAAGCGCTCCTCGGGAGGCAGCCCGAGTATCTATCCTTTTATGTTTTAACCCCCTAAGTGTAGGGGAGCCTCTATAGAGTCTTTGTATTTGTGTGGTGATGTGATTACAGGGATTCGTGCACTCTTGGAAACTATGACGAACCGTGCTTCCGTGTTATCCAAAATCCGGTTCTATCTCTCAACTATCGTGATTCAATTTTCTTCATACTCACATTTGAAATTGATCACTTTAGTCGTCTCTTCCTTATCTTGAGTTAACCAACATGCACAATGTCATAAGAGTAGGGGAGATTTTTCCCACATGCTTAAACATTGAGGACAATGTTTATCTTAAGTGTAGGGGGGACTTCTATCGAAGTTTTAAGTGGACTTTTCCATGAAAATGCCTTCAATTAACCGGAAAATCATATTTTTCAACATTTTTCAAATTTTTTATTAACTTTGGCCATTTAGTTGTAATTTTTATATTTTTATCGTTGCTTTCATATGTATATATTCCGCAATAAAGTCAAATTTTAATAAAGTGGTGTAGCTAGTTTAGAAGTCTTTGACATATTAGGCCCGTTGCGTTTATTTTGACTCAACCCGAATAGACTTATCCAATTTTATTCTAGCTAGTATCCTTAACCATGTAGACCTTAATTGGTTTATTAGGCTAAGTATCCACGAGTCTCATTACTTGAGATTTTAAACTGTGGAGGGCGAGAAATGATAGAGTCAATTATAAGTCGGTATTCTTGCACAAGCTCACTTGGTGTAATTATTTGCCTATTCTCCCATCACTTGCTAATAAATTATCTGCAATAAGTAAGGTCGTACGATTTGAAAAGTTACTTAGCTTCTAGCCCAAGATCGTTTAAAAGTTACTCGGTAATGATAAGAGTTCATAGCCAAGGCATAACTTATGAAGCGGGGCACGAAGATTGGCGAGTCCGAAAAGGCCCTAACAAGGCATGAGGATTCCATTTTATTGCTGAAGATCCAAAGTGATGTGAAAAGCATTATTCCCAAAGTAAATATGAAGGATCAAGACTCACGACGAAAAGCAATCAACTCCCATAAAGATCATGGAGAAGTCTATCCGAAAAGACCCTAACAAGGTATGAGGATAAATAGATCCATGTCCGAAAAGGAGGCGGATCGTTGTATCTGAAAATCCCAAATAGAGATTAAAGAAATAATCATGAAGTCGTGGTCAACAAAGTTGGAGTACCCCTCAAAAGTCTCCAAAGTGAAGAAACTCTATTACGATGAGAATACCATTATCTCAAGCACGTCTCTCAAGATATGAAGTATGAAGTACATGCCAAATATCGGCCCGAGAAAGGTCTCAAATCGTGAACCAAGTTATGTCAAGATATGAACTTTTTGATATCCCGAGAAGCAGTTTTAAGAGATTTTTTCCTTTAGCTAACTATTGATCAAATCGTCCTACTTTGCTTTCAGCCTAAATAAACTATCGAAATAAGTCCAAAAATGCATCTTCATGATCATTCTAAGACAAAAATAAAATATAAGAGATACACCTAGGAATAAGGGAGTTTAAGCATTTAATTAAGCCATGTGTGTAAGTATTTGAATTGCTAACTTATAATAACAATGATCTCGTTTTTAAGCTTAGTTTGGGGAACGTGAAACTTGAGGGTGATAAATCTTCGCAGCACAAAAGCCCTGATGTAATTCATTGATCTCTTTGCAAGTTATTACCATGTAGCTATTTTCAAGTGAAAATGGTTTTCTATCCTTTTAAGTTTTAATTTCTTTTAGTACTTTAATTTTTGTTTAGTAGTACTTTAATAAGGCTAAGGTTGATTAATTATGAGAAAAGTGTAAAATTGCTTTATCACTAAGCATTGCATGAGGGCATGGCAATGGTTAAGTGTAGGGGATTTGATAGGTGTGTAAACACCCATCCTTTTACCACTTAATTCTGGCTAAAACGAGACCAAAACACGTATTTAATATCATTTGTTCGGAATTATGCGTGGTTTTTGTGTTTATTGTGTTTTCAGAGCCAACCGGATGGATATTGGAGAAAACATGGGATTGCACGGGTTTTACTGAAGAAAAAGACTCAAGATAAAGTCTATTGTCCAAGAGATGCAAAAGATTTGAAGTCACTGGGCCTATTCGAAGATTTATCGAAGAAAAGGACTAAAGATGGAAAATCTACACAAGCCGAAGAAACTCAAGTCTATTAAACGAAGAAATTAGAAGACGAGTTAAATTTAATCGACAACAAATCCCGAATCAGAATCGGAAACGGAAACTTTTCTGAAAAGACGAAAAGACAAGAAGAACGGGAGAAAGCCCAATCACCAACCAAAAGACAAGCCTATATAAAGGATTCCCTCACACACATCCAGGAGTTAGTTTTTAGTTTTTTTCTCCCCCACTTTTCTCTTTTTCTGTTTCGTATCATCACCATCACCACTAGGGTGATTGGTGATTTTGATCTTTGTTCTTCCAATCTTGTTATTTTAATCCTTGTTTCATCTTGTTAAAACATTAATCATTTAATACAAGTTCTTGTTTAATCTTTCCATTTTATCTTGTTCATCATCATTTTTCTTTTCAAGTTCTTAAGTTCTTATTTTCTTGATTTGATCTTCAAAAGTTGTTGGGATTTGTGTTTTTGTTAATGGGATTTGTAGTTTATGGTTAGTAGATGCTTTGTGTGTAGTTTTATTTAAGATTTGGTTAAAAATTTGGTGATTTTTGGATTAAAACTGATTTTCCTTGTTCTTCGGGTAAACTACTGTTCTTGAATCCCCAGACTTCCGAACGAAGCAAAAGTTCCGGATGAACAGTAAGTTCCGAATGAGTTTATTTCTAAAAAGTTCCGAATGAGTCTAGATGTTCCGAATGAGTAAAACTTCCGAATGAACCACAAAGTTCCGGAAGAAGGAAAACTTCCGAATGAACAGTAAGTTCCGGATGAACCAAAAACTTCCGAATCAGTAGAAAGTTCCAAATGAAATGAAAAGTTCCGAATGAAGGTTTATTTTCCAAAAACTTCCGAATCAGTCCAAATTTCCGAATGAACCACAAAGTTCCGGATGAACCAAGAACTTCCGAATCAGTCCAAAGTTCCGAATGAACCACAAGTTCCGAGTGAAAACTTCCGAATGAGTAAAGTTCCGAATGAAGGTTAAAACTTCCGAATCAATTTTCTGTTAGTGTTACTGTTTTACTGTTTATCTGTTTCTTTACTTTTATTTCACAATTTATATTTTATACTCCAACTTCAACTTTAATTTTAATTTTAATCTTAATTTCAATTTTAATTCAAGTCTTTATTAATTGTCATTAAAGTAATTGTCTTTGATTTAAATTTTCATTTACACTTTTTATTAGATTAAAAAACCAAACCCTTTTATTTAGTAACCAAGAACAATCATTCCACTTAAGGCCGAGATCAATTCGAGAGGACTGTGAGAGAATTAGAACCCATACTAAAAACCATACTAAAATCCTTGTATCACACGTGATGAACCAAGTTCGTTGTACACGAAGATCGAGTGAATTTGAGACGTTTTAGCTTGATTTAGACAATCGATTTGAATTGATTTTCGGTTTTTAAACTAGAAATTAACTCTACCAATTTTAAACTATTTAAAATTATCCTAAAGTGCATGAATCGTAAACCCCGCAATATTTAAATCTAAAACAATTAACTTAAAAATTAAATCTATTTAAAAATTAAACTAATTTAATAATCTATAAAAAATTAATCTATTTAATAAAAATAACTTTTAATCTATTTTAAGAAATCTATTTAACTTTTTAAACGAATAAAACTTTATTAAAATTACTTAAACCAAATTTATATTTTTTTCTTTTAAGCTAATTTTATTTAAAATCTATAATTTATAAAATCTAATTATAAAAATAAACTAATTAAACTTTTTAAAAATAAAAACATTTTTTTCTTTTTTACTTTATACTAGTTATTTTTAACCTAGTTAATTAAACTTTTATTTAATTAAAAGAATAATGTTGTAAAGCTAAATAAGTAAAACGTTTAACCAAAGCTGAAAAGTCAAAATGAACATACGTATAAAAAATAAATGGTGCAAACTAAAATTAAAAAGAGCATTAGCTCAGATGGTAGAATCGTTGCGTATTGAACGTAAGGTCTCGAGGTCGAGACTCACGATGGACATTTTTTTTGGTTAATTATTTTCTTTTGACAATCTCAAGTTAAAATCAAGTCACAGTAGGTGACTTAATACACAGATCTATTAGTAAAACTGATAAGGATATCAATAGTAAGCTATCAAATCATTTCAATCTGATAACAAGTGCAAGTCAGCAAAAACAAAAGGAGTAAATCCAATTCTTTAAACACCAGATAAACTCATTTCAACCATATTCAAAAAATAGTAAACCAATACAGAAAGCATAAACTACTCAAGCTACTAAAAAATGAATATAAAGTAAATCAGCACTTCAAATATTATATGAGTTAGTTTCAGTAAAACTCAGATCAAAACTTATCAAAATGATCATATCAGCAATATTAAATTTAACCAATTACCATCAAAACAGTATGACTTAAAAGCAATACTCAGCAAACCAAAGTTTACATCAGCAAAACAGATCTAACGAAAGCAGCCAGAAATACTTAAACTAACAGAAGAGTGAAAACTGATTATAACTTTTTTTAAGCAGTCAATCAAAAGAAAGTCTACACGTTAAACCAAATAATCAGACTACTCAAAATCGTTTATCAGTAAACCCCATTCTCAAACTCAGTTCACGCAAACATTTAACAGATTAATCATACATGTTCAATTCAACTTCTAAGAACAATAACACTAAATCATATGAGCAGATTTATTAAAACATACAAAATGAAACATAAAATGAAAAGAGTTTAAAACCTTTTTGTAGTAAACCGTTGAGAAGTAGGTTGTGTTGAACAACCTAGTGAAACCGATTCTTTACCACCATCAACCACCATTCATCTCAGATCTTCGAACCAGATTCACATAAGACGAACCATCAAACTCCATCTATTCAAACCAACTTATCTTGAACCGATTTCTTCCAGTGGGGAAAAAATTATAATCCCAATTTTTATTTAATTAATTAATTAAAGCTATTATTTAGCTTAATTAAATAATTTTATCAGTTATCAATATCAAAATTAATAAGATTGCAAAGACAGTATATAAAAGATTAAACTCAGGAAGTCAAAACTTTAAAACTAAACTTTTCATTAATTCAAATCAGTATTACATTATCAAAAAGAAAATTACAAGTCTACACTAATTTTAACATTATAACAGTAAATAAAGAAAGGGATGATATTACAAGTAAAATAGGGGGTTTTTATAGCCATCCCAAGGCTTGCTGAGGAGGGATTTCCACATCTTCTCAAGATTCCTTCTTCATATAAGCCCTTGGATCGTCTCTCTCTCCTGTTTGTTCTAATCGGATGGTTGTAAATTCACAACTAGCACACGGATTGCCAACGTGGCATCCGTGTGTGCTAGTTGTGTTTCTTTGAAGCCTTTTGATTGGATGATTGGAGAGAATGAGGTGTCTCTTCCAGTAGAAATTCGCCACGTAGCCAAGCCCTTCCATCTTTTCTCTTCCTTAAACCATAGGGGTTTTATTCCCACACACTTGAATCACATGTGTGCCAAAAATCCCTTTGTTAATTTTAACTTTCGGGTAATTAGGGTTTTTGGAACAGTGGTTTTTCGTCTGGTTATTTTGTGAGGTGAGGAAGGAGAGAAACATAGAAGATATCGAAAGTATTTTAATGTGAGTGAAAACGTGTATTTGGTGAGAGAGTGGAGTTTTTGTTTTATTAATTTTATGGTGTAAACGTGTGAAAGAAAAGTGAGTGGGTGAGGTGTATGATTTTGACCGATTGTGTGAGTTAAATACAATTTACAACTCATTCGTTACATGAAGCGAAACCCTAAGCCCATTTACTCCAATCGTTCCTTATTTATTTCAGTTATGACAACATTGGGCTTGAAGCCCAAGTTCTATATCCCATCCGTTTGTAGCTTTACTCCTTTGGGCTTATTGGGCTTTTAAGTTGTAAAAGTGAATAAGAAATCTCATTATTGGGCTTTTAAGCCCAATTTCCCAATGTGGGACCCACTTGGCCCACTTTCTTGCATAATTATCAAATCCTCTAAAGTCGAGCTCGATTTTGGCTTCTTCAATCTTTTTCTTCAAACTCGTGCCGGTTTTTGTCGGATTTCGCGAACTTGGTACCTACACACATTAAAACAAGAAACAAACATATACAAGGCATTTTTGATACATTAATTGCATTACTTCATTGTTTTAAGATATAATTGATATGACTAAAATAGCTCATATCACAAGCCTATCTTTGATAAGGAAATTGATGAGATCGACGTTCATGAGGATGACGAATATGTAGACCCCGAGGGGGAGATGTTCTTTGTTGATCGACGTTTTGAGAACTTATACAATCCACCACCCCCTAACCGCGACTTAAATGTGAGGATTTTAGCGTGACCAATTTTGAATTAGAAACGCCAAATATTTTCGACATCATAAAATCGGGTTTTCATAAAGAGTTTTTAAACGATGAAAAAAGAAAGGATTTTAAAATGGATTTAAAATAATTTTCTACATGTTTAACTCCATCATCACATCGTTATATGAGTACTACCACCTCGTCTACTCCTTTTGACGACGGTTGATGTGGTTTTAGTGTGGGGGAAGCCCCTTATGTTCCTTCACACTTTACCACCGAGGACGAGATATTCGATCCCGAAATTGCTTGTAAACGGAAATCTCGGTCTTCCACCGATGCAATAAATGGAAATTATATTCATTTGCTTGGTGTGAGTCTACCTCGAGTAGCTCATTTTGTTGCCTTACCCATTGTCCCATCCTTATATTTCTCACCTCTTTTCTTCTACCCCTTTGGGGTTCTAGTTCGTGTTGGAGTAGCGTTGTTTCGTCTTTCATCCAAAAACGAGGATACTATCTTTGACCCTGGTATACGTATATCGGGTTTTTAAAGTACTCCATGTACTTTTGGGCATCGTTTATCATGTAAGCCCACCAAAAATGACCATACCATGATTATCCCTAAAGGATCACATTTATGGGGATTCGAGTCGAGCTTTTGACTCGGTTATCAAAAACAGGGTGCCCCGTGGGGGATTCTCATGCTTGTCCTTGTAAATATTATTGCTTTCTAATAGTGTAACGAGGGGACTCATGCTCTTCCAACCTTTGTTTCGTGGTAGTTTGTGATTGTGATTCATTAGGTTCATCGTTATCATTGAAGCCTCTCGTGTTCGTTTTACAGATCACTCGAGCTTCGATTGTTGCCTTTGGAGATTCCGATATCTGATGATATCCTTTTATGTTCTAACGTTTATATTATTAGCGTAATTCAAAAACGGATTTTAGGTTATTCGTTTTACCCTTTCCATGCTCGAGATTAAGCATTCGACTTCGTCTCTAGTATGGGGGTGTTTCACCCCTAGACTCGAAACATTGAGGACAATGTTTAGTTTTAGTATAGGGGGTGAGTAGATACTTCACCTTGCTTACGTCACCACGCAATCAAATATTCATCTTTTTTGTTATCGTTTTATGCAAAATAAGGCTAGAAATGGCCAAATTTTAAAATTTTTCTTGTTTGTCATAAGTGTTTAAGACACGAATGTAGGTTTTCCGATGGTGAGAATAAGAGTAATTTTGGACTCGACCGTGCGTGTTGAGCACTTAGCTTCAATTCCTTAACTTTTAAGGCTAAGTCTCTTAAATGAGGACGAGAAATGATAGAGTTATTTATAAGTCTCGTAATCTTTCACGATCTCATGTGTAGTAATTATTAGCTTATTCTCCGCACGCTTTTATAATAAATTGTTAATAAATATTGGTTTAGCGGTTTAGTCACTATTGTTGGTTTCTAATTTATTTTAGTAGCTTCCATGTAATTGAATTAGGAAATCATTAAGGTATCGCCAGCGTCACGGTTTTGAAGTATTGGTAACCCGAATAATCAAAAGCTTCACCCAATAATAAGATTTCAAGTGCTCACCTAAATTAAGCAGAAATTCAAAGCTCACAAGGCCGAAAAATCTATGCCCAAATTGAAAGTGATTAAGCCTTAATCTTTGAAGCTTTAAAGATCCAAAGTTCGCTTTAGCGTGAGGATATACGTCTTTGGCCATAATAAAAACCTCATGGCGAGATTAAATAAAAGGCAAGGCAAGACCGAAGTCATAATAAAAGCTCCATGGAGGAGTTGAATAAAAGATGGAGGTAAACATATGATAATAAGGCCCATCCGTTAGGGGGCTTATAAAAGTCTTGTTAAGAAGTCTCATGTTCAAAACCGTTATAAAACTGTGTTTATCGTTCCTTCTTGTTGACTTAATTTTTTGACATCGTTGTCTATTAAGGTGAACTATTAATTCGATGATTTTGGTTACACGGTTATGTAAAACCCGCATGCTTTTACCATGAATAGTACCCTTAAGATCGTACGTACTAGATTTAAACTTTTCTAATATAGCATGATTACGATTACGTGTTAGGATTTACGTATTACGTACGTGTTAGAACACGATAAGTATTTACTACGCACGAGCACGTAATAATTATTTGACAATAATTAATCACGAACATGCGATCATGAAATCATGAACGTAATTAAAACACGAACTATTATTAATTACGTATATATATTTATTACGAGCGTAATTAAATATATTAGATCACGGTATTTACGTAACGAGAACACTTAAAACGCGAACACAAATAATCACGAACGTGTAACTGATAGGTGTGTAAACACCCATCCTTTCTACCACTTAATTACAATAATAACCGAGCCAAAACGTGTATTTTATGTCTTTTATGTCGGAATTATGCGTGGTTTGTGTTTTTGTTGTGATTTAGGACGAAAAGGTTAAAAGTGGAGAAAACACGGGCATTCACGGGCTTTTATTGAAGAAAAAGATGAAAGACGAAGTCGAGAAGTCAAGAGTGCAAAAAGAACTGAAGTCCAAGACCAATTCTGAAGATTTATCGAAGAAAAAGTCGAAAGATGGAAGTTTACTTAAAGCCGAAGAACTCAAGTCTACTTTATTGAAGAATTAAAAGACGAGTTCAGAGAAATCTCGAGCCACAAGTCATTAGAGTCCAAGTTTAAAGAATACTAGAAGAATAAAGGACTAATGGTGCAATTAATGAAGATTAAAGTCTTAAGGACCTAATGACGCAATTAAGAAGAAAGGAAGGAGGGGAGGAAGCTTCCTAATCCTCCCCTATATATAGATTAGGCTAGTTAATTATTTTTCTTTGTTGGCTAAGTGTGACAATTAGTCTTCCACCATTTATTTACCTTGCACCTTTAAATTCATGTCATTTAAATACTTGTCAAATTTAAATACCTTGTCTTGCACCTTAAATTCCTTTAAATTCAAGTAAGTTTTCATTTAATTCTTGTCAATCTTTATTTTATCTTGTTAATCTCCTATCTACCTTTCTTAATCTTTGATTTTTATGTTTATTTTTGTGTTCATGTTCATGTTCTTATTTTGATCAAAGTGGGTTTTGATTATTGTGGTTAGTTTGGTTAGTTTTATTGATTTGGATAGTTTGTCTATGATTATTGGATGTTTTGTTATTAGTTTAGTTTAATCTTGTGTTTGATTTTGGTTAAATTTGTGGTTAGATTTGTGTTACTGTAATTCCCTGTTCTTCGGGGGTGTTTGTTTCTGTTACTGTGATTCCCAGGAAAGTTCCGGATCAATTCTTTGTTCACAAGGAAAACTTCCGAACCAAGGTTTCTTGTTCATTCGGAAGAGTTCCGAATAAAACTTCCAAATCAAAGTCTTCCGAATCAAGGCTTTGAGCTTCATTCAGAACATTCAAAAGTTCCGAAACAAAAGTTCCGAACCAAGAAGTTCCGAACGAAGGCTTGGGATTAAGAAGTTCCGGATCAAGGAAAACTTCCGAATCAGGAAGTTCCGGACCAAAAGTTCCGAACCAGAAGGTGTTTATTCGGAACATCAAAAAGTTCCGAACCAGAGGGCTTCACTAGGAAGAGTTCCGAGTCAAGATCTTCCGAACCAAAGTTCTGAGTCAAGGATTTGGCATAAGAAGTTCCGAACCAGGAGGGTTCATTCGGAAGAGTTCAGGATCAACTACAAAGTTCCGACTCAAGCAACTCATTCGGAAGAGTTCCGAATCAGCATCTTCAGAACCAATACTTCCGAATCAAGGGGTTGAATCAGCATAAGTTCCGAACGAAAAATTATTTTGGATAAGTGACATATTCAGAATAATTTGTTCCGGATCAAGGATTTTGGTAATATTCCAAGCGAAGAAGAATCATTCCGAACGAAGGTGACATTCCGGATGAGTGATTGTTCCGGACGAAGGATTGTTCCAAATGAGCTGTATTCAGGTTCTTTTTAGTTTTTGTTTTTAAGTTTCAGTTTTTAATTTTCAAGCTTTATTTTTCCCGTCTTTTATTTAGTTGCACTTTAAGTTTACTTGCCTTAGATTTATTTTAGCCTTGCCTTAGTTTAAGTTTTAGTTGCGTTTTAAGTTTGCCTTAGATAGATTTAAGTTTGCGTTATTTACTTTAAGTACCCTTTTATTTTTAGTCAAGCTTTTAAATACTAGCCCTTTACTTTAAATTAGTTTTAGATTTACATTAATTGAACTTTTACTTTAAAGTTTCGCACTTTTATTTTAAATACTACAACGACGCATTTTTGTTTCACCAAAGAACATTAGGGTCACATACAGAACCTAAATAAATTCGATTAGAACACCACAACGAACTTTAATTTTTATACGGGGTGTCAAAAACCTTGTATCAAATGGCGCCACTGCCGGCTCTTTTCGTAAAGATTAACGGTTTTCTGTGAGAGACGCGTTGCTTTTTGGGATCCGTTCACTTGTGAGCGTTACTTTTCTTGCATAAAACATTTAAAAAAATCCATAAAAATTAAAAATTGATAAAAAACCATAAAAATTAAAAATTTCAAAAATCCAAAAAGATTTTATTTTTGTTGTGTATATATATTGTCTTTGTGTTTGGTTTCTTTTTCTTTTGCATTTTTAGGTATATGCGTACTAGATCTTCTAATTATCAAGAGCCCGAGACTCAAGAAGATTTAAGTATGTCAGGTGTCAACAACAATATTCCACCGCACCTCAATAATAACAACAATGTTCTTCCACAGCCCGATCTTCGGACCATGGAGGAGCTTTGTCAACCTACCATGTTTGGACGAGGAGGACCGATTGCGCCGATTCAAATCAACGCTCCTGAGTTTTCGTTGAAGCACCACATGATTCAGCAAGTGCAAACTAACCCATTCCGTGGATTGCCTGATGATGAAGCCAACAAACACCTCGACAAGTTCATTACAATCACCCAGAGCATGAAGTTGCCTGGTGCCACAATGGATGTTCTTCGCCTACAACTCTTCCCACATACTTTATCACATCAAGCCGAGAAATGGTTTGATCGTCTCCCGAAGAATTCTATTCATACTTGGGATGACATGACTCAACGCTTTTTATCGCGCTACTTTCCACCATCCATGGTCACAAGCCTTCGCAATCAAATCAGCGGTTTCATGCAAGACCCTGATGAATCTCTTTTTGATGCTTGGGAGCGATATAATGTCTTGATTGATCGTTGTCCAAACCACAACATGCTCCCTGTGACCTTAATTGATACTTTCTACAACGGTTTGACTTTTCGTGATCGTGATACGATTAATGCTGCCTCCGGTGGTACATTCATGAAAAGGAGATCCGAGGAGTGTAGAGAGCTAATTGAGAACATGACTACTCACCACAAAAACTAGGATTCCTCTGCTTCTTCAAGGAACAACCCGAGAGTCAATGTTTCTTCCACTTCAGCAAACCCTAAGATGACCGAACTCACCCGCATGATGACTGAAATGAGCAAAAGTATCACGCTTCTCGCTTCAAACCAACAACAACAACAAGTTAAAGCGGTTGTTAATCCTTGTGAAACATGCGGCGGTCCTCACTCATACACCGATTGTCCTTCTACACAAGGAAATCCGGAAAATGTGTATGCAGCTTATGGTAATTATTCACCGGAAAATTACCAAGCTCGACCTCAAGGGGATAGAAATCTGCTGAGTTACCGGTCCAACAATTACCTTTCACCCGGTTTTTCTCCTCAAAACTAGAACCCCGCCAACAAATACAATAGAAGCAACCAAATCCCACCAAGAGCTTCTAATCCTTATCACCCACCCACCCAACAAACCCCACCCATTAATCCGGATGTTGAAGCCATCATGAGAACCCAAGGTGAGCAAATCAAGAATCTGCAGAGCCAAATTATCAATCATAGAGGAGATATCACAAAGCAAGGAAATGAGATTAGATCCGAGCTTCGAGATAATATCCAATCCTCCTTCAGCAATCAAACAAATGATTTGAAGAATATGCTTGCTAGTTTCTTGCCCGCAGCTCAACCTTCTACTTCGAGTTCTCTACCTTCAAACACCGTCCCCAATCCGCGAGCAAATGTGAGTGCTATTACTACTCGTAGTGGAATTACCATTGTCGATCCACCAATCCCACCCCATCATCTACACCTCCTCCACCACCATGTATCCCTACTCCTCCTACACCTAGTATTAGTGCACCATTACCGTCTCCGCCTCGTCATGACGATGTATCTAGCAAGGACCCTTCAACATCTAAACATGTACCTGCTACGCCTGCACCCTCACCACCCCAACCCAATATCCCTTATCCTTCTCGTTTAGGCAAGACCAAACTGCTAACCAAGGAGGACTCCGAAGTGACACGCTATGTGAAGATGATTTCTCAAATGAACTTCAACATTAGCTTTCTTGAAGCACTTGTCCACATGCCCAAATTTGTTAAAGCATTCAAGGAATTGCTTAACAAGAAGGAGAAGCTAATTGAACTCGCCAACACACGCTTCAATGAAAACTGCTCTGCAGTTATTCTTAAAGAACTTCCGGAAAAGCTTGGAGATCCCGGTCGTTTTGTGTTGCCTTGCGTGTTCAACAAAACTGAAGAATTTACTACCCTTGCTGATCTCGGGGCTAGTATTAATTTGATGCCATTGAGTGTTTGGAAAACACTATCATTACCCGACCTCACTCCAACAAAGATGACTCTTGAACTTGCTAATCGCACTCTCGCTTACCCCGTTGGTATAGCCGAAGATGTGTTCATCAAAGTTGGCACCTTTACTTTCCCGGTCGACTTTGTCGTAGTTGATTATGAAATGGACCCTCGTATTCCTTTAATACTTGGTCGGCCATTCTTGAGAACCGGACGAGCTCTAGTTGATGTTGCCGAAGGTGAGTTAATCTTAAGAGTCGGGGATGATGCACAAGTTTTTAAAATGGGAAAGCTTATAGGCAAATCCTTTGGAGGTCGAGAATCAGTAAATATGATTAATGTGCATGATGACTTTGTTGTTTACAACAATCCTCTATTCGATTCTTCCATTTATAATCCACTTTTTGAAGACGATGTGGATGATTCTCGCTCCAATTTGGAACCTTCTCCCATTTATGATTCTCCACCGGTCTTTGATGCTTATGATGACGATTCTAGCTCAGATTCGGATGATTATGATGACCTTACTTCTGAGTATCCCGAGCTACCTACTTACGATGATTTCGATGAGGCTGATACTCTTTCGAGCGATTCTTCACATGATGAAGATCCTCCGCCATCACTCGATCCTACTTTGGACGACTACTCATTTGAGGAAGACTTCTCTACGTTTCTCAACACTTACTTCCCTCATGAGAGTGATGCTCCTCCTTATGATTTTGAAGATTATCGTCTTGATCCTACTTTGGATTTGAAGAACATTCTTTCAAAGGAGAAGAAACCGGTCGACACCAATATCTACAGCACTTATGAGTTAACACCTCTTTGTCCCCCTTCTGACGACGAGGTTGTGCTTCTTCGCAGATCTTCTTCCCATTCTGCTGAGCCTGAGTGCTATTTTCCCTTAAAGGAAAAGGTATTCGACCCCGGTATTGAAATCTTTAAGCCATCTCAGTATCCACATGATGAAATAAAAGGAAATATCTTTGGAACTTATGGAAATCTGCTTGCACCACTTCAACCTTGCTTCCACCGTGCTCCATCACTGCTTAAGGGAACCTTGCCTACTCTTCTTTGGCTTGCCTTGTTCGCCTTAAGCTTGTGCTATTTGATGGACGAAAACTATGTATTTGATCCTGGTGGATATGTTTCATGCTTCTTCTGTTGATGATCAAGGTCGAGTCAGGCTCACGACTCGGTTAACAAAAATCAAGCGCTTCTTAGGAGGCAACCCATGCATCTATCTTTTCGCTTTCTTTATCATAAGTGTAGGGAGACCCGTTGGTTTGCTATTTCCTCTCCTCTCTTAGTCAGGGATTCGAGCTTCAATGGTCCACTATTGATGATTCTTGACGACCCGTGATTCCGTGATCCATTTTCCCGGTTCTATCCTAAACTCTTTTCGATTACTAAAATAGGAATCTCTTTAGTTGTCTCTTCCTTAGCGAGATTTAAACAACGTGCATAATTTCCTAAGTGTAGGGGAATTTACTCCCACATGCTTAAACATTGAGGACAATGTTTATGTTAAGTGTAGGGGGACTTCAATCGAAGTTAAGTGGCCTTTTCCTTGTATTTGTCCTCATTTTAACCGGAAAATCAATTTTTCGACATTTTTCAAAATTTTTGATCTATTTTGGCCTATTAGTTTTGCCCTTTGTATAGTTATTTTCTTTTCTTATTAGAATAAATGTTTAATAAAGTGGTTTTAATTTTCAAAACGTTGTGAATCTTTTGACTCAACCCGAGTTTACTTATCTAAGTTTACTCTAGCTAGTATCCTTAACATGTTTAAGTCAAGTTTTGCTAGGATTTTATTTAGGGAGCTATAAAACGCGAAAGTCTTAACTCTCACGGGTTAAGAACAAGAACTTTTCGCAAGTTCCTATAATTGATCCTAGAGATTCGTTTATCAAGGGAACTTTAAAACGCGATTTCTAAACTTGAAAAAGTATAAGAATTTGCAAGATCCTATAGGCGACTCGAAAACCCAAAACTTTGATTTAATAGGCTAAGCATCCACGAGTTTCATTACTTGAGATTTTAAACTGTGGAGAACGAGAGATGATAGAGTCAATTATAAGTTTGGTATTATTTCGTGAATTTGTGTGAGTTAATTATAAGCCTATTCTCCCATCGCTTGCTAATAAATTTATCTGCAATAAATAAGGTTGTACGATTTGAAAGGTTACTTAGCTTCTAGCCCAAGATCGTTTAAAAGTTTCTCAGTATGGATTAGAGTTCATAGCCAAGGCATAACTTATTGAAGCGGGATGCGAAGATTGGCGAGTCCAAAAAGGCCCTAACAAGGCATGAGGGCTATATTTTGTTGCTAAAGATCCAAAGTGATGTGACGAATCATTTATCGAAAATCAATATGAAGGATCGAGACACACGACGAAAAGCAAAAACTCCCCAAAAGTCATGGAGAACTGTATCCGAAAAGACCCTAACAAGGTATGAGGATAAATAGATCCAAGTCATAAAAGGAGGCGGATCGTTGTATATCAAAGTCCAAAATAAAGATTGGAGAAAAATGAAGAAGTCGTGGTCCAAGTATGAATCTCTCAAAACTTCAAGTGAAGAAATTCCTATTATGAAGAGAAGACCATAATTTCATGAACGTCTCTCAAGGTTTGAAGTATGAAGTCGCTGCCAAATATCGGTCCGAGAAAGGTCTCAAATCGCGAAGTGAGTTATGCCAAGATATGAACTTTATGAGGTCCCGAGAAGCAGTTTTAAAAGATTTTGTCCTTTAGCTAACTATTGATTAAATCGTTCACTTTATTTTCGGCTTAATAAACTATCGAAATAAGTCAACAATTCATCCTCGTGATCATTCAAGACAACAATAAAGTATAAGAGATACACCTAGGAATAAGGGAGTCTAAGTGAATAATTGGCCCACATGATTTAGTGTTAGTTTACTAACTTATAATAACAATGATCTCGTTTTTAAGCTTGGTTTGGAGAAAGTGAAAACTTGGGGATGATGATTATTCATGACATTTCCAAAACCCAAGGTATGCTTTTGATTTCTTTACTTTGAATGTTTATAGTTTCTATCTCTTTAATAAAGGCCAACGTGGATTAATTATGATGAAAAATGTAATCTTGCTTTGTAACTAATGCATTGCATGAGGACATTGCAATGGTAAGTGTAGGGGATTTGATAGGTGTGTAAACACCCATCCTTTCTACCACTTAATTACAATAATAACCGAGCCAAAACGTGTATTTTATGTATTTTATGTCGGAATTATGCGTGGTTTGTGTTTTTGTTGTGATTTAGGACGAAAAGGTGAAAAGTGGAGAAAACACGGGCATTCACGGGGTTTTATTGAAGAAAAAGATGAAAGACGAAGTCGAGAAGTCAAGAGTGCAAAAAGAACTGAAGTCCAAGACCAATTTTGAAGATTTATCGAAGAAAAAGTCGAAAGATGGAAGTTTACTTAAAGCCGAAGAACTCAAGTCTACTTTATTGAATAATTAAAAGACGAGTTCAAAGAAATCCCGAGCCACAAGTCATTAGAGTCCAAGTTTAAAGAAGACTAGAAGAATAAAGGACTAATGGTGCAATTAATGAAGATTAAAGGCTTAAGGACCTAATGACGCAATTAAGAAGAAAGGAAGGAGGGGAGGAAGCTTCCTAATCCTCCCCTATATATAGATTAGGCTAGTTAATTATTTTTCTTTGTTGGCTAAGTGTGACAATTAGTCTTCCACCATTTATTTACCTTGCACCTTTAAATTCATGTCATTTAAATACTTGTCAAATTTAAATACCTTGTCTTGCACCTTAAATTCCTTTAATTTCAAGTAAGTTTCCATTTAATTCTTGTCAATCTTTATTTTATCTTGTTAATCTCCTATCTACCTTTCTTAATCTTTGATTTTTATGTTTATTTTTGTGTTCATGTTCATGTTCTTATTTTGATCAAAGTGGGTTTTGATTATTGTGGTTAGTTTGGTTAGTTTTATTGATTTGGATAGTTTGTCTATGATTATTGGATGTTTTGTTATTAGTTTAGTTTAATCTTGTGTTTGATTTTGGTTAAATTTGTGGTTAGATTTGTGTTAATGTAATTCCCTGTTCTTCGGGGATGTTTGTTTCTGTTACTGTGATTCCCAGGAAAGTTCCGGATCAATTCTTTGTTCACAAGGAAAACTTCTGAACCAAGGTTTCTTGTTCATTCGGAAGAGTTCCGAATAAAACTTCCGAATCAAAGTCTTCCGAATCAAGGCTTTGAGCTTCATTCGGAACATTCAAAAGTTCCGAACCAAAAGTTCCGAACCAAAAGTTCCGAACCAAGAAGTTCCGAACGAAGGCTTGGGATTAAGAAGTTCCGGATCAAGGAAAACTTCCGAATCAGCAAGTTCCGGACCAAAAGTTCCGAACCAGAAGGTGTTTATTCGGAACATTAAAAAGTTCCGAACCAGAGGGCTTCACTCGGAAGAGTTCCGAGTCAAGATCTTCCGAACCAAAGTTCCGAGTCAAGGATTTGGCATAAGAAGTTCCGAACCAGGAGGGTTCATTCGGAAGAGTTCAGGATCAACTCCAAAGTTCCGACTCAAGCAACTCATTCGGAAGAGTTCCGAATCAGCATCTTCCGAACCAATACTTCCGAATCAAGGGGTTAAATCAGCATAAGTTCCGAACGAAAAATTATTTTGGATAAGTGACATATTCAGAATAATTTGTTCCGGATCAAGGATTTTGGTAATATTCCAAGCGAAGAAGAATCATTCTGAACGAAGGTGACATTCCGGATGAGTGATTGTTCCGGACGAAGGATTGTTCCAAATGAGCTGTATTCAGGTTCTTTTTAGTTTTTATTTTTAAGTTTCAGTTTTTAATTTTCAAGCTTTATTTTTCCCGTCTTTTATTTAGTTTCACTTTAAGTTTACTTGCCTTAGATTTATTTTAGCCTTGCCTTATTTTAAGTTTTAGTTGCGTTTTAAGTTTGCCTTAGATAGATTTAAGTTTGCGTTATTTACTTTAAGTACCCTTTTATTTTTAGTCAAGCTTTTAAATACTCGCCCTTTACTTTAAATTAGTTTTAGATTTACATTAATTGAACTTTTACTTTAAAGTTTCGCACTTTTATTTTAAATACTACAACGACACATTTTTGTTTCACGAAAGAACATTAGGGTCACATAGAGAACCTAAATCAATTCGATTAGAACACCACAACGAACTTTAATTTTTATACGGGGTGTC
Source organism: Glebionis coronaria (assembly GCA_025667525.1). Lineage (NCBI taxonomy): Eukaryota > Viridiplantae > Streptophyta > Magnoliopsida > Asterales > Asteraceae > Glebionis > Glebionis coronaria. The sequence goes on from JANFOE010001416.1 coordinate 154,816, forward strand.
AAAAACCTTGTATCAGTAACTTAACAACGAGACACGGAAAAATGTACGGGTACCCCAAGTGGGGCCCCCTACCCACGGCTACAAGGACAAATGGGCCAAGCCCATTTGTCAAATTTTACTAAAAGGGGTTTAAGGGATTTTCACTATTCATTTACAATTATAGAAGATTTTTAGCAAAAACCTAAAAACCCTCCTTCCCTTTTTCTTTTTGTGTCGCCACCTTAAGAACACCACAAGGAGGTGGTTTGTGATCTTGGATCTTGGAAATTTAGTTGGTGATCGTGTTTGTTCTTCATCCTTTTGATCCACGAATTCGGTAAATCCTTTTTAAACCTTTTCTTTTGATTTGATCTTTTTATAAATCAAGAACATGTTATGTTTTTTTTACAAAAACCTAATAATTAAACCTGGATCTAACATGATTTGGGGTTTAATAAAATCAAAAGTATGTTTTAAGGGGTGTTTGTTTTTTGCCGCAGGCTGCACCAAACCCAAAGGGGTTTCGGTTTGGCCAAACCGACCACCACCAAGACCATACGGTCTTGGTTGGTGTGTGTGGGTCCCACGGAAGCAGTAAGACACGGAGTACCCCGAGTTGGTTCGGGGTACGGTGTCGATTTCATGTCCGGTTCATTGTTTTTAGTTTGGATCCAGTTCATGGTGTATGTTTAGTTTTTTTTTATGTTTATGATCTTATGTTAAAAATTAAATTAATAAAATGATATGATTAATTTAATAACATGACTTAGGTTATTTTAATTAGTATAATCATGAAATTAATTAACCTAAGTATTTTATATTTTTGACTTATAATTAATTAATTATTAAAAACCATGAATATAATTAATTAATTAACATGACTTAGGTTATATTATTAATATATAATAATACATGTTTTAACCTAAGTATTTAACTTTATTTAATTAAAAACATGTTATATTTTAATTAAATATTTTAACCTATAGTTTAATTTAATTACATGAAATAATTATTAAACTATACATTATATCATATGACTTAGAAAATAATCATGAAAACACTTAGGCTTATATACTTAGCTTATTTAACCAGCTTATTTCTAATTATGGAAACTTTCTATTTTTAGAAACTTAATTAAATAAGGCAGCTAATCTATTTATGGAAACCTTCTATTTTTAGAAACTTATTTATTTGAGGCAGCTAATCTATTTATGGAAACTTATTTAATTAAGGCAGCTGATCTATTTATGGAAACTTTCTATTTTTAGAAACTTATCTATTTTAAGCAGTAAATCTATTTTTGGGAACTTTCTATTTTTGGAAACTTTCTATTTTTAGAAACTTTCTATTTTTGGAAACTTTCTATTTTTGGAAACTTTCTATTTTTGGTAACTTTCTATTTTTGGAAACTTTCTATTTTAGGAAACCTGCTATTTTTGGAAAGTTACTTATTATTACACAGTAAGTATAATAACACATGAAATACTAGAAATACTTAATCAGATTAAACATAATATAAGATAAACACGGTTTAAGACTTTTAAACAGTAAAACATGGTAAGAACACATAAAATAAGCTAAGACATGATATAAAACCAGCTACGTATTTAGTAAGCAGATACTTATTCATGTATGTATTTATGTAGCACTAGTGATTAAGAAGTAGGATTCCTCTCAGTTCATCTTCTTCGTTCACTGGACATAAGGTACGGATTCCCGTCCTTTCAGTATGAACATTCTTTACTTATTAGGATTCCCCGTATGCAGCCAACTGTTTTCCCGTAGTATAATTTACGTGTTTGATTGCTTATGTTTAATTAAGATTACCTATATCCATATACATGCATGACCAGTTTCACCTAGTTATGGAGGTACCATAACCATAACATTAGAGGCACTGATGTTATGACTTCATCACGGCTGAGTGATTGCTCGTGGCGTCCCTTCATCTTTTGGCCATTTATTTATATTTATCATGTGGGGCGTATGGGTGCATCCTAGTTACATGTTTTTATTCAGGATTTCATGGTGAATGTGGTGTGTGCCTTGCATCCTTCACAAGGAGCTGATCCCTCCTACCCAAGACCAATATATTAAATTAGAGGCAGCCCCTCTAATTTTCATGATGAGGTCACCCCTCCAAGTATTCATGCACGATGGATTTTCATGACCTATATTGGCTAATGGTAAAATATGTTAAATAGTTTTCATAAGATAAACATAAGGCTTTTCAAACAATAAAACCAGTTTTATGAACATGTTCCAGGTTTTCCAGGACTTATACATTTCCGCTGCTATTAAGTCTCTATTATGTTTTAGTCACTTATACTATGTCTATATCCGTGCACTGAGCGTTTTGCTCAGCCGTTACTTTCCTTTCCATGTCCCAAAACGGCAGGTACCCTATGGAAGACTCGAGCATTTGGAGGACGTGCATAGGATGGAAGCTGCTAGAGACTCCTTTTCCTTTTTGCCTTCATATACTTATGCTTGTTTAGTCTTTCATTCATTTCTTTTGGCTTTATTATGTTTTGGGCTTATGTTTGGGAACCGATGTTTGATTCTGGTTTTTCCCTATGGTCATGTATGTTTTAGTACATTTGCCTTGCATGCTTTGATGACACGCCATAATTACGCGTGACATTCCATTTATCAAAATGGGGTGTTACAATTATGGTATCAGAGCCAAGGCTTCGACCTGTAGGCTCTAAAACTTGACCTGTGACTAGTGGGTAGTCACCAGGAGCTTCCTAAGCCAACGTTTGTTATTCCACGTATTGATGTTTTCAGCGCATTGTTGTTTTAACCAAGATGTTTTCAGCACCTTGAGGTTTTAACCTTGATGTTTTCATCGATATTGTTTTACTAATATGGATGGACAACCGTCATTCATATTTAGTTATGTGTCATTGTTTCATGCATAATGTTCCTCGTGAACTGTGGCTATGTGGACTGAACCCCAGTAGTTCATAATTAGTCACATAAATTTATTTTTTCTGATAAGTTTTGACAGATGAGTTTCATTTATTTATGTTTCATGTATCATTGTTGCAGGGATTATGACTAAGTAATGGTTGGTACAGGACTGGCCCTATTTAGTCGCATGTGCTTTTATCGAAACTTTTAATTTTGGGACCGACCCATAGGCGTCCCCTCGCCATGTCTTATGTTTTGGAACCAACCCATAGGCGTTCCCTCGCACATATAAAGGTTTTATAAACTACATTACGCATTCATGCACTGTTTTCATGCATAAAATTTTTCTCATGATTTATTGGCATAAAATTTTTTTCTTGTCCCTTCATAAGTTACTATGTTTTTATGTCAAGTATGTTTTCATACTGTCATGGTTAACTTTGGTTTCATGCTGATTATGTTATACACTCCTTTATGATAGATCGTTTTATGTTCCTTCATGATAATTCCGTCTTCATGTTGATTACGTCTTATGCCTCTTTTGTTATTTATGCTTTCACGCAAGACATTGCTGGAATTTCATTGAATTCTGCTTTCATGATAGTCATGGTTGGTTTTCATTGATCATGCTGTCAGGCAAATCATCGTTGAATTTTGTGTAACCACACTTTAGCGTTTTTCTATGCAACCAGAATGAGGTATATACTGGCATTGCCAGGTTATCATGATGGTTTCCTAACCGTTTAACCGATATACTTTCTTTATATCATGATAAATGATCGACCCCATACCGATCATTTCATGTGCATTCCACGTGTACTCCACGTACAGTATTTCATGTGTATTACACATACCTTAATCCATGTGTATTTCACTTGCAATACTTTACGAGTATTCGCTAGTCGATTCTGAATCATCTCAGGCGTATTTTCAATTGCTGATATTCTACAAGATTGCTGATGCCGCTCATAACTTGGAGATGTTACTAAAGGTTGATGCTGCTGACGTTCGGAGACGCTACGAGATGCGGATACTGTTCACAACCTGGAGATCCTACAAGACGAAGACAAAGGCGTCGTAGAAAATCAATTGGACGAGAAGATGCTTCACCATAAGACTATTTCCATCAATCATTGTCCCTAATTCTTAGTTACATGTCACACGTCATTCGGCTGTCATTTCAGCCATATGAGTGCAAACCGGTACCAGCCGGCCACTCAGTTGAATATTTACATGAATCACGGTCATGAGAATGACCGTCATGGAACTGACAGACAAGACGATAGTAACCACTACTATGACAGAACTATCCTAGAAATCGCAACCGAGGCTCCGGCCGCGGACGTGATCAGACATACAAAGGATCAGTAGTCCAACCGATCCCCCAAGTCTGGCATAATAACCTAATATTGTAATTCTTTTGTTTTACGTCTCGAGACACATGTAAAGACATCAGTCAAGACACATGTCTCACGTATACTTTCTGAAGACACATGTCAAGACATCAGTCAAGACACATGTCCCACGTATACTTTCTGAAGACACATGTCAAGACATCAGTCAAGACACATGTCTCACGTATACTTTCTGAAGACACATGTCAAGACACCAGTCAAGACATATGTCATGCTAATAGTTCCAAGAAACGAGTCAAGACACATGACTCACGTCCAACTATAGAACATTTCTAAGAAATTCAGGGTACCCTCCGAGGGTATATCCATTTTGTTGTGCCATGTATTAATCAGGCCACAAGAATTTCAATACCATTACCGGCGCATCAGTGAGAACTGTCACGTTGCCGATGTCACTTTCATTCTTGTAACCATAAATCATTGATTCATTACCATGAAGGACGCCTTTCGTATTCCCACGTATACGAAGGTTTTCCTTCATCTTAGTGATGAGATCCAAGCTGCTAACGCATTTCCTCGGGCAGACACGAGTTGAATTTTATCCTAATTATGGACTATGAACAACACACCATGCTATGATTCATAATTATGTACAGTAATGTTCAGGCTCCTGAATACATTCAGCTTGATTTTCCATCGAGAAATCTGTACAAATTATCTATGCTTACAAGCATGTGCATTGTTAGCCATGGTCGCTAAATTTTCTAGCTGTCAGTAAGACACAACTACTTAAGTCCTTTTACGCATAACCAGTTGATTATTCTAAAATCTTCCCAGATATTCCAGAAGAACCTTCAAGGAGAAGAATGGTACCATGAGATTATGTGTCGAGTACCGTCGGCTTAAACAAATCACCATTCATGACCGTTATTCTCCTCCACGTATTGGCGACATGTCCAATCAACCGTATAGTGTTAATCACTTTTCCAAGAGTGAACTCATGATCATGCTGCCAAGAGTGACGAGAGAAAGAGCAGGACATGTCCATGACTGCTATTCGTACACGACTCGGTCATGCTAGATTTATGATTTTGAATTAGTCTCATCAATACTCCCACGGCATTATAAGAATGAGTTTCCATGAACTCATAGCAAATTCATCAATGTTTTCATTGAGGATAACCTGATTTCCTCTAAGCCTAGAGAAGAACAGGAAGACCATATCTGCACTATGTTGCAAATTCTATGACAAGAGAAATTTTACCCTAGAAATTTTTCCAATATCAATTCTGTTTGATTACGGTGACACACTGAATCACATGGGTTTCTATGGTTAATCTTACCATGACTCAGCTTATGCGTAAAGGAGAGAACCCTACACTACATTAGGTGTTCTAGAAAATCCTACGCTAGGAGAAGTCTAGATTCAGAGACTCAGAGTTTCGCAAACTCCTATGTATCAAGTTCTACGAAGCAAGATACAGTTACGTTCATATCTAGGTACCTGACATACCAACAGGTTAAGATAGGACACCAACAAACTAGGATGTTTTCATCATCTGAAATTGTGAATTGAAATGGGACAAGATCTCCACGGATTTTGGTTACCAGATTAACGCAAACTCAGAAGAAGCATGATGCTATCTGGGTTATTGCAAACAGTTTCATCAAGTCTGTAGAATCCTTACATCCGCAAGGATTGTAGAACCAACAGATTGATCGGACATGTTCCAGCCAAGGCTCGTCCAACCACTTGGTAATCCCTCAGCTATCGGGTCAGACAAAGATTCACAATTGTACTCCTAAATTACTTCACGTCTTCACTCTGATTCCACGACTTGCTTTCGCGCTCGCGTTCATGACACTATTCACGTTCATGATAGTATCGGGGCTTACAATTTTTTTTTTACGTTCATTTCGTTCTGGGGAGTTTTGCAAGAACTTTAGAGACCAGACCCAAGTTTAGTATAACTCTCCATCATTAGATAGACGTTTCACGTCATATTCCACGTCTCACCTTGTAGCGTTTGACGTTACCGCCATTGTATTCTATGATCACGATATGTTTCACATGTCATGTTCATTCCACGTTCCTCATATCATGATCAAGATATGTTACACATATCATGGATCACGATATGTTTAGTCATACTACACTCGCCATATATCCACGTAGCACGTTCAAAATTTTTTACGTATCACGTTCAAAATTTTTCACGTAATACGTTTCTTTATGTCTCGCGCATCGTTTCTAATTAACAGTTAAGTCAGACTGTCTTTCATCGTAAAGTTTCAGTTACTCTTACACGATTAATTCTTATTCCCTCGATCGAATTTAGGGGATCTACCTTACGTTGATAACCAAGAACTTCTTCGTATTCCAAGTCAAGGTCAGGAGGACCAAGACTTATCATTCGTGTCAAAATCTTATGAAGGAACCGTTCCAAGAGGGAAGCCACTTGGAAACGGACAAGTTCATCCGGACTTCTTATCCGTTTTTCTCTTATCGATTAGATATGTCCTTTCAGTCACGTCACGTTCCATGTCTTTTCAAGACATGTCACGTTCCACGTTCCCTTCTACCATGTCACCTTCATTTATGTTATTTTGCATACCTTTCCAGTCTGATTCGGGTATGTTTCGCTTCCAGTTACGTTATCTATAATTCGGGACGAATTATTCTTTTTAGGGGAAGAATTGTAAAACCCGCATGCTTTTACCATTAATAGTACCCTTAAGATCGTACGTACTAGATTTAAACTTTCCTAATATAGCATGATTACGATTACGTGTTAGGATTTTACGTATTACGTACGTGTTAGAACACGATAAGAATTTACTACGCACGAGCACGTAATAATTATTTGACAATAATTAATCACGAACATGCGATCAAGAAATCATGAACGTAATTAAAACACGAAATATTATTAATTACGTATATATATTTATTACGAGCGTAATTAAATATATTAGATCACGGTATTTACGTAACGAGAATACTTAAAACGCGAACACAAATAATCACGAACGTGTAACTTAACAACGAGACACGGAAAAAGGTACGGGTACCCCAAGTGGGGCCCCCTACCCGCGGCTACAAGGACAAATGGGCCAAGCCCATTTGTCAAATTTTACTAAAAGGGGTTTAAGGGATTTTCACTACACATTTACAATTACAAAAGATTTTTAGCAAAAACCTAAAAACCCTCCTTCCCTTTTTCTTTTTGTGCCGCCACCTTAAGAACACCACAAGGAGGTGGTTTGTGATCTTGGATCTTGAAAATTTAGTTGGTGATCGTGTTTGTTCTTCATCCTTTTAATCCACGAATTCGGTAAATCCTTTTTAAACCTTTTCTTTTGATTTGATCTTTTTATAAATCAAGAACATGTTATGTTTTTTTACAAAAACCTAATAATTAAACCTGGATCTAACATGATTTGGGGTTTAATAAAATCAAATGTATGTTTTAAGGGGTGTTTGTTTTTGGCTGCAGGCTGCACCAAACCCGAAGGGGTTTCGGTTTGGCCAAACCGACCACCACCAAGACCATACGGCCTTGGTTGGTGTGTGTGGGTCCCACGACAGCAGTAAGACACGGGGTACCTGATGAGATGGCATTTATACATGATCTCATCGTTCTTTTCGGGCTTAAAATGCATAAAAATGTCATAAAATACCATATATATGCTTGTGTTTGTCTACTTGTGTATTTTAGGTATGGATATCGTGAAAAAGACAAAAGATCACAAGATACAAGGAAAAACGAACACGAGAAACGAAGCCGTACAAAGAACCGAGCCCTAATCATGGAATTTTCATCAAAAACCCTTGAAGACTTGAAGACAAAACAAGATTGATCCTCAATTAATGAAGAAATGACACTTAAAACCCTTGTATATTAATAATTACAAGTTTGGTCCCTTAAGTTTGTCAAAATTGCAAAAAGGTCCTTCAAGATTGAAGAAATGGCAAGATTAGTCCCTCAACAATTTCAAATTGCCAATAATGGTCCCTCAACAAGTGAAAGACTCATTGAAGACCTTTGAAGATCAACATTGTCCAAGATTAGTCCTTGAAAAATCACCAAATCGCCTTTGAAACATCTTTATGGAAAGTTTGTGCCAAAATTGTCAAAGTGGGAAAGTTAATAACAAAGGAAGGGAGATTTTAGGCTGAAAATCTTTAAAAGCCAAAAATTCCAAAAGACAAGGACCAAAAGTGACAACTCCCAAACATTTAAATAAAAATGCGCCTAACACCCAACCCACCCCTATTTTCGGATCAAATGGGTAGTGTTCATCATTTTTTACTTCCCAGAAATTACCACCACAATTACTTGGGTAAAACCCAATTAAACTTGCACACACTTAATTCACACATGCCAAAACCCTTCCCACTCCTAAAAACCTGCATCCCACTCATATGCACCAAACCCCCAATTCCCCAATCCACCAATCACATCATTCCTTAGCCTCCAAGACTAGTGACGTGGCAAAATGGACGTCCAAGATGATATGCTTGCTCACAAAGCAAAATTTAAAGGCCAAGATCAAATGAGAGGACAAAATGCACTCAAGGGCACATTTGGGATTTTCTTATGATTAGGGTTTTATGTTTTTAGCCTTCTAGTATCTTCTTAGGACTCTATAAAAGGAGCTCACAACTTGTGTGAAGCCCTTGTTCCAGTTTCTAGTCTCTCACATGTAATTCCTTTTTAAAGAAATAAAAAGTTTGGTTTTTGAAATATTCAAGTGTAATTCCTTTTTTATTGTTTTTAAAAGTTTGTGTGTTGTGAGGAGATTGATTCTGAGTTCCACTTTTATTTGGTTAAGCAACTTTGATTTTCAAAGTTGTTTAAGGTTTTGAGATTTTGAGAGATTTTGGTAAAATCTTCTCAAAAGGTATTTTGGTGTTTATGGTTAATGTTATTGGTGATTTAAGTGTTATAGAAACATTTTAAGAAGATTAAAAAGGTTTTGGAAGAGTTTTAAAAAGAAAAAAAAAAGAATCATATCATTTCATATTATTTTTGTTCTTGTTTCTTTGTTTTGTGTTCAAATAGGTTGAAGGCTTGTTGATTTGGTTCAGCTCCAACCCGGGTTGGATTGGAGGAGGATTTTCATCCTCTAGGTTCTTGGATGTAAGAACCTAAGGTATCTTCCTTTTACCTTGAAAAAGCTCAAAAATAGCTAGTTGTATGATCTTAAGTGATTTGGTGATTAAGTGTGTTTATATTGCATGATTTGTGTTCTAGTGTGTATGTTTACATGTTAGATGCACTTGGAATCAATTTGGTAGCGTTTGTAAGCATGTTGGTATGTTAAAAGTTGGTTTTTAGATTTTAAAAGGGTGTTTGGCAACAGGTTTAAGCAGGACATCTAGATTTGTTTTGATAATTAAAAGGTGTTAGATTGCTTGTTTAAGGTTGATTAAGGTTATTAGTAAGTAGTTAATTAGTTTGGAACAAGATTTGAACAAGTTTGTTGAGTTTAAAAAGTAAAAAGGGTGTTAAAAATCTGCATATTGCTAATTTGCTTGATTTGTGATGAACTTTGTGCATGATCTTTGATTGTTGATCTTTGATTCTTGTTGTTATTTGTGTGTTACTTGACTCCTTGAGCTTCAATAAGCTCAAGGGTGCCCAATTGTCCAAATAATCACCAAACAAAGCACATTGCCAAGTCCTCTTGGTCAAGAACTTAGCATAACCTGCTAGTGTTCAGAATTCAACTGGCACGTCACACAAGTTGCGGCGCAAGACCAAAGTGTTGCGGCGCAACACAAGGAGCTGCAGATTTTGGATTTCCCGTTTCACTTGTTGCGGCGCAAGGAATAAACGTTGCGGCGCAACTGAAGGTTCTGCTGATCTTGGGTATCTCGTTTCACACGTTGCGCCGCAAGACCCAAGCACTGCGGCGCAAGACAGTGTTTTAATATTATTTTATTAATTAATTTTCAAAATTTTATTTTTCTTTCTTTTTTCATTTTTTCTAGGTTCTTTGTCATTGATTAGGACTATTTCCATTTTTAGATTATTTTTATAACTTTTAGATTTATTTTTATAATTATTTTAAGTTTAATTAGTTTTTAATTATTTTAAATCATTTTTTGAGTTTTAAAAATAGCTTTAATAGGTTTTAATTTTTAGAAAATTACTTTTTAGTCTTCTAATAATATAAGTTAAGTAATTGTTCAATAAAATCATATTTTTGACATTTGAATTAATTAAATTTAATTTTAGGGCTTTAATTAGCATTTAAAATTAATTATTTAATTAATAAAAGGTTATAAAATATCTTTATTGGATTTTTGTCTTTATTTATATTATTTTAGACTTGTTTTAGTCTTTTTAATCTTTTTCTTGATTGTGTTTTTGGTTTTAATAATTTTTAATTTTAGTGGTTTTTCTACGGTTTTACGTTTTCATTTTTTACGTCATAGTATAATTTCCAAGAAACCGTCATTCCATCTCATCAATATTAATCTCAAAGAAATACAAGTTAATTCACAACACCATACCTCCTTGGGAAACGAATCTTTCATCTCTTTTAAGTGATTGTGGGTCATTAGTGTTGATTTTTCCTAAAATCATCACTTAATACTTTCCGCTATTTTACGCTCTTTGTTTTCCTAAACAAGAGTTGTATTTTACTACAATCATTTTTGGCGCCGCTGCCGGGGAGGTGTGTCGTGATTTAATTTGGAAAATTTTGTTTTTGATATTATCCAAAATAGTATTTGTGTTAAGTGGAACTCCCTTAACACGTATTATCGGTTTTCTCGGTTTTTCTTTGTGAATATTATTAATATATTGTATTAAGTATCACAATAAAAATACAATATCTCCAAAAGTGTGAAAACACAACCTTGATTCGGGATTTCATCACTCGATCATTGTATTCGAATCTCAAACAAAAAGAAAAGGCAAAAATAGATAAATACTTTCGAGAAGCTCGATTTTGAAAGATACGAACTATAAGGTGGGTATAAGGCGGGTATTATAAAATATACCCTAAGGAAAAAGGCTCTTAAGTGCTTCGCGCCGCCTCGTTTCCCCGCTTGCTTGTGAGTATTTTGAGATTGAAAGCTAATCGAGGGTTTTGCCGCCCAAAGTATTAATACGTATACTATATTTGCTTGGTTTTCTTTGTGATTAAACCCTCGTGAACAATTTGGTTTTCACCAAAGTTCTAAAGTCATTCGAAGGCGTTCACTCCACGTGATCGTTTTCATTCCTTTGAGGCTTCTTTAATCAAGAGTTTGATTCGAGGAGAGATTTTGTAGATTGTTGTCTACGTAATACACCAAAAAACCAAAAAAATTAAATATCATCAAAAACACAAAAAAAATTGAAAATCCACAAAACAACCAAAAAGAATCTTCTTTGCTCACCTCCCATTCTTCGTGAAGTTTATGATCACTCGTAACCAAGCTAAACGAGCTCGTAAACGTCTTCAAAAGCAAGCCAATCAATCGTTGATTGTTGAAGAACCTCCAATTGTTGAACCTATTATAGAACAAGAAGTCGTAATGGCTAATCGTACTATGATGGAGTTGCTACAAGCACCCACCGAGGGTTTTGGAGAGGCAATTGTTATTCCCGCCATCCTTGCGGAGAATTTCGAAATTAAGACGGGTTTAATGTCGATGCTACAAGCAAACAAGTTTCGAGGTCACGAGAAAGACAACCCGCATTACCATATTAGGAATTTCAACCGTCTCACCGCCACTAGCAAATTCAAAGATGTTCCGCATGACGCCATTAAGATGATGTTGTTTCCATACTCGTTGGATGGTCCCGCAAAAATTTGGCTCGAGAAAGAACCGCCAAATTCGATTTTGACATGGGCCGATCTCGTTTCTAAGTTTGTGAACAAGTTTTTTCCACCATCGAAAACAACACACTTAAAAAATGAGATTTCACGATTTGTACAACGTAACAATGAAAGTTTTTCAATGGCATGGGAACGATTTAAGGAGATGTTACATGAATGTCCTCACCATGATTTTTCGGAATTGCATCAAATAGATACTTTTTATAATGGGCTTAATGATCATGAACGAGATTATTTGAATGCCGCCGCGGGTGGTAATTTTTTGTGCAAGACGACAAATGAGGCTTTACAAATCATTGAAAATCGATCTAAGGTTTATAGCCCTCGTAACACACCGAGTGTTGCCAATATGGGTTCGTCATCGTCATCACAATCGTCTCGTAGCATTAACGCCTTACATGATGAAGCTAATGAGGAAAATCGGTTTTTTGATAGATTTGCTAATCTAATGTCCCATTGGAAGGCTCAAGAAGCTTCCAATTCCGCTTCGGTTAAAGCGGTTGCTAAGAGTTGTTTATCGTGTGGAGGAGCTCATGATTTATCCGAGTGCATTACCGCGGATGGTAACACTTCGAGTGCTTATGTAGCAACGGGAACTTACAACCAAAACGGCCAAGGTTCCCGCCAAAATCAAGCTCCACCAAATCAAAATGTTAACAATTATCGAAACAACAACCAAGGTAATTACCAAGGCAACACACGCAATTACAACAAAGGGAATTATCAAAGTGGGAATGGACAAATCTCTAATCAAAACCAAAACCGTGATTTTCAAAATACTACACAAGGTTTTCAAAATGCTCACACGAAAAATTTGCAAGGAGAATTTTTAGATTATGCAAAAGCAAATGATGCTAAGTTTGATAACATGCAACGTGAGATGATTAGCTTAAGATCCGAGTTGAAAAACGAGCTTAAAAATGAACTTGCTAATGAACTTAAAACTCATGCAAATAAAATGGAAGGAAACGTCCAACGTCTTCAACAAAACCAACAAAAGATGGAATTAGGACAACATGAGATTAAGCAAGAGTTATTGAAAGCGGATGCTAGGCAATCTAAATTTGAGGACCGAATGGCTAAGATGTTTGAAGCAATCATGTGTAAGCCCTCTTCTTCGGGTGGTCTTCCTAGTGATACCATTAACAACCCGAGGGGAGAATTGAAGGTTATTACTACCCGAAGTGGTAAAACTTTCAAGGAACCAATCTCTCGTCCAAGTACTTCTACGGAGAAGGAAATCGAGAAAGAACCCGAGGTGATGGTCGAAAAGGAGCACATTACAATCCCACGAAGTACCGCTCATACCACACCTACGGTTATACCAATACCAAGTATGGAACCCGAGATTCCAAGGCCGTTGCCTAATGACCAACCCACACCACCTTTACCCTACCCTTCGAGACGTAACAAAGAAAAAGCACAAGAAAGGAACAATTATCAATTTGAGCTATTTATGAAAATGTTTCGTGATTTGCATTTTAACATAAGTTTTGCCGATGCTTTAATCATGATGCCTCGATTCGCCGCAAACTTCAAAAGTATGCTAAACAACAAAGAGAAGTTACAACAAACGTCTAGTTGTTCATCGGTTTTTCTAAGCCGCATACCACAAAAAGTCGGTGATCCCGGTAAATTTTTGATTCCGTGTGCTATACAAGATATGGAGGAATGCTACGCCTTGGCCGATCTTGGCGCTAGTATTAATTTAATGCCTCTCGAGATTTTCAAATCGCTTTCGCTTCCGGCTCTTACTCCTTCGAACATGTCCATCGAGATGGCCGATCATTCTACGATTATGGCATGTGGAGTAGCCGAGGACGTTTTCGTTAAAGTCGGAAAGTTTTACTATCCCGTTGACTTTATCGTTGTAGATATTCCCATCGATCGAAAAGTTCCTCTCATTTTGGGTCGTTCATTTTTGGATACATCAAGAGCACTTATCGATGTTCATGCTCGAAAAATCACCCTTCGTTTCAATGAAGAAGAACTTGTCATCAATGCAACACAAAACTCCAATCTTTCTCATGTATATTCTATTGCAACTTTAAACCATGGTGACTCGACCAATGTCATTTGCAAAGAATTTTCACCAAGAGTTTTAGGGAATGTCTCCAAAAACAATTTACCATTTCCTCCGCCGGTGGAGGTTATGAGTGTAAAGCCTACAAAGAAGAAACCATCAATACTTGAATCGAAAAATCCTTCACCTTCATTCTTGAAAAGTGTTGATAAGTTGCCGGTTTCTATGGAAGATCTTTCGGATGATGAATTTATGGACCCCGATGGGGAGGTTTTCTTCGTCGATAAACGTTTTGAGAACTTGCCACCACCAAAACCAAAACGGTTTCAAAATGTGAGAATTTTTAGTGTAACTAACATCGTCTTAGAAACACCGAATATTTTCAACATAATCAAAAAGGGTTTTCATAAGGAGAGTTTAAAAGATAACAAAGGAAAAGATCTTAAATGTGATTTAATTGATTTTTCTACAAATCTAACTCCGTCATCACCACGTGTTTTGAGTACTACAAACTCGTCTACTCCTTTTGACGATGTTTTGTGTGGTTCTAGTATGGGGGAAGCCCCTTATGTTCCCTCATCCTTGTCCACTGAGGACGAGATATTCGATCCCGGAATTTCATGTAAAGGGAAATCTCGGTCTTCCACCGATGCAATAAATGGAAACTATATCTATTTGCTTGGTGCGAGTCTACCTCGAGTAGCTCAAACGTTTGTCTTACCAATTGTCTCACCCTTCTACTTCTTATCTATTTTCTTCAAACTCTTTGAGTTTATGGCACATGTTCAAGTGGTGTTGAATTGTTTTTTCCATGAAAACGAGAACGCCATCTTCGACCCCGGTATTTTGCATCATCTAAGGACTTAGTCCTTTATACCGGTTGCTTTTTGGGCCTTGTTTATCATGTAAGCCCCATCAAAAATTTGACCACACCATGAATTTCCCTAAATGTTCACATTTTAAGGGGATCGAGTCGAGCTCATGACTCGGTAATCAAAAACGAGGTGCCTCGTGGGGGAGATCCCATGCTTATCTTTATGCTTTATGTTCACTAATAAGGGGACTTGTACCCTTCCAACTCGTTGTCTCGTGGTTGTTTGTGATTGTGTTATCTAGATCATCATCATCGTCTACGATTGAAGACTCTCGTGTTCGTTTACGTGAGCCTCCATCGTTCGTTTGAAGAAGTTTTTCACGATTCCATGACATATCCTTTATTGTTCTAACAATTATCTTTTAGCATAATTAATAAACGGCTTTAGATATATTGTTGATCACCCTTTCCATGCTAGATCCTAAGCATTCGATTCTTCGTCTCTACTATGGGGGTGCTCCACCTTTAGACTCGAAACATTGAGGACAATGTTTACTTTTAGTATGGGGGGGTGAATAGGTACTTGCTTTGCTACGCCCTCACGTTTTCCAACTTTTAATGTTTTGTTTTGCTAATAAGGCTAAAAATGGCCAAATTTTTTAAAATTTTTCTTAGTTTTCATAAGTGTTTTTAAGACACGAATGTATATTTTCCGATGGGTAGAATAAGAGTTAATTTTTGACTTGATGGGCATTTGGAGCCATTTACATTCCTTAACCCGCTCAATTCAAGTTTTGCTAGACTTTTATATAGGGAGCTTTAAAACGCGAAAGTCTTAATTCATACGGATTAAGAACAAGAACTTTTCGCAAGTTCCTATAATTGATTCTAGAAAGTCACTTATCAAGGGAACTTTAAAACGCATTCTCTAAACTTGAAAAAGTCCAAGAAAGTGCAAGATCCTATAGGTGGCTTGAAAACCCAAAACTTTGATTTGATATAGTCTTAATGAAAGCTAATCCAAATTTGGCTTAATTTTGACTTGCACGGCTAAGTATTCACGAGTCTCTTTAATTAGAGGTCTTTAAATAGTGAAGAACGAGAAATGATAGAGTTAGACAAGTGATCATGCTAAACGTAGAACATGAAAGTGTTCTTTCAAAAACTCATATGTTTTTAATTGTGGCTTTTTCTTCCCATAAGATCAATGCATTAGGAATAAAACATAATTGCAATAAGTAAGGTCGTACGATTTGAAAGGTTACTTAGCCTCTAGCGCAAGATCGTTTAAAAGTTGCTCGGGGTTGAATAGAGTTCATAGCCAAGGCATAACTTATTGAAGCGGGACGCGGAGATTGGCGATCATCCAAAAAGGCCCTAACAAAGCATGAGGAGCTCTATTTTTGCTAAAGATCCAAAGATGATGTGAAGTATCATTGTTCCAAAATCAATATGAAGGATCGAGACACACGACGAGAAGCTATTACTCCCCTAAAGAATGGAGAAAGTCTATCCAAAAAGACCCTAACAAGGTATGAGGATAAATATATCCAAGTCCGAAAAGGAGGCGGATCGTTGTATATCAAAATCCAAAGTAAAGATTGAAGAAAAATGATGAAGTCGTGGTCCTATATGAAGAATCTCTCAAAAACGTCAAGTGAAGAAAATCCAAATATATGAAGAGAAGACCATAATTTCGAGAACGTCTTCCCAAGATTTGAAGTATGAAGTACATGCCAAATATCGGTCCGAGAAAGGTCTCAAATCGTGAAACGAGTTATGCCAAGATATGAACTTAAGGAGATACACGAGAAGCCGTTTTAAAAGATTTTGTCCTTCGGCTAACTATTGATCAAATCATGCTACTTTGCTTTCGGACTAATAACTACTCAAATAAGTCAATATGAATCACTTGTGATCCATGACAAATAGATAAAAAATGCTAGTAACCCATTTCCTTTTATAATAACTAGGATTGCGGGGAGAAAAAGTATTACACAATTTGGACGTATGAGTAGTGTTAGCATTGTGACTTGTACCAACAATGATCTTGTTTTTGCACTTAGCATGGAATGTATGACAATCAAGGATGACGAAGTTTACTCTAAGGGACATTGACTTGTTTCTATTCTTTGACCCTAAAAGTCACATTTTGGTGATGAAAATCATACATTATGTCTTTACACAATCTCGTAGTATGTTGCAAGTCTTTTACTCTTCAATAAAGGTTAATAAAAATGAACTTTGGTGATGCTTAGATACTTTATTCTAGCATTGCGTGAGGGCACGGCAATGGCTTAGTATGGGGGAGTGATGAGATGGCATTTATACATGATCTCATCGTTCTTTTCGGGCTTAAAATGCATAAAAATGTCATAAAATACCATATATATGCTTGTGTTTGTCTACTTGTGTATTTTAGGTATGGATATCGTGAAAAAGACAAAAGATCACAAGATACAAGGAAAAACGAACACGAGAAACGAAGCCGTACAAAGAACCGAGCCCTAATCATGGAATTTTCATCAAAAACCCTTGAAGACTTGAAGACAAAACAAGATTGATCCTCAATTAATGAAGAAATGACACTTAAAACCCTTGTATATTAATAATTACAAGTTTGGTCCCTTAAGTTTGTCAAAATTGCAAAAAGGTCCTTCAAGATTGAAGAAATGGCAAGATTAGTCCCTCAACAATTTCAAATTGCCAATAATGGTCCCTCAACAAGTGAAAGACTTATTGAAGACCTTTGAAGATCAACATTGTCCAAGATTAGTCCTTGAAAAATCACCAAATCGCCTTTGAAACATCTTTATGGAAAGTTTGTGCCAAAATTGTCAAAGTGGGAAAGTTAATAACAAAGGAAGGGAGATTTTAGGCTGAAAATCTTTAAAAGCCAAAAATTCCAAAAGACAAGGACCAAAAGTGACAACTCCCAAACATTTAAATAAAAATGCGCCTAACACCCAACCCACCCCTATTTTCGGATCAAATGGGTAGTGTTCATCATTTTTTACTTCCCAGAAATTACCACCACAATTACTTGGGTAAAACCCAATTAAACTTGCACACACTTAATTCACACATGCCAAAACCCTTCCCACTCCTAAAAACCTGCATCCCACTCATATGCACCAAACCCCCAATTCCCCAATCCACCAATCACATCATTCCTTAGCCTCCAAGACTAGTGACGTGGCAAAATGGACGTCCAAGATGATATGCTTGCTCACAAAGCAAAATTTAAAGGCCAAGATCAAATGAGAGGACAAAATGCACTCAAGGGCACATTTGGGATTTTCTTATGATTAGGGTTTTATGTTTTTAGCCTTCTAGTATCTTCTTAGGACTCTATAAAAGGAGCTCACAACTTGTGTGAAGCCCTTGTTCCAGTTTCTAGTCTCTCACATGTAATTCCTTTTTAAAGAAATAAAAAGTTTGGTTTTTGAAATATTCAAGTGTAATTCCTTTTTTATTGTTTTTAAAAGTTTGTGTGTTGTGAGGAGATTGATTCTGAGTTCCACTTTTATTTGGTTAAGCAACTTTGATTTTCAAAGTTGTTTAAGGTTTTGAGATTTTGAGAGATTTTGGTAAAATCTTCTCAAAAGGTATTTTGGTGTTTATGGTTAATGTTATTGGTGATTTAAGTGTTATAGAAACATTTTAAGAAGATTAAAAAGGTTTTGGAAGAGTTTTAAAAAGAAAAAAAAAAGAATCATATCATTTCATATTATTTTTGTTCTTGTTTCTTTGTTTTGTGTTCAAATAGGTTGAAGGCTTGTTGATTTGGTTCAGCTCCAACCCGGGTTGGATTGGAGGAGGATTTTCATCCTCTAGGTTCTTGGATGTAAGAACCTAAGGTATCTTCCTTTTACCTTGAAAAAGCTCAAAAATAGCTAGTTGTATGATCTTAAGTGATTTGGTGATTAAGTGTGTTTATATTGCATGATTTGTGTTCTAGTGTGTATGTTTACATGTTAGATGCACTTGGAATCAATTTGGTAGCGTTTGTAAGCATGTTGGTATGTTAAAAGTTGGTTTTTAGATTTTAAAAGGGTGTTTGGCAACAGGTTTAAGCAGGACATCTAGATTTGTTTTGATAATTAAAAGGTGTTAGATTGCTTGTTTAAGGTTGATTAAGGTTATTAGTAAGTAGTTAATTAGTTTGGAACAAGATTTGAACAAGTTTGTTGAGTTTAAAAAGTAAAAAGGGTGTTAAAAATCTGCATATTGCTAATTTGCTTGATTTGTGATGAACTTTGTGCATGATCTTTGATTGTTGATCTTTGATTCTTGTTGTTATTTGTGTGTTACTTGACTCCTTGAGCTTCAATAAGCTCAAGGGTGCCCAATTGTCCAAATAATCACCAAACAAAGCACATTGCCAAGTCCTCTTGGTCAAGAACTTAGCATAACCTGCTAGTGTTCAGAATTCAACTGGCACGTCACACAAGTTGCGGCGCAAGACCAAAGTGTTGCGGCGCAACACAAGGAGCTGCAGATTTTGGATTTCCCGTTTCACTTGTTGCGGCGCAAGGAATAAACGTTGCGGCGCAACTGAAGGTTCTGCTGATCTTGGGTATCTCGTTTCACACGTTGCGCCGCAAGACCCAAGCACTGCGGCGCAAGACAGTGTTTTAATATTATTTTATTAATTAATTTTCAAAATTTTATTTTTCTTTCTTTTTTCATTTTTTCTAGGTTCTTTGTCATTGATTAGGACTATTTCCATTTTTAGATTATTTTTATAACTTTTAGATTTATTTTTATAATTATTTTAAGTTTAATTAGTTTTTAATTATTTTAAATCATTTTTTGAGTTTTAAAAATAGCTTTAATAGGTTTTAATTTTTAGAAAATTACTTTTTAGTCTTCTAATAATATAAGTTAAGTAATTGTTCAATAAAATCATATTTTTGACATTTGAATTAATTAAATTTAATTTTAGGGCTTTAATTAGCATTTAAAATTAATTATTTAATTAATAAAAGGTTATAAAATATCTTTATTGGATTTTTGTCTTTATTTATATTATTTTAGACTTGTTTTAGTCTTTTTAATCTTTTTCTTGATTGTGTTTTTGGTTTTAATAATTTTTAATTTTAGTGGTTTTTCTACGGTTTTACGTTTTCATTTTTTACGTCATAGTATAATTTCCAAGAAACCGTCATTCCATCTCATCAATATTAATCTCAAAGAAATACAAGTTAATTCACAACACCATACCTCCTTGGGAAACGAATCTTTCATCTCTTTTAAGTGATTGTGGGTCATTAGTGTTGATTTTTCCTAAAATCATCACTTAATACTTTCCGCTATTTTACGCTCTTTGTTTTCCTAAACAAGAGTTGTATTTTACTACAATCAGTACCCCGAGTTGGTTCGGGGTACGGTGTCGATTTCATGTCCGGTTCATTGTTTTTAGTTTGGATCCGGTTCATGGTGTATGCTTAGTTTTTTTTATGCTTATGATCTTATGTTAAAAATTATATTAATAAAATGATATGATTATTTTAATAACATGACTTAGGTTATTTTAATTAGTATAATCATGAAATTAATTAACCTAAGTATTTTATATTTTTGACTTATAATTAATTAATTATTAAAAACCATGAATATAATTAATTAATTAACATGACTTAGGTTATATTATTAATATATAATAATACAAGTTTTAACCTAATTATTTAACTTTATTTAATTAAAAATATGTTATACTTTAATTAAATATTTTAACCTATAGTTTAATTTAATTACATGAAATAATTATTAAACTATACATTATATCATATGACTTAGAAAATAATCTTGAAAACACTTAGGCTTATATACTTAGCTTATTTAACCAGCTTATTTCTAATTATAGAAACTTTCTATTTTTAGAAACTTAATTAAATAAGGCAGCTAATCTATTTATGGAAACCTTCTATTTTTAGGAACTTATTTATTTCAGGCAGCTAATCTATTTATGGAAACTTATTTAATTAAGGCAGCTGATCTATTTATGGAAACTTTCTATTTTTAAAAACTTATCTATTTTAAGCAGTAAATCTATTTTTGGGAACTTTCTATTTTTGGAAACTTTCTATTTTTAGAAACTTTCTATTTTTGGAAACTTTCTATTTTTGATAACTTTCTATTTTTGAAAACTTTCTATTTTTGGAAACTTTCTATTTTAGGAAACCTGCTATTTTTGGAAAGTTACTTATTATTACATAGTAAGTATAATAACACATGAAATTCCAGAAATACTTAATCAGATTAAACAGGATATAAGATAAACACGGTTTAAGGCTTTAAAACAGTAAAACATGGTAAGAACACATAAAATAAGCTAAGACATGATATAAAACCAGCTTCGTATTTAGTAAGCAGATACTTATTCATGTATGTATTTCTGTAGCACTAGTGATTCGGAGGTAGGATTCCTCTCAGTTCATCTTCTTCGTTCACTGGACATAAGGTACGGATTCCCGTCCTTTCAGTATGGACATTCTTTCCTTATTAGGATTCCCCGTATGCAGCCAACTGTTTTCCCGTAGTATAAGTTACGTGTTTGATTGCTTATGTTAATTAAGATTACCTATAGCCATATACATGCATGACTAGTTTCACCTAGTTATGGAGGTACCATAACCATAACATTAGAGGCACTGATGTTATGACTTCACCACGGCGGAGTGATTGCTCGTGGCGTCCCTTCAGCTTTTGACCATTTATTTATATTTATCATGTGGGGCGTATGGGTGCATCCTAGTTACATGTTTTTATTCAGGATTTCATGGTGAATGTGGTGTGTGCCTTGCATCCTTCACAAGGAGCTGATCCCTCCTACCCAAGACCAATATATTAAATTAGAGGCAGCCCCTCTAATTTGCATGATGAGGTCACCCTCCAAGTATTCATGCACGTTGGATTTTCATGATCTATATTGGCTAATGGTAAAATATGTTAAACAGTTTTCATAAGATAAACATAAGGCTTTTCAAACTATAAAACCAGTTTTATGAACATGTTCCAGGTTTTCCAGGACTTATACATTTCCGCTGCTATTAAGTCTCTATTATGTTTTAGTCACTTATACTATGTCTATATCCGTGCACTGAGTGTTTTGCTCAGCCGTTACTTTCCTTTCCATGTCCCAAAACGGCAGGTACCCTAGGGAAGACTCGAGCATTTGGAGGACGTGCATAGGATGGAAGCTGCTAGAGACTCCTTTTCCTTTTTGCCTTCATATACTTATGCTTGTTTAGTCTTTCATTCATTTATTTTGGCTTTATTATGTTTTGGGCTTATGTTTGGGAACCTATGTTTGATTTTGGTTTTTCCCTATGGTCATTATGTTTTAGTACATTTACCTTGCATGCTTTGATGACACGCTATAATTACGCGTGACATTCCATTTATCAAAATGGGGTGTTACAAGTTAAGACTCTATTTTTGGACCTAAATCTATTCACGCATAAGTCAAAGATGTATACTCATGATCATTAAGACAAAAATAAAATATAAGATATACGAATTAGGAATAAGGGAGTCTAAGTACGTAATTAACACTCATGAGTAATGATTGTGTTGCTAACTTATAATGACAATGATCTCGTTACACGCTTAGCATGGAATCCAGTGAAAATCAAGGATGATGAACTTATCTCTATGAGGCATTCACATGTTCTTATTCTTTGACCCTAAAAGTCACTTAATCGTGATGAAAACAATACATTATGTCTAAAACACGTGTAGTAGTTTATTTAAATTTTCGTTTCAATAAATGTCACATAAAAAAGAATTTTGGAATTGCTATGATACTTAATTCTAGCATTGCGTGGGGACACGGCAATTGTTTATTATGGGGGAGTGTTGAGACTGCAATTATACATAGTCTCATCGTCCAAATCGGGCTTAAAATGCTTAAAATATCATAAAAATACCCCAAAATATGCTTGTGTTTGTTCATTGTGTATTTTAGGTACGGATATCGTGAAATCAACAAAAGATCACAATAATAAAGCAAAAACGAACACGGGAAACGAAGCCGCACAAAGAACCGGACCTGAGAAATTAATTTCCAAAAATACGCTTGAAGTTTGAAGATTTGGCAAGAATGGTCCTCCAAGTTTGAAGACTTGTCACTTTTGACCTTGCAAATCTCAAATATTGCAAGTTTGGTCCCTAAGTTTCAAGATTTTTCCTAAATGGCCCTTGAAGATTTCTATTATTGCATGAATGGTCCTTGTGTAAAGTTATTATGAATAATGGTGCCAAAAATGACAAAATGAGGAAAGTTATAACAAAGGAAAAAGAGTTGATAGCTGTTGAAACTTCAATTGACAGAACTATGGAAGAGGAGGGGTCTGTTTAGCCATTACCATAACCCACACCCGGTTTTTACTAACCAGTACCCAACCAAACCCACCAAAAGCCCAAACACAAAGCCCAAAACACCCTTTACCCGGCCCTGGTCAACACCACAGTCAACACCCCATCCCATGTCACTTTTCCACTAATACCCAGATTATTATTTAATTACAATTCAAAAAATTATTTTCTAAATAATAAAACCGGGTAACACCCCCCCTAAACACCCAAGCTTGATCAAACACCTAATCATATATTCCATCAACCCTAAAAATTGGTAGAACCAATTAGGTGATTTACCACATCTTAATCAAAGTTTATATGGGGGTTTTGATCACACCCTAACTACAAACACACCCACATGTTATACCCAGCTCCAGCTCATGTGAAGGACCCCACAACAGCTCCCCTGTACCTCCATTTTTAACAACAAAGGAATCCAAGCAGAGATCAAACGGCTAAGATGGATTTCTTGTCCTCTACTTTTCATCCAACGCCCCTCATCATAAACAACTGGCACAAGGATTCAGAAATCACGGGACAAGCTTTGACGAAATTCAAACTTGAAGACCTCCAAGGGAAATCCTAACAAATCTTAGAACTAGGGTTTCTGATTTCACATTGTATTCTAGAAACTTTATAGGATTTCTATAAATATGGTCGATATTTGACCGTATTTTCTTGTTCCAGCATTGTTTTTATAATTTTTATAAATTTAATGAAAGTTTGTTTTAATCTTATAAACTTGCTATGTTCCATTAATTTATCTTGCCTTAGTTAATTCATTTAGTTTTAAACAAAGTGTAGTGTAAACTTTTTATCAAAATCCTTTTCTTGTTTCAAAGATTTTCTTGGCAAAAAATAGGTTTTGAGAACCATGAAACTCTAGCCTAAGATCAAATTGAAGTGACAACCAATCTTTGTTTTTGGAGTGAGATTCGTGTTATATTCTTGTTGTTTGGTTCCAAAGATTCTTCTCAAACTTTTAAGTTTACTAAGATTTTTGAAAAAAATTCCTTAGTTACTTTTCTGTTTAACAGCTTATTGTCATAAGCTCACCAATAAGCTCACTGAAACTGAGCTTATTGGTTGGTTTATTGGCTTGTTTTCCTTTTGTGATTGAGTTAGCAGGTACCCACAAGAAGTGTGCACTCAACAAATATTCTTTCCTTACTTTTGAAGATATTTGTTCCTTTTCTTTCATCTACGTTCAACAAGCTCATCTCATCCTTTGTTATAAGCTTCAAAAAACAGCTAGTAGGAAGGCATCAGGCGGTGTTCTTGCCTTGAACAAGGGCAAGGCATGTAAGTGGATTGAACCCCTCTTGTATTTTTTTTACTTGTCTATTTGTGATTTGGTGAATTTCTGGATGAACTGTATGTTGATGTTAGTTTATAGTCTAAGTGGTATTAATTGTGTGTTCTTACTATGTTCATGTTTATTTTAGTATGATTTGTCATTGATTTGGATAAGTTTCTTTGTAATTTTCATTTTAGAGTTCTTAAGGGGTGTTTGGTTGAGTGGATTAAAGGCGTGTAAGGTGACATCATAAGCTTCCTTTTAAGCTGAGCATTCCCTTTTTATCTTACTATTGTAGTTTAAGTTTTGTAGTGCTTAAGGTAGTCACATTAAACACTTGCAATTTTAACTTTTAGACTTAAGTAGGAAAAATCTGTATAAGGGGTAAAACAAGGTATATTTAGTCATTTTTAGTCCACAAATTTTGTTCATTAGTTAGATATAAGGTTAGGGGTAGGGTTGTATGCCTTTGGATTGGACTTGTCAGGCTAAGGTGTTGGTTGTAAGTCGCCAAAGTTCACACATTAGCCAAGTAGACCAGCAAGTATCACTTTGTTTATACCTGATACATTGGTAGGATCTTAAGTCTTAATTTGATATTTTAGGGTATTGTCACTAGGTCATTTAGATAGAACAAGTTAGGTATTGCCTTAAAATAGCTGGTATTTAGGCTTTATGCAATTTTTGGTGGTCAAAAGTACATTGTAAGCTCATTGATTAAGTCTTAGAAGCCACAAGACCCTATTGACTGTGATCAATTAAAGTGTTAGCTTGATTTGAGAATTTTGTGTGTTGTACCTGTTTATTTCTTGCTCTATATTGACTCCCCACACCTCAATTGGTGTGAGGGTGCCTTTTGTTACCAAAGATAACAAGTAAACAAGCTCAAATCGACCCATCATCACTTTTTGTGATCCACCAGTGGGAACCAAGTTCCCACTGCTTGTTCTTTTTTTCCACTGCCAAGCTAAAAGACAAAGACATTCACATGTCACTTTCAGTTTGTTGTGTCTTTTGTCTTTAGTGCCTTTTTTTTAGCATTTTGCAAAATTTTCATTTTTTCTTGAGTTTAAATATTTATTTTAAGTTTTTTCAAAAAGTTTATTTTTAATTTACTATTCATTTGCTATTTTTAGAATCAATGCAATTTTAGTTAGTTTATTTAATTTCTATTTTTGTCTTTTAGTGCATAAAGTTAATATTTTTCAAATTTTCCAATTTTTTTAGTTTCATAAAAATGTTTTAAGATTTTTAGATTTAAAAGTTCACTGTTCAATCTTTTTACTTACTACCTCCGTCCCAAAATTATTGTCCACACACAAAAAACACACAGTTTTAGAAAAACATCACTTTTCAGCTTTCTCTCTCTAACTTTTTGAAGAATGACAGTTTTACCCTTAACTAATTAATTTTATACTTCTTTATTGTTTGTAATAATAATCTCAAGTGAGGGTAATATGGTAAACTCAAATAAAAATCTCTATTTAATTTTGGAAGTTTTGGAAGTGGACAATAATTTTGGGACAACCCAAAATGGAATAGTGGACAATAATATTGGGACGGAGGTAGTATTTTTTAGATTTAATTTTAGTTTAAATAGGTTTTAATATAAACTGTTTTTTTAGTAAAAAAATTTACTTTTTTCAACTTTTAAAATTTTTCTACTGTTTAGAATTATAATTTAGGATTTTTCAAACAGTAAGTTTATTTTTAACATTATTTTGTTATTTTTAATCATTATTTTAGTTCAAAAAGTGTTTTTAGCTTTTAAAAATTAGAAAAATAGTTTCTAAAATTTAAGAAAAGTACTTTTTAGTCTTTAAATAATATAAGTGAGATATTATTTTAATCAAATAATATTTTTGGCTTTTTCTTAATTATATTTAATTTTAGGGCTTTAATTAGCATTTAAAATTGAATATTTAATTAATAAAAGGTTTAAATATTTATTTATTGAATTTTTATTTTTATTTATATTATTTTAAACTTAGTTTTCATTTTTAATTAATCTTTAGGTTTAAGTTTTAATTTTGTCAGGTTTTACGTATTCATGTTCGCGTTTTACGTCATTATGTCGTAGTGCAATCGTAGTCGTAGCTCGTCTTTTAATTTTTTCTCTCTTAAAAACCAAAAACGACATTAATCCAAACTTTGATTTTATATAATTGGCACACAAATCATACACCTCCGCCAAGAACAAACTTGGACTTTTAGTCTTCACGGTTTTCCTAAACCGTGTCGATTAATACTTGCCTATAATACGTCTTTTTCCTAAAAGCGTGTTTTTACCGCAATTAGTGAAATTGTTGGGCCTATGAAAGTTTTAACTATGGCCCAGTCTAGATTTGTTTAATTAGACTAAGTGTTTGCTGATCGCTGAGAGGACCAGCGACAGAGACTAGACCAGTGGAAGGCAAAGCCTCAGCTGGCACACCAGGAACATTCAAGTCAAAGACAACGTCAGAAAAGTCGAAGACAATCTGAAGTCAGACTCACCAGCGATTATGGATAGCTGGGATGTTGAAGGAATGTACTGGTGTTCAAGTATCTCTGAGTTGACAACAGTCAGAGATCACTTAAGAACCCTAGAAGTCTGGGATAAGCAAAGCTTATCCAATCCTTTATAGTTTAGGCGGGAGAATCTACCAAGTGTTTTGAGCGGGACAAAACAAGAGGTTCAAGATAAAGCCTAGTACGACCTAGTGGGAAAAAAGGTGAAAAGTTGGCAGAACTGTTCACCTAAAGTTAGTTAAAGGTATGTCTCGATTTGGACATGAATTTAATACGTTGTACTCTTCCATTCAGAAGGTGACACGTATCAACTACTCCCACTAAGGAAGCAACCTCGTACACTATAAATAGGAGTGAGAAAGAAGAATTAACTCAACCCTTGTGCTTGGATAATTTATTAAGTTAATTCTCACCTTGGAACCGCTAAGCCCTCAGCTGTGTACCAGCGTCTCATTGGTTCCCTTGTAAACTTGTATCTCGAATCTAGTTTACTTGTTTCTAGGGTTCATACCTTGTTGTCAATCAACGAGTGTATTCATAGCACTTTGTAATACTTTGTTTATAATACTTAATAAATCATTACGCGTTTGAAAAGTATTTCATTGTGTTTCGTGGTTACAAGAGTAATAGTTTATCAACAATTGTCATATTAAGGGATTTTCAATTGGTATCAGAGCGGTTTGTTTATAAAACTTTTCATAAACCATTCTTGTTTTTAAAATCAAGATCTTAATATGGCTGATACTATACCTCCTCCACCGTTTGGTCAAACCAGTTTAGGTACCACCTCGACCACCATGCCGGCCACCACATCTACTACCATGCCTACACTAGTTGTAAGCACTGGTAATAATGATGATGACCTTCCCCAACTACTTGATGTTCGAGGGGGGTCACATGTGTCCAATGTACCAGCATTCGATGAAGAGGATTTCTCAAGTTGGAAAAGTGAATTTCTTATATATTTAGATGGTTTAGAACCCTTCTTGATAGAAATCTTAGAAAATGGTCCCTATGTACCACTGACCGTTTCCTCTACCCCTGAGAGACCCATTAAGAAACCTGTTAAGCAATGGTCTCCAGCGGATAGACGTCTGGCTAACCAGGACAAGAGACTCAAAAGTATCATAGTCTCTTGCCTACCTAAGAACATTATGAAGTCCATCATTAAATGCAACTCTACTAAGCAGATGTGGACTGGATTAGTTCTAGGGTATGAAGGTCCAGAGGAAACAAAAGAAACCAAAATACAAGCCCTTAGACTTAAGTTTAATGCTTTTAAAGCTTTGGAAACAGAAACTGTTGCACAAACCTATACTAGGCTTAAGATTTTGTTGAATGATTTAGGGAAAATGGAGTTGTTCTACCTAAGGCTGAGGTTAATGCTACTTTTGTCAATAACTTACCTAGAAAATGGCTTAGCCTAAATTAGACATTAAGAGCTAACAATGCTATAAAATATGATACTTTAGCCCTACTGTTTGGTAGATATAACTATGAAGAAGGGCTAACTGACTCCATTTATAAATCAGAGACTGACAGATTTACCACCAGTATCACTGGTTCAAAAGCTCTTGTTGCTAACCATTCCTTTCAGGACAACGACTCTGACATTGAAGAGGACACCAGAAGTAGTCAAGAATTTCTTGATGAATTACATGCTGAGTTCCATAACAGAGCTCTTTTAGCTGACTAAAAGAGGTACTACAAGAGATCTGGTAGAGTTGGAGCTGCAAAGGTTGATAAATCCAAGGTGTCATGCTACACTTGTGGAAAGACTGGTCACTATCAAAAGGATTACAAGTCAAACAAAACCTCCTCTCCAAGCTTCCCTTCATCCAGCAACAACAACAGCAGGAAGAAGTTTTCCAACTCACCTTTCAAGCAAACCTCTCTCTCTGACTCAGAAGGGAAGAAGGACTACAAAGTCAAATACAAAGCCTTGAAAGCTGAGCTGCTAAAACTCAATCAGAAAGCCGATGATGCAGCAAACAAAAAGGATGTTAAGAAGACTGAAAAAGGTCTGATCGCTTCCTCATTCGACTGAGATGATGAACCTCTCACTTCTGAGGATGAAGGTACCACCACCGTTAGAGCCTTTATGGCTGTCTCTGATGAAGAACCCGATGTGGGTAAAAGTGAAGCAAGATCTGGTCAATGGGTGGATATCACCATGAAAAAGGTACAAAGAATGTTATCTATGGCTGAAGGTCCTGATAGAGACCATGTCAGTGATTATACCTTGGTTGACCTCCACTTTATGGAAGAGCAAAGAAAAAACATGTTAAACAAATTTCATAGTCTTAAAACAGAGTTACATCTTTGTCAATCTGAATTAAAAAATCTAAAACCATTTGTGAATCTTACTAATCAACTTAAAAATGAAGTGAGAAAATTATCCATTGAAAATGAGTCTTTGTCTGATGAAAATTCTGAACTTAGAACAACCATTGAGAAATGGAATTTGGCTCTATCCACGGTGGAAGAAATAGTCGTTGAATCCATACCTGGTGATGTGGCTCAGGCTATTGGGGGAAAGGGTAGATACAAAAAACATATCCCTGTTCCTAATGTCAAATTTTTTCCCTTCAGATGTTACTTCTCCTTCTTCCACCTCTGTGGATGAGAAGAACTCTAACAAAGAATCAGAGGTATCAGCCCCACCTAGACTCGTTGGTGCTAACCCATCTGATTCCTTGCCCGGCCCAAAACCTCCAACTAAAACCCCTGGGAATTCAATTCTCAAAGTCGCTGATAAAGCAAATAAAAAGTTTTTTGTGGCTAAGGACTCCAACAAACCCACTCCCCCCCCTGAAGAGCTTTCTCCCACCAAGCAACTTCTCCTCACCTTGATGGAAGAGGTAAAAGGGTTGAAAGAACAAATCAACCCCAGAGTTAATAGTCCATCTGTTAACTCTCTTAGTGAAGGTTCTAGTAGCTCCAAGGGGAGAGCTTTGTTCAGACCTTGCAATCATTGCGGTTTCAAGAATCACTCATCCGAGGATTTCTCTAAGAAACCAAAATGTATCACATGCGAGTCCACTGAACACACATCTAGAGAGCATGAGGAGGTCATTGCGGTTCAAAGAACCAGAACTCAAATGAGATCTAAAACTCCTCATCGACCCTCTAGAAGGGCTGAGCCTAAACCCATAGATAACTCTCAGGGTTACAGACCTAACCCCCCTGCAAGTACTGTGGTTTCTTCGACCATCACTCTGATGAGTGCGAGCATTATCCTTGATGTGACATCTGTGGAAGCATGCGTCATGAACCCAGGGATTGCAACCGAAGAGGGGGAGGTAACCAGAGAAGGACCAATGTCGCTGGTCAGCGACAACATGGACACACTGGAAAGTGGGTTCATCATAGAAACTAATCTGGATTTGTTATATCTATGCAAAAATATCTGAAGAAATCTGTTTGGTATCTGGATAGTGGGTGCTCCAGACACATGACAGGGGTTAAACAATATCTGCATAGATATAAAAAGGAGTCTGGTCCTAAAGTAGTCTTTGGAGATGATTCCTCAGAGGCTACTGAGGGTTATGGCTCAGTGGATTGTAATGGACTAACCTTCACAAGGGTCGCGTATGTCAATGGACTGAAGCACAACCTAATCAGCATTAGTCAACTCTGCGATGCTGGCTTTGAAGTTCTGTTCACCAAGACCCAAGGAACAATCTTCAATCAAAATGATGATGTTGTTCTTATTGCACCCAGGAGAAGGGATGTGTATGTCATCGATATGACATCTTGTCCAGAAGGGACAAACACTTGTCTCTATGCCAAAGCATCTGATAGTGAAAATTGGCTATGGCATAAGAGACTCTCCCATCTCAACTTCAAAAACATTAACAAACTGGCCAAGAATGATTTAGTAGCTGGGCTTCCCTCTCTGACCTTCACCAAAGACAGACCCTGCTCAGCGTGCGAGAAAGGGAAGCACCACAGAGCCTCATTCAAGACTAAACAATCATTCTCCATAAATAAGTGCCTCCATCTCCTTCACATGGACTTATTTGGACCAGTAAAACCTCAATCCCTTAATCACAACAAGTATACACTAGTCATTGTAGATGAATTCTCCAGATTCACTTGGGTATTCTTTCTCAAAAGAAAGAGTAATGCTGCTGAAAGAACAATGTCCTTCATCAGAGAAATAGAGAATCTCAATGACTTCAGAGTTAAGCCTATCAGAAGTGACAATGGCACTGAATTCAAGAATCATGCCATGGAATCCTTTTGTGATTAAAAGGGAATATCACAGAAATTTTCTAACCCAGGCACCCCTGAGCAAAATGGTGTCGCTGAAAGAAGCAACAGAACCCTCATAGAGGCTGCTAGAACAATGCTCAGCGAATCAAGACTTCCTAAACAATTTTGGGGTGAAGCTGTGAACACAGCTTTTCAGACACAAAACAGATCCATTATTGTGAAGAGACATGGCAAGACCTCTTATGAAGTATATAGGAAGAGAGCCCCTAATGTAGGCTACTTCCATGTCTTTGGTTGCCATGTTTTCATTCACAACTACAGAGATCACCTGGGAAAATTTGATGAAAAGTATGATGATGGATTCTTCGTTGGTTACTCTCTCACCTCCAGAGCTTACAGAGTGTTCAACATCCGCAGACAAGAATTAGAAGAATCCATCCATATCACCTTCAATGAAGCAGATGCTGTCATCAACCACACCAACTCAAAAGAATGTGACATTGACTTCAATGAAGTTAAATCTTATCATGTGTATGATTTCTCACATCCCAAGGAACCATCCAAGGGCGGTCACAAGGACTTCTCTTATTTTCATGCATTTGATCCTCATTCAATCTCTGACATCACTCTAGAAGTTGAAAATGCTGAACAAATCACTCCACCCACTACTGTGAATGTTGATCTCATCGAACCAATCTCTCCTCTTAATGAAGAGATTATGGATGAAGAAATAATTTGTGAAGAACCCTCAACATTCATTGAACCTGCTGTGACTCCCGAACCCACAGAGACTCCTGCTCCTCAATCCAAATGGAGTAGGAACCAAGATATTCTTATGGTTGATGAGACTGCTTTTATACATAGTCTCATCGTCCAATTAGGGCTTAAAATGCATTAAATATCATCAAAATACCCAAATATATGCTTGTGTTTGTTGCTTGTGTATTTTAGGTACGGATATTGAGAAAATGACAAAAGATCACAAGAATCATGCAAAAACGAACACGGGAAACGAAGCCGCACGATGAACCAAGCCCTAATGAAGAATTTTCCAAAGAAAACCCTTGAAGATTTGAAGAATTATGAAGATTGGTCCTCCAAGTTTGAAGAATTGGCACTTTATACCCTTGTATCTTCATAATTACCAGTTTGGTCCCTAAAGTTTGTCAAAATTACAAAATGGACCCTTAACTTTGAAGACTTGGAAAATTTAGTCCCTCAACAAAACTAAATTGTCAATAATGGTCCTCCAAGAAGTCAACAAACAAGTCAAAACCTTGAAGTATGAAGACAAGTCAAAAACAGCCCTTGAAGATTGCCAAAATTGCACTTGTAGTCCTTAAAACAAGTTCCAAAACTTTGTGTGCCAAAACTGCCAAAGTCCAAAAGTTGTTATGTGTTATATTGGCGTTGATAGCCTTTTAATACAACATACACAAAGAATGAAACATGAGGGGGCAAACCTGCCCAGACAACCTAAGACAAACCCTCCACTCCCTGCTTGACACCTCACCCACTCACACCCATCACCCAATCAAAACGCCCCTTTTCTCCACATCACCTCTCCACTCACCCAATAACTGATTAATTAATCAGTTTAAAAACTCCCTCCAAACATCTATTTAAAAACTTATTAATCCTAAAACGGATTACATCACACCCTAATCCACCCTTAAACCCTAAATATTTCCAGGATGAACTATGATTAAAACAAGGGGTTTTTGGATAATTCTTTCCAGATCCTTGATTAAACATCACCTAAACCTAAAACCATCCTTAAACCTTCATCACCATCACCCCACATGCTTGTGCCACCCTCCCCTGCCCCACTATTCACTCCCAAACAAAAACTTGACAGCACGATCAACAACCCACAACAATTTCGTGTTCCCAAAGGCTAAATGGACGTCCAAGATCTCTTTTTCATCACTGGCATCTTCACAAACTGCCAAGATCATCACATGGGCTCTTGACAAATTCAAAAAATGGCATCTTCAAATATTCGTCCAAGGGCATTACTGGAAGTTCAAGTGTTAGGGTTTTAGCTTCTTATCAGTTCTAGAATCATTTGTAAGCCTCTATATAAAGGCCTTGTAGGACACAGTAGAAACCTGTTCTTGATTTTTTCTCCTTTTTGACAATCCTTGTAAATCCAGTTTATAAAGTAATATAAATGGTATTGAGTTTGGTGATGAGAAAGATTGAGGTCCTTTTACATTTCATGTTGATTTAAGTTCATTGTTTGAGTTTGGTTTAATTTTCAGCAAAAGTTTTCAAGTTTTCAAAGTTTCTGTTTCTTTTCAAGGTTTTCTTATATCTAAAATTTTCATACAATTCTGATAGAATGGTGATTAAGTGTGTTGGTGTGATGGTATTTGAGCTTGTGTATGTCCAAGACACCATGGCTTGTTCTGGTGTAGTGGGTACCCAAGTTTAAATAGCCATTGGTTTGGTCATTTCTTTTTTTTAGTTTATCCTAATCTTACCCATAAGCTAAGGTTTCCTTCTAGCTTAATCTATAAGCTAGGGGCAAGCTCTTAAGCTTTTACACAAGCTTTGTTCCCTTTTCTCTTAGCAGATTCAAAGAGGAACCAATCTTATTCATTATTGTTAAGCAAAACTACATCAAAATCTCAACAAAGTTCTGCATAGGCCCCAGCCTATAGGGAGGTGGTTTTTCAACCACTAAGGGTCCTAGATGTAGGACCCTTAAGGTAGCACCCTCATTCCATTTTCATTTTTAGTTTTATGTCTTTATTTAATGTTTTAAGTGAATCTGCATAATTAATTGTTAAGTGTTTGTTTAAGTGCTCAAATTTGCTCAAAATAGGGTTGTATGCATGCTAGAAGTAATTTGATTCAGTTTGGTTAAGTTTTAAGTTATTTTGCTTTGTTAAATTTGGTTTCTGAATTTTTAAGGGGTGTTTGGATTTGGGTATAAGTTTGGTTTAAGGTTTGACATTTAGCTTAAAACTTGTTTAGACACATCTCTTAGGTTGTTATTAGGTGTTTAGTGTGCTTAAGTTTCAGTTTGGTCAAGTTTAGAACACATTGCATGCTAAAAAAATTGAAAACATTGCCTTAAAACAGTCATTTCATCTTTCAGCTTGTTTTGATGAAATTTGTGCATTCAAATGTGATAATCTGTTAGATACTGGGTTGTTTAGGGATTGTGTGTTGTTTGCATGCTGTTTTGTGAGCTTGTGTGCAAGGTTTTAGCAACTGAAATCCATCTGAGTGCCAAGTGTATCAGCAAAATACACTCAGACACATATATGCAATATCAGTAACTTGTATGCTTATTTTTGTGTGATTTTTGGCTAAGAGTGTGCTTGTGTTTGTGCTATACTGACTCCCCACAACCCAATTGGTGTGGGGGTGCCATTTGTCCATAAAAACGATCATCAGAACTCAAGATCAAGACCTCTTGATCATTTATTCACAAGTGAAGAAACACTTTTGTGTTCATCAGAAACTTATCAAGACCTGAGCACGTTTTTGATTTCAAATAGCCTTAATCTTGTTTATTTTTGAGTTGTGTTTGTGTTTTTGTGACTTAAATAGTTACTGGATTGTAGTTTTTTTTTAAAAAAAAAAGAAATAAAAAGTAAAAGACTCACCTGGCCTAGGCTCGAACACGCGACCTCCCGTTTGGAGGAGTAACGTGTTAACCAGTGTTCCGGATGGTTCTTTTCATTTAAGTTTCATTTCAAAATCTATTTAAGGGCTTTTGGTTTTATTTCTTATTTGGTTAACAGCTTTTAAATAAGCTTTTTCTAGCTTATTGCTTCTAGGTTTTCACTGTTTAGCATTTTTATTAGTTTATATTAGGGTTTTTGACTTTTCTGAGCAAAAAAGTATAATTTTCCCATTATTAATTAATTTATTAGGATTATTTTAACTTTTTATTTTAGAAAGTCATTAAAAAATAGAAAAAGTAATTTAAAAATCTGAAAAAATAGTTTTTAGGTTTTTAATCACATTTTTGAGGTTTACAGCTTTTTAAGTTTTCAAATTAGCTTATTTTTGATTTTATAGGATTTTAGGGTTTTAAGCAACTTTAAAATTTAATATAAAATTATTAAATAGGTTTCAGAAAATTTGGATTGCATTTTTGTGTTAGTTACATTATTTAGGATTTTTGATAATTTTTTAGAATTTATTTATAAACTTTTTATTTTTTTGAATATTTTAATATTATTTTATTACTAAAAATTGAAGTTTTATTTTTTTTAGTTTTTACATTTTTCCTAGGTTTAGGACACTTAATTAGGAGTTTTGTCTGTTGGGAATAAATTTAGGCCAGAACACTTGAACGCTGACAAGAACAACTCAAGCGTTGACAAGAGCAAAGTGAGCGCTGACAGCATAAGCGTTGACAAGATAAAGTCAAGCGTTGACAGATTGAAGACAAGCACTGATGGAAGATGTGAGCTACACGTATATTCTATTCTAGATTACTTCTAGTAAGGATAGAAACGACAATGTATTTTCTATGTTTATCTTTACCTAGAATAATTGATTTGTAGCTTATTGTACAAGACTTCTTGTTCTATAAAAGAAGATCTTTTAGGTTAATGTTTAATATCAGTTTTCATAGTATTCGCAAGTTAAACCTTTCATTGTAATCAACAAGATTATTCTAATACAAGTGAAAGTTTGTTTAACATCATTGTGTTTTAGATCAAGTGTTAATTCCGCATAACACTTTGTTACTTTATTCATAAGCAAAGGTTTCTCTACGTGTAGTACTTGATCTAATCTCGTTTACACAAAGCTTAATCGATCTAAGTTTGGGATCAACAAGTGGTATCAGAGCCTAAGGCTCGTGATATCTAGGTCCGACGAGGTGTTCGTGTATGGTGAAGAAGAAAAATTCGTATTGAATTTTTCTGGACGTTTTTGTGTGCGCATAGGCAAGGCAAGGGCTAAAAAGTACAAGTTGCAAAAGAACAAGCCGTTGGATTCTTTTTATTACTTTAGCTTTCTTTGTAAGCTATGTTTTCTAGTATATAAAGAAAACATAGACCGTAGGTTTCAACATCATATATTATCATTCACAATGTAAACCTAAAGTGTGTGTCGCACTAGACGTGGGATTCAATGTATACACGTCTAGTGGATGTTTGTTATTAATATAATGAACATCCCAATTTGTTTTAATTCATGTGTTCTTTGTGCCTAAACACCTTGTCATGATCATTGTTCTTTTCCGCTATGTTATCATATGAACGATGATCAAACCTAGATATATGGTTCCTAACCATTGAGTCGAATGATTAATGGGATCAACAATTGGTATCAGAGCCTAAGGCTCGTAATATCTAGGTCCGACGAGGTGTTCGTGTATGGTGAAGAAGAAAAATTCGTATTGAATTTTTCTGGACGTTTTTGTGTGCGCAGCAGTATTCAGAAGGTCATAACTTTTGATCTAACCGTTGGATCGTCACGAAATTTTAGATGTGTGTTCTATATACATAGATCTAAACATCCACCGGAGGGATTGTCGAGTTTTATCCCCAGGCAAAAGTTATTAAGCGTCGAAGTTGACAGCAGAGGTGATTTTCAGATTTCCTGTTTTACATAGAATCATGATTTAGGGTTTTTCTACAAACCCTAGATCGTATTTACACAGGAATGAAGATATGCTCTTGTTCATTATTATCAAGTATACTAGCTTTGGTGAGTGATTTTCTAAAAATCATGATGAACCCTAGTTTCTTGTTCATGTCTGTTGTAATTTTTCGTTTAGGGTTTACTTGATAAACCCTAGATCCATGAGGTTTAGCAGCAGATTATGATGATGACAAGCAGCAGAAGATACATGGTAGCAGCAGATTATGTTTGATATTTATCAGTCAAGAAGGTGATTCTTGGATACATATTTGTTTCTGCCAAAACCCTAAGTCTGGTGCGATCGTGATGTTACTGTATGTCGGGTTTTCTTCGAAAATAATATTCCACAAATAATTGGTCATTATCATGTGTTCACATGATGATTCACACGGCATATTTGTTGTAGTATGTGTTCACATGGTTCAAGACTTCTTATTGGTGGAAATCAATATGCATTCACACGGAAGTAAACCCTAATATTTGTTATCTAGCTTTGAATCCCCTACATGCTAGTGCATGGAATTACCGTAAGCCTTCGTTCTCATTGGTGGAGAGTTTTATGTTCACACGATGCCTTGCCTATGATTGGTTATAGCTTCGTTATGTTCACACGGTATAAAATTCTCATTGGTGGAAAACGTTGTGTGTTCACACGGTCCTTCAATTCCTATTGGTTGAAAATTTGTGTTCACATGGTTTATTATTTGGGAGGAAAGTGATATACGAGTATCATGCAGAATTATGGTAAAGATATCATGCAGTATATATCTGGTATGTGTTACGTGATAAGTTCTATTTTTATGGGAGTAAGTTTACGTTAATTATGGACGTGGTGTATTTATTGATCAGATACTCACACGATCCTAGATCAGTTTATACCTATTATCCAAAGAGGTACGTGGGGAAGCAATACCCTAAGATTTAGGGATTGAATTTAGTACCGTATATTATGGGTATATATATCTCTCAATGAGATTATATTTTCTATATTTGGTTGCTAAAATTCATATTATATTCCTTTGGATAGTATATACGTGGGTTACTTAGATCAGTATTTGTTGAAGAGAATTAAGATAACTTGTTATCATTATAGCATACTGATTTCTTTATTCCTATGCACTGATAGGAGACGTAGCCCTAGAAGACATCAGCAGCAGATGTAGCCGCTGATGAGTATTGGTTTGACGCTGACAAGGTTTAATATAGTCGCTGACAGGTTTAAAGATGAACGCTGACAGGATTTTAGGTTGGCGCTGACGTTTGTTATTTAAGCGCTGACAGGAAGGGTTTCGACGCTGACAGGAATAAGTCAACACTGATAGGTTGACAGTGTTGTCCGAGATATGTTCTTCAAACGCTGATACGCCTTGTCCGATATCGGGTAATGAATGTGGATATTGGACAGTAAGGGTTCTCGGATAACAAACTGATTGCTGCTGTTTGAGAAAATTAGACGTTTTGAGCACACAAAAAGGAGTTATTTACACACAAAGGTACATGGAATCTCCGTTATAATTTAGAATATCATGATGATATTTATGGCTCGGATATTTTTAAAAAGGATTAATGATTTTAAAGTGAGTTAGCAATTATTCGTGGGAATTTGATGGATATTTAAACTATGTAATCGGGATAGCCTTGCAAAAGAGTTATCCATAACTGGCTTTTACATATGGTATGAAGATGTGATTCCATTAAAATCGTCATGAAGAAGTGTTAGCTTAAGGGGAAGAATTCTTATGGGAAGTTTGATGATTGAAGAAGATTTTCGTAAGTTTGTGTTCTATCATATCTTAAAGTCGTAGACCTCAGCCACTGACTTTAATGGTAACTTGTTCGTGCTTACATAGTTGGTGATGAAGACTTGTCATAAACACTTGAAGGAGTTACATTATCGTGCTCAGTGTCTCACATAGGATGAGAATATTGACAAGGGATCGAGGTCTACTTATATTTTCTCAATTTGGTATAAGTTCTTCATCACATGGATAAACAAGACATGGAACATAGGTTTGTGGCATTTTACTTCAACATCAAGAATACTTTATTTATTTTTCTTCAGGATCATTACATAGAGCTACTTTT
The DNA here is from genome assembly GCA_025667525.1 of Glebionis coronaria. Classification (NCBI taxonomy): domain Eukaryota; kingdom Viridiplantae; phylum Streptophyta; class Magnoliopsida; order Asterales; family Asteraceae; genus Glebionis; species Glebionis coronaria. Next base: position 193,833 of record JANFOE010001416.1, read on the forward strand.
GGAGAATCTACAAGATTGCATACTTTCACATATTCCCTATTGATGTGTCAAAAAGGGGAAGAATATGTGCTATACTTAAGGGGAAGCTTTCTTGAAGATCATGTACTACATACAAAGGATTCATGCTTAAGAGGAGTGTTTTGACATCATCAACTAGGGGAAGATTGTTGGGTCCAATTATTAAGTTGATAAGTCAAAACACAACAAAATAAGAAGACAAGGGCTAAAAAGTACAAGTTGCAAAAGAACAAGCCGTTGGAGTCTTTTTATTACTTTAGCTTTCTTTGTAAGCTATGTTTTCTAGTATATAAAGAAAACATAGACCGTAGGTTTCAACATCATATATTATCATTCACAATGTAAACCTAAAGTGTGTGTCGCACTAGACGTGGGATTCAATGTATACACGTCTAGTGGATGTTTGTTATTAATATAATGAACATCCCAATTTGTTTTAATTCATGTGTTCTTTGTGCCTAAACACCTTGTCATGATCATTGTTCTTTTCCGCTATGTTATCATATGAACGATGATCAAACCTAGATATATGGTTCCTAACCATTGAGTCGAACGATTAATGGGATCAACATTGTCACTTTCCAAATATTTTTTAGAATTTTCAATTAATTTATAGAATTAATTTAAGATTTAATAGATTTTAATAGTTTTTAAGTGTTTAAAAATAGTTTAATTTGGTTTTAAAATTTTTTAAAAATAGTTTTTTAGCTTAATTAGGTCATTTTTGAGGTTTACAAACTATAAGATCTTGATTAAGGCTTTTTAATAATTAAAAGTGATTTTTAGGGCTTTAATTAGCATTAAAAAGTCATTATCTAATTAATTAAAAGGTTTTAGCAAGTTTGGATTTTTTGTAAACTCTTATAATATTATTGGGGATTTTTAGATATTTTTAGGAATTTTTAGGTTAAAATTTTAATTTTTTACGGTTTTACGTATTCGCCTTTTTCGTCGTAGTTTAATCCGTCTTTGTAACCGTCTTTCTCTTCTAATCCCATTTCTTTTTCAATCAATATAATCACAAATCAATATCAATTCAATACACAACACACTTGCCTCCTTGGGAAACGAACTTGGACTTCATTTGGGTCATTAGTGCTCGGTTTTCCTAAACCGACACTTAATACTACCACTATTTGTCATCCTTTTCCTAAAGGGTACAAAAACACTACAATCAATTTTTGGCGCCGCTGCCGGGGAGGAGTGTTGTGTTTTGATTGAACCATTGTTGTTTTTTATACTAACCATAAATAGTATTTGTATTAGTAGCACTCTACTAATACGTATTATCGTTTTTCGATTTTTGTGTGAATATTATTAATATATTGTATACGTAGAACAATAAATTCACAAGTACTCCAAATACGTGAGCAATCACAACCTTGACTTGGGAGGTCATTACCCAATCATTGTATTCGAATCTCAAACCAAAGAAAAAGGCAAAAATAGATAAATACTTTCGTGAAGCTCGATTTTGAGAAATACAAACTATAAGGTGGGTATAAGGCGGTTGTATTTCACGACCTAAAGGAAAAAGGCTCTTAAGTGCTTCGCGCCGCCTCGTTTCCTCCGCTTGCTTGTGCGTATTTTGATTTTGAAAGCTAATCGAGGGTTTTGCCTCCCAAAGTATTACTTAAGTATCATATATATTTTCTTGGTTTCTATTGATTAAACCCTCTTGAACGATTTGGTGTTCCACCATCGTTCTAAAGTCATCGAAGACGTTCACTTCACCTGATCGTTTTCATTCCTTGACGCTTCTTTAATCGAGAGATTTGATTAAGGAGGAGATTTGTAGATTTGTGTCTACTAATACATTCCAAAAAATCCAAAAAAAAGTAAAAACAATCAAAAACCACAAAAAAATTGAAAAAGTAAAAACACCAAAAAGAATCTTCTTTGCTCGCCTTCTCGTTGTACGTGACGTTTATGCAAACTCGCTCTAAAGCAAGACGTGCTCGTAAACGAAAAAACAAATCAATCACTCCTACTAGTGAGGAGTCTCCTATTGACGAACCCATTGTAGTGAAAGAAGCACCCATGGCTAATCGAACTATGATGGAGTTGCTTCAAGCACCCACCGAGGGTTATGGAGAAGCGATTGTGATTCCCGCTATCCTTGCGGAGAATTTTGAGGTTAAGACGGGTCTATTGTCCATGATTCAAAACAACAAGTTTCGAGGTGACGAAAAGGACAACCCTCATAACCACATTCGCCAATTTAATCATCTCACCGCCACTTGCAAGTTTAAGGACGTCTCAAACGACTCGATTCAGATGATGCTTTTTCCGTATTCCTTAGCGGGGCCCGCAAAAATTTGGTTAGAGAAAGAGCCACCCAATTCTATATTGACGTGGAAGGATCTCGTTTCAAAATTCGTGAACCAATTTTTTCCGCCCTCTAAGACTACGCACTTGAAAAACGAGATTTCAAAGTTTTCACAAGAGTATAATGAGAGTTTTTCAACGGCTTGGAATAGGTTTAAGGAAATGTTGCACGAATGTCATCATCATGGTTTTTCCGACTTGCATCAAATTGACACGTTTTACAATGGCTTGAACGATCATGAGCGTGATTATCTTAATGCCACCGCGGGTGGTAATTTTTTGTGTAAGACGGTCGAGGAAGCATTGTTAATCATTGAGAATAGGTCTAAGGTGTATAGTCCTCGTAGCACGTCGAGTGTTCGTAAGACTTCGTCTTCGTCTTCGCCTTCATTGTCACACACTGTTGATGCTTACCAAATCGAGGCTAATTTGGAGAATAAGATTTTTGATAAGTTGAAAGGATTGTTAATTGAGTTTAAAGTTGGTGAACAACCCGCTCCCGCTACGATTAAAGCGGTTGAGGTTTCTTGTATGTATTGTGGTGGAGCTCACGATTATCCCGAGTGCATTACCAACGGTGGTAACACTTCGAGTGCCTTCGCGGCCGCGGGAACTTATAACCAAAACGGTCAAGTTCCTCGCACTAATCAATTGACTCCACCGGGTTTTCCACCAAATCAAAATGCTAACAATTATCGAAACAATCAAGTTGGTTACCAAAGCAATCAAAGGAACAATTTTAAGGGTATTAACAACTATGGGAATCAAGGAACTAGTAGCCAATTGCAAAATCAAAATCAAAACCATAATTTTCATAACACAAGTCAAGATCTTCAAAATGTTTACACTAAAGAACTACCAATGGACTTTTTGAATTACGCCACGGCAAATGAGAAGATTTTGGAAAACATTCAAGAGCAATTGGCTAGTCAAATTAGGGACACGGCTAAAAACACTAAGGAGTTAGCAAATTTTGTGAAGGAAAATCTTAACATGAGAAATGAGTTGAAAAATGATTTTGCTAATCAAATTAGAGGTCAAAACAATAAGATTGAACAAAGTCATGCTAGGATTGAACAAAGAATTGACCAAAAAGCCGCTAGTCAAGATTTGAAGTTTAATAGTCAAGATGCTAAGCTTAATGCCATTTTAGAAGCCGTCATGGGGAACAAAGCCTCTACTTCGAGTGGTCTACCTAGTAACACCATTTCAAACCCGAAGGGAGAGATGAAAGTGATTACCACACGAAGTGGTAAGACACTTAAAGAACCGACTCCTCAACCAATTACTCCAACGGTGGAGGAAATTGAGGAAGAACCCGAGGTGGTGGTCGAAAAGGAGCATATTTCAAGCCCACAAAGTACCGCTCATGCCACACCTACGGTCGACCCATTACCCACATTGGAACCCGAGATTCCAAAGGCTATGCCTATGCCCCAACCCACACCACCCTTGCCTTACCCATCGAGACTTAGGAAGGAGAAACGACAAGAGCGCGACAACTACCAATTTGAGCTTTTTATGAAAATGTTTCGTGAGTTGCACCTTAATGTGAGTTTCGCCGATGCTTTGGTCATGATGCATCGATTTGCCGCTAACTTTAATAGTATGTTGAACAACAAGGAGAAATTGCACCAAATGTCTAGTTGTTCCTCGGTTTATCTTAATCGCATACCTCAAAAAGTCGGTGATCCCGGTAAATTTTTGATCCCTTGTGCAATTCAAGATATGGAAGAATGCTATGCCTTGGCCGATCTTGGTGCTAGCATTAACTTGATGCCACTTGCAATCTTCAAGTCGCTCAATCTTCCTAATCTTACTCCTTCACGAATGTCTATTGAGTTGACCGACCATTCCACGATTCTTGCATGTGGTTTGGCGGAAGACGTTTTTGTGAAAGTGGGGAAGTTCTACTATCCCGTAGACTTTATCGTTGTTGATATCCCCACGGATCCTCAAGTTCCTCTTATTTTAGGTCGTTCGTTTTTAGATACGTCTATGGCTTTAATTGATGTGCATGCTAGAAAGATCACCTTACGTTTCAACGACGAGGAACTTGTTATAAACGCAACTCAAAATTCTCAACTTTCTCATGTTTATTCCGTTGCTACCATAAACCTCGTTGATATGATCGACGTGGTTTGCGAGGAATTTTCACAAGAAGTTTTAGGGTTTGGTGATGAAGAAACTAGTGGCAATCCCACTATGTTAGATCCAATTCTTGATAATTCGACACCAACCTTCACTCCATTTGAAGGTTGTGGTTTTACGTTGGAAGAATGTAATGTTCCACGTACTTGTGACGAAGACCTCGACAACGATGAGGACTTCTCGATTATCAAGGATTTTCTCAACGATTTCCCATTTCCTCCACCCGAGGAGGTTATGAGTATCGAGCCCAAATCTTCACTTGAGGAACCACCTATGCTCGAGTTGAAAGATTTACCTCCTCACCTCGAATATGTCTATTTGGAGAAGGACGACAAGTTGCCGGTTATTATTGCGAAGGATCTTTCGAATGATGAAAAAACCGCACTTGTCGATGTTCTTAAGGATCACAAAGGGGCGATTGCGTGGAAGTTATCCGACATTAAGGGAATCGATCCCAAGTTTTGTACCCACAAAATCTTAATGGAGGAGGATTTCAAGCCAACAATCCAAAGTCAAAGGAGGGTGAACCCCAAAATTCACGACGTCATCAAAAAGGAGGTCCTTAAACTCCTTGACGCGGGAATGATTTACCCTATTTTCGATAGCCCTTGGGTGAGTCCTATTCATTGTGTCCCTAAAAAGGGAGGGATAACCGTTGTGCCAAACGATGCCAATGAGTTAATTCCCACTAGACTCGTGACCGGATGGAGAGTGTGCATTGACTATCGAAAGTTGAATGAAGCCACTCGAAAAGACCATTTTCCCTTGCCCTTCATGGACCAAATGTTGGAGCGTCTTGCGGGAAACGATTTCTATTGCTTTTTAGATGGTTTTTCCGGTTACTTCCAAATTCCCATCGATCCTCGCGATCAAGAAAAAACTACGTTTACATGTCCATATGGAACGTTTGCCTATCGTAGAATGCCATTCGGACTTTGCAATGCACCAGGAACTTTTCAACGATGCATGATGGCTATTTTTCATGATATGATCGAGAAGACGATGGAAGTCTTCATGGATGACTTTTCCGTGTTTGGTGATTCTTTCACTTTGTGTTTGTCGAACCTAGAGAGAATGTTAAAACGTTCTGAGGAAACCAACCTTGTGCTCAATTGGGAAAAATGTCATTTTATGGTTAAGAGTGGAATCGTCTTAGGGCACAAGGTCTCGAAAGCGGGGATTGAGGTAGATCAAGATAAGGTAGACGTCATCGCCAAATTACCTCATCCCAAAACAGTCAAGGGAGTTAGGAGTTTTCTAGGCCACGCGGGCTTTTATCGTCGATTCATCAAGGATTTTTCAAAGATTTATCGACCTATTACACATCTTCTTGAAAAAGAGGCACGTTTTGTCTTTGACGAAGATTGTGTACGAGCCTTTGAAATCCTTAAGAGGAAACTTACCGAAGCTCCCATTCTTGTTGCTCCCAATTGGAACCTCCCCTTTGAACTAATGTGTGATGCTAGTGATTACGCTATAGGGGCCGTTTTGGGGCAACGTCATGATAAGCACTTCTTGCCTATTCACTATGCTAGCAAGACGATGACCGAGGCTCAACTTAAATACACTACAACAGAAAAGGAGTTCCTTGCCGTGTGATGAGACTGCTTTTATACATGGTCTCATCGTCCAAAACGGGCTTAAATTGCATAAAAATCATAAAATAGACCAAATATATGCTCGTGTTTGTTACTTGTGTATTTTTAGGTACGGATATTGTGGAATTGGCAAAAGAACACAAGAATCAATCAAAAAACGAACACGGGAAACGAAGTCGCACAATGAACCGGGCCCAAGTTTTGAATTTTGCAAAAAGACCCTTGAAGAATTGAAGATTGTCAAGTTTAGTCCCTCATCTTTGAAGAACTTGTCACATTTGACCCTCAAAATATCAAATGTACAAGTATAATCCTTAATGTTTGAAGATTGTACAAGATCAGTCCTTGGAAAATCATGGATATACATTAAAGGCCCTTGGATTAAGCTTTGGAAGTAATTGTGCCAAAAGTGACAACTTGCCAAAAGTTGTCACTTGTTATTTGGGCACTGATGGAGTTTAAATACAAAGTGAAAGAAAAAGAAATGCTTGGGGACCAAACCTGCCAAACTATTAAACACCCACCACCACTCAGACCATGCCACGTCAACCCTACCCACCCATTTACCCACCAACCCTTTTACCCGACCCTACCCAATACCCTATACCCGGTTTATTATTTAAACTTGGTCAAACCCAAGTCAACCCACCCACTAATCCCCACACTTCCCTCCATAACACTTATTTAAAAATAATTAAACCAAAAACAAATCAAAACCTGCCCTAATCACCTTGAACCCTAATCCCACCCCAGTTTTAATTAAGCACAAATCAAGGGGATATTCCCCCAAAGTGTGCAGATCTTTGATTAACGAAACCCTCACCCAAACCCACTCAACAAAACACCTCCACGTGTCCTGTGGTCCTCTCCCCAACCCTCCCCTGCTCTTGTCACTTTCCCACAACCCCAAAACCCGACACAATCAACGGTTTGATTGCATTCCTTTGCCTTCAAGGAGTAGTTTAACGTCCAAGATCAAAGATTGTAGCTGTCAAGTCACATGGAGCAACATTTGACCAAGATTCGTCAAGAACTCAAAGGGCAATTTTGAGATTTTCCAGTTTAGGGTTTTAGGACTTGTATTATTTTATTTGCATTCTAGTATGTTCCATGAGGTTGTATAAATATGAGACGCCTGTGTCTCATATCTTTGTTCCAGTTTTTGCATAACATCTTGTATTTACCTTTTTTATAAAATTAAAAGTTTGGTATTTGTGGTATACAATTGTAATTCCTTTTTAATCCTGATAAAAGTTGGTGTATGTTGTATGCAAAGCTGAGTTCCATTTAAATTGTTAAAAATTTGTTTGAGGTTTCAATTTCAACAAGGTTTTGAAAAAGTTTTCAACTTTCAAAAATCCAGTCCTTTGGAAAGTGAAAGTGGACTGAGGGATTGGTGATTTTTGAAGTTTGAGTATTTTTAAAACATGGTGTTAAGGTTCTAAGTTTTTACTTTGAAAGAATTTTTAAGAAAGAAATAGAAAAACAGAATATTGGATATTTCTTGTGTTTTCTTTTGATTTCTTTCTTAAACAGGTTGAGCATTTGTTGTTGATTTTTGTTTCAGCACCAACCCGAGTTGGTAAGGAGGTGGATTACACATCCACTAGGACCTTGGATGTAAGGTCCTTAGGTAACTCACTTTTTCCCTTTGGAAATTTTCAGAAAAAGCTGTTTGTATGATCTTATTTGATTTTATGCTATTGTGTGTTTAAGCTGTTGGAATTAAGTGCTTTTGTGTTTGAATGCATGCTAGAGTTGATTTGGATCAGTTTGAATAGGTTCTATAGTGTTTTGGCTTGTTAAAACGTTTTCAAAGATTATTAAGTGGTGTTTGGATAAGCATTTTAGCAGGGCAAAGTTTTTGATTTGGTTATTAAAAGGTGTTAGACCAGTTGAAATAGGATTGGAATAGGTTTGTTGTTAGTGGTGTTTCAGTTTAGTGCAAGAATAGAAGCTATTGGTGTGTTTTGAAAAGATAATCATAAAGTAAAACCTGCATATCAACTAATCTGCTTGTATTTCATGAATTTGTGAGCTTTGGTTTTGAAATCTGTCTAAGTTTAGGGTGATTTGAGGTTTGCAGTTTGATTGTATACCATTTGGTGATTGTGTGTGCAAGTTTGGTTGTTTGAAGTTCATTAGAGTGCTAGATATAAGCTAAAAAGTCCACTGACCTAGTCCTTTTACCACATCAACTCAACATTGCCTGTGTGTGCTTTGATTTGCTTATTTTGTGGTACTAAGTGCTTATTTGTGCTTTGTGTTGACTCCTTGTGCTTAAATAAGCACAAGGGTGCCCCCATTGTCCAAAATCATCCATCAAATAAGCATTAAGTCAAGCCCTCTTGGCTATTTTCCATCTGTTAAGAAAGGAAAGAAAGAACACAAACTTGTGTTCAACATTTTTGAACCTGGCACATTTTGATCTTTCATTTGGCTCAATCTAGGTGCAAATTGGATTTGGATTTGAGTTTATTAGCTTATAAGTTGTACTCTTTGAGTTTTTAAAAGCTAAAAAAGAAAAAAAAAATAAACTCCAAAAAGGACGTGGCCAGGACTCGAACCTGCACCACTCCTCTCACAAACCAACGTGCTAACCATCTGCGCCCTAGGGACTTTGACTGAGAGTATTGGTTTCAGAAGTTATTTAAGGTCAATTTGGTTTTAGCTTGTTTAAATAAGCCGTGGCTTATTTGACTTTTTCCAGCTTATTTATTAAGCACTTTGGGTTTATTTCATTTTTCATAGGATATTCATAGAATTTAGGATTTTTCTGTTCAAAAGTTTTATTTTTCACATTATTTAATTAATTTCTAGGATTATTTTTAATTTTAAATTTAGAAAGTCTATAAAAAATATTAAACAGTAGTTAAAAAATACAAAAAAATAGTTTTTAGGTTTTAAATAAATATTTTGAGGTTTACAGCTTATTAGGTTTTCAATTTGGCTTATTTTTAATTTTATAAGATTTTAGGGTTTTTAAGCAACTTTAAAATTCAATATAAAATTATTTAATAGGTTTCAGGAAATTTGGTTTGCATTTTTGTTCTAATTAGAATATTTAGGATTTTTGAGAATTTTTTAGAATTTATTTGAAAACTTTTTATTTTTAAGATTATTTTATTATTATTTTATTCATTAAAATAAAAAGTTTTATTTTTATTTCTTTTTCATTTTTCCTAGGTTCTTTATCATTAATTAGGACTTTTACCATTTGTAGAATAATTTTTAGGCTTTTCAATTAATTTTTAGAATTAATTTAAGATTTAATAGATTACAATAGTTTTTAGGAGTTTAAAAATAGTTTAAATTGGTTTTAAAATTTTTAAAAATAGTTTTTAGTTTAATTAGGTCATTTTTAAGGTTTACAAACTATAAAATCTTGTTTAGGGCTTTTTAATATTTAAAAGTGATTTTTAGGGCTTTAATTAGCACTAAAAAGTCATTATTAAATTAATTAAAAGGTTTTAGCAAGTTTGGATTTGTTGTAAACTCTTAGAATATTATTTGGGATTTTTTAGTAATTTTTAGGAATTTTTAGGTTAAAATTTTAAATTTTGTGCTTTTTACGTTCTACGTCGTAACTTTCTAGTAGTGTTTTCGCCCTATTTTTCTATTTTTCTAGTATTTTTTCGTCTTCGTCATTTTCTCTTTTTTTTCTTCTTGTTAATAATCAAAAACATAAATCAATCATTCATTACACAACACACGTGCCTCCTCGAGAGAACGAACTCACCTTTAGGGTCATTTACACACGGTTTTCCTAAATCGTCGTGCTTACCCTATTTTAGTTGCTTGTTTTTCCTAAAGCAAGTTGACTAATTTTACAACTATCATTTTGGCGCCGCTGCCGGGGAGGCGTGTTGTGTTTTGATTGAACCATTGTTGTTTTTCTATACTAGCCATATAGTATTTGTATTAATAGCACTCTATTAATACGTATTATCGTTTTTCGGTTTTTGTGTGAATACTATTACTATATTGTATACGTAGAACAATAAATACACAAGTACTCCAAATACGTGAGCAATCACAACCTTGATTCGGGATTTCATCACTCGATCATTGTATTCGAATCTCAAACCAAAGAAAAAGGCAAAAATAGATAAATACTTTCGTGAAGCTTAATCTTGATAATACAAACTATAAGGTGGGTATAAGGCGGTTGTATTTCACAACCTAAAGGAAAAAGGCTCTTAAGTGCTTCGCGCCGCCTCGTTTCCTCCGCTTGCTTGTGCGTATTTGATTTTGAGAGTGAATCGAGGGTTTTGCCGCCCAAAGTATTACTACATATCATATATATTTTCTTGGTTTCCATTTGATTAAACCCTCTTGAACGATTTGGTGTTCCACCATCGTTCTAAAGTCATCGAAGGCGTTCACTCCACATGATCGTTTTCATTCCTTGAGGCCTTTTTAATCAAGAGATTTGATTAAGTGAGGAGATTTGTGGACTTGTTGTCTACTTAATACATTCACCAATTCCAAAAAAGGTTAATACAATCAAAAACCACAAAAAAATTGAAAAAACACAAAATACCAAAAAGAATCTTCTTTGCTCGCCTTCTCGTTGTACGTGACGTTTATGCAAACTCGCTCTAAAGCTAGACGTGATCGTAAACGAAGAAACAAATCACTCACTCTTTCTAGTGAGGAGTCTCCTATTGACGAACCCATTGTACGAGAAAAACCTACCATGGCGAATCGAACTATGATGGAGTTACTTCAAGCACCCACCGAGGGTTATGGAGAAGCTATAGTGATTCCCGCAATCCTTGCGGAGAATTTTGAGGTGAAAACGGGTTTGTTGTCGATGATCAAAAACAACAAATTCCGAGGTGATGAGAAGGACAATCCCCACAACCATATCCGCCAATTTAATCGTCTTACCGCCACGTGCAAATTCAAGGATGTCTCGAATGACTCGATTAAGATGATGCTTTTTCCGTATTCCTTAGCGGGGCCCGCTAAAATTTGGTTAGAGAAAGAGCCACCCAATTCTATATTGACGTGGAAGGATCTCGTTTCGAAGTTTGTGAACCAATTTTTTCCGCCCTCTAAGACTACGCATTTGAAGAATGAAATTTCTAAATTTTCACAAGAATCAAATGAAAGTTTTTCTACGGCTTGGAATAGGTTTAAGGAGATGTTACATGAATGTCCTCATCATGGTTTTTCCGATTTGCACCAAATCGACACGTTTTACAATGGACTTAACGATCATGAAAGAGATTATTTAAATGCCGCCGCGGGTGGTAATTTTTTGTGTAAAACGGTTGAAGAAGCTTTGGTCATAATCGAGAATAGGTCTAAGGTTTATAGCCCTCGTCACACACCGAGTGTTGCCAAAAGGGGCTCATCATCGTCTCAAAGTATCAATGCATTACATGATGAAGCAAATGAAGAAAACCGATTTTTCGATAGATTTGCTAACCTTATGTCCCATTGGAAGGCTCAAGAAGCTTCCAACACCGCTTCGGTTAAAGCGGTTTCTAAAAGTTGTTTGTCGTGTGGGGGAGCTCATGATCTTTCCGAGTGCATTACCGCGGATGGTAACACTTCGAATGCTTTTGTAGCCACGGGAACTTATAACCAAATCGGTCAAGGTTCACGTTCGAATCAAGCTCCACCCAATCAAAATGCTAATAATTATCGCAACAACAACAATCAAGGTGGAAATTACCAAGGAAATCAAAGGAACTATAACAAAGGTAATTACCAAAGTGGAAATGGGCAAATTTCAAACCAAAACCAAAACCAAAACCGTGATTTTCAAACTAATGCCCAAGGTTTTCAAAACGATCACACCAAAAATCTTCAAGGAGAGTTTTTGAATTATGCTAAGGCTAATGATGCTAAGTTTGACAACATGCAACGTGAAATGGTTAGCTTAAGGTCCGAGTTGAAAAACGAGCTTAAAACCGAACTTGCTAATGAACTTAAAACTCATGCTAACAAAATGGAAGGAAATGTCACAAGACTCCAACAAAATCAACAAAAAATGGAGCAAGGACAACATGAGATTAAGCAAGAATTGTTAAAAGCGGATGCTAGGCAATCTAAGTTTGAAGACCGTATGGCTAAAATGTTTGAAGCTATCATGTGTAAGCCCTCTTCTTCGGGTGGTCTTCCTAGTGATACCATCGTAAACCCGAAAGGAGAATTGAAGGTTATTACCACTCGTAGTGGTAAAACTTTCAAAGAACCCATTTCTCGTCCAAGTACTTCTATGGAGAAGGAAAAAGAGAAAGAACCCGAGGTTGTGGTTGAAAAGGAGCACATTACAAGCCCACGAAGTACCGCTCAAACCACACCTACGGTTGAACCAATACCCATCATGGAACCCGAGATTCCAAGGCCGATGCCTATGCCTAATTTGCCCCAACCCACACCACCTTTACCCTACCCATCAAGACGAGACAAGGAAAAGGCACAAGAACGAAATAATTATCAATTTGAACTCTTTATGAAAATGTTTCGTGACTTGCATTTTAATATAAGTTTTGCCGACGCCTTAGTCATGATGCCTCGATTTGCCGCGAACTTCAAAAGTATGTTGAATAACAAAGAAAAATTGCAAAAATCGTCTAGTTGTTCTTCGGTTTTTCTAAGCCGCATACCTCAAAAGGTCGGTGATCCTGGAAAGTTTTTAATCCCATGTGCTATCCAAGACATGGAAGAATGCTACGCCTTGGCCGATCTTGGTGCTAGTATTAATTTGATGCCTCTCGAGATTTTTAAATCGCTCAATCTTCCAAATCTCACTCCTTCAAGAATGTCAATCGAAATGGCCGATCATTCTACGATTCTAGCTTATGGAGTTGCCGAGGACGTCTTCGTGAAAGTTGGGAAATTCTATTATCCCGTGGACTTCATTGTTGTTGATATTCCCATCGATCCTAAAGTTCCGTTAATTTTAGGTCGATCTTTTTTGGATACCTCGAGAGCACTTATCGATGTGCATGCAAGAAAAATCACTCTTCGTTTCAATGAGGAAGAACTCGTCATTAATGCAACCCAAAACTCCACTCTTTCTCATGTTTATTCGATCACATCTTTGTACAATGTTAATTCCACCAAAAACATTTGTCAAAAGATTTCAAATAGAGTTTTAGGAGTTGTTGATAAAAATGAAGTTCCGACCCCTCCGCCGATGGAGGTTAAGAGTGTTAAGCCTATGATTCCAATCTCGAGTGAATCTTCGAATGATGAATACGTTGATCCCGATGGGGAGGTTTTCTTTGTTGACAAAAGATTTGAAAACTTGCCACCACCTAAACCAAAAAGATTTCAAAATGTGAGAATTTTTAGTGTGACTAACATTGTTTTAGATACACCAAATATTTTTGACATTATTAAATCGGGTTTTCACGAGGAGAGTTTAAAAGATGAAAAAGGAAAAGATTTTGAATTTAATTTAAAAGATTTTTCTACAATTCTAACTCCGTCATCACCGCGTTTATTGAGTACTACAAGCTCGTCTTCTCCTTTTGACGATGCTTTGTGTGGACTTAGTGTGGGGGAAGCCCCTTATGTTCCCTCCCCTTTCTCCACCGAGGACGAGATATTTGATCCTGGAATTGCTTATATAGGGAAATCTCGGTCTTCCACCGATGCAATAAATGGAAAATCTTTTCATTTGATTGGTGCGAGTCTACCTCGAGTAGCTCAATGTTTTGCCTTACCCATTGTCCCACCCTTCTATTTCTTCTCTCCTATTTTCTTCTATCCCATTGGGATTTGTGTTGGAGTTGTGTTGTCTCGTCTTTCATCCGAGAACGAGGACGCTATCTTTGACCCCGGTATACGTTTATCGGATTTTTAAAGTAATCCACGTACTTTTGGGCCTTGTTTATCATGTAAGCCCCACCAAAAATTGACCACACCATGATTATCCCTAAATGATCACATTTATGGGGATTCGAGTCGAGCTTTTGACTCGGTTATCAAAAACAAGGTGCCTCGTGGGGGAGACCCATGCTTATCCATGTACATATTATTGCTTTCTAATTAGTTTAATGTGAGGGGATTTGTGCCCTTCCAACCTTTGTTCCGTGGATGTTTGTGCATTGTGTCTTTTAGATCATCATTTTCACGATTGGAGCCTCTCGTGTTCGTCTCATGGGAGCACTCGATCGTTTGCTTTGAAGGCCTTTCCCAATATCCATCATGATATATCCTTTTATGTTCTAACCTTAGGTTTTTAGCACACTTCATAAACGGCTTTAACTTATTGGTTACACCCTTTCCATGCTAGATTAGGCATTCGACTACGTCTCTAGTATGGGGGTGTTTGCACCCCTAGACTCGAAACATTGAGGACAATGTTTAACTTTAGTATGGGGGGGTGAATAGATACTTGCCTTGCCAAACCTTCACGCTTTCCAAAGTTTATCGTTTTGTTATCATTTTGTTGCAAAATAAGGCTAAAAATGGCCAAATTTTAAATTTTTCTCATGTTTCATAAGTGTTTGAAGACACGAATGTAGATTTTCCGATGGCGAGAATAAGAGTAATTTTTGACTCGACCATGCGTGTTGAGCACTTAGCTTTGGTTCCTTAACTTACATTAGGCTAAGTCTCTTAAATGAGGACGAGAAATGATAGAGTTAATTATAAGTTACTATGCTAAACGTAGAGTACTCGTATTCTTTCAAAAACTCATGTGTTCTCGTTGTTTGCTTATTCTCCCTTCGCTTGTAAATATTTTTTGCTTAATAAATATTGACTTAGCGGTTTAGTTTTGATTGTTGGGTTTCTAGTCTTTTCTAGTAGCTTCCGTGTAATTAAATTGGGAAGACATTAAGGTATCGCCAGCGTCACGGTTTTGAAGTATTGGCAACCCGAATAATCGAAAGCTTCACCTAATAATAAGATTTCAAGTGCTCACCAAAATCTAGCAAACAATTTGAAGCCCCACAAGGCCTAAAATCTATGAAAAATTGAAAGTGAATCAAGCCTTAATCTTCGAAGCTTTAAAGATCCAAAATTCGCTTTAGCGTGAGGATATACGTCTTTGGCTAATAAAACCACCGATGAGGCGGATAATAAAAGGCAAGGCAAGACCGAAGTCATAATAAAAGCTTCATGGCGAAGTTGAATAAAAGATGGAGGTAAACCAAAGATAATAAGGTCCTTCCATTAGGGGGCGTATAAAAGCCTTGGTAATAAGTCTCATGTTCAAAACCGTTATAAAACCGTGTTTATCGATTCTTCTTGTCAACTTAATTTTTTAACATCGTTGTCTATTAGGAGGGGTTATTGATTTGATGGTCTTAGTTACACCGTTAGGACTCTATTTTTAGACCTAAATCTCTATTATCGCATAAGTCAACAATGTATCCTCGTGATCATTAAGACAAAATAAAATATAAGAGATACAACTTAGGAATAATGGGAGAATAAGTAGTGTTAGCATTACTAACTTATAATGACAATGATCTCGTTTCACGCTTGGCATGGAATTAAGGTGAAAATCGAGGACGATGAAATTATTTCTAACGAAGCATTCACGTGTTCTTATTCTATGAACCTAAACGTCCCATTTTGCGATGAAAATCATACATTATGTCTAAAACACAAGTAGTAGTAATTTTAGTATGTAGCTAGTTATCATTTCAATAAAGTCATAAAATTAAATTTTGGATATGCTTTGATACTTTATTCTAGCATTGCGTGAGGGCACGGCAATGGTTTAGTATGGGGGAGTGATGAGACTGCTTTTATACATGGTCTCATCGTCCAAAACGGGCTTAAATTGCATAAAAATCATAAAATAGACCAAATATATGCTCGTGTTTGTTACTTGTGTATTTTTAGGTACGGATATTGTGGAATTGGAAAAAGAACACAAGAATCAATCAAAAAACGAACACGGGAAACGAAGTCGCACAATGAACCGGGCCCAAGTTTGGAATTTTGCAAAAAGACCCTTGAAGAATTGAAGATTGTCAAGTTTAGTCCCTCATCTTTGAAGAACTTGTCACATTTGACCCTCAAAATATCAAATGTACAAGTATAATCCTTAATGTTTGAAGATTGTACAAGATCAGTCCTTGGAAAATCATGGATATACATTAAAGGCCCTTGGATTAAGCTTTGGAAGTAATTGTGCCAAAAGTGACAACTTGCCAAAAGTTGTCACTTGTTATTTGGGCACTGATGGAGTTTAAATACAAAGTGAAAGAAAAAGAAATGCTTGGGGACCAAACCTGCCAAACTATTAAACCCCCACCACCACTCAGACCATGCCACGTCAACCCTACCCACCCATTTACCCACCAACCCTTTTACCCGACCCTACCCAATACCCTATACCCAGTTTATTATTTAAACTTGGTCAAACCCAAGTCAACCCACCCACTAATCCCCACACTTCCCTCCATAACACTTATTTAAAAATAATTAAACCAAAAACAAATCAAAACCTGCCCTAATCACCTTGAACCCTAATCCCACCCCAGTTTTAATTAAGCACAAATCAAGGGGATATTCCCCCAAAGTGTGCAGATCTTTGATTAACGAAACCCTCACCCAAACCCACTCAACAAAACACCTCCACGTGTCCTGTGGTCCTCTCCCCAACCCTCCCCTGCTCTTGTCACTTTCCCACAACCCCAAAACCCGACACAATCAACGGTTTGATTGCATTCCTTTGCCTCCAAGGAGTAGTTTAACGTCCAAGATCAAAGATTGTAGCTGTCAAGTCACATGGAGCAACATTTGACCAAGATTCGTCAAGAACTCAAAGGGCAATTTTGAGATTTTCCAGTTTAGGGTTTTAGGACTTGTATTATTTTATTTGCATTCTAGTATGTTCCATGAGGTTGTATAAATATGAGACGCCTGTGTCTCATATCTTTGTTCCAGTTTTTGCATAACATCTTGTATTTACCTTTTTTATAAAATTAAAAGTTTGGTATTTGTGGTATACAATTGTAATTCCTTTTTAATCCTGATAAAAGTTGGTGTATGTTGTATGCAAATCTGAGTTCCATTTAAATTGTTAAAAATTTGTTTGAGGTTTCAATTTCAACAAGGTTTTGAAAAAGTTTTCAACTTTCAAAAATCCAGTCCTTTGGAAAGTGAAAGTGGACTGAGGGATTGGTGATTTTTGAAGTTTGAGTATTTTTAAAACATGGTGTTAAGGTTCTAAGTTTTTACTTTGAAAGAATTTTTAAGAAAGAAATAGAAAAACAGAATATTGGATATTGCTTGTGTTTTCTTTTGATTTCTTTCTTAAACAGGTTGAGCATTTGTTGTTGATTTTTGTTTCAGCACCAACCCGAGTTGGTAAGGAGGTGGATTACACATCCACTAGGACCTTGGATGTAAGGTCCTTAGGTAACTCACTTTTTCCCTTTGGAAATTTTCAGAAAAAGCTGTTTGTATGATCTTATTTGATTTTATGCTATTGTGTGTTTAAGCTGTTGGAATTAAGTGCTTTTGTGTTTGAATGCATGCTAGACTTGATTTGGATCAGTTTGAATAGGTTCTATAGTGTTTTGGCTTGTTAAAACGTTTTCAAAGATTATTAAGTGGTGTTTGGATAAGCATTTTAGCAGGGCAAAGTTTTTGATTTGGTTATTAAAAGGTGTTAGACCAGTTGAAATAGGATTGGAATAGGTTTGTTGTTAGTGGTGTTTCAGTTTAGTGCAAGAATAGAAGCTATTGGTGTGTTTTGAAAAGATAATCATAAAGTAAAACCTGCATATCAACTAATCTGCTTGTATTTCATGAATTTGTGAGCTTTGGTTTTGAAATCTGTCTAAGTTTAGGGTGATTTGAGGTTTGCAGTTTGATTGTATACCATTTGGTGATTGTGTGTGCAAGTTTGGTTGTTTGAAGTTCATTAGAGTGCTAGATATAAGCTAAAAAGTCCACTGACCTAGTCCTTTTACCACAGCAACTCAACATTGCCTGTGTGTGCTTTGATTTGCTTATTTTGTGGTACTAAGTGCTTATTTGTGCTTTGTGTTGACTCCTTGTGCTTAAATAAGCACAAGGGTGCCCCCATTGTCCAAAATCATCCATCAAATAAGCATTAAGTCAAGCCATCTTGGCTATTTTCCATCTGTTAAGAAAGGAAAGAAAGAACACAAACTTGTGTTCAACATTTTGGAACCTGGCACATTTTGATCTTTCATTTGGCTCAATCTAGGTGCAAATTGGATTTGGATTTGAGTTTATTAGCTTATAAGTTGTACTCTTTGAGCTTTTAAAAGCTAAAAAAGAAAAAAAAAATAAACTCCAAAAAGGACGTGGCCAGGACTCGAACCTGCGCCACTCCTCTCACAAACCAACGTGCTAACCATCTGCGCCCTAGGGACTTTGACTGAGAGTATTGGTTTCAAAAGTTATTTAAGGTCAATTTGGTTTTAGCTTGTTTAAATAAGTCGTGGCTTATTTGACTTTTTCCAGCTTATTTATTAAGCACTTTGGGTTTATTTCATTTTTCATAGGATATTCATAGAATTTAGGATTTTTCTGTTCAAAAGTTTTATTTTTCACATTATTTAATTAATTTCTAGGATTATTTTTAATTTTAAATTTAGAAAGTCTATAAGAAATATTAAACAGTAGTTAAAAAATACAAAAAAATAGTTTTTAGGTTTTAAATAAATATTTTGAGGTTTACAGCTTATTAGGTTTTCAATTTGGCTTATTTTTAATTTTATAAGATTTTAGGGTTTTTAAGCAACTTTAAAATTCAATATAAAATTATTTAATAGGTTTCAGGAAATTTGGTTTGCATTTTTGTTCTAATTAGAATATTTAGGATTTTTGAGAATTTTTTAGAATTTATTTGAAAACTTTTTATTTTTAAGATTATTTTATTATTATTTTATTCATTAAAATAAGAAGTTTTATTTTTATTTCTTTTTCATTTTTCCTAGGTTCTTTATCATTAATTAGGACTTTTCCCATTTGTAGAATAATTTTTAGGCTTTTCAATTAATTTTTAGAATTAATTTAAGATTTAATAGATTTTAATAGTTTTTAGGAGTTTAAAAATAGTTTAAATTGGTTTTAAAATTTTTAAAAATAGCTTTTAGTTTAATTAGGTCATTTTTAAGGTTTACAAACTATAAAATCTTGTTTAGGGCTTTTTAATATTTAAAAGTGATTTTTAGGGCTTTAATTAGCACTAAAAAGTCATTATTAAATTAATTAAAAGGTTTTAGCAAGTTTGGATTTTTTGTAAACTCTTAGAATATTATTTGGGATTTTTTAGTAATTTTTAGGAATTTTTAGGTTAAAATTTTAAATTTTGTGCTTTTTACGTTCTACGTCGTAACTTTCTAGTAGTGTTTTCGCCCTATTTTTCTATTTTTCTAGTATTTTTTCGTCTTCGTCATTTTCTCTTTTTTTTCTTCTTGTTAATAATCAAAAACATAAATCAATCATTCATTACACAACACACGTGCCTCCTCGAGAGAACGAACTCACCTTTAGGGTCATTTACACACGGTTTTCCTAAATCGTCGTGCTTACCCTATTTTAGTTGCTTGTTTTTCCTAAAGCAAGTTGACTAATTTTACAACTATCACCGTGGTGTATGCATTTGAGAAATTTCGACCTTATCTCGTCTTGACGAAATGCATAGCGTATACGGACCATTCGGCTATTAAGTATCTCATGGCAAAGCAAGATGCTAAGCCGAGATTACTTCGTTGGATTCTCCTCCTTCAAGAATTTGATCACAAAATCGTTGACAAAAAAGGAGCCGAGAATCTAGCGGCCGATCATCTCTCTCGTTTGGAAGATCCTCACCAAAGTGTTTACGAGCCCAAGGAAATTACCGAAACATTTCCGCTCGAGACACTTGGTGTAGTGAATTCTAAGCTTGATTCTTCTACCCCATGGTTTGCGGATTTTGCAAATTACCATGCGGGTAACTTCATCATTAAGGGTATGACGACTCAAGAAAAACGAAAATTCTTTCATGACGTCAAGTTCTACTTTTGGAACGACCCTTACTTGTTTCGAACTTGTGCGGATCAAATCATCTGACGTTGTGTATTTGGCACCGAAGCTTCTAACATCCTTAGAGCTTGCCATGAGGGACCCACGGGTGGTCACCACGGTGCTAATCTCACGGCTAAAAAGGTGTTTGATGCCGGCTTCTTTTGGCCTACTATTTACCCAGATGCACAAGATCTTGTGAAGTCGTGTGATGCATGCCAACGACAAGGAAAAGCCTCACAAAAAGATGAAATGCCACAAAATATCATTCAAGTATGTGAGATCTTTGACGTTTGGGGCATAGACTTTATGGGTCCGTTCCCATCATCTCGTGGTAATAAGTACATTCTCGTTGCGGTTGACTACCTTTGTAAATGGGTGGAGGCAAAGGCCTTGCCCACCAATGATGCTCGTGTGGTAGTCAAGTTTTTGAAGCAATTGTTTTCTCGGTTTGGAACCCCTCGTGCTATCATAAGCGATCGTGGAACCCATTTTTGTAACGACCAATTTGAAAGGGTTCTAAGGAAATATGGGGTTACACATCGGCTTTCTATGGCTTATCACCCACAAACGAGTGGACAAGTCAAGGTTTAAAACCGAGCTTTGAAGAGGATCTTGGAGAGATCCGTTGGGGAAAACCGACAATCTTGGTCGGATAAGTTGGACGATGCTTTATGGGCCTTTAGGACCGCTCATAAGACGCCCATTGGGTGCACTCCCTATAAGCTTGTGTATGGAAAGAATTTTCATTTGCCTATCGAATTGAAACACAAGGCTTATTGGGCCCTAAAGCATTGTAATGATGATATGGAGACCGCGGGAAAACACCGGAAAATGCAATTAAATGAATTGGATGAATTGAGGGATATTGCTTATGAAAATTCATTGATTTATAAAGAGAAAACTAAAAAGTTGCATGATTCTAAAATTAAAAACCGGGATTTTAACATTGGGGATCAAGTTTTGCTTTTTAATTCAAGATTAAAAATCTTTTCTGGTAAGTTGAAATCCCGTTGGTCTGGTCCATTCACCATGACTCAAGTATTTCCGTATGGGACCATCGAGCTAGCTCAAGATGATGGTCCTAACTTCAAGGTGAATGGACATAGGTTGAAGCACTACTTTGGCAGGGAAGTTCCATCCTTGAACTACATCGACCAAGTCACCTTCCCCAATGATAATTAGTATTGAGGGGATCGAGTCGAGCTCATGACTCGGTAATCAAAAACGAGGAGCCTCGTGGGGGAGTCCCATGCTTATCCTATGTACATATTATCTCTTTCTAATGTAGCTTACGTGTGGGGATTTGTGCCCTTCCAACCTTTGTTCTGTGGTTGTTTGTGAATTGTGGTTTTTAGATCATGATCTTCACGATTGGAGCATCTCGTGTTTGTTTATGGGAGCACTCGATCGTTTGCTTTGGAGACATTTCTCAATATCCGTGATATATCCTTTTGATGTTCTAACCTTAGGTTCTTAGCACACTTCATAAACGGCTATTAATTTATTGGTTACACCCTTTCCATGCTAGATTAGGCATTCGACTACGTCTCTAGTATGGGGGTGTTTGCACCCCTAGACTCGAAACATTGAGGACAATGTTTAACTTTAGTATGGGGGGGTGAATAGATACTTGCCTTGCCAAACCTTCACGCTTTCCAAAGTTTATCTTTTTGTTTATCGTTTTGTTGCAAAATAAGGCTAAAAATGGCCAAATTTTAAATTTTTTCTCATGTTTTATAAGTGTTTGAAGACACGAATGTAGATTTTCCGATGGCGAGAATAAGAGTAATTTTTTACTCGACAGTGCGTGTTGAGCACTTAGCTTTGATTCCTTAACTACACATTAGGCTAAGTCTCTTAAATGAGGACGAGAAATGATAGAGTTAATTATAAGTTACTATGCTAAACGTAGAGTACTCGTATTCTTTCAAAAACTCATGTGTTCTCGTTGTTTGCTTATTCTCCTTCGCATGTAAATATTTTTTGCTTAATAAATATTGACTTAGCGGTTTAGTTAGGATTGTTGGGTTTCTAGTTTTTTCTAGTAGCTTCCGTGTAATTAAATTGGGAAGACATTAAGGTATCGCCAGCGTCACGGTTTTGAAGTATTGGCACCCCAATAATCGAAAGCTTCACCCAATAATAAGATTTCAAGTGCTCACCTAAATCTAGCAAACAATTTGAAGCCCCACAAGGCCTAAAATCTATGCAAAAATTGAAAGTGAATCAAGCCTTAATCTTCGAAGCTTTAAAGATCCAAAATTCGCTTTAGCGTGAGGATATACGTCTTTGGCTAATAAAACCTCTGATGAGGCGGATAATAAAAGGCAAGGCAAGACCGAAGTCATAATAAAAGCTTCATGGCGAAGTTGAATAAAAGATGGAGGTAAACCAAAGATAATAAGGCCCTTCCGTTAGGGGGCGTATAAAAGTCTTGGTAATAAGTCTCATGTTCAAAACCGTTATAAAACCGTGTTTATCGATTCTTCTTGTCAACTTAATTTTTTAACATCGTTGTCTATTAGGAGGGGTTATTGATCTGATGGTCTTAGTTACACCGTTAGGACTCTATTTTTAGACCTAAATCTCTATTATCGCATAAGTCAAACAATGTATCTTCGTGAAACATTCAAGACAAAATAAAATATAAGAGATACAACTTAGGAATAATGGGAGGATAAGTACGTGATTAGGACATATGAGTAGTGTTAGCATTACTAACTTATAATGACAATGATCTCGTTGCACGCTTAGCATGGAATTGGAGTGAAAATCGAGGACGATGAAATTATTTCTAACGAAGCATTCACGTGTTCTTATTCTATGAACCTAAACGTCCCATTTTGCGATGAAAATCATACATTATGTCTAAAACGCAAGTAGTAGTAATAGTGGTAGTGTAGCTAGTTTATCATTCCAATAAAGTGAATAAAAATGGATTTTGGAGGTGCTACGATACTTTATTCTAGCATTGCGTGAGGGCACGACAATGGTTTAGTATGGGGGAGTGATGAGACTGCTTTTATACATAGTCTCATCGTCCAATTAGGGCTTAAAATGCATTAAATATCATCAAAATACCCAAATATATGCTTGTGTTTGTTGCTTGTGTATTTTAGGTACGGATATTGAGAAAATGACAAAAGATCACAAGAATCATGCAAAAACGAACACGGGAAACGAAGCCGCACGATGAACCAAGCCCTAATGAAGAATTTTCCAAAGAAAACCTTTGAAGATTTGAAGAATTATGAAGATTGGTCCTCCAAGTTTGAAGAATTGACACTTTATACCCTTGTATCTTCATAATTACAAGTTTGGTCCCTAAAGTTTGTCAAAATTACAAAATGGACCCTTAACTTTGAAGACTTGGCAAATTTAGTCCCTCAACAAAACTAAATTGTCAATAATGGTCCTCCAAGAAGTCAACAAACAAGTCAAAACCTTGAAGTATGAAGACAAGTCAAAAACGGCCCTTGAAGATTGCCAAAATTGCACTTGTAGTCCTTAAAACAAGTTCCAAAACTTTGTGTGCCAAAACTGCCAAAGTCCAAAAGTTGTTATGTGTTATATTGGCGTTGATAGCCTTTTAATACAACATACACAAAGAATGAAACATGAGGGGGCAAACCTGCCCAGACAACCTAAGACAAACCCTCTACTCCCTGCTTGACACCTCACCCGCTCACACCCATCACCCAATCAAAACGCCCCTTTTCTCCACATCACCTCTCCACTCACCCAATAACTGATTAATTAATCAGTTTAAAAACTCCCTCCAAACATTTATTTAAAAACTTATTAATCCCAAAACGGATTAAATCACACCCTAATCCACCTTTAAACCCTAAATATTTCCAGGATGAACTATGATTAAAACAAGGGGTTTTTGGATAATTCTTTCCAGATCCTTGATTAAACATCACCTAAACCTAAAACCATCCTTAAACCCCCATCACCATCACCCCACATGCTTGTGCCACCCTCCCCTGCCCCACTATTCACTCCCAAACAAAAACTTGACAGCAGGATCAACAACCCACAACAATTTCGTGTTCCCAAAGGCTAAAAGGACGTCCAAGATCTCTTTTTCATCACTGGCATCTTCACAAACTGCCAAGATCATCACATGGGCTCTTGACAAATTCAAAAAATGGCATCTTCAAATATTCGTCCAAGGGCATTACTGGAAGTTCAAGTGTTAGGGTTTTAGCTTCTTATCAGTTCTAGAATCATTTGTAAGCCTCTATATAAAGGCCTTGTAGGACATAGTAGAAACCTCTTCTTGATTTTTTCTCCTTTTTCACAATCCTTGCAAATCCAGTTTATAAAGTAATATAAATGGTATTGAGTTTGGTGATGAGAAAGATTGAGTTCCTTTTACATTTCATGTTGATTTAAGTTCATTGTTTGAGTTTGGTTTAATTTTCAACAAAAGTTTTCAAGTTTTCAAAGTTTCTGTTTCTTTTCAAGGTTTTCTTATATCTAAAATTTTCATACAATTCTGATAGAATGGGTGATTAAGTGTGTTGGTGTGATGGTATTTGAGCTTGTGTATGTCCAAGACACCATGGCTTGTTCTGGTGTAGTGGGTACCCATGTTTAAATAGCCATTGGTTTGGTCATTTCTTTTTTTTAGTTTATCCTAATCTTACCCATAAGCTAAGGTTTCCTTCTAGCTTAATCTATAAGCTAGGGGCAAGCTCTTAAGCTTTTTCACAAGCTTTGTTCCCTTTTCTCTTAGCAGATTCAAAGAGGAACCAATCTTATTCATTCTTGTTAAGCAAAACTGCATCAAAATCTCAACAAAGTTCTGCATAGGCCCCAGCCTATAGGGAGGTGGTTTTTCAACCACTAAGGGTCCTGGATGTAGGATCCTTAAGGTAGCACCCTCATTCCATTTTCATTTTCAGTTTTATGTCTTTATTTGGTGTTTTAAGTGAATCTGCATAATTAATTGTTAAGTGTTTGTTTAAGTGCTCAAATTTGCTCAAAATAGGGTTGTATGCATGCTAGAAGTAATTTGATTCAGTTTGGTTAAGTTTTAAGTTATTTTGCTTTGTTAAATTTGGTTTCTGAATTTTTAAGGGGTGTTTGGATTAGGGTATAAGTTTGGTTTAAGGTTTGACATTTAGCTTAAAACTTGTTTAGACACATCTCTTAGGTTGTTATTAGGTGTTTAGTGTGTTTAAGTTTCAGTTTGGTCAAGTTTAGAACACATTGCATGCTAAAAAAATTGAAAACATTGCCTTAAAACAGTCATTTCATCTTTCTGCATGTTTTGATGAAATTTGTGCATTCAAATGTGATAATCTGTTAGATACTGGGTTGTTTAGGGATTGTGTGTTGTTTGCATGCTGTTTTGTGAGCTTGTGTGCAAGGTTTTAGCTACTGAAATCCATCTGAGTGCCAAGTGTATCAGCAAAATACACTCAGACACATATATGCAATATCAGTAACTTGTATGCTTATTTTTGTGTGATTTTGGCTAAGAGTGTGCTTGTGTTTGTGCTATACTGACTCCCCACAACCCAATTGGTGTGGGGGTGCCATTTGTCCATCAAAAATATCATCAGAACTCAAGATCAAGACCTCTTGATCATTTATTCACAAGTGAAGAAACACTTGTGTGTTCATCAAAAACTTATCCAGACCTGAGCACGTTTTTTATTTCAAATAGCCTTAATCTTGTTTAATTTTGAGTTGTGTTTGTGTTTTTGTGACTTAAATAGTTACTGGATTGTAGTTTAAAAAAAGAAAAGAAATAAAAAGTAAAAAACTCACCTGGCCTGGGCTCGAACACGCGACCTCCCGTTTGGAGGAGTAACGTGTTAACCAGTGATCCGGATGGTTCTTTTCATTCAAGTTTCATTTCAAAATCTATTTAAGGGCTTTTGGTTTTATTGCTTATTTGGTTAACAGCTTTTAAATAAGCTTTTCTAGCTTATTGCTTCTAGGTTTTCAATGTTTAGCATTTTTATTAGGATTATATTAAGGTTTTTGACTTTTCTGAGCAAAAAGTATAATTTTCCCATTATTAATTAATTTATTAGGATTATTTTAACTTTTTATTTTAGAAAGTCATTAAAAAATAGAAAAAGTAATTTAAAAATCTGAAAAATAGTTTTTAGGTTTTTAATCACATTTTTGAGGTTTACAGCTTTTTAAGTTTTCAAATTAGCTTATTTTTGATTTTATAGGATTGTAGGGTTTTTAAGCAACTTTAAAATTTAATATAAAATTATTAAATAGGTTTCAGAAAATTTGGATTGCATTTTTGTGTTAGTTACATTATTTAGGATTTTTGGTAATTTTTTAGAATTTATTTATAAACTTTTTATTTTTTGAATATTTTAATATTATTTTATTATTAAAAATTTTATTTTTTTTAGTTTTTACATTTTTCCTAGGTTTAGGACACTTAATTAGGAGTTTTGTCACTTTCCAAATATTTATTAGACTTTTCAATTAATTCATAGAATTAATTTAAGATTTAATAGATTTTAATAGTTTTTAAGTGTTTAAAAATAGTTTAATTTGGTTTTAAAATTTTTAAAAATAGTTTTTTAGCTTAATTAGGTCATTTTTGAGGTTTACAAACTATAAGATCTTGATTAAGGCTTTTTAATAATTAAAAGTGATTTTTAGGGCTTTAATTAGCATTAAAAAGTCATTATCTAATGAATTAAAAGGTTTTAGCAAGTTTGGATTTTTTGTAAACTCTTAGAATATTATTTGGGATTTTTAGAAATTTTTAGGAATTTTTAGGTTAAAATTTTAATTTTTTACGGTTTTACGTATTCGCCTTTTTCGTCGTAGTTTAATCCGTCTTTGTAACCGTCTTTCTCTTCTAATCCCATTTCTTTTTCAATCAATATAATCACAAATCAATATCAATTCAATACACAACGCACTTGCCTCCTTGGGAAACGAACTTGGACTTCATTTGGGTCATTAGTGCTCGGTTTTCCTAAACCGACACTTAATACTACCACTATATGTCATCCTTTTCTTAAAGGGTACAAAAACACTACAATCAATGGTGAATATTATTGGTAAACCCTCTGAGGGAGTCACCACCAGAGGAAAATTGAGATCTCTAGAAACCGCCTCAGCGAATGAATGCCTTTTCGCTGATTTTCTCTCTGAGGATGAACCTAAGAATGTGGTTGCTGCGCTTCTAGATGAAGGGTGGGTTGTTGCCATGCAAGATGAGCTGAATCAGATCAAGAGGAACAAGGTGTGGAGTCTGGTAAAAGCTCCAACTGGGAAGCAAGTGGTTGGAACTAAATGGGTCTACAGAAACAAGAGGGATGAAGCTGGCATGATTGTCAAAAACAAGGCTAGGCTTGTGGTGCTGGGATATAATCAATCTGAGGGGATTGACTATGATGAAACGTTTGCACCAGTAGATAGATTGGATGCTATCATAATCTTCGTAGCCTTTGCAGCTTATATGGGGTTTACTGTGTACCAGATGGATGTGAAGAGCGCTATCCTCAATGGGAAGCTTGCAGAGGAAGTATGTGTCTATCAACCCCCAGGGTTTGAAATCAGCGAGTATCCTGATCACGTATGCAGACTTCACAAAGCACTCTATGGGCTGAAACAAGCGACTAGAGCCTGGTATGAAACCCTATCAAAATTCTTACTTTAAAATAAATTTGTCAGAGGTACCATTGATCAAACCCTGTTCACTTATAGGTCCAAGGGTGATGTCATTTTAGTACAGATTTATTTGGAAGATATAATTTTTGGTTCAACCAATATTACATTGAGCAAACAGTTTGCCAAATTAATGACAAAAAAAATATGAAATGAGCATGATCGGGGAATTAACTTTTTTCTTGGGTTTTCAAATTAAACAAAATTCCAAAGGAATTTCCATTTGTCAAGAAAAATATGTTAAGGATTTTCTCAAGAAGTATGATCTGTCTGATTGTGCATCATTGAAATGCCCCATGCTTCCTCCCAACAACTTGGGAGCTGATGACTCAGGGGTCTCTGTTAATGAGACCTTATATAGAGGCATGATTGGGTCACTGATGTACCTCACAACAAGCAGACCAGACATACAATTTGCCACATGTCTCTGTGCTAGGTACCAAGCTAACCCCAAGGAATCCCACCTTGTAGCTATTAAAAGAATTTTCAGGTACTTAAAAGGATCTCCCACATTGGGTCTCTGGTATCCTAATGGATCAGGCTTCGACCTCAAAGCCTACTCAGACTCTGACTATGCTGGGTGCTGTCTTGATAGAAAGAGCACCTCTGGGAGTTGTCAAATCCTTGGAGTAAAGTTAGTATGCTGGAGTGCCAAGAAACAAAACTCTGTGGCCATGTCATCAGCTGAAGCTGAATATGTAGCGGCCGCTGGTTGTTGTGCTCGAGTTCTCTTGATGAAAAGTCAGCTGGCTGATTATGGGATCATTTATGAAAAGGTTCCCATATTCTGTGACAACACAAGTGCTATAGCCATCTCAAATAATCAGGTACTTCATTCCAGAACTAAGCATATTGACATCAGGTATCACTTTATCATAGACCATATTTTAAAAGGTGATATTGAGCTTCATTTTATACCCACTGAATAGGAGCTCGCTGATATATTCACCAAACCTCTGGCTGAGCCAAGTTTTACTAGGTTGGTTGTTGAGTTGGGTATGCTCAATATTGGTAAACAAATCTGATAAATGATCTCTGATCTCTGTCTCTGGGCATTAAAGGGAATTGAATGTAACGAGGTAGTTACATTCCAATGGGACTTAATATATTCCCATATTTAATTCAAATGATTAACCTTTATTGTCAACAACTTTCCCGCTTTCCAAGGGACATATATATCACATGAAGAGTCAAGGGGTCCCACTTTTCCTAAAAGGTAATTTTTAGCATTAAATGCTTTAATTGTAAAACGGCTAACCCTTTTATCAAAACCCTTGACTCACTTTTCAAAACTCACATTACCCATTATTTTCACACACACATACTATTCATCTTCTCAAAAACCTTTATTTCTTCCTCACTTCAACAATGGCGTCTTCACCATCTAACACCGCTTTCACTGTCCTGGCCGCCTCAAACGTTGATTTTGGGATACACGATGGCAAAATTGCCTTAAACAATTGTGTAGCTCTCTTGGAACACACCAACTCACTCTACCAACCTTTGTTCTCCTTCCTCAAAAACTCCACCATTTTTGAAGCTATAACCAGAGTACCCTCCACATGCTCCCACCAATATTTGAAGGAGTTCTGGTATAGCGCGGAAGTTGATCCAACCTCTTCACACATCACCTTCAACCTTTCCACACATCCACAACCTCTCACCTTTGATCTTCATACCTTTGCCAAAGTCATTGGACTTCCAGTCAATGAAGGCATGTCCGCGTGCCTGCCAGCGCCACGGTGAAGAAGGCTCTGGCTACCCTTCGTCCTCAGGACGACAATGATAAATCCTTCACCACACAAGGTTTCCAGACCAAATCCCTGATCAAAGTGAACTACTTCTCACCTATTTGGAGGACGCTGATGTTATACATTGTGAAATGTTTGGGTGGAAACCAGGGGTCTCATGATCAACTTAATGGAGCCCAGCAAGCTATTGCCTACTACTTAATTTGGGGACAAGATATAGGGATCGCCCATATACTTTACTCTGACCTCATTGCTAAGCTAGAAAACAAAGGGAAGAAGAACAGACTGGCCACCATCTGCTACACAAGATATCTCTCTCTTCTCTTAGAAGATATGCTGGGTGAAGGCTACACAAATGATGAACTTCTCTCCTTCTCTACTTATCACATCACTGCTACATCACTAAAGACCCCTTTGGAAGACGAAGTTTCTCTCAGCATGCACATGATGCAGGTCGCTGGGTTACTGGTTGCTGATGGAGAGCCCTTGATCCCTCACAATAAGGTGAATGCTGAAAGAGCAACTGACAAGTCTCTGTTAAAGACCTCTATGCAGTCTTCTTCTCAGCCCAAGGTGCCCAAGGAAAAGAAGAAGAAGAGGAAAGACATCCCCCTTTCCTTTGAAACCCCTTCTGTTAATCCTTCCAAGTCCAAGAAGACCAAGAAGAACCCATCCCCTTCTCTGGTGGATGTGGTTGAAGAGCCTGCCACTGACAAACAACCTGAGTCTAGCGTCTCGCAGTCAGCAGAGACGACTAAGAACCTTCTCAACGCTGATATCTCTCAGGTATTAGTTTGCCATTTTATTCTCTTGGAGGCTCACATACAATCACTCTCAACATTCTATAGGAGAGAGTGATGAAGACTTAGGGTTTGCCTCAACCCATAGAGTGTCCGTGTCAGCACCTAGAACACTTAGGATTATCTGTACACTCTGTCTTAACACAAGGATATGATTCATTTGTGCTCATAACGCACCCTGATGATCCTTCACCCTCTGGACTGTGCTCTTGTCCATACCAACTTGAGCATGCTATAGGTCCCGACCCAGAGTCTCTGCACTTCACGCAGTCTCTGGGTCCCCTCATTGGAAAAGAGTCCCAAAGAATTTATTCTTTTGGGGGGGACTGAATAATCATCCTCAGTCTTCCTAGGGGTAGCGATAAAAGGCGACCAATACCTTCAAATAATTCACAACTAAAAGAGTCCCAAAGAATTTATTCTTTTGGGGGGACTGAATAATCACCCTCAGTCTTCCTAGGGGCAGCGATAAATGGCGACCTTTAACTTCCATGAATTCACAACTAAAAGAGTCCCAAGGAGCAATCCTTCAGGGGGAGCTGGATAATCACACCCAGCTATCCTAGGGGTAGCGAACGGCGACCATTCACCACATAATTTTCACAACTCAAAAGAGTCCCAAGGAGTAATCCTTACGGGGGAGCTGGATAATCACACCCTGCTATCCTAGGGCCAACGAATGGCGACCCTTCAACAAAACTATTTCACACTTAAAAGAGTCCCAAGGAGAAATCCTTAGGGGGGGGGGGGGGCTGGATAATCACACCCAGCTTTCCTAGGGGCAACCAATGGCGATCTATAACTTCATATTTTTTCACAATTGGTTACTAACAAATGTCATAACAGGCTCATAATCTTCATGAAGAACAGCAGAATGATGATGCCTATTCTATTACTGGTGATGAAAATGCTTCAGTCCCCCACATAGATCTTGATGCCATGTCAGACATTGATTCCATGACAGAGGATGAGGTCTTCATTATTGAAGAGGACTTGACCATTTCAGACTATGCTGATATGGATGCTGATGATGATCAAGTTACATCAGAGTTGAAACCCATCTCCTTCCCATCATTGCCCAATGTGTAAGAACTGGCTGCTAAGCGGCTATTGGACCAGAGGCTCAGTGCACCAACCCCAGTTCCCTTCCCAACCTTTCCAAATGTCATGGAACTAAGGGCCAAGCAACACTTAGAACATTTACAAAAGCTCAATCCTGTCCATGTTCCTAGAATGAAAGATGTTTAGGAACTCGCTGCTAAGGCTATCTGGATTAAGAGGGGTGACATCAGTAAAACCAAGCCCAAAGTCACAAATGATGTCATCCTCTCTGAATTACAAACACTAACCTATGCAGCTAAGGAACTCACCACAACACTAGAGACTTCACTAACTTCATCTGTGGAGTCCTCTATGACTGTCTTACTTCCACAACTACTAGGAAGTGCCTTGCAAGCTCACCTCCCAGATGTTCTAGACGAGAGCCTCCTGCAATACATACCATCTGTCCTCACATCAGATGTCAAAGCCAATGTTGCAGCTATTGCGAAGGCGTCTGAGCCTTCAAGAAAAATTCTTCAAGAGCTGTTACAAGAGGAACTTAAAGAGATCTGCTTATTTGTTCATCAAGAATTCATTAAGTTCCTTAAGCCTGGTTCAGGCACAACTACTACCGGCACTATGCCTAAGGGGGAGAATTCAGCAACCTCCACCTCTGAAGAAGAAGAAGACACTGCCTCACCTAAGGGGGAGCAGTCACTCAAACAACCAAAACCTTCAACAGCGATTCCTACACCACAACCTCTTAGATCCTTCAACCCCAGCACTGATGCAATAAAGGATAAGGGAAAAGGAATTGCTATTGAACAACCTGAAATAACCTTGCACTCCCTCTAAGAAAAAGGTGGATCTATAACCAGGGTTTCCAAAGACTCTGATCTAAACAAATTCAAGAGCGCTGATGAACCACCACTCACACTAGAGCAGGCAAAAGCTCAAATCTTGGAACACCAAAGGCTGGCAAACATCAGAGCGGCTGAACTCAAAAGCAAAGAAGCTCTGAACAAACTCTCTCCTGCTGCAAAGGAAGCTCAACTGGTTAAGCTCAAAGAATTAGAGGTGAAAAGGATCAACCTTCTAAAGGAATATGAAAGACTTGTAAACCAAAGAGCTGAACCTGGTCAAATCACCAAGTATGCATGTTACACTGACAAGAATAAAAAGGTGGTGATGACCCTTTAGAGAGAGAACCAACTAACCAACTACAAAGTCTCCAGTGACTTTAAACTCAGAGATCTGGGCCTCTCTGAATGGTTAGAAATGCTGGCTCTTGACCAAAAGAAGAGTGGGCCTGGTGCTGCCCAAATGATGAAGAACATTCAAGCAAAGCTGAATTGGGTAAGAGACACGGCAAAGAAGCTGAAGGTACCCCTGCCTCCTCAACTTTCACAACAACAACCTTCTCAAGGACAAAGGAAAAGGAAAACCCAAATGGGGACTCTGGTGGAGAAGTTGGTTACTGAAAACATTGTTGTTGATGGGATGCACAGAAACTTGGTTCTGCCCAAAGAGATCACCAAACCAGTAGGGGGCCAAGTATACTCAGAACCAGAGACATGTATGGTCTTTATGAATGGTAATTGTGAGTATTGCTTTCAGCAGATGAATGAACTACATCTGGCATCAACCATCCAGCTCATCAGACTCAAACAGGGCATCCTAAGGAATTGCAAAATAG
Source organism: Glebionis coronaria (assembly GCA_025667525.1). NCBI lineage: Eukaryota > Viridiplantae > Streptophyta > Magnoliopsida > Asterales > Asteraceae > Glebionis > Glebionis coronaria. The sequence goes on from JANFOE010001416.1 coordinate 226,852, forward strand.
CTGAGGATTTTGAGTTTGAAGTTGAGCTTGTCATCAACTCTAGGAATGACAAATTTGAAGCCCAGATAATCTGTGATCAAGGCCTCGATCGCTGAAGAACCTTTTACTTTTGTTTATGTTTACACCTCTGGGTGTTTTTGTAATAGACTAGGTTCTTTATGTTTAATAAAACTCTGAGGTATGTTTGTTAAATTATGTGTAAGAAGAAGTTGTGTACTCTCTTACAATAATTTTAGACTTAGTATAATTTATAAACAAATAGGGGGAGATTGTTGGGCTAATGAAAGTTTTAACTATGGCCTAGTCTAGTTTTGTTTAATTAGACTAAGTGTTTGCTGATCGCTGAGAGGACCAGCGACAGAGACTAGACCAGTGAAAGGCAAAGCCTCAGCTGGCACACCAGGAACATTCAAGTCAAAGACAACGTCAAAAAAGTCGAAAATAATCTGAAGTCAGACTCACCAGCGATTATGGATAGCTGGGATGTTGAAGGAATCTACTGGTGTTCAAGTATCTCTGAGTTGACAACACTCAGAGATCACTTAAGAACCCTAGAAGTCTGGGATAAGCAAAGCTTATCCAATCCTTTATAGTTTAGGCGGGAGAATCTACCAAGTGTTTTGAGCGGGACAAAACAAGAGATTCAAGATAAAGCCTAGTACGACCTAGTGGGACAAAGGTGAACAGTTGGCAAAACTATTCACCTAAAGTTGGTTAAAGTTATGTCTCGATTTGGACATGCATTAAATACGTTGTACTCTTCCATTCAGAAGGTGACACGTATCAACTACTCCCACTAAGGAAGCAACCTCGTACAGTATAAATAGGAGTGAGAAAGAAGAATTAACTCAACCCTTACGCTTGGATAATTTATCTAAGTTAATTCTCACCTTGGAACCGCTGAGCCCTCAGCTGTCTACCATTGTCTCATTGGTTCCCTTTTAAACTTGTATCTCGAATCTAGTTTACTTGTTTCTAGGGTTCATACCTTGTTTTCATTCAACGAGTGTATTCATAGCACTTCGTAATACTTTGTTTATAATACTCAATAAAGCATTACGCGTTTGAAAAGTATGTCATTGTGTTTCGTGGTTACAAGAGTTATAGTTTATCAACAATTGTCATATTAAGGGACTTTCAGAAATAGTATCACTTGTATGGTTTTCTTTCGGGTTTGTCGTTATTTTATGACTTTGATTTTGATGTTATTATTTATGGTTTATACTCGAGTTCATTATTAACGAGCGCGCCTTATTTGATAGGTTGCGGTTTTCGTGTCTAACGGGCATCATACATCGTCGACGATCATCTTGCTACGTCTTTATTATACTAAGGTGAGTCTATAGCCTCGCTTTTAAATACATAAAGATGATTAGTAAACCCGAGAGGGGGATAACATGCTAGTTTTGAAAATAGAACACAAGGGACTCGATGTATGCTTGTTGCCTTGATTATTATAAGTTTGCTATGTCGCTAGATAAAAAGTCCCAATTATATCATGAATTGTTAGCTACCGAGTTATGGTAGGCGCTTATACATGGAATACTACTATTCGGGAGGCACCCTCCCATCCGGCAACGATTAGCTATCGTTTGAGCACAAGTTGCTCGAAGTGGATACATGTGCGAGAGTTTTCCTGTACACTTAGCGAGGTGTATGGTGGGAAATTATTGTGGTAACGTTTCAATATCATGAGGCTTATAATAATCTAAATAACGTTGTTTGACCCACATCGTTAATTCTTGATGGTTTTAAAATATACTTGTGTTCGGTAATAATTATTTATAAACTCTATAGAATCACTCAACTGTTGTTGACAAGTTTAGCATTTTTTATCTCAGGTCCTTGAAGGTAATGGTAAAGGATGGATTTCGGTGCTTGCGGTTTTATAATAAAGGTCTTAAAAGCTCACCATTTTGTAAAAATCGTTCAATGACTTTTATTATAATAATATGTTGTGTACTTGTTTAATAAACATTTGGGGACCAGGTTATGAACGATTTGTAAACTTTTATTTCTATCCAATGTTTACTTTTAAAACGATTATTTTCGAGTCGTTTTTTATTACTTGAGCTGTTATATTATGAAGTAGCACCTCATATGAGCTTCCGCATATGACCCAAAATTGGGGGTGTTACAGATTGGTATAAGAGCTTAACTTATAAAGAACAAAAAGATTTTCCAAAATAAAAGTTTTGAAATCTTTTAGCTATAACTGTCGCAAGCGAAATCTCCGAATTACCGATGGGACCGGAAAGAGAGTATTTATATATATGGGTTTCTATTGTTATGACATTACATACTTGTATTTAGAGCGCGTATGCTGCCGACTTTTCATACTCACTTTCTGAGTACTATTGCTATTTCGTTTATGCGTGATTCGAGTGACCTCATATATTCGTTCGTTTTGAACCGCCTGTTTTTCTCGACTCATTCTGTTACATGTTGTGTATACTCTCGTAATTCCATTGTTTGGGATTAAGAAGTGTTTCTTCCAACGAAACTTTTGATTTTCATTTTACTACCGTGCGTGTTGCTTTCATTGTTTAATTCCTTTAAGATATCAGTCTAGATATCTAAATTGCTTTTCGACCATTTGTGATTGGATGTCTTGAAAAATAGTTTATCGACCATTGTGTAGCTCAATGTGTCTCTATAAAAGATTAAAGGACATCTTGTGAGTCACACATCTCGAAGCATTCCTTGACTCCGTATTAAATAATATCGTGTGTTTTCATAACCTTGATTGATCTTTACGTCATCGTTTTACGCGACACTTGTATATCGATTAAATATTACTTCACTGATCATTCTACGTTTCAACTTCGAATTACAACGTCCGTTTGTACCTTGAAAATACCATTGTCCTCTTGTGATTCGTTCTCTATTATGTGGCGATTGTTTGGAATACAATTCTACTTCTATAAACTTGTACCCTTCCTTTTCATTAAACCTCCTCGCTCTAGGAGTGCGACTGGTTAATGTTTCATTTATTTCTCGGTATGTCTTGTGATTTTGGAAAGTCACACTACCAAGGGACCTTCCTGCATTGCATCTTGAAATCGAAGACACGGATGTCATGCGTCGTTTTTTATTTCTTAGATTTTCGTTGGTATTCTTGAACCATTTTTATACTATGTTTTTTTTATATGCTTAATTATACAATCCATTCTTTTTCTTCTTTATGGAATCCACAAGTCATGTGTGTACATAAATTCCGGGTCGTTATGAAGTTTGATTAAATTTCAAGGTGTGCCGAAAAATATACTTTCTGCAGAGAAGTTACATGTAATTTAACGATGTCGAGAAAATATTTTTATAAACTTTAGACATAAAAATATGTTTCTACTTGTTGAAATGTTCGTTTAGGACATAAAAATTCGACCCGTGAAAAAAAAAGAGAGCAAGTTACGCTCATTTGAAATGGTAAAATTTAATGACTTATTTTCTGCGTATTTCTCATATATCATTTTGCTGACAGATTTGATACGAGAGCATTTTCATCCATTTTTGATCTGTTTCAAGCCTCAAGTAAAACAATAAAGTTGTCTAAAATATTGTTTTACACCAAATTGATTTAGACTTCGAGTCTTGAAAGTGTACATTTTTTTATGCGTCACTATTAACGTGCTAAATTCCTAATCTTTTGATATTTGGAAACTTTCCCAATATAGAAACTTTCTAAAAATAGAAACTTTTCGGGTTAGTTAATATTATTCGAGAACTGATAATTTACTTTCTTAAAAGCATATTTATGTCAACTAAATTACAACGTGAACACATTTGGATTCCTTTATCATTTATTTTATACATGACTTATTTGTCATTTTATATTATCTTTCTGTTATTCTAAGGTACCACTAATGTGGGGTCGAGGTTTGAAGTTCTTGTTTTCACATCTTTCGTTATCATTTTGACACGTGTCTCACGATGATTCCGGCTAAACCTTCTTAACTCTATCATCTTGTAAACATTTCATCCATTTCGTAGTAATTATTCCTTACTACCCCCGTGTAACCTACTTGCTATTTTATAAGTCATCATAATGTCATTATATAAACTCAAACTTGTATTGTTTGCAAATCATTTTACAAAATGTTCCACTTGGGCCTTATTAAATACTTGAATATTAACTTATAAAATTAATTGACATTAATTTTACGGTATATTTTCACAAACTGTTCTAGTTTGGTCTTATAAAGAAATCTTGTAACATTAAAATTGTTGAATTAAAACATCTTGCCAATTACTTACTTGTGAAAAGTTTCATAAATCATGTCAAATTCTATTTTAGAAATGGCATCATATACATATTTTAAGACATATAACATGTAATACTAGTTTGACGAAACTGAGCATCGCATTGCTAGTCCTAAATAATGCATGGCCTGATCACCTATGCGTAATTTAGAAGGAGCCATGCGAGGCTGAATAGTAGTCACCTTAAAATCTTGTAAAAATAAAATTATGAAAACATTTATGCGTTATGCAAGTAGTACAAGTTCATGACAAATGCATGTGTTTCTTTATCTTTTCTTGAACGAATTACGTATCTGCGAGTAAAGTTTATTTTTCTTTACTCAATGAGCTTTGCTCTACTTGTTACCTCATTTTCTCTCATGATACAATTCTATTTACCGCTCGTCAAGATACTGACCATTGATATCGTATTTGGAACTTCTAGTGTTTTTATACTTTCTCCACGACCAACTTTCTTTGAGTAAATTTTGGTATACCTTCATAATGTCTCCGGACGAGAATAACGATTATGACTGTACATGAATAGTGATATCGTATATTCGTCATGATGTGTGCCAGACTCTATTGCCTCGTAATTCACTTATGTGAACCATGCGTTGACTTCACTCTCAAATTTTCAATGTTGTGTATTTTACTTGAATCATAACCAAATGAATATTTAAGAATTTTTATTTGATTCGAAATTTTTTTTGTTGAGTGGCTTTTCTCTTTCGAACATGTATCGGCCACCGTGAAATTTATAAGCCGATATTGGTGACACCAACCGCACTCAGCAACTAATGACTTGCTAAATCCTTGGTTTCTATTTGTCTCATCATCGACACGTATATTTCGTATTTGAAGAATTTTTACGAATTTCGTCTTATTCCCTCTTGTGATTATTTGCATACTACTTGTTGACTATTATTTGCTTCATATTCGTTTGTTATCTTGTCACCTTTAAAACAAAATAAAAAAAATAACATCAAATATGTCCCGTGTTTATCATTTGATGCATTAAACGCCTTTAGGGAATGCTATAGATTATTATAAATTTCTAAGAATATTTTCACATTTTACCAAGCGTTCGAATTTCTAAAATAACCATGACAAGAAAAGGGTCGAATCGATATATCCTCTTTTATATAATTATAACTAGTGTTTAAAGAGCACTGTGCGTTACCTTTTAAACTATTTGGTTTTATCATGTCGGTTTAATTTACATTTTTATCAATGATTCTAAATAATTTGTAAATTTAGTTTTTTCTAATCGTAACAATAAACCCGAGTTTTAACAATAAATTCATACAGTCATCCAAGAAATTTTAAGCCGATCAAAATAATTATTTTGAACTGTTTTACTTTTACCTCGAAATCCTGATCAAGAAAAGACTTAGCAATTGTTTACCCATTAAATATACATTTTCGTCTTAATATATATATAACATAGTTAAAACCCTCCTTTTTCTTAGTAAAGTGAATTATTGTGCTTTACGGTTTACGCGATTTGTAATTCCTCGTCGATCATTAATCTTAATCCCTTTTAGTGCATCTTGTCCGTTTAAGCATTTATCATGTTTATTCTATCTCTAATTACTCTCTCGTATTTAAAGACCAGTTCAAAGCAAAGTATCCTTTGTTTTTTTTCCCCGTCTCTTTCCGTCTCCAGTTGAACTATGTGGGACCAGAATTCATTTAGGAGGGCCGACTGTAAAAACTCGTATTTTTCCAGATAATTAAATTATTCTTTTATTCATACTTATTGACTTTACAATGTTTTACTTGTTACTTATTACTTTTCCATACGTAAATCCTAAGTCCTCGAGAATTTTAATTAAATTATATTTTATTTATTTTTCTATTCATTGATAATATTTTATTCAGAATTATAAAAATTTTATTTTTATTTTTATTTTTTTCCATATTTATTTACTGTAGTAACCCGAAATTTAAAATCAACATTTAGACCGAGCTCTAATCTTATTTCTAATATTCGGATAAATAATTAGTACCCGACTTTTATTTGTCATGTTTGTTCGACGAATAATATTGAATTCTTGACTAACCGGTAAGGTTAGGGCTTTAACGTATCGAATATGTGTCATTTATTATTTATCGGCAAATTCTATGTCCGTCATCGACCGTAAATATCCTTGTTATGATATATAATTTTTTTATTGTCGTCGTTTTAGTTTCTCGTTTTACGAGCATTCATTCGTTTATACGATGCGTTAAAAATAATTAAATTGTAAGTCCTATTTTATTTATCGAAATATCAACGTGTATGTTTTTATTTTATATGGAGCGTTTATTTTTTTGTGTTCAATGCGTATCTTTTAAATCACATAACTTTTAAAATATTAAACATCGATAACACCCGCTTTAGTATATTGTAGAGAAAAATTTATATAAAACTTCACACCAATTATACACATCTTACGTCACATAACAAGGGGATGTGTAAAATGTTATGATAGGTGTCTTACGCACCATGTATGTTTAAAATAATAGATGTGAGTATCAACTTTACCATTCTCATATAACATCTCAACAAAGCAACCATTTCCCTTTTGTTTTGCCTTTCTGCCGTAAACCTCAACAAAACACCACATCTCATCTAATGTTATCCTTTTTCATTTGTTCTAATATTGAAGGTTCAAGTATGAAGCTAACATATTGGATTAATCTCATAATAAGTCATCATACGTGTGAGTATAAACCTTTCTTATTTTCCTCGCTTTAAACTATGCATAAACGTCCCATAGTGTGCTTGCTAAAGCTTTTGAAAGCATTTAAAATAATCATTTTTTTTATCTATTGGACTTTCTGATATCAAACGCACCCTTAAGAAACGTGGGTAAAGTCTCGTAGATGAAATTCTAGGCTTATTGTGTCTTAGATTTCTCCTATATGAGTTAACGTACTAAAAATCAGCCCTCTTTACCTTATGAAGAATGAGGAATTCAAATGAGAAGATTCTTATTATATGTGCATAAAAAGCTGCCATGGTTGACTTTCGGCTAAATTCTGACCCGGTTACACCTTAGGAATGGTTCGGGTCATGGGGGCAAACGATAGTCAAGCTAGCTAAGAGCACATAGGAACTCGAATGACGAAAATTGATTAAGTATTGAGTGAGATATAGTCGCCAAAAAATGACAAACATTACTTATTATGGTCCGAAAATATAAGTTATTTGGGGTTGCAACACGACCTTTTCTAACCCATATTAGACCATTGAAATGACCTTGCCCTGAGACGGATGAATGACGGAAGATGTAGACGGCATGGCCGTCTACACGAACTACTTCCAGTTTACCCGAAGATCTCTATCAAGAACCGTAGACAAGGTCAAAACTGACCCGGTAGACCTCGTAACACTCGAAATAGTTTCACGACCTTTATTTCCAACATGATTTTAACCTATCAAACGACATCGATTTATAAAAATCAAGACACATACTTATAGACCACCTGGGGGGCTACCCGACGGTACTTGCAGTTTACTCCACGAGCTATTATTTATGCCGCTATTCACATCGAATAATTGTTGATATAATATTTTACCCGAGACTAAATAGAAAAGAAAAGAAACGGATAACAACATTTTGCAAATTGAATGTCACCTATCCATTATATAACGTGTTCCCCGTCCCCCCAGCATGCGAAATTGTTGTTTCCTTTTTTTATTTTTTTTTGAATTTTTTTCTAATTTAAATATATATCAATTTTATTTACTTAATATATTTTTAATAATAAAAATATAAAACCGGATATTTGGCCCATTAAACGACCCAGCTAAATAAAATGTTCCGACAACAAAATATTCAATATTGCTAAATATGTCCCGATTAAATGACTACATTATGAATAAACATTAAACTCTCACAAGTGTTACAAATTTTGATTTGTTTAAAAAACCCAAGCACATACTAGGGGACAAAATGATACGTTTATTTCCGAGTTGTATGTATAGTAATACATACCTTATTTAACTTAGGTTACGGATTGTTTCGAGCTATTATTTCTTCATGCCTACGTTGTGCTATTATATTGTTGTTACTGCTTCAAGGTGAGTTCATAGCCCTTTTTTTACTACTTATACATTGTTTCTAAACGCGGGGTGAGATTTTACATGGTGGAACACATTCATTTAAAACAGTATGCAATCCAGAAATTGTATGCTATCCAGAACTTGTATGCTATCCAGATCTTGTATGCTTTCCAGAACAGATTACCATTATTGTTATTGCTTTTAGTCTATAGCCCTTAAGTTTTCTCTCCTGATCATGAACCGTTAATTTACTTGTGTTACTAAGCGCGAATGTTGTGGGTGGATCCATCGGGACTGACAATCCCCGTCCCATGTTGCAGTTGTTTAACCATGACACATTTCATTTGTTTATACTTGAGTATCTAGGCTGAACACTCACTAGAGGAACTTACATTGAGTTAAACTTAGGTTCATGAACTAAATAGCAATAATAATGGTTTCGGACTATGGTTATCGTACGTAACCATTTTCTCTATTTCTTGTTTTACAAATGAATGATTGTGTTCCACACCTTTACTGCTAAACCTATGAATATCACTCAACTTTGTGCTGACCTTTTTCATGTTTAATCTCAGGTAATAATTCTTAGTTTTGCTTGGATGGGAGCCCGCAGGATATTTTCGCAGCTTGGAGATTTCTTTGTTATATTTTAAACTTTGGTTTTGGTAAAAGCTGTCAGAAGTTTATCCTATATTATTGATAACCATATATTACAAAACCATGTTTAAATAACAGATTTTTCCGCTTATAAAACTCTGGGACCTTTGTTTAAAAACTATGATATATTTATGATGTAATGTATATTTTTTTATTACGTCAACTTTGTGTCAACAGTATTTCATTGTGTCTTGTACCATGACGTGGAACCCCCTTACTGCCTAGTTGTTTCCTTGTCTGATTATGGGGGTCTCACAGATTGAATGTTGTAATTTGAATCATTTGTACTTGTAAGTTACAAGTCATCTTTTCATTTATTTAATTATAAATGTTAATTCTATATTAATACAAGATATTATTATGACGTAGATTGTCACGAAGCTATTTCCAAACTAAATCCAATTATTCCCGAGTTTAACTGAGTTGTGGATGTACATGATCCCAACAAGATAGTTACCATTCCCAATGATAATCATTTGGTTTCAAAGATTTTTGATTCTTAACTCTTATTCCTGAATTATCGATCCATTCATATTGTTTAGCATATTCGCTCTTCGTTCTCATTGATCTTTGACTTCCTATTGTTTTAGAAACATGTTTTCTGAAATATTATTTGTTGTTCGTAAGGAATTTATATTGATTGGTACGGTGTTTACATGCCTACTAAAATGCCATACCATATCACCAGAATTTCGCCATATCGGTCCTTGTTATACTCGATCTTGATCTTTTGTGTTAAACGAACGATGCTCAAATTGTAAAAACCGTAAAAATAAGGTCATAATTTAATTTTATTTTCAATAATTTTGTAGTATTTTATAACGTTAAATACTATTAAGCTTAACGGTTTAAGTTGAAACCGATATTAAATATTATATTTTAATATTTTGACGAGTAACGAGGACTACTAGTGATCGCGATACCGACGGATGCCTAGAATTTTATATTTTATTATCGACCGTTTCGATATTTAATACTTTCGACGATATTGTTTTAATTACGTATCGAGTCGTTATATTATTATTTTTCGTGTGCGTTTAAACTTTTATGTATATTTAAGAAACCCGAGTCCCGTAAACATTTTGAAAATTGACTAATAGTTATTTCCCGCTTTCTCCACAACTATTGCCAAATTGCAACCAAGGTCCCTCCACCACTATATAAAAAGCCAAATTAAACACACACAACACATTTCGTCCACTAAAATTTTCCACCATTCTCTCTTTCTCTCCCTATAATGCCGAAACTTCACCACCATCCCCAAATCCATACAATTTTCAATTTAACTCAAGATTTAGGATGATTTGAGCTAAACCAAAATTAGACCCATTCTTATTTTTGATCAAGGATCATTTTGGTATGAAAAATTCTTACATGCAAGCACTTTTTATTTTCTTGATGTTGGTAGGTAGAAACCATGATCATGCATGGTGTTCTTGGCATGATCCATGGTGTTCTTGCTAAAAACTTTGTTAAAAACTTCATTTTGATTCAAAGGTTTTAATTTTTATGATGATTTAGATGTTATGGTTCATATATGTTGATGTTAGGGTATAGGAATGAACATTTCTATGGTTGGTTTTGATCAAAAAGTTGATTTTATACAAGTTTTTAATAGTCATTTTATAACAGTAAGTAAACTGTAAAATACGAATTTTTATGTTTTGAAAATGGCTTAACTTATTGCCTAGGGTTGTAGATAATTTTATTAGCTTCGATTTTATATAAGCTAGATCTTCTAGCTCCAAACGAGCGCGAAGTTATGAGGTTTTGATTGATCGTGTATCGGGAGACGAGTATCGGCACTACATATAGTTGTTGTCGATATTTGGATCGAATCTTGGGGACTATAAATTGAAGTTTTGAAATGTGTAACCTACTGATAATGATGTTTACCTTAGAGGTTGAGTTTATTTTAAAACCCGAGTGTCGGTTTTGTAAACGGAGTCGTTTAAATAAGTTAAAACGGTTGTCTGAAAAATTATCGTAAATCTGTCCGGATTTTGTAGTTTGAAAATGAGTCGGGTAAACGACTTCAAAAGTTATTTCATTTGATAAACTTGTAGGAGTAATTTCTATATATAGTAAGTTAGTTTATCGAGTCGTTCCATAAACGGTTGACAAGTTTAAAAAGGGGTAAATAAGCTAGTACATGTAGTATGTACCAGCGGACTTGTTAAAAGTGTAAAATGGTAAAGTAAATGTGTAGTAGAGTATAATGAAGTTATTTATATCATTTTCTCTCGAGTTTGTCGTGATTTTATGAGTCGAGTTTATATTCTTATGTATGGTTTATTTCTCGAGTGTATTATTAATGAACGCACCTTATTTGATAGGTTGTGGTTCTCGTGTTTGAAAGACATCATCTATCGTCGGCGCTCGTCTCATTACCACTATTGGCTAAGGTGAGTCTATATCCTCGTTTGCGCAATTATATGATTTTAAAAACCCGCGAGGGGGAATAGATGTTTTATCAACTTAGAACACAAGATTTTTATGGTATGCTTGTCCCTCTTTGAATGGACCCGTGGTTGCCTTTAAATTGCATTAAGTGATTGCCATTGTTAAAGCCTCAAATATGGACCGTTAATTAACCTATGATGGGTTAACCGCTAGTACAATTAATAGATCTATGGGGGAAGCCGTCCTGGTTCAGTTCGTGTGGACTTGTCACAGAAGCTTAGGCCCGACCTCCACACTGTTTGGACATATTGTATTGAGAAGTCAGGTATACGGCAATGTACAAAAAATCTGGAGGTAACCGACAATTAATAAATCTCCTGTCTTATTAGACCTCTAAAAGGAGTGTTTAAGGGCTCGGTTCCATGAGCTTATTGCAATTTATGCTATATACAATTATTATTGTTGATGCAAGTTATTATTAGATGCTTATTAAGCATGCCACAAACTTATAATCTTTGCTTGTGTTCAAATTGATTACATAAACCTATAGATTCACTCGGCATTTTTGCTGATTGTTTTACTCACATGTATTTTAGGTAATCAAGAAGTGGAAGCTTGGAGGTCACGGGAATGAAGTTGTGCACTGCTTTTATTGTTCAAACTCTTTGATTTATTTATAGTTCCATGTTTAAAAACAAACTAATATGTTGTTTTAACTTATCTTTTGGCAAGTATTTATAAATAAATACTATGATCCATTATTACGTATACCTTATTGGCAAGTATTTATAAATAAATACTATGATCCATTTATGGATATATGTTTATATCTAGGATCCCTTTTTCGATATATATTTATGTCGTTAAACTTTTCGATAAAAGTTTTTCATTTATTAATGATTAACTTAAATAAATACAATGAATTTTCGAGATCTTTCTGTATTTATTTTTGAAGTATTTAAATTGCTTTTATTGCAAAATTTTATATTATGACCTTACATACCTTCATCTGCGCGCGTTACTTTCATTGTTTAACCCTTTGTGATATCTATAGATATCCAAATCGCTTTCTGGCTGTTTGTGCTTGGACGTCTTGAAACGTAATCTCTAGACCATTGTGTAGCTCAATGTGCCCTTGGAATAGACTAACCGCCATCGTGTGAGTCACACATTTTGAAACATTTCTTAAAATCGTGTTGAATAATATCATGGTTTTTCATAATATTTTGTTGATTTTTATTATCGTTTTACACGACATGTGAAGATTTAATCCATTGACATTTATATGTATCGACCGAAGTGTATTGTTCGCTTATATCTCGGTAACGTCATCGTCATTTTATAAATCATCGTCTAGATTATGGCGCTAGATTGGAATACAATTTTACTTCTATAAAATCGTATCATTAGTTTTTCATTAACTTTCTTGCTCCCGGAATGCAACCCGTGAATGTTCCATTCTTTTCTTGTTATGTTTTGTGTTTTTGGACAATCGTGACACCAAGGAGATTTGCCTACTTTGCACCTTGAAGCATTTTCTGTCATTCACTATGCTATATTATTATTTGATGCTCATTATGAGATTTATTTTCGTTGTTGTAAAATCCACAAGACATGTGTGTATATATATATTTTTTGAGCCGTTAGGAAGTGTCGAAAAATACATTTTATGCAGAAACTGCAGGGGCAGTATAAACAGGTCAAAACTTAAGAGTAAAACATGCGTTTTTTTTTTAAATAAAATAGTCAAACATGCACAGAACTTGCAGGGGTATTTTGGTCATTTTGTATTGAGTTTCAGGTCTCGGGTAAAACTAGAAAGTCGTCTGAAACATCGTTTTGCATCAAAATGCTTTAGACTCCGAGTCTTGGAGATGTCGTTTATCGGGTCAATTAATCGGCTCATATTTAAAAAGTAAAATCTGGTAGAAAATTCGGAACATGGTTTTTAAATGTTTCTAAGCAGTTTTGATTTCATTTGAGATCGTAAAATTTTAACAAATATTATTTTACAACTAACGAATACTAGTTGCATGTGAAAATGTTTAAAAATAGAAACATTACAGGATTAGTAATTACCGGATTAATTGTGTAATTTGAAAATGAATAATATACTTTCTTAAAAGCATGGTGTGTCGAGTATCTTACATAGAAGAATGTCTTAACCCTGGTTTTGAGGTTCGTCACTTAGTTTTATTTTGTGCTAGTTACGTGTCTTTACGTGTTTATGTGCTAATTAGTGTGTATAGATTGTGGTTTGGATATCGTTTCCGGTACGAGGTACCTTGTGAGTGAAACGATGTGTGATGATTTCATGTTCATGAGCTCACATGGTAGTGACTATGAAATGAGATGGTGTTATTTAGTGGTGTTTACGTATACATATAAGTATTATAGTAATTGTATTTTTATAGGATTTACGGTATAGAATTTAGAGGTCTCGGATGAGGTAATTAGTCATATGAATATTTTTTGGGATGGTTTTAAGTCATTTAGGACTTAGTTATAAATTTTATTTCAAAATTTGAGATTTTTTATAAAAGTGTATATTTTATGTTTTTTTTACGGTAAACGCGTAAATTTGACTCGTTTTACGGTTTTGAGGTTTTGGAGGTTTTAGGAGTTGTAATAAATTAAGGTAAATTAAGGTAATATTATTAATACATATATTAATAATAAAAAGAAAAAAAAAACAAAATTAGGGCAGGGTAGGTCGGTTTTGGACGCAAGAAACGGAGGAGAAAAAAAAGGAAAAAATAAAAAAAGGAAGGTTGGGTTTGGGTTGGACTAGGATTCACCCACACCCTATATATTATATTATTCACTGCCAAAAATCATAAATCCCTGGAGATAATAAAAAATGGGTCGACGGTTTGTAGAGAAATTAGGGTTCTTCATAAAATTGGGTTTTTTTCATCTTCCATTAATTTAAAGGTAAAACCTTCATAACCCTTTTTAATTAAATTGTTTTAATGTTTTCTTAATCATCTTATGATGGATTTAGGTTATGGTTTAATATAAAAACAGTATATTAATGTTATATTAATAATATTATGATGATTACATAAATTAGGGTTTGTGATTAATGGGGTTAGGGGTAATTAATGAGGTTAATTTAGTTAAACCCGTTTTTAAAAACTGGGCAGAATTTTGAGTCAATTGTTTTGATCGTATCGGGAGTTCTACAAACTCTTATTTTACGATCTAAGTATCCCTGAAAAGGTAATTGAAGTGGATTTCCGATGCAAGAAACGAGAACTAAATTGGAGGTGGTGAAGTGGGTCAAAAACAGGTTACAACAGTCAGAGGTCAAGACAGTTTTGAAGTCAGCCTGTTTTCTTTTTAAGTTTTGGGTTGTTTGGGGTACTTAGGGTTGCATTGGCACATTCAAACGAACATGAGAGATGTTTTATATATTATAGTAAGTATCTGCATTGGGGCTAAGATGGTGGGTTAGGGTAAGACCCCCTAATCATAACAAACTTTTTGTATGTTTAAAATCAGTAAATCTGGAATGACAAAAGTATATATATATATATATATATATATATATATATATATATATATATATATATATATATATATATATATATATATATATATATATATATATATATATATATATATATATATATATATATATATATATATATATATATATATATATATATATATATCGGGGCCTTAACAATAGCTTTAAGGTTGGGGCAAATGGGAGGTGTTAGTTAACATATGTAAGGGCATACATATTCCCTTTACAGAGATCATGGGTATGTTTAAGTGGGCGTTTGGCTTATAGTTTGGAGACCTAAAACCGGGACTGTTTTGGGTAAAATGTTAATGGGAGGGGTTATGAAGTATAATGAGTTAAGGGCTTTATAGAGGGGTGTAAAGAGATGCTTAGAGCATATAAATGAGGTATTTATATAGGAGGAGGTTAGATGTCCATCATAGGTTGATGAGCCATCTTAGTGATTGGTTCATGTTTTGATTATGTGTTTTTGGTTTGTTAGCTTTTTGCTAGTGCGAGGACTTTCGGAGAAGCTCAATCAGGTGAGTTTCATAGTCCCATGTTTACTAATGATTTTGACTTTCAGATGGGATGGAAGAGACACTGTTATGTTTTTATTAATTACGCTGTGAATGTTTTGTGTTTGGTGATGGACTTGTGTGTGCATACTTATGTGATTAACTGCTAGTTGATTCTTGATTGTTTATTTTTTGACTTGGTACCAAGAGGATATTGGCAAGGCGGGGCCTTGGGATTGGTTCATAGGTGTTTGGACGCCTATGGGAGTATGGTGTTTGGTAAGGCTGGGAGCCTTGGATTTGGTTTGTTTTGTTAAATCTTGAATAACAGTTGTTAATGCATGTTAGTATCACATTGTCCATATGTTTCTTAAATTTGGTTATTATTAACAGCTTATGGTATGATTTTGGCGTTTGAGTCTAAACCTATGACTCTTACCAACTTTATGTTGACGTGTTTTAGTGTCTCTTTCAGGTGAGAATGTGGTTAAGCTTGAGGATAGAAGTGGCTAGATTTGGATGCATTAGGATTGCATTTAGAAGGAGATCCCCATTCCTTCTTAGTTATTTTATTTGTTCATTTAATAAGTGATACTGTTGGCACACATATGTTTGTTTTGGTTATGTTATTTTTTTGTCTTGGGTAAGAGGTAGGACTATTACCTACTTACCTAGACTCCTGCATTTGTTGAGATATTGTCATGACTTTTGTGTCATCATTTTATGACATTTCTTATTTCATATAGTTATCTCTATAGACACGCCATGTTGTGATGATATCCATACGTCGCGCCCCATATTCCGCCATGGTGGGGTGTGACAGAATGGTATCAAAGACATGTTATAGAGAATTAGGTTGCCTAGTCGTGTAGCCTAGTCTATAGCTTAAGGGTCCCTGCATATAGGCGTCATAGGAGTATGTGTGCATTTTATAATAATTGATGTGTTTGGATGTTATTTATTGTGATGTTTTGACTAGTATGAACTGAACCATAGTAGGTTCATACTTAGCCACATGTTATTTTCTTTTCGGGTTGTGACTAGTGAAGGTTGAACCATAATCATCCACGCTAGTCATTGTCGTATTTTGCTTAAATTGTACGTTATAGTACATAATTTGGTACATGGTAGTTTCTATCTTTTGTTGGGTTATTTTATGTGCCTGGGGTATAGTATTTTTTCTTTTGATGTTTAAGTCATGTTCTCTAAGAATCATGTGGTGGTTCGAGTTATTAGGAGTAGGTGGGTATAAAGGATTTTTTAGCTATTTCCACTCTTATGGGCGATATGACTTATAACTTATTATGTTATCGTTTAAGATTTAGTCTATGCTATTTTAGCTAGACTATGATTTTTGTATTTCAAGAGTTTGACTATGTTATTTAAATAGTTGGAGTTTTAGACCTTATTGTTTATGTGGTTATGTGCTTAGGTGAGTTGATGGATTTATGTGTTATATGTTGTATTGATTCTTATAAGTGTCATCATAGGAGGGAGTGCATTGGGGAAAGGGTAATTGTAAAAGTATGGTGGCCAACATAGTTATACAAGTACCACAACTTCAATGGGTTCCTAAGTATGATTGCATGAAAGAGGGTTAGTACATGCTTGTATATGATGAGATGTGGACCTTGGGTATACATATAATATATGGGTTTATGTAACGGCTCCCTACGATATGGCTATTTTTTAGTGTGTTATATGTTTTGAGTTATAGTCGTGTTGTGTGATTAGGGGGTCACACGATATGGGTTGGTTTTGGTGATGGGTTTTGTGCCTTGTTGTGGCATGGTGAGATGGTGAGATGGGGATTACTCGTATGGAAAAACGAGTGTATGACGCGATTGATTGATCTGACATGTATGGTAACGAGTATGTTTTGGGTGATTTAATAGGTATATATGCGGATGTATATATACTAGTATGTGTTAAGTTATGATATATGGTCGTTCAGTAGTTAATAACTTATTATAACTTGAACGTACCTTGTGTTTGCTCGTGTTTTATGGTGCTGGAGTTTAATGGAGTTCCAACGACGTTTTGAGTCTTTTGATGTGTGTCTACATTCGGGTATGTATTTAACTAATGAGAACTACTAAATTTCTTGCAAATAAGTGTGGCTGATTATAGGAAAACGGTTTTGAAAATAATTCTTAAGTGTATGGTATAATATCGTGACTTAAATATTTTTTTTAAGTTTGTGGTAGTAAGCTATAAAATTTTTTATCTTGAGAATAGTTGGATCAGTTTTCTATGTAACATGTGATAATACATTTTAAAGGGGTAAAAAAATTTTACGAACATTTTCTTAAGTGTAGTTAAAATTTTAGAAGTATTTAACTAGACGGCAAGAGTAAAAAGGGAGATTTTATTATAGTAATGATAATAATAACACCACACCTTGTAAACGTGTAGTAGTTTAGTTATAACCAGCCTAAATGGATTTTATAAAATAATAATAAAAAACACTGTATTTTATAAACATGTATTGGTTTCATAATAACAAGTGAAATAAGTTTAATATGGGTAAACAAGATAATGGTTAGAACAAGATTGTAGTATATTAACTAGCTGATATCTGAATAAAATGATGAAGATAAAGGATGAGTTATTGGTTAAAAATGAGTATGATTGATTTTCGTAATGTGGGAGTTTGGTTCTTATGAGAAGTAACTAATTGGGATGGAAGTTTTAAATTTTCTAATGTATCCAAATTTGGTAATACTAATCGTGACGAGTCTAACTTTTCGTTGTTGGCACACTTCATTGATCTTTCGGATTACATTGTTTTGTTTTCAATTGTTTTGGCTAGGGTTCGTTTTACCCTATATTTTATTTTGGGACACGATTGTTTAAAATTCTTTGGTTACACGTCATGGTTGATTTACTTATACGGTTGTGGGAACGTTAGGATGAGAGGATAGAGTTGGGTAGTATTACTTATGGTTAGATACTATAATGGAGAGATGTGTTTTGGGTTTAAAGGTTGTGTTGAAGGAATGATTAAGAGTTGTGGAGTTTTGAACTTATATTAGTTACGGGAATAAGGGAGTAAGTAAAGTTAGTTGAGTGGTCATGGGAACGAGATATCATGCTATGAGAAGTTGGTTGAAGTACTTTTAGAAATATTGTGGTTGATGAGTTGAAGTTAGAAGCTACTACGTAGTGTGAAGTTCATAGGTAACATCATGGAGACGAGAAGGAGTGCGTAAAGAGCTACATCGCGAAGCAAGGAGCTGAAAGGACTACGTGTCAGCTGCAAGAAGGATGCAAGAGATTTCGAAGGAGTCACAAAAGTTGCAAGGACTGGAAAGGTGACAAACACTATGATGAGAAGTTTACGTATGGTTCGTGATGAAGAAGGGCAGATCGAGTATCAGAGTGGAGCTACAAAGAGCTGAACCGGTGGATCGTGATGAAATGAATACATGACATGGGAGATTAAGAACTCGTGGAAATAACAAGGGGAGTCGAGTGACTACGCGGATAGAATTTTTGTGGCAATCAATATCGAGGGATGAGAAGTGAAGCTGAGCTGAATAAGTTTCGTGGAGAAGTGATTAGAGAGTCGGTTTTGTGAAGGTGTTATGAAAAATCTTTGGAAGAGACAGCTATGCATTATCCAATGCACTGGTGATTTCCATAGATTTGATGAATGAAGTATGGAATTTTTGTTGGACGGGATAGTGTAGGAATAAGGGAGAACCATGGAAGGAGAGAACCAAGTATTCCTAGAAGATGATGATTGAAAGTACCTCATGATAGGTGCAAGATCAAAGTAGAAGTATGAGATTTGAATAAGAAATCAAAATATGGCATAGTAGACAAATGGAAACTAATGTGGGTATAAGATGAGAGTGTGATCCGCATGGAATCACATGAAACTCTAGTCTGTCCCTATTAGGAGGAAGTAGGAGAACTGGTTGTGAGAAAAACAAGTGAAGCTACTTGGAAAATTTTGGCGTATAGATGACTAGATAGACTTAGTTAGTGGAGCTGGATTGTTATATCTGCCTAGAATGCTAGAGGCATTTGGGGTACGAGACGTAGAGAATGATGTATACAGATCATGAACGTCTCCAACACAAATTTAATCATCTTGATTGAATATTTGGAAAAGGTGATGGGAGGAGTTAAGTGATGAAAGAAAATTGCAAGGCCAAGTACCATCTGGGAAAGGCAAGCATGGTTGATGAGACATGGAATAAGAAGAATGAAGTGAAGCTGCGACGAACTTGAACTATATGGATGACGTATTAGGGTGGTTTGGATGAAGGATGTAGGTTGCACGATTTGAGTTGTCTAAAGTAGAGAACGCGTCGACTTGTATGTTGCGTGGCTTGGACAATCATATGGAGAAAAGGGACGTAGACTATTCTTCCTACATAGATAGGAGTAGCTTAGAAAGGGCAATGTAAGGATGAAATTGGTGAAAGTGACGAGAGTTGGGTGATAGTCGATAGACTGACTAATTCATCTCATATGTCAAGAGGAATGAGTAGTCACGTAGTTGAGAAGTTGGAAGGATTGCGTACGGATGTGATGGAATAGAGGGTTTTGCGTAAAAGTTAGCCTAATATGTATGGAATGCTTTAGGAAGGATTATGGAAAAGGAAGAAACGATGGGAAGCATCACATCGTGATGTATGGTAGGAGTTGAGGAAGAAGAAGGAAGTGTGTATAGAAGCGGAGCATGAATAAAATAGGTCGAGATAGGAACCGAAGGTAAAAACTTTGGTAGAGCTTAATGAGTAGAATAAAGCACAACGCAGGCTAATACTGCCGTAGTGTGGAAAAGGAAATGGCACTGACCTATACTGATTGTTTGGGAGGCTTAGTATCGATAATCGAATGGATGAGGTGTTATAGGTGTAATGTGCCATAGGGACGAAGGGCTTGGTCTAACTGAGACAAGATGAGGAGCAATATGACCTTGAAGGTAAGACATTGTGTAGGTATAAAAGAAGTGTATAGGTGCTACTATGAGCTATCCAAATTTAATGTAAGTAGTTGTAGCATGGGTTTGGATGGCAGTTGATAGACTAACTGAGATAACCGTCCTTTTGATGATGTGTGTAGATCATAAGTTGATTTGGATTGGAAGAACTAATGGATATGTGAAAGACCGTCATAGGTCACTTTGTAAGGAAATTGGAATTTTTAAGTAGTTTGGGGTACGGACTAAAGGGAGTTGATGAACATGATTGAATATGAGTATATCCAGCTAACTGGAAAAGGATGGGCAAGTGAGATATTTATACAACCTTAGGAGTTACACTGAGGGCATGAGTGATTGATTTAGAGGGAGTTAGGAAACTCATTAGCGATGGCTGAGTTTTCATATAATGTGGTTATCATACTAGAAGTCGATAAATGCCATTTGAGGCACTATATGAAAGGATAGGTTGAGTTGTCCCCATTGTGGACTAGAATTGGTAAAAGAGGCTACTAATGTGGTAATGGTGTATGTGGAAAGGATGAGAGCAACAAGGGATGCTATATAGAAAAGGAGGAAACCACTAGAGTTAGTGACAAAGTTATGTAGGAAGTTTCACCCATAGTAACGGGTGGTATGATTTGGTAAAATGGAAGAGTTGATGTAGAGTTTTGTAGGTCCATTTATGATCTTTAGAAAGATCGGACCAGTAGCTTATGAGCATAGAATTACCTGGGGTAAATAAGTGGTATATATGATATATTTCATGTATTAAGATTGGTAAATGTTGTTTGAGAATGCATATTTGCATGTCCGGTTATTCGGGAATTGTGCTAATAAGAGTCTTTGTTTTATCAAAGAGTCATTTGTGAGATTTATTGACTGTGAGGTCAAGAGTTTGGCAATGAATTTAAATATTGTTGGTTAGTATATGTGGTAATTTGAGACTTGAACTAAAGTTCACATGGAAATGAGAGGAGTTCGTTTAGAACAAGTATCCTCATGTGATTTGTTGTTTGTGTGTTTGATCCTAAGGAGTAAATCTCGGGACGAGATTTCTATTAGGAGGGAGTGATGTGACAAACCTGGTTGTGAGGTTCGTCACTTAGTTTTATTTTGTGCTAGTTACGTGTCTTTACGTGTTTATGTGCTAATTGGTGTGTATAGATTGTGGTTTGGATATCGATTCCGGTACAGGGTACCTTGTGAGTGAAATGATGTGTGATGATTTCATGTTCATGAGCTCACATGGTAGTGACTATGAAATGAGATGGTGTTATTTAGTGGTGTTTACGTATACATATAAGTATTACTAGCAGGTACCCGCGCAATGCGGCGGCGGGTACCCAGTAACTATGTTTAGCAACGAACAAACGTATTAAAATAAACGTTTTCCTGACTTGTATGTTTCACGTGACTTCAGCATTCACCTGATCAGATTTTATATGAATTATGAATATAATGTGACCCTATCATTAATATTTTATTTCAAAATATTTTAAATTTTTATGATATATTTTAGATAGCACATTTGGTTTGATCGTTCATTTTAAATGACACTTCTCTTATAAACGACTAATAATTTACCAAGATGAAAATATTCGTTACCCATTTAACAAAATATAAGTAATCAAGATTGAAAATGTTTATTTAATTTTAAATTGCTTTATCATGATGTCAAAAAGTTTGAATTAACATAAAGCGTCAAATTGAAAGGATTGTAACGTCCAATTAATCATCATAGACTTTAATTCCTTTATGTTTAATAAAGAAGGTTAATGTAACGATTCATTTAATAGATCAAATGGTTAAGATTATGTAGCGATTCACTCTGAATATTTAAGTTTATCAAAACGTTCATGTATTAGATATAACCATCTATTTAATGGATTAAATACATATTCAATGTTTTCTAAACGTTTATGTATTAGATGATTTATGTAGCGATTCATTTAATGGATCAAATGGTTATGATGATTTCTTTTTTCATTTAGTGGCAACTATGTCTAGTTTTCGACAAAATTAAAAAATTTTCTTCTCGACAAAATGCATTTGTAATGCCCGGGAATTACTTTCGATCAACTATTATTTAGTTGCTCCAACTTTCAAAATATGCAGCGTTAGGGATTTACTTACTTTAGCATCTCCTATAATATTAATGTCATTGAAGGTCGACAGTAAAACTTCACCAAAATATGCAACTTAAACAACACAATTTACCTGCATAACTATACAACATATATAACCAAAAAGAGCTAACAACAACTTGAGATATAATTTTGTAAACATAAATTACTTTATACTTTAATAATTTAGTTGGAACTATACTATGACAAACTACATAAATTTACATAACCTTTAAATATGACTAAACATATAGATACAAAATTATACATACAACCAGAAGTTATTCGCAACAAAACACCCGATTGACAAAAAAACACCAACACATATACGAGCCATCAACAGTTTTCGATCTTAGCGGCGACGACACCAATTCTGTGAAGCAGGACATGCACATCCCAAAAAATAATTTTGTTAAAAGTTTCAAATGAACTAAATCTTTAAAAAAAGATGTAACGATATAAAAAAACAATGAAAGCTTCAAAATTTGAGATGTACTATATATAGATCTAACAAAAAAATACTCAAAAAGGATCTAATATAAAGTTGAAAGAACCTACTGTGACGCAAGGGGTTTTAGTGTTGATTGTCCCGTTTGTGGTATTGGTAGGTCTTCGTGGTGTAGTAGCGGCATCGACAACTTATACGCATCCGTGGCTATAAAAAACGCTATAAAACTCAGATGTATATAAAAAAATATATAAACTAAAACTTGATTAATATATATAGATCTATGTATAAATATAAAACCACAATAAAGGGTAAAAACCCTAAACCATCCAAAGCACCATCACCCCGTTAACACAAACAACCAAACCAAACAACCGAATCCACCCAACCCACAGAAACAACTACAACCATAGCGATAGGCGGTGGTTATTATGACAACCAGTATGTGTTGGATTTTATTGGTGGCGCCGGTTGATGATGGTCTACGGTGAGGGTTGTTTACAATATTTACCACCTATATATATGATAAGATGTTATCGTTTGAAATGACTGTTACATATTTATATTTTAAATGGGTTTTTTAATGTGACTGTTACACTTTAGGCTAAAAACGTTTTAAAAAATCTTAAATGGGATGAATGAATATTGTTGTTACAAGTCAAAAATTGAAACATATTTATGTATACAATAATTTTCATTTCTATTATAACTAACCATGCATTGAAACTAATACATAAATTTCATATTTTAAGACTTTCTTTAATAAGAAATGTTTGAGGCTTAAAATTTTAAAACTAATTTATTTAGAAAGGATGTAAATGTTTTATAAAGTAGTATAGATAGTAATTGTATTTTTATAGGATTTACGGTTTAGCATTTAGAGGTCTCGGATGAGGTAATTAGTCATATGAATATTTTTCGGGATGATTTTAAGTCATTTAGGACTTAGTTATAAAGTTTATTTCAAAATTTGATATTTTTATAAAAGTGTATATTTTACGTTTTTTTACGGTAAACGCGTAAATTTGACTAGTTTTACGGTTTTGAGGTTTTGGAGGTTTTAGGAGTTGTAATAAATTAAGGTAAATTAAGGTAATATTATTAATACATATATTAATAATAAAAAGAAAAAAAAACGAAATTAGGGGAGGCTAGGTCGGTTTTGGACGCAAGAAAAGGAGGAGAAAAAAAGGAAAAAATAAAAAAAGGAAGGTTGGGTTTGGGTTGTACTAGGATTCACCCACATCCTATATATTATATTATCACTACCAAAAATCATAAATCCCTGGAGATAATAAAAAAAGGTTCGACGGTTTGTAGAGAAGAATTAGGGTTCTTCATAAAATTGGGTTTTTTTCATCTTCCATTAATTTAAAGGTAAAACCTTCATAACCCATTTTAATTAAATTGTTTTAATGTTTTCTTAATCATCTTATAATGGATTTAGGTTAGGGTTTAATTTAAAAATAGTATATTAATGTTATATTAATAATATTATGATGATTACATAAATTAGGACTTGTATTTAGTGGGGTTAAGGGTAATTAATAAGATTAATTTAATTAAACCCGTTTTTAAAAATTGTGCAGAATTTTGAGTCAATTGTTTTGATCGTATCGGGTGTTATACAAACTCTTATTTTGCGATCCAAGTATCCCTGAAAAGGTAATTGAAGAGGCTTTCCAATGAAAGAAACGAGAACTAAATTGGAGGGGGGAAGTGGGTCAAAAACAGGTTACAACAGTCGGAGGTCAAGACAGTTTTGAAGTCAGCTTGTTATCTTTTTAAGTTTTGGGTTGTTTGGGGTACTTAGGGTTGCATTGGGACATTCAAATGAACATGAGAGATGGTTTATATATTATAGTAAGTATCTGCATTGGGGCTAAGATGGTGGGTTAGGGTAAGACCCCCTAATCATAACAAACTTTTTGTATGTTTAAAATCAGTAAATCTGGAATGACAAAAGTGTATATATATATATATATATATATATATATATATATATATATATATATATATATATATATATATATATATATATATATATATATATATATATATATATATATATATATATATATATATATATATATATATATATATATATATATATATATATATATATATATATATATATATATATATATATATATATATATATATATATATATATATATATATATATATATATATATATATATATATATATATATATATATATATATCGGGGCCTTAACAGTAGCTTTAAGGTTGGGGAAAATGGGAGGTGTTAGTTAACATATGTAAGGGCATAAATATTCCCTTTACAGAGATCATGGGTATGTTTAAGTGGGCGTTTGCCTTATAGTTTGGAGACCTAAAACCGGGACTGTTTTGGGTAAAATGTTAACGGGACGAGTTATGAAGTATAATGAGTTAAGGGCTTTATAGAGGGGTGTAAAGAGACGCTTAGAGCATATAAATGAGGTACTTATATAGGAGGAGGTTAGATGTCCATCATAGGTTAATGAGCCATCTTAGTGATTGGTTCATGTTTTGATTATGTGTTTTTGGTTTGTTAGCTTTTTGCTAGTGCGAGGACTTTTGGAGAACTCAATCAGGTGAGTTTCTTAGTCCCATGTTTACTAATGATTTTGACTTCCATATGGGATGGAAGAGACACTGTTTTGGTTTTATAAATTACGCTGTGAATGTTTTGTGTTTGGTGATGGACTTGTGTGTGCATACTTATGTGATTAACTGCTAGTTGATTCTTGATTGTTTATGTTTTGACTTGGTACCAAGGAGATATTGGCAAGGCGGGGCCTTGGGATTGGTTAATAGGTGTTTGGACGCCTATGGGAGTATGGTGTTTGGTAAGGCTGGGAGCCTTGGATTTGGGTTGTTTTGTTAAATCTTGAATAATAGTTGTTAATGCATGTTAGTATCACATTGTACATATGTTTCTTAAATTTGGTTATTATTCACAGCTTATGGTATGATTTTGGCGTTTGAGTCTAAACCTATGATTCTCACCAACTTTATGTTGACGTGTTTTAGTGTCTCTTTCAGGTGAGAATGTGGTTAAGCTTGAGGATAGAAGTGGCTAGATTTGGGTGCATTAGGATTGCATTTAGAAGGAGATCCCCGTTCCTTCTTAGTTATTTTATTTGTTCATTTAATAAGTGATATTGTTGGCACACATATGTTTGTTTTGGTTATGTTATTTGTTTGTCTTGGGTAAGAGGTAGGACTGTTACCTACTTACCCAGACTCCTACATTTGTTGAGATATTGTCATGACTTTTGTGTCACCATTTTATGACATTTCTTATTTCATGTAGTTATCTCTATAGACACGCCATGTTGTGATGATATCCATACGTCGCGCCCCATATTCCGCCATGGTGGGGTGTGACAAATACACATATGGATTTGATTTATTCTTTTTATATATATGACTCATTTGTCATTCGATGTTATTTTATTTTTATTTTCTCCTAACCTTCCACCGATTTGGGTTGAGTTTTGAAGTTTTTCCTTCACATTCTTCGTCGATATTCTCATCACGTGTCTCATGGCGTTTCCGTCTAAACCTTATAACCTTTTGAAACCTTATTAACTCGTGACCATTTCATTGGTTGTTTTATGAGCTACTATTTGCTACTTTTTGCAAACCTTTGGCTACTTTATACGTTGTCATGATGTCACCTTATAAATAAATCTGATATTGTTTTACGATTATTTTCACCAATTGTTTTTACTTTGGTCTTATAAAATACATTTTGTAACATTAAAAGTTGCTTATTGAATATCTTACAAATTACTTGCATCCTATAAATTTATAAACAATTTTAAATTCCATTTTACAAATGGCATGGTTTATATAAACATAAGAAACGTAATACTTTTCGACGAAACGGAGCGCTGCATTGCTAGCCCTAAATTATACATGGCCTGATCACCTATGTCTAATTTAGAAGGAGCCATGCTAGGCTGAATAGTAGTCACCTTAAAAATATTGATAATAATCAACTTTTTACTATGCATCCGCATATGTTTTCTTACCTTCTCTTGAATGAATTACACGTTTATGGGTACGTTTTTACTCGATGATTGTTTTTCCACTTGTTACTTCGTTTTGTCTTATAACTAATTTCTTTTGACTGTTCGTCTAATTATTGACTGTTGACAAATGACTTGAAAGTCTCGATGTTTTATCCTTCCTTTTTGTCCAATCTTCTTTATGCGACTAGGTAGATCTTTGGAATGTCTCCGCACGTGAATAATGAATTATCATTAGAGTGATTTCCGTATATCCGGGATGACGTCCGTCACTCTCGTTTGTCTCGAAATCCACTCTTGTGAACCATTCTTTGACTTCTCTCTTTAAAGACTAACATCGTTCATTTGATTCATTTTAATTACAAGTGATTATTAGGAAATTTATTTTATTAAAATTTTTGTATGGATTTTATTTCCGATCGTGTATCGACCACCGCTAAGTTAACGAGCTGATGATTGGTGAACCATCGACCGCACTAACAAAATTGACAACTTGTTTAATCTATTATTTCTTATCGTCATACCATCAATGCCTTTATTTTATTATTCTCTTTAAGAATTCATATGACATTTGCTTCATCCTCTTTTGTACTATTGATTTCGTACTAATTGTTGACATTATTACCATTCGTATTCGTTTGTTATCTTGTCACACTTTGAAACCTGAATATATCCCATGTTTATTTTGAAATAATAAACACCTTTATGAACTTCTACAACGTATTATAAAATTTTCATGGGACTTTTATACATTTTCCAATGATTTTCAATTATCGAAATAACTATCATAAGAAAAAGGTCATATTTATACATCATATTTTGTATAACTAAAACTAATGTTTAAGATAAAATTATGCTCTATATTTTGAACTAATTAACTTGTCATACATTACTTTAATGTAATGAAATTACCGGTTTAATTTATATTCCTAATAATGATTTAATTTTGAAATTATATTTTCTAAATCGTAACCATCAATATGAGTTTAATTAATAAATTCATGTCATTCTTTCAAAGTTTCTTAAGACAACCAAAACAAATTATGAAGCTATTTAACTTCTATCTTTAATATATCATCTTTATCAAGAAAGTACCTCAATTGAGTTTTAAGGTAATACCAAATCCGGGATGGATAACTGTGATAAATGTTACTTTAATGTTAATATTTAATTCTTTCTTCGCTCTCATTTTTCTAGTATTGTGAATTATTATGTTTTACGGTAACGTGATTCGAGATCCCTCGTCGATCGTTAACCTTAAATCATTTTACCACATCTTGTCCATTTATGCGTTTATTAAATTTATTTTCATCTCGTTATGTTCCTCTTATTGAAGTTCACTATTTTATTCTGAGTTTAAAATGAATCTCGGGAAGCAGTGTATAAGAAGAAACGATAAGTGTCACCAGGATTTATGCATGTACTTGTGGAATGATTATGGACCAAATCTCTTAATGAATGGAGTTAATAAATTTGTTACAACCACGAGGAGTATGTTGAAGCCGACACCACAAGTGGAAAGACTCTTGAGATCAAGTGGTTATTATCAAGGGTTCGTTCAAGGTTTTCTCGATGATTAACGGTGGAGATCTATACTCGATGTTTAGGTTCTACCTTTTCTTTTATGTACTTATATGGTGTGTGATCTAGTAAAATGATCGTAAGTTGTGAGAACTTGAGATGGCATCATCCGATGACGTCCGATCATGTAGAACACATATTATGCAATATCTTTTTGACTTTCAACGACGATGTTTTTTAACACCCCCGAATTTACACGCAGCGGAATACATCTTTGGGTGCTAAACAATGATACAACAACACATAATTTATAAAGAACGACTCGAAAAGAGACGTTTTAGATTTATCGTTCCTAAAACATTTGTCAGATTAGTGTAGTTCCAAGACATCGTAACCAAAGTACAACCAAAACAAAAGATTTAAATTGTTTTGAACAAAAGGAACGACAAACATTCAAAGAGTTTATATTACAAAGTAGTGCACAACATTCATTCTGATTACCTGAAATACATGTGAGAAAATTATCAGCAAAAATGCCGAGTGAATCTATAGGTTTATATAATTATTTTGAACACAAGCAAAGATTATAAGTTTGTGGCATGCTTAATAAGCATCGAATAATAATTTGCATCAACAATGATAATCGTATATAGCATAAATTGCAATAAGCTCATGGAACCGAGCCCTTAGACACTCCGTTAGGTCTAATAAGACAAGAGATTTATTAATTGTCGTTTACCTCTAGATTATTGGTACATTGCCGTATACCTGACTTCTCAATACAGTATGTTCAAACAGTGTAGAGGTCGGGCCTAAGCTTTTATGACAAGTCCACAAAAACTGAACCGGGGCGGCTTCCCCCATAGATCTATTAATTGCACTAGCGGCTAGCCCATCATAAGCTAGTTAACGGTCCATAATTGAGGCTTTAACAAAGGCAATCACTTAATGCAATTTAAAGGCAACCACGGGTCCATTCATAGAGGGACAAGCATACCATAAAAATCTTGTGTTCTAAATTTACAAAACATGTATTCCCCCTCGCGGGTTTTAAAATATTTGAATGAGCTCAAACGAGGCTATAGACTCACCTTAGTACTTATAGTAGTTGAAGACGATCACCGACGATAGTAGATGCCCGATAAACACGACAACCGTAACCTAGCAAATAAGGTGCGTACATTAATAATAGACCCGAGAAATAAGTCATACATAACAACGTCAACTCACTCTCATAAAACCACAATACACTCGAGAGTAAACGATATAAATAACTTCATCATACTTTACTACTCATTTACTTTACCATTTTACACTTTTAACAAAGTCCGCCGGCACATACTACATGTACTAGCTTATTTACCCCTTTTAAACTTGTCAACCGTTTATGTAACGACTCGATAAACTAACTTACTATATATAGAAAGTCCTCCTACAAGTTTATCAAATGAAATTACTTTTAAAGTTCTTCACCCATCTCATTTTCAAACCACAAAATCCGGACAGATTTACGTTAATTTTTCATACAACCGTTTTAACTTATTTAAACGACTCCGTTTACAAAACCGACACTCGGGTTTTAAAGTAAACTCAACCTAATAAGTAAACACCTCATTATCAGTAGGTTACACATTTCAAAACTTCAATTTAGAGTCCCCGAGATTCGATCCAAATATCGACAACAACTATTTGTAGTGTTGATACTCGTCTCCCGGTACATGATCATTCAAAACATCATAACTTCGCGCTCGTTTTGAGCTAGAAGCTCTACCTTATATCAAATCGAAGCTAATAAAATTATCTACAACCATAGGCAATAAGTTAAGCCATTTACAAAACATAAAAATTCGGATTTTACAGTTTACTTACTGTTATAAAATGGCTATCAAAATCTTGTACAAAATCAACTTTTTGACCAAAACCACCCATAGAAATGATCATTCCTATACCCTAATATCATCATACATCAACCATAACATCAAAATCATAATCAAAATAAAAATCTTTAGATCAAAATGAAGTTTTTAACAAGATTTCTAGCAAGAACCACCATGGATCATGCTAAAAACACCATGCATGATCATGGCTTCTACCTACCAACATCAAGAAAATAAAAATGCTTGCATGTGTTAAATTTTTATACCAATGTGATCCTTGATCAAAAATATGGATGGGTCTATGCTTGGTTTAGCTCAATTCATCCTAAAACTCAAGTAAAAATTGAAAATGTATGGATTTGGGGTGTGGTGTGGTGTTTCGGCAATAAGAGAGAGAAAGAGAGGAGTGGGTGAAAATTTGGAAGTGAAAAATGATATGTGTGTGTGTATTTTGGGTTTTTATATAGTGGGGTAGGGACCATAGTTGTAATTTGGCAATAGTTGTGGCTAAAAATGTAAATTGTTAGCTAAAAAGCGGGAAATAATTATTAGTCAATTTTGAAAATATTTACGGGGCTCAGGTTTCGTAAAAATACTTAAAAGTTTAAACGCACACGAAAAATAATAATATAACGACTCGATACGTAATTAAAACGATATCGTCGAAAATATTAAATATCGAAACGATCGATAATAAAATATAAAATTGTGGGCATCTGTCGGTATCGCGATCACTAGTAGTTCTCGTTGCTCGTCAAAATATTAAAATAAATTATTTAATATCGGTTTCAACTTAAACCGTTAAACATAATAATATTTAATGTTATAAAATACTTCAAAAATATTTGAAAAGTAAGAATTAAGTAATGACCTTATTTTGTGTGTTTTACATCGTCACCACCTTAGGAGAGCATCGTCCTGGGGCTTACTTCTCCTTATGTCCGTCTACGAATAAATGTGGATACTTGTTCTTGAAGTAGTCCTCTCGCTCCCAAGTGTATTCGGGTCCACGTCGGGAATTCCATCGCACCTTCACTATCGGGATCCGACTTTGCTTAAGCCGTTTCACCTCTCGATCCATAATCTCCACCGGTTCCTCAATAAAATGCAGTTGGTCGTCCAGTTGAATCTCCTCAAGTGGAATTATCAAATTCTCGTCTGTTAAACACCTCTTAAGATTAGAAACGTGAAAAGTATTGTGAATAGCACTTAACTTCTCTGGCAATTCCAA
Organism: Glebionis coronaria; assembly: GCA_025667525.1. Classification (NCBI taxonomy): domain Eukaryota; kingdom Viridiplantae; phylum Streptophyta; class Magnoliopsida; order Asterales; family Asteraceae; genus Glebionis; species Glebionis coronaria. The sequence goes on from JANFOE010001416.1 coordinate 258,416, forward strand.
CTTATATGCCACAGGGCCAACTCGATCAATAATCTTGAATGGACCGATATAGCGTGGACTAAGCTTTCCTCGCTTGCCAAATCGAATTACTCCTTTCCAAGATGATACTTTCAACATAACCATGTCACTAATATCAAACTCCAATGGTTTTCTCCTCTTATCCACATAGCTCTTCTGCCTACTACGAGCTGCCAATAAATGATTCTTGATTTGTACGATCTTCTCAGTCGTTTCTCTAATCAATTAAGGACCCGTCAATTGACTTTCTCCAACTTCACACCAACCAACTGCTGATCTACACTTTCGCCCATAAAGTGCTTCAAAAGGCGCAGCCTTGATACTTGCATGATAACTGTTATTGTATGAGAACTCCACCAAAGGTAAGTGTCGATCCCAACTACCTCCAAAGTCTATTACACACGCTCGTAACATATCCTCTAAGGTCTGAATAGTCCTCTCACTTTGTCCGTCCGTTTCCGGATGATACGCAGTGCTCAAGTCCAACTGAGTCCCCAAAGCTCGCTGAAGCGATTTCCAAAACTTAGATGTGAACCGACTATCTCGATCAGAAATAATTGACAAAGGAACTCCATGTTTACAAACAACTTCCTTCAAATACAACCGAGTAAGTTTGTCTAAGTCATCAGTTTTCTTTATCGGCAAGAAATGAGCCGACTTAGTCAACCGATCAACAATCACCCAAATCGTATCATAACCACTAGAAGTTCTCGGAAGTCCCGAAACAAAGTCCATAGTGATCTTCTCCCATTTCCATTCTGGAATTTCAGGTTGTTGCAGTAAACCCGAAGGTCTCTTGTGCTCAAACTTCACCTTAGCACACGTCAAGCATTTACTAACATAAGTAGCAATGTTATCCTTCATATTCGGCCACCAGTAGCATTTCTTCAAGTATTGGTACATTTTATCCGATCCTGGGTGAATCGAATATTTAGACTTATGAAATTCGTCCATCATTAGATCTCTCAGTCCTCCATACACCGGTAACCATACACGATTCTCGAAATACCGAATTCTGTCATCATGAATTTCGAATATAGGTGTCATCCTTCTACCCAAGTCTTCATTTCTCACATTCTCCTCTTTCATCGCCTTCGTTTGAGATTTAAGTATTCGATTAGATAAATCAGAATAAGTTTTCATGGCTAAATCTCTAACTCTTTTGGTTATTTCTCTGTCCTTCCTACTAAGAGCATCTGCAACTACATTCGCCTTGCCGGGATGGTAGCAAATCTGAATGTCGTAATCACTCAACAATTCTACCCATCTTCTCTGCCTCATATTAAGCTCCTTCTGATCTAGAATATGTTGCAGGCTTTAATGATCGGTATATACCACACTCTTTGTACCGTAGAGATAGTGTCTCCAAAGTCTAAGTGCAAAGACAACAACTCCTAATTCCAAATCATGTGTAGTATAATTCTCCTCATGCTTCATCAATTGACGAGATGCATACGCGATCATTTTCTCCCATTGCATCAACACAGCACCAAAACCCTTACATGATGCGTCACAATATACCACAAAGTCTTCAGCTCCGTCGGGCAAAGCCAAAATTGGTGCAGAACACAGCTTCCGCTTCAAAGTTTGGAATGATTCTTCTTCTTCGGAACCCCACTCATACTTCTTGTTTTTCTCGGTAAGTTTAGTAAGAGGTTTAGAAATTAAAGAGAACCCTTCTATAAATCGCCGGTAGTACCCAGCTAATCCCAGGAATTGTCTAACTTCAGTCGGGGTCGTAGGCCTAGCCCAATCTCTAATAGCTTCAATTTTGGAAGGATCAACATGAACACCGCTACTATCGATCACGTGCCCAAGGAATTGGACTGAATCCAACCAAAAATCACACTTGGAGAATTTTGCATACAACTTCTCCTTCTTCAACAACTCCAAAATAATCCTCAAATGACCTTCATGCTCCTCTCGACTTTTGGAATAAATCAGGATATCTTCGATAAATACAATCACAAACTTGTCGAGGTATGGTTTACACACACGATTCATTAAGTCCATGAATACCGCAGGTGCGTTTGTTAACCCAAACGGCATCACTTGAAATTCAAAGTGTCCATAACACGTCCGAAAAGCTATAATAGGTATGTCCTCCTCTTTAACACGAAGTTGATGATAACCTGACCTCAAGTCGATCTTCGAGTACACACACGAACCTTGAAATTGATCGAACAAACTGATGAGACTGCTTTTATACATAGTCTCATCGTCCAAATCGGGCTTAAAATGCATAAAATATCATTAAAACTACCAAATATATGCTCGTGTTTGTTACTTGTGTATTTTAGGTACGGATATTGAGGAAAAGACAAAAAGATCACAAGAATCATTCAAAAACGAACACGGGAAACGAAGCCGCACAATGAACCAGGCCCAAATCTGGAATTTCCAAAAATGACCTTGAATAATTGAAGATTGGCAACATTGGTCCCTCATTTTTGAAGACTTGGCAATTTATACCCTTGCAAAACTCATAAAATGCATTGAGGTCCCTAAATTATCAAGATGTTACAAGAACAGCCCTTGAAGAATGAAGAAAGTACAAAAAAGCCCTTGGAAAAAGTTTGTAAACAACTTGTGCCAAAATTGACAAGTTGTCCAATGTTGTTAAAGGAAAAAATGAAGTTGTTGCTGATTTTATACAAAGTGAAGATAAAAGGAAACCTTGGGGGTCAAACCAGCCAGACACACAAACTTAACCCAGCCAACCATAAGCTTACACGTCACCCACTTCACACACACAGCCAATCACGAACCTTCCTTTGTCCACCTCACTTTCCACTCAACATTATTAACCAAATTTATTAATAAAATTTGAAAAACGGGGGTAAACACAATTTTTAAATTTAATCCACCCTAATCTAAATCAATCACCCCTGTTTACTCACCTTCATCCATATAAACCCTAAAAAAACCAATCCTAATTACCTTTTTAAATCAAAGGGTTTTTACCACTACCTTTCCAGATTGGTAATTTACACTCACCTAAATCAAACCCACCTCCCAAAACCCTCACACACTCACCCAAGGTCCCCACCCGACCACCCCTGCTCACGTCCCTTTCCCCCAAACCCCATAAGGAGACAAGATTAAAGGTGGGATCCCTTTCCTTGCTCCCAAAGTACTCTTCAACGTTCAAGATTGCTCCAAGCCAACTGTCAACAGTACAAAGATCACATGAATCCATATTGACCAAGTTTGAATTATTCTCCTAGGGTTTTTCAGAAATTTCAGCTACTAGGGTTTACATTTTCTAGAGTATTCTATAATGTAGTATATATAGAGGACGCATGTGTCCCTATACTCTTGTTCCAGATTTTGATTTCAAAACTTAATGTAATCCCTTTTTTAAGTTATAAAAGTTGGTGTATTTTTGAAATAGTAATTCCTTTTTGTTATTTAGAAAGTTGGTATTTAATGTGTGTGAAATCAATCTGAGTTCCATTTAAAATTTATTCAAACATTTGGTGTTTGAATTTTCAGAAACAAGGTTTCTAAAAGGGAAATTTTTGGTGAAATCTGTTTCAAAGATTTAGGTTTGCAGGATTGAAAGTGTATTTGGTATAAGTGTTTTTGAAAGGAAAATCACTTGAGAAACGTTTTTGAAAAGGTTTGAAAAGGTTTGAAAAATCAGATTTTTGGATATTTTGTTTGCTCATTTGACCTTAGCAGGAAAGTCACTTGGAGATTGTTCAAGGATTAGCTCAGGTCCGGACCTGTTTGGAGGTGGTTAAGCAACCATTGAGGGACCTGGATGTAGGTCCCTCTTGGTAAAAATGTTGTCCCTTTTCAGTTTTTTGTTACTTATGTGATTTTGCATGAAAGTTATTGAAAGTTGCTTATGTGTGTTTAAGTGGTTTGCTTTGAGAGTATTTGTGCCTAATATGCATGTTAGTAGCACTTAGAATCAGTTTGGTTAAGATTTGATGTGATTTGGTTTGTAAAAAGTTCAAATTCAGTTTATAAAGGGGTGTTTGGATTAGGGCTTAACATGGTTTAAATGATTTTAATCTTGTGTTAAAACCTGTTTTATATACTCACTTGGTTGTTATTAGGTGATAGTAGTACTTGTTTTCAGTTTGGGTGAGTTTTAAAACAAGATGCATGCTTAAAAGTTGGAAAAAATGGTCAAAATCAGTAACTGAACCATTGTGCATGTTTTGTGAAAATTTTGCCAACCAAGTTTGATTATCTGTTAGGTATTAGGTCATTTAAGGGTTTGTGATTGCTTACTTGTCATTTGGTTGATTATGGTTCAAGATATTAGCCATTGAAATCCATTTGAGTGCCAAGTGTATCAGCAAAATACACTCAGACACATATAGGCTTAATCAGAAACTTTAATTGGCTTTGTGTTGATTTTTGTGAAGAATACTTGCTTGTTTTGTGTTTATCTTGACTCCCTATACTCAACTGAGTATAGGGGTGCCCCATTTATCCAACAAACATCACTGAATTCCAAGATCAAGCTCCTCTTGATCAGTCTTCACTTGTGAAGATTCTATTTTTGTTCATCAGTTATTGAAAACAATCCGGGCACGTTTTTTCATTTTCTAGGGTTTAATTTGGATTGACTTGGATTTGTTTTTGTGTTTTTGTGACTAAAATAGTACTGTTTTTGAGTTTTTAAAGTTTAAAAAAGAAAAAAAATAAAAAGTAAAAAAAGGGGTGCACAGCCTCTACCCCTTGACCTCTCGCTCACAACACCAACGTCTTAACCATCCTGCCCTTGGGTCTTTTACTGACCAAGGGAGGAAACAATATATATTTAAAGGGGTTTTGTTTTGGCTTTTCATAATTAAGCCGTAACTAAATAAGCTTATACAAGCTTATTGGTTAAGTTTTTTTGCTTGTTTTCATTTTTCCTGTGTTTGTCACCTAGTTTAGGATTTTTTTAGCATAAAGTCTTGATTTTTCTCTTTCTTTATTTATTTTTAATTAATTTTTATTTACCCGTTTTTAATTAAATAGTTTAAAAATAGCAAAAGTAATTTTAAAAATCTAAAAAATAGTTTTTAGGTTTTTATTTATATTTTTGAGGTTTACAGCTAAAAGAGTTTTCAAAAAGTCTTATTTTTGATTTTATAGGATTTTAGGGTTTTTATCCAACTTTAAAATTAATATAAAATTATTAAAAAGGTTTTAGAAACTTTTAATTGCATTTCTATCTTAGTTATATTATTTTTGATTTTTGGTAATTTTTTAGAATTTTTTAGTAAACTTTGAATTTTTTTTGATTATTTTATTATTATTTTATTATTATAAATTGAAAGTTTGATTATTTTATTAGGAATTTTGTAACTTTCCAAATTTTTTTAGGGCTTTTCAATTATTTTCTAGAATTAATTTAAGTTTTAATTGATTTTAATAGTTTTTAAGTGTTTAAAAATAGTTTTATTTGGTTTTAAAATTTTAAAAAAATACTTTTTATCTTAATTAGGTTATTTTTGAGGTTTACAAACTTTGAAATCTTGGTTAAGGCTTTTTAATAATTAATTGTGATTTTTAGGGCTTTAATTAACATTAAAAAGTCATTATCTAATTAATTAAAAGATTTTAGCAAGTTTGGATTTTTTGTAAACTCTTAGAATATTATTGTGGATTTTTAGTGATTTTTAGGAGTTTTTAGGTTAAAATAATTAATTTTGTAGTTTTTTTACGGTTTTACGTGAACGTCTTTTCGACTTAGCTCGATCCGTCTTCGTAACCGTCCTTTCTTTCTTATTTCTATTTTCTTTTTCATAACAATATAATCACAAACATTAATCAATTCATTACACAACACACATGCCTCCTTGGGAAACGAACTTGAACTTTCTTAAGGGTCATTAGTGCTCGGTTTTCCTAAACCGACACTTAACGCTTACCACTACTTTGTGCATCCTTTTCCTAAAGGGTATACAAAAACTTTATTATCAATTTTGGCGCCGCTGCCGGGGAGGCGTGTTGTGTTTTGATTGAACCATTGTTGTTTTTATACTAACCATAATTAGTACTTGTATTAGTAGCACTCTACTAATACGTATTATCGTTTTTCGGTTTTTGTGTGAATATTATTACTATATTGTATACGTAGAACAATAAATTCACAAGTACTCCAAATATGTGAGAAATCACAACCTTGACTTGGGAGGTCATTACCCAATCATTGTATTCGAATCTCAAACCAAAGAAAAAAGGCAAAAATAGATAAATACTTTCGTGAAGCTCGATTTTGAAAATTACAAACTATAAGGTGGGTATAAGGCGGTTGTATTGCACGACCTAAAGGAAAAAGGATCTTAAGTGCTTCGCGCCGCCTCGTTTCCTCCGCTTGCTTGTGCGTATTTGATTTTGAGAGTGAATCGAGGGTTTTGCCGCCCAAAGTATTACTACATATCATATATATTTTCTTGGTTTCTATTGATTAAACCCTCTTGAATGATTTGGTGTTCCACCATCGTTCTAAAGTCATCGAAGGCGTTCACTTCACGTGATCGTTTTCATTCCTTGAGGCTTCTTTAATCAAGAGATTTGATTAAGGAGGAGATTTGTAGATTTGTGTCTACTTAATACATATCACCAATTTCCAAAAAAAGTTAATACCATCAAAAACCACAAAAAAAATTGAAAAATACAAAACACCAAAAAGAATCTTCTTTGCTCGTCTCCTCGTTGTACGTGACGTTTATGCTAACTCGAAATCAAGCAAAACGTGCACGTAGACGAAAGAACAAAACTCCCACTCCAACTCATTCTAGTGAGGAGTCTCCTATTGACGAACCCATTGTACGAGAAGTACCAACCATGGCGAATCGAACTATGATGGAGTTACTTCAAGCACCCACCGAGGGTTATGGAGAAGCTATTGTGATTCCCGCTATCCTTGCGGAGAATTTTGAGGTGAAAACGGGTTTGTTGTCGATGATCCAAAACAACAAATTCCGTGGTGATGAGAAGGACAATCCCCAAAACCATATCCGCCAATTCAATCGTCTTACTGCCACGTGCAAATTTAAGGATGTCTCGAATGACTCGATTAAGATGATGCTTTTTCCGTATTCCTTAGCGGGGCCCGCTAAAATTTGGTTAGAGAAAGAGCCACCCAATTCTATATTGACGTGGAAGGATCTCGTTTCAAAGTTCGTGAACCAATTTTTTCCGCCCTCTAAGACTACGCATTTGAAAAATGAGATTTCTAAATTTTCACAAGAATCAAATGAAAGTTTTTCAACGGCTTGGAATAGGTTTAAGGAGATGTTACATAATTTAAATGCCGCCGCGGGTGGTAATTTTTTGTGTAAAACGGTTGAAGAAGCTTTGGTCATAATTGAGAATAGGTCTAAGGTTTATAGCCCTCGTAACACACCGAGTGTTGCCAAATTGGGCTCATCATCGTCTCGTAGTATCAATGCCTTACATGATGAAGCAAATGAAGAAAATCGGTTATTCGATAGGTTTTCGACTCTTATGTCCCATTGGAAAGCTCAAGAAGCTTCGAATTCCGCTTCGGTTAAAGTGGTTTCTAAGAGTTGTTTGTCGTATGGTGGAGCTCATGATCTTTCCGAGTGCATTACCGCGGATGGTAACACTTCGAGTGCTTATGTAGCCACGGGAACTTATAACCAAAACGGTCAAGGTTCCCGCCAAAATCAAGCTCCACCAAATCAAAATGCTAATAACTATCGAAACAACAACCAAGGTGGTAATTATCAAGGAAATCAAAGGAATTACAACAAGGGTAATTATCAAAGTGGAAATGGGCAAGTTTCTAATCAAAACCAAAACCGTGATTTTCAAACTACTTCACAAGGTTTTCAAAATGATCACACCAAAAATCTTCAAGGAGAGTTTTTGAATTATGCAAAGGCTAATGATGCTAAGTTTGACAATATGCAACGTGAAATGGTTAGCTTAAGATCCGAGTTGAAAAACGAGCTTAAAAACAAACTTGCTAATGAACTTAAAACTCATGCTAACAAAATGGAAGGAAATGTCACACGTCTCCAACAAAATCAACAAAAAATGGAGCAAGGTCAACATGAGATTAAGCAAGAGTTGTTAAAAGCGGATGCTAGGCAATCTAAGTTTGAAGACCGAATGGCTAAAATGTTTGAAGCTATCATGTGTAAACCCTCTTCTTCGGGTGGTCTTCCTAGTGATACCATCGTGAACCCGAAAGGAGAATTGAAGGTTATTACTACTCGTAGTGGTAAAACTTTCAAAGAACCCATTTCTCGTCCAAGTACTTCTATGGAGAAGGAAAAAGAGAAAGAACCCGAGGTGGTGGTAGAAAAGGAGCAAATTCCAAGCCCACAAAGTACCGCTCAAACCACACCTACGGTTGAACCCACACCAATCATGGAACCCGAGATTCCAAGGCCGATGCCTATGCCTATGCCCCAACCCACACCACCCTTACCCTACCCTTCAAGACGAGACAAGGAAAAGGCACAAGAACGAAATAATTATCAATTTGAACTTTTTATGAAAATGTTTCGTGACTTGCATTTTAATATAAGTTTTGCCGACGCCTTAGTCATGATGCCTCGATTTGCCGCGAACTTCAAAAGTATTTTGAATAACAAAGAGAAATTGCAAAAATCGTCTAGTTGTTCTTCGGTTTCTCTTAGCCGCATACCTCAAAAAGTCGGTGATCCCGGCAAGTTTTTAATCCCATGTGCTATACAAGATATGGAAGAATGCTACGCCTTGGCCGATCTTGGTGCTAGTATTAATTTGATGCCTCTTGAGATTTTTAAATCGCTCAATCTTCCAAATCTCACTCCTTCAAGAATGTCAATCGAGATGGCCGATCATTCTACGATTCTAGCTTGTGGGGTTGCCGAGGACGTCTTTGTGAAAGTTGGAAAGTTCTACTATCCTGTAGACTTTATTGTTGTTGACATTCCCATCGATCCTAAAGTTCCGCTAATTTTAGGTCGATCATTTTTGGATACCTCGAGAGCACTTATCGATGTGCATGCAAGGAAAATCACTCTTCGTTTCAATGAGGAAGAACTCGTCATTTATGCAACTCAAAACTCCACACTTTCTCATGTGTATTCTATCACGTCTTTGTACAATGTCAATCCCATAAAAAACATTTGCAAAAGGATTTCAAAAAGAGTTTTAGGAGTTGTTGATAAAAATGAAGTTCCGTCCCCTCCGCCGGTGGAGGTTAAGAGTGTTAAGCCTACGATTCCAATTGTGAATGATTCTTCGGATGATGAATATGTTGATCCCGATGGGGAAGTTTTCTTTGTCGACAAACGTTTTGAGAACTTGCCACCACCTATACCAAAACGGTTTTCAAATGTGAGAATGTTTAGTGTGACTAACATTGCTTTAGAAACACCAAATATTTTTGACATAATTAAGTCGGGTTTTCACAAGGAGAGTTTAAAAGATGAAAAAGGAAAGGATTTTAAATTGAATTTAAAAGATTTTTCTACAATTCTAACTCCGTCATCGCCGCGTGTATTGAGTACTACAAGCTCGTCCTCTCCTTTTGACGATGCTTTGTGTGGACTTAGTTTGGGGAAAATCCCTTATGTTCCCTCCCCTTTCTCCACCGAGGACGAGATATTTGATCCTGGAATTGCTTATATAGGGAAATCTCGGTCTTCCACCGATGCAATAAATGGAAAATCTTTTCATTTGATTGGTGCGATTCTACCTCGAGTAGCTCAATGTTTGTATGACTTACCCATTGTCCCACCCTTCTATTTCTTCTCATCTATTTTCTTGAAACCCTTTGGGTTTTTGTTGGCTCATGATGAAGTGGCGTTGATTTGTTTTTCCAATGAAAACGAGAACGCCATCTTCGACCCCGGTATTTTGCATCATCAAAGGACTTAGTCCTTTATACCGGTTGTTTTTGGGCCTTGTTTATCATGTAAGCCCCACTAAAAAATGACCATACCATGATTATTCCTAAATGATCACATTTATGGGGATTCGAGTCGAGCTTTTGACTCGGTTATCAAAAAGAATGTGCCTCGTGGGGGAGACCCATGCTTATCCATGTACATATTATTGCTTTCTAATTAGTTAATGTGAGGGGATTTGTGCCCTTCCAACCTTTGTTCCGTGGTTGTTTGTGCATTGTGGTTTTTAGATCATGATCTTCACGATTGGAGCCTCTCGTGTTCGTTTTATGGGAGCACTCGATCGTTTGCTTTGAAGACTTTCTCAATATCCAAATGATATATCCTTTGATGTTCTATCCTTAGGTTTTTAGCACACTTCATAAACGGCTATTGATTTAATGGTTACACCCTTTCCATGCTAGATTAGGCATTCGACTACGTCTCTAGTATGGGGGTGTTTGCACCCCAAGACTCGAAACATTGAGGACAATGTTTAACTTTAGTATGGGGGGGTGAATAGATACTTGCCTTGCCAAACCTTCACGCTTTCCAAAGTTTATCTTTTTGTTTATCGTTTTATGCAAAATAAGGCTAAAAATGGCCAAATTTTAAATTTTTTTGTATTTTTCATAAGTGTTTAAGACACGAATGTAGGTTTTCCGATGGCGAGAATAAGAGTAATTTTTGACTCGACCGTGCGTGTTGAGCACTTAGCTTTGATTCCTTAACTACACATTAGGCTAAGTCTCTTAAATGAGGACGAGAAATGATAGAGTTAATTATAAGTTACTATGCTAAACGTAGAATACTCGTATTCTTTCAAAAACTCATGTGTTCTCGTTGTTCGATTATTCTCCCTTCGCATGTAAATATTCTTTGCTTAATAAATATTGACTTAGCGGTTTAGTTAGGATTGTTGGGTTTCTAGTCTTTTCTAGTAGCTTCCGTGTAATTAAATTGGGAAGACATTAAGGTATCGCCAGCGTCACGGTTTTGAAGTATTGGCACCCTAATAATCGAAAGCTTCACCCAATAATAAGATTTCAAGTGCTCACCTAAATCTAGCAAACAATTTGAAGCTCACAAGGCCTAAAATCTATGCAAAATTGAAAGTGAATCAAGCCTTAATCTTCGAAGCTTTAAAGATCCAAAATTCGCTTTAGCGTGAGGATATATAATAACTAAGATTTACTCAGGTTAAAAAGATTCGTTGTACCAATCTCTTCGAATTGAAAAACTTGTGTTTAATGTGTGACTCAGTTAATCTTGGTGAAAAAGAAATATTTTTGGTTGTTTTTAAATTTAAATGTGCAAGACTTAAAAGTAAATGTCGTTAAAGTAAAGTGGCGTGAAAGTAAAATCTAAGTCTAGTTAAAATTAAATGTGCGATATTTAAAAACGTTATGGAAAGTAAATTAATTAAAATGACCAGAAAATAAAACGTGACGAGAATTAAAAATGGACAAAGTATAAAAAAATAAGCTAAAAATTAAACAAGACAAAATAAATGAAGAAAAACCTCCCAAATCGGAATATATTCCGATCTTACCTTGATCGGAATATCAAACCAAACCTGTCGGAATATCGGGGTAGACCAATCGGAATATGTCACTTACCCAATCGGAATAACCCACGACCCTCTGATCGGAATGATGATACCTACCTGATCGGAATCTGGAAGAGACCTGGTCGGAATGCTGATCGGAACCACTGATCGGAATCTGTCACCTTTGGCTGATCGGAATATCCAACAACACCGCGATCGGAATATGGCAAAGAGCACCAATCGGAAAATCTGTCACCTTACTTGATCGGAATACCCGCTTACCTTCTCTGATCGGAATACCAAGGTCTTCCCAGATCGGAATAATGAACCCCTTATCCGATCACACCGATCGGAATGTAATTCCCTTTTCCGATTTTACCAATCGGAATACGGCAGAAAAAGTACAAAATAAGCTAGCAAAATAAGCTAGAATTCTAAATAAGCACTAGACGAAATCCTAAGGTAAAACGTGTGAAAATAAGCTACTAAACAGAAATTTGAAGACTTTTAAAACAAGAAATGAAAAAGCTTTAACGAAAAACAACTTTTTGTACGAAAATAACTTTTATAAAAACTATATAAACTTGAAAATAAACAAAATAAGCTATGAAAATAAATGATTTAAAACAATCAAAAGCATAAAAATCAAATCTTTAAACAAATTAATAAGTCAAAAAGCATATAAATCAAAGATTAAAGAAAGGTAGAAGGAGATCAACAAGATAAAGTAAAGGTGCGAGAAATTAAAGAAACACTTACTTGAAATTAAAGGTATTAAAGGTGCAAGACAAGTAATTAAATGTGCAAGTAAATAAAGGTGCATAAAAGTAAAGGTGGAAGAACTAGTTTGTCAATCTAGCCAACAAAACTTAATGAAATGAAAATGAGAGGTATATATAGGTGATTAGGGGGGAGGTTAGGAAGCTTCATCCCCTCCTTCCTTTCTTCTTAATTGCGCCCTTAAGTCCTTCCTTCTTAATCTTTTTATTAATCTTGGAATTTGATGACTTTTGGCTCGGGATTTCTTTGGACTCGTCTTTTAATTCTCGATAAATAAGACTTGAGTTCCTCGGCTTTAAGTAAACTTCCGTCTTTTGACTTTTTCTTCGATAAATCTTCAGAATTGGTCTTGGACTTCCGTTCTTTTTGCACTCTTGACTTCTTGACTTCGTCTTTCATCTTTTTCTTCAATAAAAGTCCGTAAATGCCCGTGAATTCCCGTGTTTTCTCCATTTTTCACCTTTTCGTCCTAAATCACAACAAAAACACAAACCACGCATAATTCTGACATAAAAGACATAAAATACACGTTTTGGTCCGGTTATTACTGTAATTAAGTGGTAGAAAAGATGTGTGTTTTCACACATATCAAATCCCCTACACTTGACCATTGCAATGTCCTCATGCAATGCATTAGTTACAAAGCACGTTTACATTTTTCATCATAATCAATCCATGTTGGCCTTTATTAAAGAGATAGAAAATTATAAACACTAAAAGAAATCAAAAAGCATACCTTGGGTTTTGGAAATGTCACGAATAATCATCATCCTCAAGCTTTCACTTTCTCTAAACCAAGCTTAAAAACGAGATCATTGTTATTATAAGTTAGTAGACTAACACGAACTCATGTGGGCCAATTATTCACTTAGACTCACTTATTCCTAGGTGTATCTCTTATGTTTTATTTTTGTCTTGAATGATCACGAGGATGCATTGTTTGACTTATTTTGATAGTTATTTAGTTTGAAAATAAAGTGAACGATTTAATCAATAGTTAGCTAAAGGACAAAATCTTTTAAAACTGCTTCTCGGGACCTCATAAAGTTCATATCTTGGCATAACTCGCTTCGCGATTTGAGACCTTTCTCGGACCGATATTTGGCAGCGACTTCATACTTCAAACCTTGAGAGATGTTCATGAAATTATGGTCTTCTCTTCATAATGGAATTTCTTCACTTGAAGTTTTGAGAGATTCATATTTGGACCAAGACTTCTTCATTTTTCTCCAATCTTTATTTTGGACTTTGATATACAACGATCCGCCTCCTTTTATGACTTGGATCTATTTATCCTCATACCTTGTTAGGGTCTTTTCGGATATACTTCTCTATGACTTTTGGGGAGTATTTGCTTTTCGTCGTGTGTCTCGATCCTTCATATTGATTTTCGATAAATGATTCTTCACATCACTTTGGATCTTTAGCAACAAAATATAGCCCTCATGCCTTGTTAGGGCCTTTTCGGACTCGCCAATCTTCGCATCCCGCTTCAATAAGTTATGCCTTGGCTATGAACTCTAATCCATACCGAGCAACTTTTAAACGATCTTGGGCTAGAAGCTAAGTAACTTTTCAAATCGTACAACCTTATTTATTAGCAAATAAATTATTAGCAAGCGATGGGAGAATAGGCTCATAATTAACTCACATAAATTCACGAAAGAGTACCGGACTTATAATTGGCTCTATCATCTCTCGTTCTCCACAGTTTAAAATCTCAAGTAATGAGACTCGTGGATGCTTAGCCTATTAAATCTAAGTTTTGGGTTTTCGAGTCGCCTATAGGATCTTGCAAATTCTTAGACTTTTTCAAGTTTAGAAATCGCGTTTTAAAGTTCCCTTGATAAACGACTCTCTAGGATAAATTATAGGAACTTGCGAAAAGTTCTTGTTCTTAACCCGTGAGAGTTAAGACTTTCACGTTTTATAGCTCCCTATATAAAAGCCTAGCAAAACTTGACTTAAACACGTTAAGGATACTAGCTAGAGTAAACTCGGGTTGAGTCAAAAGATTCACAACGTTTGAAAATTAAAACCACTTATTTAAACATTTATTCTAATAAGGAAAGAAAATAACTATGCAAAAGGACAAACTAATAGGCCAAAATAGATCAAAAATTTTGAAAATGTCGAAAAATTGATTTTCCGGTTAAAATGAGGACAAATACAAGGAAAAGGCCACTTAACTTCGATAGAAATCCCCCCTACACTTAAGATAAACATTGTCCTCAATGTTTAAGCATGTGGAAGTAAACTCCCCTACACTTAGGACATTGTGCACGTTGTTTAAATCTTGCTAAGGAAAGGACAACTAAGGAGATTCCTATTTAAATATTGAGAAAATATAAAATAGTGAATCGAAAAGAGTTTAGGATAGAACCGGGATAATGGAACACGGAATCACGGGTTGTCAAGAAGCATCAAGAGTGGATCATTGAAGCTCGAATCCCTGATTAAGAAGTGAGGAGAGAGAAAACACCAACGGGTCTCCCCTACACTTATGATAAAGAAAGCGAAAAGATAGATGCATGGGTTGCCTCCCAAGAAGCGCTTGATTTTTGTTAACCGAGTCATTAGCCTGACTCGACCTTGATCATCAACGGAAGAAGCATGAAACATATCCACCGGGATCAAATACATAGTTTTCGTCCATCAATAAGCACAAGCTTAAGGCGAACAAGGCAAGCCAAAGAAGAGTAGGCAAGGTTCCCTTAAGCAGTGATGGAGCACGGTGGAAGCTAGGGTGAAGTGGTGCAAGCAGATTTCCATAAGTTCCAAAGATATTTCCTTTTATTTCATCAGGTGGATACTGAGAGGGCTTAAAGATTGCAATACCGGGGTCGAACACCTTTTCCTTTAAGGGAAAATAGCACTCAGGCTCAGCAGAGTGTGAAGAAAATCCGCAAAGAAGCACAACCTCGTCCTCAGAAGGGGGACAAAGAGGTGTCAAATCATATGTGCAACAGATATTTGTGTCGACCGGTTTCTTCTCCTTTGAAAGAATGTGCTTCAAATCCAAAGTAGGATCAAGACGATAATCTTTAAAGTCTAAAGGAAGAGAATCACTCTCATGAGGGAAGTAAGTATTAAGTAATGCAGAGAAGTCTTCCTCAAATGAGTAATCGTCCAAAGTAGGATCGAGTGATGGCGGAGGATCTTCATCATGTGAAGAATCGCTCGAAAGAGTATCAGCCTCATCAAAATCATCATACGTGGGCAGGTCGGGATACTCAGAAGTAAGGTCATCATAATCATCCGAATCTGAGCTAGAATCATTATCATCATAAGCATCAAAGACCGGTGGTGAATCATAAATGGGAGAAAGGTCCAAATTCGGGCGAGAATCATCCACATCATTTTGAAAAAGTGGATTATCGATGCAAGAGTCGAATAGAGGATTATCGTAGACGGTAAAGTCATCGAGTACATTAATCATATTCACTGATTCGCGGCCTCCAAAGGTTGTACTGGTAAGCTTACCCATTTTAAAAACTTGTGCATCATCCCCGACTCTTAAGATTAACTCACCTTCGGCCACATCCACCAAAGCTCGTCCGGTTCTCAAGAATGGCCGACCAAGTATTAAAGGAATACGAGGGTCCATTTCATAATCAACAACCACAAAGTCGACCGGGAAAGTAAATGTGCCAACTCTAATGAACACGTCTTCGGCTATACCAACGGGGTAAGCGAGAGTGCGATTAGCAAGTTCAAGAGTCATCTTCGTTGGAGTGAGGTCGGGCAATGATATTATTTTCCAAACACTCAATGGCATCAAATTAATACTAGCCCCGAGATCAGCAAGGGCAGTAAATTCTTTAGTTTTGTTGAACACGCAAGGCAACACGAAACGGCCGGGATCTCCAAGCTTTTCCGGCAGTTCTTTAAGAATAACTGCAGAGCTGTTTTCATTTAAGCGTGTGTTGGCGAGTTCAATTAGCTTCTCCTTCTTGTTAAGCAATTCCCTAAATGCTTTAACAAATTTGGGCATGTGGACAAGTGCTTCAAGAAAGCTAATGTTGAAGTTCATTTGAGAAATCATCTTCACATAGCGTGACACTTCAGAGTCCTCTTTGGTTAGCATTTTGGTCTTGCCTATACGAGAGGGATAAGGGATATTGGGTTTGGGTGGTGAAGGTGCAAGTGTAGGTAAAGGTTGGAATGTTGAAGGGTCATTCGTGGGAACTTCATCACGTCGAGGCGGAGACGGTAATGGTGCACTAATACTAGGTGTAGGAGGAGTAGGGACACATGGTGGTGGAGGAGGTGTAGATGATGGTGGTGGGATTGTTGGTCCTACGATGGTGACTCCACTACGGGTAGTAATAGCACTCACATTGGCTCGCGGATTAGTGACGGTATTTGTAGGTAGAGAACTCGAAGAAGAAGGTTGAGCGGTGGGCAAGAAACTAGCAAGCATATTCTTCAAATCATTGGTTTGATTGCTGAAGGAGGATTGAATATTATCTCGAAGCTCGGATCTTATCTCATTTCCTTGCTTGGTAATATCTCCTTTCAGATTGATAATTTGGCTCTGAAGATTCTTGATTTGCTCTCCTTGGGTTCTCATGATGGCCTCAACATCTGGGTTAATGGGTGGGAGTTGTTGAGCGGGTGGGTGATAAGGATTAGAAGCTCTTGGTGGGATTTGGTTGCTTCTGGTGTAGTTGTTGGCGGGGTTTTGGTTTTGAGGAGAAAAACCGGGTGAAAGGTAATTGTTTGATCGGTAACTCAGCAGATTTCTATCCCCTTGTTGTTGAGCTTGGTAATTTTCTGGTGAATAATTACCATAAGCTGCATACACATTTTCCGGATTTCCTTGAGTCGAAGACAATCAGTGTATGGGTGTGGACCGCCGCATGTTTCACAAGGAGTAGCAACAGCTTTAACTTGTTGTTGTTGTTGGTTTGCAGCCAAGAGTTGCATACTTCTGCTTATTTCAGTCAGCACACGGGTGAGTTTGGTTATATCAGGGTTTGCTGAGGTGGAAGAAACATTGACTCTTGGGTTGTTCCTTGAAGAAGCAGAGGAATCCCAGTTTTTGTGGTGAGTAGTCATGTTATCAATTAACTCTCTACACTCCTCGGGTCTCTATTTCATGAATGTGCCACCGGCGGCTGCATTAATCGTATCACGATCTCGAAAAGTCAAACCGTTGTAGAAAGTATCAATTAGGGTCACAGGGAGCATGTTGTGGTTTGGACATCTATCGATCAAGACATTATATCTCTCCCAAGCGTCAAAAAGAGATTCATCTAGGTCTTGCATGAAACCGCTGATTTGATTGCGAAGGCTCGTGACCATGGATGGTGGAAAGTAACGCGACAAAAAGCGTTGAGTCATGTCATCCCAAGTGTGAATAGAATTCTTCGGGAGACGATCAAACCATTTCTCGGCATGATGTAATAAAGTATGTGGAAAGAGTTGTAGGCGAAGTTCATCCATTGTGGCACCGGCCAACTTCATGCTTTGGGTGATTGTAATGAACTTGTCGAGGTGTTTGTTGGCATCATCATCAGGCAATCCACGGAATGGGTTTGTTTGCACTTGCTGAA
Organism: Glebionis coronaria; assembly: GCA_025667525.1. Lineage (NCBI taxonomy): Eukaryota > Viridiplantae > Streptophyta > Magnoliopsida > Asterales > Asteraceae > Glebionis > Glebionis coronaria. The sequence goes on from JANFOE010001416.1 coordinate 276,181, forward strand.
TTATGTGGTGCTTCAACGAAAACTCAGGAGCGTTGATTTGCATCGGCGCAATCGGTCCTCCTCGTCCAAACATTGTAGGTTGACAAAGCTCCTCCATGGTCCGAAGATCGGGCTGTGGAAGAACATTGTTGTTATTATTGAGGTGCGGTGGAATATTATTGTTGTTAACACCTGACATACTTAAATCTTCTTGAGTCTCGGGCTCTTGATAATTAGAAGATCTAGTACGCATACACCTGAAAATGCAAAAGAAAAAGAAACCAAACACAAAGACAATATATATACACAATAAAGATAAAATCTTTTTGGATTTTTGAAATTTTTAATTTTTATGTATTTTTATCAATTTTTTTAATTTTTATGGTTTTTTGAATTTTTTTATGCAAGAAAATAACGCTCACAAGTGAACGGATCCCAAAAAGCAACGCGTCTCTCACAGAAAACCGTTAATCTTTACGAAAAGAGCCGGCAGCGGCGCCATTTAATAACTAAGATTTACTCAGGTTAAAAAGATTCGTTGTACCAATCTCTTCGAATTGAAAAACTTGTGTTTAATGTGTGACTCAGTTAATCTTGGTGAAAAAGAAATATTTTTGGTTGTTTTTAAATTTAAATGTTCAAGACTTAAAAGTAAATGTCGTCAAAGTAAAGTGGCGTGAAAGTAAAATCTAAGTCTAGTTAAAATTAAATATGCGATATTTAAAAACGTTACGGAAAGTAAATTAATTAAAATGACCAGAAAATAAAACGTGACGAGAATTAAAAATGGACAAAGTATAAAAATATAAGCTAAAAATTAAACAAGACAAAATAAATGAAGAAAAACCTCCCCAATCGGAATATATTCCGATCTTACCTTGATCGGAATATCAAACCAAACCTGTCGGAATATCGGGGTAGACCAATCGGAATATGTCACTTACCCAATCGGAATAACCAACGACCCTCTGATCGGAATGATGATACCTACCTGATCGGAATCTGGAAGAGACCTGGTCGGAATGCTGATCGGAACCACTGATCGGAATCTGTCACCTTTGGCTGATCGGAATATCCAACAACACCTCGATCGGAATATGGCAAAGAGCACCAATCGGAAAATCTGTCACCTTAACTGATCGGAATACCCGCTTACCTTCTCTGATCGGAATACCAAGGTCTTCCCAGATCGGAATAATGAAACCCTTATCCGATCACACCGATCGGAATGTAATTCCCTTTTCCGGTTTTACCAATCGGAATACGGCAGAAAAAGTACAAAATAAGCTAGAAAAATAAGCTAGGATTCTAAATAAGCACTAGACGAAATCCTAAGGTAAAACGTGTGAAAATAAGCTACTAAACAGAAATTTGAAGACTTTTAAAACAAGAAATGAAAAAGCTTTAACGAAAAACAACTTTTTGTACGAAAATAACTTTTATAAAAACTATATAAACTTGAAAATAAACAAAATAAGCTATGAAAATAAATGATTTAAAACAATCAAAAGCATAAAAATCAAATCTTTAAACAAATTAACAAGTCAAAAAGCATATAAATCAAAGATTAAAGAAAGGTAGAAGGAGATCAACAAGATAAAGTAAAGGTGCGAGAAATTAAAGAAACACTTACTTGAAATTAAAGGTATTAAAGGTGCAAGACAAGTAATTAAATGTGCAAGTAAATAAAGGTGCATAAAAGTAAAGGTGGAAGAACTAGTTTGTCAATCTAGCCAACAAAACTTAATGAAATGAAAATGAGAGGTATATATAGGTGATTAGGGGGGAGGTTAGAGGAAGCTTCCTCCCCTCCTTCCTTTCTTCTTAATTGCGCCCTTAAGTCCTTCCTTCTTAATCTTTTTATTAATCTTGGAATTTGATGACTTTTGGCTCGGGATTTCTTTGGACTCGTCTTTTAATTCTCGATAAATAAGACTTGAGTTCCTCGGCTTTAAGTAAACTTCCGTCTTTTGACTTTTTCTTCGATAAATCTTCAGAATTGGTCTTGGAATTCCGTTCTTTTTTCACTCTTGACTTCTTGACTTCGTCTTTCATCTTTTCTTCAATAAAAGTCCGTAAATGCCCGTGAATTCCCGTGTTTTCTCCACTTTTCACCTTTTCGTCCTAAATCACAACAAAAACACAAACCACGCATAATTCCGACATAAAAGACATAAAATACACGTTTTGGTCCGGTTATTACTGTAATTAAGTGGTAGAAAAGATGTGTGTTTTTACACATATCAATATACGTCTTTGGCTAATAAAACCACCGATGAGGCGGATAATAAAAGGCAAGGCAAGACCGAAGTCATAATAAAAGCTTCATGGCGAAGTTGAATAAAAGATGGAGGTAAACCAAAGATAATAAGGCCCTTCCGTTAGGGGGCGTATAAAAGTCTTGGTAATAAGTCTCATGTTCAAAACCGTTATAAAACCGTGTTTATCGATTCTTCTTGTCAACTTAATTTTTTAACATCGTTGTCTATTAGGAGGGGTTATTGATTTGATGGTCTTAGTTACACCGTTAGGACTCTATTTTTAGACCTAAATCTCTATTATCGCATAAGTCAAACAATGTATCCTCGTGATCATTAAGACATAATAAAATATAAGAGATAAGACTTTGGAATAATGGGAGAATAAGTACGTGATTAGGGCATATGAGTAGTGTTAGCATTACTAACTTATAATGACAATGATCTCGTTGCACGCTTGGCATAGAATTAGGGTGAAAATCAAGGACGATGAAATTATTTCTAACGAAGCATTCACGTGTTCTTATTCTATGAACCTAAACGTCCCATTTTGCGATGAAAATCATACATTATGTCTAAAACACAAGTAGTAGCAATAGTAATAGTGTAGCTAGTTTATCATTCCAATAAAGTGAATAAAATGAATTTTGGGGGTGCTATGATACTTTATTCTAGCATTGCGTGAGGGCACGGCAATGGTTTAGTATGGGGGAGTGATGAGACTGCTTTTATACATAGTCTCATCGTCTAGATCGGGCTTAAAATGCTTAAAATATCATTAAAACTGTCAAATATATGCTCGTGTTTGATACATGTGTATTTTAGGTACGGATATTGAGGAAAAGTCAAAAAAATCACAAGAATCACTCAAAAACGAACACGGGAAACGAAGCCGCACAATGAAGCAGGCCCAAATCTGGAATTTCCAAAATGACCTTGAAGAATTGAAGATTGGCAACATTGGTCCCTCATTTTTAAAGACTTGGCAATTTATACCCTTGCAAAACTCATAAAATGCATTGAGGTCCCTAAATTATCAAGATGTTACAAGAACAGCCCTTGAAGAATGAAGAAAGTACAAAAAAGCCCTTGGAAAAAGTTTGTAAACAACTTGTGCCAAAATTGACAAGTTGTCCAAAGTTGTTAAAGGAAAATATGAAGTTGTTGTTGATTTTATACAAAGTGAAGATAAAAGGAAACCTTGGGGGCCAAACCAGCCAGACACACAAACTTAACCCAGCCAACCATAAGCTTACACGTCACCCACTTCACACACACAGCCAATCACCAACCTTCCTTTGTCCACCTCACTTTCCACTCAACATTATTAACCAAATTTATTAATCAGATTTGAAAAACGGGGGTAAACACAATTTTTAAATTTAATCCACCCTAATCTAAATCAATCACCCCTGTTTACTCACCTTCATCCATATAAACCCTAAAAAAACCAATCCTAATTACCTTTTTAAATCAAAGGGTTTTTACCCCTACCTTTCCAGATTGGTAATTTACACTCACCTAAATCAAACCCACCTCCGAAAACCCTCACACACTCACCCAAGGTCCCCACCCGACCACCCCTGCTCACGTCCCTTTCCCCCAAACCCCATAAGGAGACAAGATTAAAGGTGGGATCCCTTTCCTTGCTCCCAAATTACTCTTCAACGTTCAAGATTGCTCCAAGCCAATTGTCAACAGTACAAAGATCACATGAATCCATATTGACCAAGTTTGAATTATTCTCCAAGGGTTTTTTAGGAATTTCAGCTACTAGGGTTTACATTTTCTAGAGTATTCTATAGTGTAGTATATATATAGGATGCATGTGTCCCTATACTCTTGTTCCAGATTTTGATTTCAAAACTTAATGTAATCCCTTTTTTAAGTTATAAAAGTTGGTGTATTTTTGAAATAGTAATTCCATTTTGTTATTTAGAAAGTTGGTATTTAATGTGTGTGAAATCAATCTGAGTTCCATTTAAAATTTATTCAAACATTTGCTGTTTGAATTTTCAGAAACAAGGTTTCTAGAAGGGAAATTTTTGGTGAAATCTGTTTCAAAGATTTAGGTTTGCAGGATTGAAAGTGTATTTGGTATAAGTGTTTTTGAAAGGAAAATCACTTGAGAAAAGTTTTTGAAAAGGTTTGAAAAGGTTTGAAAAATCAGATTTTTGGATATTTTGTTTGCTCATTTGATCTTAGCAGGAAAGTCACTTGGAGATTGTTCAAGGATCAGATCAGGTCCGGACCTGTTTGGAGGTGGTTAAGCAACCACTGAGGGACCTGGATGTAGGTCCCTCTTGGTAAAAATCTTGTCCCTTTTCATTTTTTTGTTACTTATGTGATTTTGCATGAAAGTGATTGAAAGTTGCTTATGTTTGTTTAAGTGGTTTGCTTTGAGAGTATTTGTGCCTAATATGCATGTTAGTAGCACTTAGAATCAGTTTGGTTAAGATTTGATGTGATTTGGTTTGTAAAAAGTTCAAATTCAGTTTATAAAGGGGTGTTTGGATTAGGGCTTAACATGGTTTAAATGATTTTAATCTTGTGTTAAAACCTGTTTTATATACTCACTTGGTTGTTAGTAGGTGATAGTAGTACTTGTTTTCAGTTTGGGTGAGTTTTAAAACAAGATGCATGCTTAAAAGTTGGAAAAAGTGGTCAAAATCAGTAACTGAACCATTGTGCATGTTTTGTGAAAATTTTGCCAACCAAGTTTGATTATCTGTTAGGTATTAGGTCATTTAAGGGTTTGTGATTCCTTACTTGTCATTTGGTTGATTATGGTTCAAGATATTAGCCATTGAAATCCATTTGAGTGCCAAGTGTATCAGCAAAATACACTCAGACACATATAGGCTTAATCAGAAACTTTAATTGGCTTTGTGTTGATTTTTGTGAAGAATACTTGCTTGTTTTGTGTTTATCTTGACTCCCTATACTCAACGAGTATAGGGGTGCCCCATTTGTTCAACAAACATCACTGAATTCCAAGATCAAGCTCTTCTTGATCAGTCTTCACTTGTGAAGATTCTATTTTTGTTCATCAGTTATTCAAAACAATCTAGGCACGTTTTTTCATTTTCTAGGGTTTAATTTGGATTGACTTGGATTTGTTTTTGTGTTTTTGTGACTAAAATAGTACTGGATTTGAGTTTTTAAAGTTTAAAAAAGAAAAAAAATAAAAAGTAAAAAAAAGGGGTGCACAGCCTCGACCCTTTGACCTCTCGCTCACAACACCAACGTCTTAACCATCCTGCCCTTGGGTCTTTTACTGACAAAGGGAGGAAACAACATATATTTAAAGGGGTTTTGTTTTGGCTTTTCATAATTAAGCCGTAGCTAAATAAGCTTATACAAGCTTATTGGTTAAGTTTTTTTGCTTGTTTTCATTTTTCCTGTGTTTGTCACCTAGTTTAGGATTTTTTAGCATAAAGTCTTGATTTTTCTCTTTCTTTATTTATTTTTAATTAATTTTTATTTACCCGTTTTTAATTAAATAGTTTAAAAATAGCAAAAGTAATTTTAAAAATCTAAAAAAATAGTTTTTAGGTTTTTATTTATATTTTTGAGGTTTACAGCTAAAAAAGTTTTCAAAAAGTCTTATTTTTGATTTTATAGGATTTTAGGGTTTTTATCCAACTTTAAAATTTAATATAAAATTATTAAAAAGGTTTTAGAAACTTTTAATTGCATTTCTATCTTAGTTATATTATTTTAGATTTTTGGTAATTTTTTAGAATTTTTTAGTAAACTTTGAATTTTTTTGATTATTTTATTATTATTTTATTATTAAAAATTGAAAGTTTGTTTTTTCTATTTTTTTCATTTTTTCTGGATTGTAGACACTAAATTAGGAATTTTGTAACTTTCCAAATATTTTTAGGGCTTTTCAATTATTTTCTAGAATTAATTTAAGTTTTAATTGATTTAATAGTTTTTAAGTGTTTAAAAATAGTTTTATTTGGTTTTAAAATTTAAATAAAATACTTTTTAGCTTAATTAGGTTATTTTTGAGGTTTACAAACTTTGAAATCTTGGTTAAGGCTTTTTAATAATTAATTGTGATTTTTAGGGCTTTAATTAGCATTAAAAAGTCATTATCTAATTAATTAAAAGGTTTTAGCAAGTTTGGATTTTTTGTAAACTCTTAGAATATTATTGTGGATTTTTAGTGATTTTTAGGAATTTTTAGGTTAAAATAATTAATTTTGTAGTTTTTTTACGGTTTTACGTGAACGCCTTTTCGTATTAGCTCGATCCGTCTTCGTAACCGTCCTTTCTTTCTTATTTCTATTTTCTTTTTCATAACAATATAATCACAAACATTAATCAATTCATTACACAACACACGTGCCTCCTTGGGAAACGAACTTGAACTTTCTTAAGGGTCATTAGTGCTCGGTTTTCCTAAACCGACACTTAACGCTTACCACTACTTTGTGCATCCTTTTCCTAAAGGGTATACAAAAACTCTATTATCATAAATCATCGATCCTAGGAAGTGGATAACGATTTTTGATAGTTAACTTGTTCAACTCTCGGTATTCTATGCACATTCTCAATGATCCGTCCTTCTTCTTCACGAACAATACTGGAGCTCCCCAAGGTGACGAACTTGGTCTAATGAACCCCTTCTCCATTAACTCCTTCAACTGATTTCCCAACTCCTTCATCTCAGACGGTGCCAAACGATAAGGTGCACGCGCCACTAGTGCAGCTCCTGGCACTAGATCAATCTTGAATTCGACTTCTCGCTGAGGTGGAAGCCCTGGCAAGTCATCGGGAAATACTTCAGGAAAATCACGAATAACCGGAACATCTTCCACACGCCTAACCGGTAGTTCTTTCTCCACTACTTGAGCCAAGAACAGGTGACAACCTCTTTCTACATATTTCCTCGCCTTGATACAAGATATCATCGTCAGACGAGATCTGCCGACATCACCTTTAACTACTAACACCTTGCCCTTAACCGGTATGTGAACAACTCTCGCCCCACATACAATCACCGCATCATGTGCAACCAAACCAATCCATACAAACAATCACATCAAACGAACCCAACTCTATCGGCATCAAATCAATTTCAAACAAATGATTTGCTAGTTTCAAAGGACACTTCTTAAATATAGTGGTAGTACTAACTAATTGTCCATCAGCTAACTCAACCTCATAACTAGTATTTAAGCTTGTTGGCTCAACATCAATTAAACGACTAAAGTAAGTGCTTATAAAGCTCCTATCAGATCCTGAGTCAAACAACACACTAGCATAACGATGGCTGAGTAAGAACGTACCCGTCACCACATTTGGACCTTGTGCCTGATCAGCATCCTTAACAACATAAACTGCCCCATCAGCTTCACCTGCTTTCTTGTTCACCAACTTTGGACATCTAGGGCGATAATGGTCACGTTCTCCACATTCAAAACAAGTCTTGATCGGAACAACATTCGCTCCAGTGGCAGGGGTCCTTGCCTTGCATTTCTCCACAACATGACCAACCATTCCACATTTAGTGCACCTTGGTGGACAATTACCAAAGTGACAAACACCACAGCTCCTACATTTCTGGGCTGGTCCCCCATGGTCAGCATTATTATCCTTGTTAGTTGCAGCTCTAGCCCCATCATTTCTCTTCTGATTGTACTGCCTATGGCGGCTACTACCTTGATTACCACTCTGTGAATTCTCCCATTTCCTTTTACTACCGTTAGCAGCTCTCTCAGCCCTATCTTGAACTATCTGCCCCATGAGTGTATGAGCCATTCTTACAGTTTCAACAAAGTTCTTGGGTCGAGATGAAGTTGTCTCACCATTAATGTACCCAAGCAACCCTTTAATGTATTGATCCATCTTTTTCTTCTCAATAACAAAAGCATCTGGACACAACAAAACCAACTCATTGAATCGGCTAGTGTATGCAACAATGTTATTATCCTTCAGCTTCAGGTGCCTCAACTCATCCTCCAAAGCAGATAACTCTTCTTCTGGACAAAACTCTTCTTTCAACAACCTTTTAATTTCATCCCAAGGTTTCCTGTTTGCAGCTTCTAAACCAACTGTAGCAACTTGAGTCTTCCACCAGCTTAAAGCTCGATCCTTGAAAGTAGCAACTGCGAACTTGACCTTGTTCCTTTCTGAGCAATAACTAATCTTAAATGTTGTTTCTGTTTTCTCAATCCACCTGAATAATTCAAGTGCTTCACCAGTTCCTTGAAATGTAGTAGGTCCACACTTCATGTATCCAGCAAAAGTACATTCTTTAACCACAGCAGCAGCATGAGCAACCTCATCTGTAGGATTCTCAGTTACACCTGCTCCTCCAACAGCTTCTGGTCCAGCAGGTTCACCTTCACCTTCAGCACCCGCACCTCCAGAGCCACATGCTCCTTCAGTGTTAACACGTGCAGCTCTATCCGCAGCTAATGCTTTCGCTATCTCTTCAGCAACTAGCCTTGCAATGGCATCATTTGTCATTCTCCTAGGTGGCATGATTCTATCACATCACAAAGAGAGAAGATAAAACTAATGAGTTAATTATATTTATGGTATAGTCATATCATGTACAAAATCAATCATCAAATGCATACACATTCTCAATACAAGAATTCACAATCATTATAAGGATCAAAGGAAACTATTATCATCGATCAACAAGGAATGATCTTAAGGACAAATAGAGTACAATGACACAAAATAATAAACACTAGTCACGTGGGGATCCACATGGCTTAGTTGACTGTGTCTCGCTTGCAGCAGTGAAACCTGCTTCCTCCTCATCGAAGACGTAAGTTTGACGGTGGTAAATTCACAAAATAGGTATAAGGTCATAATAAAATGAAATAGGATAATTTCAAAAAATTTAAATAAATATAGAAAATCCTTCAATATAATTATGGGAAAATTCCAAAAATTTATTTAAATAAATCATTAATAAATGATAACTTTTATCGAAAAGTTTAACGATATTAATATATATCGATCAAGGTTTATAGTATTTATTTATAAATACTTAACAATAAGGCATACATAATAATGTATACTAAATTTGTAATCCCAGAAGTAGCTTGAACCTGAAGTCACGCGAAATCATGTGCACCGACTCTTTGAAAAATAAAACCGACAGTTATTGTTTAGGTTTTTAGAAAAAGACCTAGTTCTCTATAACTCATGGCTCCCAATCTTTAACAGCCCTAAATTTACACGCAGCGGAATACATCTTTGGGTGCTAAACAATGATACAACAACACATAATTTATAAAGAACGACTCGAAAAGAGACGTTTTAGATTTATCGTTCCTAAAACATTTGTCAGAGTAGCGTAGTCCCAAGACATCGTAACCAAAGTACAACCAAAACAAAAGATTTAAATTGTTTTGAACAAAAGGAACGATAAACATTCAAAGAGTTTATATTACAAAGTAGTGCACAACATTCATTCCCGTGGCTTCCAAGCTTCACCCTTCGTGATTACCTGAAATACATGTGAGAAAATCATCAGCAAAAATGCCGAGTGAATCTATAGGTTTATATAATCATTTTGAACACAAGCAAAGATTATAAGTTTGTGGCATGCTTAATAAGCATCGAATAGTAATTTGCATCAACAATGATAATTGTATATAGCATAAATTGCAATAAGCTCATGGAACCGAGCCCTTAGACACTCCGTTAGGTCTAATAAGACAAGAGATTTATTAATTGTCGGTTACCTCTAGATTATTGGTACATTATCGTATACCTGACTTCTCAATACAATATGTTCAAACAGTGTGGAGGTCGGGCCTAAGCTTCTATGACAAGTCCACAAAAACTGAACCGGGGCGGCTTCCCCCATATATCTATTAATTGTACTAGCGGCTAGCCCATCATAAGCTAGTTAACGGTCCATAATTGAGGCTTTAACAAAGTCAATCACTTAATGCAATTTAAAGGCAACCACGGGTCCATTCATAGAGGGACAAGCATACCATAAAAATCTTGTGTTCTAAGTTTACAAAACATGTATTCCCCCTCGCGGGTTTTAAAATATTTGAATGAGCTCAAACGAGGCTATAGACTCACCTTAGTACTTATAGTAGTTGAAGACGATCACTGACGATAGTAGATGCCCGATAAACACGACAACCGCAACCTAGCAAATAAGGTGCGTACATTAATAATAGACTCGAGAAATAAGTCATACATAACAACGTCAACTCACTCTCATAAAATTACAATACACTCGAGAGTAAACGATATAAATAACTTCATCATACTTTACTACTCATTTACTTTACCATTTTACACTTTTAACAAAGTCCGTCGGCACATACTACATGTACTAGCTTATTTACCCCTTTTAAACTTGTCAATCGTTTATGAAACGACTCGATAAACTAACTTACTATATATAGAAAGTCATCCTACAAGTTTATCAAATGAAATTACTTTTAAAGTTCTTTACCCAACTCATTTTCAAACTACAAAATCCGGACAGATTTACGGTAATCTTTCATACAACCGTTTTAACTTATTTAAACGACTCCGTTTACAAAACTGACACTCGGGTTTAAAAGTAATCTCAACCTAATAAGTAAACACCTCATTATCAGTAGGTTACACATTTCAAAACTTCCATTTAGATTCCCCGAGATTCAATCCAAATATCGACAACAACTATTTGTAGTGTCGATACTCGTCTCCCGGTACACGATCATTCAGAACATCATAACGTCGCGCTCGTTTTGAGCTAGAAGATCTACCTTATATCAAATCGAAGCTAATAAAATTATCTAAAACCCTAGGCTATAAGTTAAGCCATTTTCAAAACATAAAAATTCGGATTTTACAGTTTACTCACTGTTATAAAATGGCTACCAAAATCTTGTACAAAATCAACTTTTTGACCAAAACCAACCATAGAAATGATCATTCCTATACCCTAATATCATCATAAATCAACCATAACATCAAAATCATAATCAAAATAAAAAACTTTAGAACAAAATGAAGTTCTTAACAAGATTTATAGCAAGAACCACCATGGATCATGCTAAAAACACCATGCATGATCATGGCTTCTACCTACCAACATCAAGAAAATAAAAAGTGCTTGCATGTGTGAAATTTTTATACCAATGTGATCCTTGATCAAAAATAGGGATGGGTCTATGCTTGGTTTAGTTCAATTAATCCTAAAACTCAAGTAAAAATTAAAAATGTATGGATTTGGGGTGTGGTGTGGTGTTTCGGCAATAAGAGAGAGAAAGAGAGGAGTGGGTGAAAATTTGGAAGTGAAAAATGAAATGTGTGTGTGTATTTTGGGTTTTTATATAGTGGGGTAGGAACCATAGTTGCAATTTGGCAATAGTTGTAGCTAAAAATGTAAATTGTTAGCTAAAAAGCGGGAAATAATTATTAGTCAATTTTGAAAATATTTACGGGGCTCAGGTTTCGTAAAAATACTTAAAAGTTTAAACGCACACGAAAAATAATAATATAACGACTCGATACGTAATTAAAACGATATCGTCGAAAATATTAAGTATCGAAACGATCGATAAAAAAATATAAAATTGTGGGCATCCGTCGGTATCGCGATCACTAGTAGTCCTCGTTGCTCGTCAAAATATTAAAATAGATTATTTAATATCGATTTCAACATAAATCGTTAAATATAATAATATTTAATGTTATAAAATACTTCAAAAAATATTTGAAAAGTAAGAATTAAGTAATGACCTTACTTTGTGGGTTTTACATGTTTATTGAGACTTTAATACGCGTTGGCGAAAGTGAGATGGTGTCTTTTTATTATCTCTTGAGTAGGGACCCGCGTGTGAGCACCCTCTGATGACGAAAATATTTTTCTTGTTAGTTCTTTTGATGTGTGTCCATGGCTATCCGGCCAGTGGCTATCCTTTAAATTTCAACATTCCTTTTAACTGGACTTACCCGAAAATCCTGTCATCTATTATTGTCGTCGAATGAGCTTCGTGTGATTCATAAAATTATCATGTGTCGGGCTTGATGGGTGACTGGTGGATAAGTATTTATTTATTCCTTTTTGGTGAGATACAACTTGACGACAAGTTGCGTTTTGTAAAAGAACCAGTGGAGATCGTGGATCAAGATTCACGTGGGAACGTGAGGAATTCTTTATAAGGAATGACCTCATCCTTCCGGGTAGTGATCAACTCGAGTATGAGTTGAGTTGAGCGCCGGGGCGTCGCTCCCTTAAGGTGGTGAGGATGTAAAACCCGTAAAAATAAGGTCATAAATTAATTTTATTTTCAATAATTTTGAAGTATTTTATAACGTTAAATACTATTAAGCTTAACGGTTTAAGTTGAAACCGATATTAAATATTATATTTTAATATTTTGACGAGTAACGAGGACTACTAGTGATCGCGATACCGACGGATGCCTAAAATTTTATATTTTATTATCGATCGTTTCGATATTTAATACTTTCGACGACATCATTTTAATTACGTATCGAGTCGTTATATTATTATTTTTCATGTGCGTTTAAACTTTTAAGTATTTTTAAGAAACCCGAGTTCCGTAAACATTTTGAAAATTGACTAATAGTTATTTCCCGCTTTCTAGCTAACTATTTTCATTTTTAGCCACAACTATTGCCAAATTGCAACCAAGGTCCCTCCACCACTATATAAAAAGCCAAATTAAACACACACAACACATTTCTTCCACTTAAATTTTCCACCATTCTCTCTTTCTCTCTCTATAATGCCGAAACTTCACCATCATCCCCAAATCCATACAATTTTCAATTTAACTCAAGATTTAGGATGATTTGAGCTAAATCAAAACTAGACCCATTCTTATTTTTGATCAAGGATCATTTTGGTATGAAAAATTCTTACATGCAAGTACTTTTTATTTTCTTGATGTTGGTAGGTAGAAACCATGATCATGCATGGTGTTCTTGGCATGATCCAGGTGTTCTTGCTAAAAACTTTGTTAAAAACTTCATTTTGATTCAAAGGTTTTAATTTTTATGATTGTTTATATGTTATGGTTCATATATGTTGATGTTAGGGTATATGAATGAACATTTCTATGGTTGGTTTTGATCAAAAAGTTGATTTTATACAAGTTTTTAATAGTCATTTTATAACAGTAAGTAAACTGTAAAATCCGAATTTTTATGTTTTGAAAATGGCTTAACCTATAGCCTAGGGTTGTAGATAATTTTATTAGCTTCGATTAGATATAAGTTAGAGCTTCTATCTCCAAACGAGCGCGAAGTTATGATGATTTGATTGATCGTGTACCGGGAGACGAGTATCGGCACTACATATAGTTGTTGTCGATATTTGGATCGAATCTCGAGGACTATAAATTGAAGTTTTGAAATGTGTAACCTACTGATAATGAGGTGTTTACATTAGAGGTTGAGTTTACTTTAAAACCCGAGTGTCGGTTTTGTAAACGGAGTCATTTAAATAAGTTAAAACGGTTGTCTGAAAAATTAACGTAAATCTGTCCGGATTTTGTAGTTTGAAAATGAGTCGGGTAAAGGACTTTAAAAGTAATTTCATTTGATGATCTTGTAGGAGGACTTTCTATATATAGTAAGTTAGTTTATCGAGTCGTTTCATAAACGGTTGACAAGTTTAAAAAGGGTTAAATAAGCTAGTACATGTAGTATGTACCGGCGGACTTGTTAAAAGTGTAAAATGGTAAAGTAAATGTGTAGTAGAGTATAATGAAGTTATTTATATCATTTTCTCTCGATTTTGTCATGATTTTATGAGTCGAGTTTATATTCTTATGTATGGTTTATTTCTCGAGTCTATTATTAATGAACGCACCTTATTTGATAGGTTGCGGTTCTCGTGTTTGAAAGGCATCATCTATCGTCGACGATCGTCTCATTACCACTATTGGCTAAGGTGAGTCTATAGCCTCGTTTGTGCAATTATATGATTTTAAAAACCCGCGAGGGGGAATACATGTTTTATAAACTTAGAACACAAGATTTTTATGGTATGCTTGTACCTCTTTGAATGGACCCGTGGTTGCCTTTAAATTGCATTAAGTGATTGCCATTGTTAAAGCCTCAATTATGGACCGTTAATTAACCTATGATGGGTTAACCGCTAGTACAATTAATAGATCTATGGGGGAAGCCGCCCCAGTTCAGTTTGTGTGGACTTGTCACAGAAGCTTAGGCCCGACCTCCACACTGTTTGGACATATTGTATTGAGAAGTCAGGTATACGGCAATGTACCAAAAATCTGGAGGTAACCGACAATTAATAAATCTCCTATCTTATTAGACCTCTAAAAGGAGTGTTTAAGGGCTCGGTTCCATGAGCTTATTGCAATTTATGCTATATACAATTATTATTGTTGATGCAAATTATTATTTGATGCTTATTAAGCATGCCACAAACTTATAATCTTTGCTTGTGTTCAAATTGATTACATAAACCTATAGATTCACTTGGCATTTTTGCTGATTGTTTTACTCAAATGTATTTCAGGTAATCAAGAAGTGGAAGCTTGGAGGTCACGGGAATGAAGTTGTGCACTGCATTTATTGTTCAAACTCTTTGATTTATTTATCGTTCCATTTTTAAAAACAAACTAATATGTTGTTTTAACTTATCTTTTGGTAACGATTACTTGGGACTACGCTACTCTGATGAATGTTTTAGGGACGATAAATTTGAAAAGTCTCTTTTCGATCGTTCTTTATAAATTATGTGTTATTGTATCATTGCTTAGCACCCAAAGATGTATTCCACCGCGTGGAAATTTGGGGGTGTTAAAAAAATAAAGTAATTTATCATTATCTTGTTGAAATAAATTGACCGTTTATTTGAACAAGGAAATTATAAATAGTTGAACTATTAGTTTATAAAAACTTATTCACATAGGTTTGGCCGACCCATGGAAATAAGAGCTTATAAATGTGTAGGCTTAAGCATAAAGAGTTTGCATGAATAAATTTGATGGCTTGGTTTAGAGTCTTGATTCCTTCCTGACTAGTTAATCTTTGATTAATTATTCCTCTTTGATATCTATTCGTTCTTTCTTAGTTCCTTATTTTTTCCATCTAATTATTTTGTTATTCAAATACAGTAATTGAAGGAATACTAATTATGATTTGAATTGTGTTGTAACAAAATCATGCCACCAAAGAATTTGAATGAGACACGAATGCGTGCACTTATCAATGTGCAAGTCGCAACGGCTATGGCGGAATTTATGGCTAACTACACTGCTGGTACTGGAGGTTCTGGTGAAGCTGGTGGTTCTGGTGGGGCTGGTGATTCTGGTAATGGAGTTGGCGGTTCCGGTGGAGCTGGCGGTTCAGGTGGTGGAACTGATGGTACTAGAACTAATGGTGTCAGAAACGGTGGAGTTGGGCCAAATACTGGCGGTGTAAACTTACCTAATGCACCTGCATTAAGAGGTTGTGATTACACTACATTTATGAAGTACAAACCACAAACTTTTAAGGGAACTGAGGGTGCCGTGAGTTTGTGCCAATGGTTTGAAAAGCTGGAGTCTGTCTTCCGGATAATTAATTGTGACGAAGTTTAATAACTAGATTTTGCTAGTTTTAATTGTTCGTTTCTCGGTATCTTAACGAATTGATTTTCGATTCAAAATTTGACTCAATTGTTTTTGGTGAAAAAGAATATTTTTGGTTTTTTTAAAATAAACGTGCAAAGACTTAAAAGTAAAGAGCAGATAATTTAAATCTAAGTCTAGTTTAAAATAAAAGACAAGTATTTAAAAGCGTGACGAAAATTAAAAGGCACTAAGAGTAAATAACACAAACTTAAATATATCTAAGGCAAACTTAAAACGCAACTAAAACTTAAAACTAAGGCAAGGCTAAAAGAAAATCTAAGGCAAATAAACTTAAAGTGCGACTAAGGAAAAAGGCGGGAAAAATAAAGCTTGAAGATTAAAAACAGAAAATTAAAAACAGAATTTAAAAAGAACCTGAAAACAGCTCATCCGGAATAATCCTTCGTTCGGAATAATCACTAATCCGGAATGTCACCTTCGTTCGGAATGATTCTTCTTCACTCGGAATATTCACCAAAACCCTTGATCCGGAATAAATCCTTTATCCGGAATATGTCACTTATCTGGAATAAAGTCTTGATTCGGAATACTTGGTTGATTCGGAATAATGCCTTGATCCGGAATGATGTCTTGATCCGAAATATATTTTGATCCGGAATGTTGTGCTTGATCTGGAATGTTGTTGATCCGGAATATTATTCCGAATAAAACTCCTTGATCCGGAATATGTCACTTATTCCGGATGGAAGCCTTTGATTCGGAATAACTCCTTGATCCGGAATGTCCACTGATCCGGAATATTTCTTTGATCCGGAATATCTTCCTTGATCCGGAATATTGGATATTCCGGATGAACACTTTGGCTAAACCCTTGATCCGGAATGTTTTAATATTCCGAATAAATCACTTTGATCCGGAATAATAAATTATTCTGGATGAACGACTTTGATACAGAATATCCACAACACGATTCCTTCACTCAGAGTAACCTGGGCCTTGATCCGGAATAAACCTGGGAATCAGATGAACAAACAGCGAAGAAAAAGGAACCAAGATATACACGAATCTAAACAAAACTAAATCAAATCAACCACAAGATTAAATCAAACTAATCAATAAACATCTAATAATCATAAACAAACAATCCAAAACAATAAAACTAACAAAACTAATCAAAATAATCAAAACCCACTTCATTAAATCAATAAAAATAAAAAACATGAACATAAACAAAAAAGCATAAAGATTAAGATCAAACATGAAAGGTAGATAGGAGATTAACAAGAAAAAGTAAAGATTGACAAGAATTAAAAGAGAACTTACTTGAAATTAAAGGAATTTAAGGTGCAAGACAAGTATTTAAATTTGACAATAAAGTAAATGACAAGGTAATTAAATGTGCAAGGTAATTAAAATGGAAGGAATAGTTTGTCAAGCTATCCAACAAAGGAAAATGAAATAAATCCTAATCTATTTATAGGGGAGATTAAGGAGTGCTTAGGAAGCTTCCTCCCTCTTTCTTCTTTCCTTAATTGCAACATTAATTCCTTGCTTTCTTTAATCTTCTTAAATCTTGGACTTTAATGACTTTGTCTCGGGATTTCTTTGAACTCGTCTTGTAATTCTTCAATAAATTAGACTTGAGTTCTTCGGCTTTTAGTAAACTTTCGTCTTTTGACTTTTTCTTCGATAAATCTTCAGAATTGGTCTTGGACTTCCGTTCTTTTTGCACTCTTGACTTCTTGACTTCGTCTTTCGTCTTTTTCTTCAATAAAAGCCCGTGAATGCCCGTGTTTTCTCCACTTTTCACCTTTTCGTCCTAAATCACAACAAAAACACAAACCACGCATAATTCCGACATAAATGACATAAAATACACGTTTTGGCTCGGTTATTATTGTAATTAAGTGGTAAAAAGGATGGGTGTTTACACACCTATCAATGTTGATAAGGTCAAGTTTGCTATAGCTACTCTACAGGGTCGTGCTTTGACTTGGTGGAATGGGAGACTTGTCTCTATGGGTATCGATACTGCTTATAGGACACCATGGGCTGTGGTAAGAAGGTGGATGACTAAAGAATTTTGTCCTCGTAGTGTGATTCAGAGGTTGGAACAAGAGTTGTATAACCTAAGACTAAAAGGAACTGACATCGATGGGTATACTAATCGTTTTCATGAGTTAGCGCTTCTATGCCCAAAAATGGTAGAACCTGAACAAGTTAAGGTGGAACAGTACATCCATGGACTAACCAAGAATATCCGTGGTGATGTGACTTCATCTGAACCGACCGACAATGATAAGGTAGTCCGTATGGCTTACCAGCTTATGGGACAAATTATTCAAGACAAGGCAGATGAGGCCACTTATGGTGAGAAAAAGGAAGGGTGAAGCTGATCGTGAGAGTCGTGGTGATAAAAAACGTGACCACAACCGTCATTAAAACCAAAGGAGAGTTAATTGAAATGCTATGGTTGATGCTACACCAAACAACAGGGATGCTTGCCCAATTTGCAAAAGTAAGAAGCATGCCGGTGATTGTTGGAAGTGTAATAACTGTGTTAAGTTGGGACACAAAGCTAACAAGTGTCGAGCCATTGCCAAGAATGTGACCTGCTTCAACTGTAATGAAAAGAGTCATATGAAAAGGGATTGCCCAAAGCCGAACAAGGGTGGTCAGGATGGAAATAATCGTGGTGCGGCCTTTTAGTTGGGAGCTACAGAGGCTCAACAAGATCTGAAAGTTGTTACTTATGCGTTCTTACACAACAATCGTTATGCTACTGTTTTATTTGATTCGGGAGCCGATAAGAGTTTCGTATCTACAACTTTTAGTACCCTTATTGATATTGATCCAGTTGATTTAGATGTTAAATATGAAATCGAATTGGCCGATGGAAAGATAATTAGTACCAATAACATTTTAAGGGGGTGTATTCTTAATATTTTAAATCATTCCTTCTCAATCGATCTGATGGTTATAGGATTAGGAAGTTTTGTTGTCATAATTGGGATGGATTGGTTGTCCCAGTATAATGCATCTATCCTGTACGGTAAGAAGAAGGTTAGGATTCCCTTGAATGATAGAACTTTGGTTATCGAAGGCGACAAGAATAATTCTAGGTTAAAGATCATTTAGTGTATTAAGGCTCGAAAATACATAGAAAGAGGTTGTGAATTATTCCTGGCTCAATTGACCGAAGTTGCATCTGAAAAGAAGCAAATTGATAATGTTCCTGTCGTGCGTGATTTTCTTGATGTATTTCCTGATGAACTGCCCGGACTTCCGCCACTGAGACAAGTTGATTTTTGTATTGATCTTATTCCTAGTGCTGCACCCGTGGCGCGTGCGCCATATCGTTTAGCACCATCTGAAATGAAAGAATTGTCAGAGCAATTGCAAGAATTATCCGAGAAAGGCTTTATTCGACCGATTTCGTCACCATGGTGAGCTCCGGTATTATTCATAAAAAAGAAAGATGGTTCGTTTCGCATGTGCATTGACTATTAGGAGTTGAACAAGTTAATTATCAAGAACCGATACCCTTTAACAAGGATCGATGACTTATTCGATCAGTTGCAAGGTTCTAGTGTTTATTCAAAAATTAATCTGTGGTATGGTTATCATCAACTTCGTGTTCGCGAGGAAGATATTCTAATTACAATTTTTTGAACTCGATATGGACATTATGAGTTTCAAGTAATGCCGTTTGGATTGACCAATGCACCGGCTGTGTTCATGGATTTAATGAACCGCGTGTGCAAGCCGTATCTTGACAAATTCGTGATCGTATTCATTGACGATATTCTGATTTATTCCAAGAACAAAGAAGATCATGGCGAACACTTGAAGACTATCTTGGAGTTGCTAAGGAAAGAAAAGTTGTACGCAAAATTTTCAAAATGTGATTTTTGGCTAAATTCCGTACAATTCCTCGGTCACGTGATTGATAGAAATGGAGTTCAAGTCGATCCCGCAAAAATCAAAGCCATTAAGAATTGGGCGGCACCTACTACTCCTACCGAGGTGCGACAAATTTTTGGGTTTGGCCGGTTACTACAAAAGGTTTATTGAAGGATTTTCGTTAAAATCCAAACCATTAACAAAGCTTACCCAGAAAAATAAACCGTATGTATGGGGTGACGATGAAGAGGAGGCTTTTCAAACGTTGAAGCTTAAATTGTGTAGTGCGCCAATCTTGTCATTACCTGAGGGCAACGAGGATTTCGTTGTCTACTTTGATGTGTCTCTTAAAGGATCTGGGGCTGTTTTGATGCAGCGAGAAAAAGTCATTGCGTATGTTTCTAGGCAACTTAGGAAGAACGAGGAAAACTACACTACCCATAACCTGGAATTGGGCGCGGTGGTTTTTGCTCTTCGCCTTTAGAGACATTATCTGTACGGAACTAAGTGTACGGTATTCACCGATCATAAGAGTCTGAAGTATATTATGGATCAAAAATAGCTGAACATGAGGCAACGTAGATGGATCGAGCTTTTCAGTGATTACGATTGTGCAATTCGTTATCACGCTGGAAAAGCAAATGTAGTAACTGATGCGTTAAGCAGGAAGGAAAGGGACAAACCTCTGCGAGTGCGTGCTTTAGTAGTAACGGTACATAATGATTTACCAGAACAAATTCGAAAAGCACAAGCTGAAGCTATGAAGTCTGAAAATATTACATCTGAAAACTTTCAAGGTGAACCCTTTGAAATTAGATCCGATGGTACAAGATGTCTAAAGGGACGAGTATGGTTACCATTATTTGGAGGATTGAGGAATCTAATTATGTTGGAATCTCACAAGTCCAAGTATTCCATTCATCCCGAGTCAGACAAAATGTATCATGATTTGAAGAAGCTGTACTGGTGGCCAAACATAAAGGCGGATATTGCAACATATGTTAGCAAATGTTTGACGTGTGCTAAGGTCAAGGTTGAATACCAAAATCCGTCCGGACTACTTCAACAACCTGAAGTTCCTATTTGGAAATGGGAACGTATTACCGTGGACTTCATTTCTAAGCTTCCAAGAACTCCATCCGGTTACAATTCTATTTGGGTGGTTGTGGATCGATTGAGCAAATCAGCCCACTTTATTCCGATAAATGAAATGTAGAATCTTGATAACCTATGAATCTATGAAGTGGGTTGATGTTCTCTAGAGAGATAAACTAGAGAGAGAAAGTGAGAGAAAACTATGTGTATTTTTATTAAATGGAAGCACAAAGTGAACAACAACCAACCCCTTTCCAAGGAGGAACGGGGTATTTATACTTCCAAGTCTTATGTGGACTTGGGCCGGCCCATGACAAACCCATGGACCGGTTCTTACTTAACTAAATAAGTAACTATCAACTACGAGCTATTACAACATTAATAATATTGTGGAGTGACCGATACTTCTAATATACGTAAAAACGTATTTCTAACAATCTCCCCCTAAGGGAGGTCACTCCACGTTACAAAGTTCTAAACCTAGCATACTATACTAAGTCTTCGTTCTTTAGCTCGTAGTCTTTTCTTCTTTTTCTTTTTGTTGTGAATATGTTTATTGATCTTTTAGGCTTTGGCTTGAGAGCATTGTTCTTTTGGCCTTTCACGTGCGATCTTTGCCTACTTGTGAATTTTGCCTCCTCGTGACTCCATGTTCCACACACTTATGTCTTTTTGTTGAATTCTCGAAAGCTTCAGAGTTTGATACAGCGGAAGACTTTATCTTGTACTTTCTTGTATTTGTGCTGAAGTTTGATGCAGAAAAACATAAGCATGTGGGAACGACTTTTACAGGTACACCGCAACACCACCGTCTTTAACTGGTACACAGCAACGCCACCGTCTTCAACAGGTACACAACAACGCCACCGTCTTTAACAGGTACACAGCAACGACACGAATAAAATGGCTTTGAACATTTTATTCTAATTCGGTAGCATTTTACCTCCGGTCGGTGAAGACCGTTGGACGATATTAGATATCGTACCCGTGACGGATAGTTTCAATTAAGTAACTTCCTGACAGGATTTCGCGGGTAAACCCGTTCTCTTTATTCGACCGTCCAAAGCTGACTGCGAACATAAAGAGTGAATCACTTGGATAAATTATCCTTGTGATTTGAAGCCGTCAATTCATGAAACCTGGAACAAGTGAATTTCAATTAAGATTTTCACCATCGTTGCTTTCCAGTTATCACGAGCTCAATTCATAAAGAATCTTGCACGTCACCTACCAAGTGCTGTTTGATGTTAACACTAGAAGGATTTCCACTCGTCACTGTGATCAATAAAGAGTCACTCTGAGTGTTCTGGCAAGATCATATGATAATGCGTAGAGGCCTGGAACGAGTTTAAGTTCAATTAAGAATTAAACCACTGTTTCTTTCCAGTTTTTCACAAGATTGGTTCTAAAAGAACCGCACGTGTAACCTACCATGAGCTTGTTTGATGTTGGCTCAAGCAGGATTTCCATCTTCATTGTAATACTTGCGTATTACTCGGATGTTCTGGCAATATTACAGGAATACTGCGTAGGACTCATGAAAATCTCTTACTTTTCACAGTGTGTGAGAAAGCAAGGAATAAATGGAAAGTGTCCTAATAAGACTTTTGATGATCTCTTGGCTCTAGACTCGATTGTGCGTTTTGATTTAGTGAGCGATGGCTGGAGAGGAGTGCCACCTTTTCAATACCAGTCTATTCGGAGTGAATAAACCAATAGATAGCATGTTGATCTCCGTGTGATTAAAACAAATACCTTTTGAGAGATATTTGAGTTAGCTGGGAAGGGTTGTGCATTGCATCACTGGGTCCATGATGTCTTTCTTCAATACCGAGAATCATTAGCAAAAATGACCTCAATAGCATATGTATTGACCCGGTTTCTGCCTAAAGTTGTAAGGAGGGCTTCTTTCTTTACACCCTTTATCTTTACAATTCTTTTTCATTCTTCAACCCCTTCAATGCTTACCAATACGTCATCACTAGCACCTTGTTGTGATTGTTCCAGTGCTAGCTTAAGTACTTGGTCGGCATTCAGCTATGTTCACATTCTTTCTCCATCTTTCCTAGGACTTCTAATTCTATCTAGGGAATTGTCCTTGGGAAGATTCCATCGGCTCTGATGAATCATTGGACTAAACCTATTCCTACCACCCTTTTGTCACCACATTCGTCGTGAATTAAGTGTGTTTTGGGAAGGAATTGCCACCATGAAAAATCATTGAAAATCACCTAAAGTACTTGTGATATTGAAATCTAAAGTTTCGTACCTTAGGTGTTTTTGATCATCAAAAACACTCCCCCTTAATACATGCTTTACACATATTAAGTTGGATTATCGTTAAATCTTTTTCATCTTTTAGCCAAGTATCACATAAGTCTCCTTAATCCCATTTTCTCCCCTTATCCAAAATGTTAACCATTAATATTTGGGATATTGAATGGATTAACCGGTCTTTGGGTAAAAATGAAATCGATGTTTGGCCATAGAACATGTGAATGCTCCCCCTTAAGTTAATAAGGGATAGCTGTAGTGCTTTAGTATGATATATTTTG
The DNA here is from genome assembly GCA_025667525.1 of Glebionis coronaria. Classification (NCBI taxonomy): domain Eukaryota; kingdom Viridiplantae; phylum Streptophyta; class Magnoliopsida; order Asterales; family Asteraceae; genus Glebionis; species Glebionis coronaria. The sequence continues at coordinate 299,539 of JANFOE010001416.1, forward strand.
AAAGATTTAGAATCTCGTGAGAAATTCTTGAAAAATTATCATACCTTAACACTACATCAAGCCATTAAAGCACAATATTCACAAATATACATATTCACAATTGAAAAACCAATATAAAGTGGACCTGAAATGTACGACCCATTAGATGGATCGTTGCAGTAGCTTGTGGTGCACTAAATATGGTCTACCACCAACGAATCTTTCCAAGCTCCTCATCAATCTACGTTCACGGAGCTTTTGATCAATCTTCTTGATCACGTACTTCGCCATTTGCCGATAACCCGGATGCCAATCCTCCGTCATCTCTGGCAAAGTCCCACCCGAGTTAAGATGCTCCAACTTTCCTCTGACTTGTAGAAGAGTCCCATCACTGTACTTATAAAGCTCACCCACCCTCATAAACTTCATTAAACCTCGACTGTTCAAGTAGAAAATGTCGCAATTCGGGACAGAAATGCCGGTATAGGGACATCTATCTACATGTTGAGGTAACACTTGATTCACTGGACGGGTTAGGTTAAGCTTCCTTTGGTAACTTTCGACTCCCAACTGAAGATCTTCAACTTGTTTCTTGATAACAACGCTTCGTGTGAACATACGAAGTGCTGTATTCAAGGCAATGAGGTCTTCACGAGGAATATGTGTGAGTTGATCACGGGTCATCAGAAGCAACATATCTTCGATATCCTCAAGGCGAATGATAGAAAAATCTCCCTGTTGGATTTTGTATTCTCTGTCATCCTCCCTTTTCAAACGAATCTCCGTCACATGATAATAGCCATTCTTGGCTTCAGTTTTCAGCCCTAAAATACTGGAGATGCGGATATCAGATCTAACGTTGCTTCCAGAATTGACTAGGCAGCAACCCCTGTACGCCCTTCGGACTCGTTCATCCCAATGAGATGCACCTATAACAGCATACATATCATAATTACGAGTTACCCTTGGGACCCAGAGTCGGTTTACCTTTTCCTCAATCCAGGGTATTGTCCCCCAGTTGGCAGCTTTCAGCAAGGTCAAGGAGGTTGCGTACTTTGATGAACCTTTCAGAAGATACTCAAGATCATAGGTGACGAAGAAGTCGAGAGCTATCTGATTATCATGAGTAGGATCAAGTGGAGGTGGAGCTCTTTCTGATTCATGAAGACCTGGCCGTTGAACGGTATTCAGAGCTTTCAGGATCTCATCGGCATAATACTCGAACTCCATTCGGGTTAACCGGGTTTTGGCGCGAAGTCTCTTATCCTTCAGCGCTTTCTTCACCAAAGATGGAGTAACCGAAGTCTTATACTCATGAGCAAGAAATGCACATAAGTCAATCGGACTGCGGATACGGAGATACAAAACATCTTTGTCAGCGTCTGTGATCGGATCATATTGCGCCGCTGCCGTGATCCAAGCCTGTGGCGGTGCAGTCTCGTCAATCTCCAACGTGTCTGCCCAGTCCCGTGTGCTTGATTCAGGAACAGTAGATTGTGGTTCTTGTTGTAGAGGAGTGGAAACGTGAACATCTGCTGGTTCTGATTCAGGCATCTCGGCGGTGTCATGAATGGGTGAGTGTTGTGCAGCTTCAGGTTTAGTTACTGATTCTGCATTCACAGGAGCAACAACAACAGGACTAACAGGGTTAGTGGTAATAGGCATAGATACAGCAATAGAAGTACCGGGAATCGATGACGCTGTAGTAGCATTCACATCGTGGCGCCACTTAGATCGTCTTGATTCCGTTGATGTTGATTTTTCCTTCTGCGCTGCATATTTCTTGGACTTGGTTCCAGACTTAGCAGGTCTCTTTGAGCTGGCAACCTTATCCCCCTCTTTAGGCTGTTTACCCTCATCATCATCCGCATCCCTATCCTCGTTGCCCCCTTTAGCACTCTCCTCATTACCATCACCACCATCATCACCATCATCATCATCATCATCATCCTCATCATCATCATCACCATCATCGTCATCGTCATCATCCTTTTCTTCTTCTTCTCCTTCTTCTTCCTCTTCTTCACCAGTACCCTCCTCTTCTTCACTTTCTTCCCTTTCTTCCTCAGGCAGAATGTGGTATGGTACCACACTTCCAAACGTTTTAAATAACCTATCATCCTCCATGATAGCGTCATTCAGGGATTTGTAAAGAGCCCGTTGAATCCTAGATTTATCAAACGATCCAAGTTCCACCATACGAGCTTTGAGGATCTTCTTTAATTCAAAATCTGTTAACTCATAAGCAATTTTGTAGGCGGATTCTGAAGGATTGGATGACTTGATCATCAAATTATCAGCTGTGAGTGTCTTCAACTCATCACGCAGTTTTGGCATAATGGACTCAACGGATTCTTTCACTCTTTCTTCAACAGAAGCTTCAAGTGCTTCTTTCTACTCCTTGTATTTATCCCTCATCGCTTGAAGTCTGGTGATTCGTGCAGCATGCTTATCAGCCTCAGCCTGCTTAACCTGAGCTAGTTCTTCTGCATGAGCTTTTCGCGTTAATTCCATATCTGCAGCGAACTTAGCAAGCATCTCTTCTTGGGCTTTCCTTGATGCTTCTTCACTTTGAACTCGTCTATGTAGCTCTTGGCGAAGTTCATCCATTTCTCTTTTGTGATTATCCGTATGTTTATCCAACATTTCGGCCATCACCAATGCAGCCATTGTAGATGTTGCAGAACTGCTCTGGGTTGATTGAAGAGGCTCGGTTGTGACCACGGTACTAAGGATGGGAGTTATTGGTGGTGGAAGGAATGGTGTTGAGGCCGGTCTGGTTGGTAAGGGTTGAATTGGTGGAGGTTGAGTTGCTAAAGGTTGAGTTACTAATGGTTGAGTAGACACCATGATAGTAGGAGCACCGGACTCCTTTTCAACACTTGCTGAAACCGGGATGGATGTCTCCTTCGAAGTAGAATACCTTTCAGGTGACCCAAACTCATCAATATCCTCTGGTTCCTCGTACTCTTCTTCAACATTTATCCGTGCACCTGAACCACTACCACCCGTATCTTTCCTACTCCTTTGAATAGCTATCTTCATCATTTTTCTCTCCGCCTAGTCAAGAGTAGGATCAACAACATCTTCCTCGTCACGTAGAGCTAACTCATCAGCCTTACCCTTTCCCTTCTTAACCTCAGTCTTCTTCTTCTTGGTTTCGGGTTCTGGTAAAGCAACTGGTTGCTTGCGTTTACCTTTACTCTTGACCGTAGTAGACGAGTCTTCTACTGTCTGAAGGCTTGCTTTCAGCTTCTTGATTTCTAGCTGCAGTAGCTTGTAATCAGCAGAACCCTTAATTCTTTCCGCCAGAAGGTAATCGGGAATAGGACCAGAAATAACACCACCAGCTGGTCCTTCATGCCTTAAATCCACAATATGATCAGCCTCTTCAATGTGATGACGACTTGCTGCACGCCTATCAATTGTAACATCATTCTTCATACAATAGTTAATGATAAGCTTGATAAACCGAGGGTAAGCAAAGAAGTTAGTCTTCAGCTTCTTGTTATGGAAGAGTTGAAAGGTGAATTCTTCCCATAACAATAAAGCATAATCTGCATTTGCGCCTTTATACATCCCATGGAAGATGTTCATTATTGGACTGCGCAAAGCATCATGCCCACTTGTTTTTGGTGTAAGACATCTACTGAGAATACCCAACAATGCTCTCCAAGGTTGTCCTACTTTAGCAGTGGTAAACTCAGATGCAACTCGTATGTCAGGACATCCAATAGCATCGAATAATTCCATGAGTTCGTCTTTAGTAGGATCCCTCGAAAATACCATACCTTTGGGTGAATCCCTAATGCCAAATATCTTACGGAAGTCTGATACAGTAAGTGTCTGCTGTTTGTTGTCGAGAGTGAAGGTGATCTTGTTTGAAGTGATTTCCTTGGTAGCCCAGAACTCATACATATAATCATAAGGCACCGAGGCACTACTTCTTAAAGCATTCTTGAAATGAGATTGATCAAGAATTGCTATGGCGACTTTGAAACCATGGTGAGTGGATTTGGAGACTTGCTTCAGCCGGTAATTGTTTGGTATGAACTTGAGGGTTCGTGCTTCAGCAATTGCGGCTGCTCGAGAGTCTTGGATTTCTTGTACTGTTGGATTAGTCATCGTATCTGCTTTAGATAAGACATGAAACGTTGATGCACAAAAATATATATATCATTATTGCTTCTAAGCATAACACATTTCATAACATAATTCCACAAGTACATATAACAGGCAAATACTATCAATCAAATAATCCTTCGTCCAGAACTTTCCTTCATTCGGAACATCTTCATCCGGAACTTTCCTTAATTCGGAACATCTTCATTCGGAAGTTATTCATTCGGAACTTTTTCATTCGGAAGTTCTTCATTCGGAACTTCTTCATTCGGAAGTTCTTCATTCGGAACTTCTTCATTCGGAACTTCTTCATTCGGAAGTTCTTCATTCGGAACTTCTTCATTCGGAAGTTCTTCATTCGGAACTTCTTCATTCGGAAGTTCTTCATTCGGAACTTCTTTATTCGGAAGTTCTTCATTCGGAACTTCTTCATTCGGAAGTTCTTCATTCAGAACTTCTTCATTCGGAAGTTCTTCATTCGGAACTTCTTCATTCGGAAGTCCTTCATTCGGAACTTCTTCATTCGGAAGTTCTTCATTCGGAACTTCTTCATTCGGAAGTCCTTCATTCGGAACTTCTTCATTCGGAAGTCCTTCATTCGGAACTTCTTCATTCGGAAGTTCCTCATTCGGAACATTCCTTCATTCGGATGTTTTGTTCAAAACTTCCTTCATTCGGAAGTTTTTCAGAAAATTCCTTCATTCGGAAGTTTATATCCATATTCACCCGGAACTTAACAAACGTAGCTATGATGATTTATTCTAAGCGCGTTTGTGAGTTCTAAGGCAATCTAAGGCAATACACCATCTTCTAATGCTATTCCGAGCATAACCCACCTATAACCCTAATCAATTAATGCTTAATTAGACACAAACCCTAATTTGGACCTAATCTAATTAAACGAATCGTTTACCAGGATATAGTGATGAATTAGACGAATTTTAAATCAAGGAATGATGTTTATTACCTTATTAATCGAATGAACCGGATTAAATTGAGTAGAATGCGATTTGAAAGAACTTGTGTGTGTTATCAATGGCGGCAAGATAATAAAGCAGAAACAGTGAATGAAGGGGGCGGGGGGTTTGCTTTGACTTAGGTCAAAAGTTTTTTAACTTTCACACAATGTCACCTTAAGTCCCTAAATTTTCTCATTCTTTTCCTTTTTGTTTATAACTTTTCATTTTTCCTAACCCTTGTTAAACTTAGCCACTATTAACTTTCACACAACTTAGCAATCGCAACCTATTAACACATTTCCAAAATCTAAAGCAAGTCCTATCACATTGAACGAGCCCAAGTCGTTTTCTAAAGAAAATACCACTCATTTACCATTTAGCCATTAATTTTCCACAATCACTTTTGAAAAGATCGATTTAATGACGAAGATGATTTAATATTTTCTCCCCCTTAAACGATGACCTGTTTTCTATTTAAAGAGCTGTAGTCATTGTTTAAAGAGTCAAATATTGATGAAAACTTTTCTAATTAATGTCTTGAAAAAGATTGATTCGCGGTGTCAATAAGATTTCTCTTATTTTGACAAATTAATGCACTGAGACGTACACTAATTTGTGTTAGACCAAGTTATAAAGTAAACTTGATCCCTTTGCATGATTTGGCTTGTAAATCATGCCCGAGAAAATTAATTCCCGTTGTGAGCCAACGTTTTCCAAGGAAATACGTGACTTTAATATGAAAAGCGGGTTGCAGTCTGAAATAACTACAAGCCATTATGGGCATGTTTTTTAAAAATGTACAACTTTTATACGGACTCTATTTATGGCGCCGTGTCAATATTGATCGACATTTCTAAAGCCGTAAATATTACCGTACTAAAAGACATGCCCGATTTAAAAACGAAAAATATTTTTGGTTTTTCTTGATTTTATAATTTTTATGGTTTTGGTAGATTTTATATTTTTTATGGTTTTTGTTGGTTTTATATTTTTGTATTTTTCTTTTGTGGTTTATATATTTACTATAATATACATGATCACGAACAAAGGATACTCTGAATAGTTTACCACGACTATTCAGCTGTTTCTTCTGCCAACTCTTTGAGAATCGCTGGAGTGAATGATTTCATGCCAAGCTTGTCGATCAAAAACTCGATTTGTCCTCGATCTAAGGCTTTGGTGAACATATCCGCCAGCTGGTACTCAGTAGTGACAAAATACAGCTCGATCACTCCGTTCTCCACCTGCTCCTTAATGAAATGGTAGCGAATGTCTATGTGCTTGGCCCGGGAGTGTTGAACATAGTTGCAGCAAAGGGCAATGGCGCTCTTGTTGTCACAATACATCGGGATTTTGTTGAATCCCAAACCGTAGTCAGTTAATTGTGATCTCATCCAAAGGACTTGAGCACAACAACCGGACATGGCGATGTATTCAGCCTCCGTGCTAGAAATTGCAACGCTTTTCTGCCTTTTTGAAGACCAACTGATCAATCTATCTCCAAGGAGTTGCACAGATCCAGAAGTGCTACGCCTCGTGTCTTGACACCCAGCATGATCGGCATCTGCGTATGATATTAAAGCAATAGAGGAATCTTTCGGATACCATAGACCACGATGAAGTGTTCCTTTTAGATACCAAAAGATCCTTTTCACAACATGTAGGTGCTTTTTGGTAGGCCGAGCCTGATACCGGGCACACATGCATACAGCAAATTGCAAATCAGGCCTGCTAGTAGTCAGATAGAGAAGGGTGCCGATCATTCCACGGTTAAGTTTTGGATCGACAATAGTCCCATTCCTATCTTCATCTAACTTGGATTTCTCCACCATTGGAGTGTCCACGGGGTCACAATTATCAAAGTTATATTTCTTTAAAGATTCTAGAGCATATTTGGATTGATTAATAAAAATGCCTCTGGGATTTTGAGAAATCTGTAATCCTAAGAAAAATGAGATTTTTCCCATCATTGACATCTGAAAGCGTGTGGACATTATCTTCTCAAATTGATTTGACAATTCTATGTTAGTGGCAGCAAATATTATATCATCAACATAAATTTGTACCAGAATCATGTCGTTGCCTTCCTTGAGAGTGAATAGAGTGGGGTCCATCTTTCCTTTGGAGAAGCCTTCCGAGATGAGGTATGTTGAAAGGAGATCGTACCACGCGCGTGGAGCTTGTTTCAACCCATAGAGAGCCTTCTTAAGCTTGTACACATGATTAGGAAACTCCGTGCTAACGAACCCATCCGGCTGACGAACATAGACCTCTTCCCTTAGTTCACCGTTCAAAAATGCCGTCTTCACATCCATTTGATAGATGATCATATTCATATGAGCATCATACGCAAGGAATAGTCTAATAGCCTCCAATCTTGCCACAGGAGCAAAAGATTCTTCAAAGTCTATACCCAAGGCTTGTTTATATCCTCTAGCGACCAATCTAGCCTTATTCTTCAATACTGCACCCATCTCATCGAGTTTAACCTTATAAACCCATAACAAAGTAAGGATGTTAACCTTGTCAGGGAGAGGAACCAATTCCCATACTTCAAGTCGTTGGAATTCATTTAGTTCCTCCTGCATAGCTTCAATCCAAGATGATTGAGTCATAGCCTGCTGCCAATTTTTAGGTTCGACTTCGGAGAGAAATGCATCAAAGTAGCAAAAGAGTGCACTCTCTTGGAATTGATGGCGTGTAGAGACTGGTCGATCTAGATCTCCAATGACATTCCTAATTGGGTGATCTTTTGTCCATGTGGTGCTATGATTTTCAATCCTAGGTGGTCTGGAGTGAACAATAGAAGGAGCTTCTTTTGAGGTAGACGCGGCTGAAGGGTTTTCAGGGAACGGTATACCAAAGAAAGGAAGCTCTTTTAAGTGAGCATATTCCAAGTCGTGATCAGTAGAATCCTCTTCCACATCATTAGGCACAAGTAGGGGTGATGATTCAGGTGTAGTTTGAGAATCACTTGGTAAAGGTGCATCCGGTTCAATGTTAATTGAAGATGCATTAGATAAAGGTTCATTAGCTTGAGCAACCACTTCAGGGATTGGAGCGATCACTACTGGTGCTGGAACTTCATCAGTCGGGGGATCGAAGAATTCATCAAACAACGGTTGAAACAGTTTATCCCACTCGGGCCTTGTTGGTGGTAAAAATGATGTAGAAGTAGGATTATTGGGAACTAATCCGGAACTAATAGCACCGGTTCCCATCTCATGAAGCGCGGGTTCAGAGCTGTGTTGCTCAGAAGCCATCGCTGTCAGCTCATCGAAATCTGCGTCCATAGTTTCTACAATCTTGCCAAGACGACGGTTGTAAATTCGGTATGCTTTCTTGGACGGTGAGTAACCAATGAAAATACCTATATCGGCTTTCGGTTGAAGCTTACCCAAGTTCTCACTATTAATGTTTGGATAACAAAGAGCACCAAACACATGAAAAAATGAAACATCGGGTTTACGGTCATGTAGAAGCTCATAAGGTGTTTTTCCATGGCGTTTCCGAATGATAGAACAGTTTTGGGTGAAACATGCAGTAGATATAGCCTCTGCCCACAAGAACAATGGAGCGTTCGCATAAATAAGCATAGTCCTAGCAGCTTCCATAAGTGTACGATTCCGTCTTTCAACGACACCGTTTTGTTGTGGAGTGCGTGCAGCGGATGTTTCATGTGAGATACCAATTCCTTCATAGTAATCACGAAGAGTCTGGTTGACGAACTCTGTTCCATTGTCTGTACGAATACGGCGGACAGTAGTATTCAAACGTACCTGAATGAATTTCAGAAAAGTGATGATAGCCTTCGGTGCTTCATCCTTTGTATGTAGAAATCTAACCCATGTAAACCTGGAGAAATCATCCACAATAACCAGAATGAATTTCTTACCGCTCACACTTTCAGTTCTCATTGGCCCACAAAGATCCATATGCAAAAGATGAAGTTTTTCTTGATTGGTGTCTTCAGCTTTGGGCTTGTAAGATTTCTAGGTACTTTCCCCCTTGAACACGCGGAACATAAATGGTCCTTGTGAAATTTAAGCTTTGGAAGACCACGAACTAATTCATTTTTAGCCAGATGATTAATAGCATCAAAGTTAAGATGAGATAATCTGTGATGCCATAACCATGACTTGGTCTTAGATGCTTTAGAGAGAAGACATACTGGAGAGGCGGCCATCATGTCTTGTAAGGACAAGGTATAAATATTTGCACCACGAGATCCCTTCAACAAATCTTTTCCTTCCAAGTTGCGGATGAAACAAGTGTGTTGTCGAAAAGCAACCTCAAGGTTGGAATCACAAAACTGTCCTACTGAGAATAAATTATGACCTAGACCTTCTACATAGTATACCATTGAAATCGTAACGTTTCCAATCTGATATTCACCATACCCCATTATCTTTGCTATATGATCATTCCCGAATTTAACCGTACCAAGAAACTTGCTGACGAAATTTCGGAGCATCGAGCGATCTCCGGTCATATGATTTGAACAACCGGACTCCAAATACCACAGGATGATTTGGACCACCTGAAAATATCACCACACGAAGACAATGTAGAGGTATCGGAATCTGAGTGTTCCTTGTTATTAGCAGGTACAAATTTAATAATCATAGATTTGCTAACTCTAGGTTTCTTAGATTTCCTAGCCTTCTTCTTCCTAGTTGGTGGTGTAGATTCTAGTTGGCTTAAATCCCGAGGTATTTCTTCACTGATAGGCACTATAGTGGGAGCTGACCTAAATAAAGGGCGTTGTTTCCATACTTGAGTGCGAGTGTGCCTAACTAAAGGACGCTCAGACCTAACCTCAACGGATGCATTCCTAGTTAAAGGGCACATTTTTCCATCTAATGTAAAGGTCCTACCAGTGGGACGCCATTGCCAGCCAACTTGGGCACGAGTTCTACCCGTTGGCTTCCATTCAAGACCATTCCTAATGGCATTCATTTAATTCACATGATCAATAAGACACAAATCATGACGTTGGGAAAACATACATTCATTACAATTCCAACAATTCAAATTAGAATTCACGAATGGTTTAGGCTTCTGCACAGGCGCAGAGCTTTTAGTCTTAACATGATTCTTTTTATTTAAAACTGAACTAGCATTCCTATGGTGAGCTTCTACGTTCTTCTTGTTGGTACTACTAGTGGAGGGCTTGATCTTATCTTTCTTGAGTGGCGATCCTTTAGCCGTAGTAGTCTCTTTTAATCCTGTAGAAGGCAAAGTGGGAACATTAGCAACAGATTTTAAAGGTGCCTTACTTGATTGTGCCAGTGACGGTTTTGCTCCAGGAGTCTTATTGAATGGAGTTACAGCAATGGGCCTATTAGTAAGTAGTACAGAACCTGGTTGACCAATGTATTGCAAATATGCTAAGCAATATTGAACTCGCTTAATATATTCATGAGCCGAATAATAGTAGCTACTTGAGGGATCTAAGGCATAAAGATCGTCTAAAATATCCCTAACAAGATCTACATGCTTAATGGCATTCCTCATATAATCATCGTAGGTAACCGGGTTTCTCTTATGAAGCGGGTTCTTATAAAGCACTACTGACTTGGTTGTTGGAGCACTAGTGGACGGTGCAGAGTCGGTAGCTAAGTTATCAACAACTTCTTGTCGGGTGAGAAGAAGTGTCTCCTTTAACTCGGCCAAAACCATGTTTTTGTCAATGAGCAAGATGTTTAAGTCAGAGATTTCCTCACACTTTTGGTTCAGTTGTTCAACATAAGATTGTTGCTGTGCCGCATTAAAAGCGAAGCGTTTTTCTAGTGAACCATAAAGAGCGGATAGTCCCTGTCTTGTCCGATCCATCTCCCCTAGAACAGACGAAAGTCTAATTTCTAAGACCTGGTTTTTAGACTCTGCAGCCTCTAGTTCCAATTTTAGTGTTTCATTTGATGACACATCTCTCTTCAATCTCATAATCTCTTCCTCTAATGCCTTAACAATTGCAATCTTCTTGTCACTCGTCTCAACACCGTTTTCACAACTGTTTGTTATCAAAAGATCCTCATTTTGAGTTTGTTGTTTCAGTTCTAAAGATATACAATGTTGTTCTAGTTGATTAAAGCGTTTTGAAAGTAAATTGTAAGAATCTTGTAGCTTTAAAAACTCAGTGTTAGATTCGTGACAAGAATGGTTATTTACCTCATTTACAGTATCAGCAACATTTACAGAGAGATCACAAACATCATCACAAATATTCACAGCATCACAATTAATCATAGCGGATGTAAGCTCATTCGAATAATTAACATTTACAGTAGTAAGCACATCACACGAAATTACTGCGGACAAGAATCGGTCATATTCGGTTAAAATCTTTTCTTTTTCAATTAGTTGTAGTTCGTAAGCGGTGTCCATTTCATAAAACACTTTTTGAACTTCACCAATTTCAAACACAAGATTTTCCTTAAGAGATGCAAAACTTCCTTTTAGTCTTTCGACAAATGGATTGATCTCATTTTTAAACACCTCGTTCATATGTTCGAAAGCCCATTCTCCGGCGTTTAAGCCATTTGAAGTCGTACATTCCAAAATGACCTTGTCAAAATTAGTAAAGTATTGATTAATCTCTTGCAAGTTTAACCATACAGTGCTAACAGGTGGAAGATCCTTTGGAATTTCCTTAGGACCTTCCATATTGACAAGTGTAGGAAATGTACTAGGGTTTTCTTCATCTAATATGTAGGTTGGTGCTGTTATGAGATCTTTGTCCATATGGAAGCGAATTCTAAAATCCGTTTTTGCAAGCTCCTTATTCATTTTAAAATAATCACACTCGGGATATTTTGGAGAATTGTATGACCGATCCTCATCAACTAGATCCTTACTTGTTCGATCATCGAAAATAACAATCGGGCTAAGACCAATCCTAATTGGGTTGCATTATAAAGTCTAGGACTATGTCTTAAAGCTTGTTTTGCATACCGTGGGTTAGGGGGAAGGCCTTTTTGACGTGATAAGTTAAATTCTCTAAACGAAGCATCAAATAAGTGCACTAGTTGAGAAGCAGCGTATTGTCTTAAAAGCAAATAATCTAGACTTCTAATCTTATTAGCAGCATTAATCTCCATTTTATTCTTCTTAGACTCGAGTGATTCAAAATCCGTTTGAAGTTTTTGAAAATTAGTGACCACTAACTCCTTTTCTTTAAGTTCATTAGAAAGGTTTGCTCTTAAGTTTTCAATTTCTTGCAAGTGACCCATTTGTTTGTTTCGAAAATGATCATACTCGGGATTGGTTAGAACACTAGACGAAGGCACTAACTCCAAAGTTTGAACTTTCTCGTTGCTTAAGGCAAGCTCATCAGACAAATTCTTATTCTTAGCTAAGGTTTCTAAGAGTGTAGCATTCATTTGGCTAAGTAATGTAGCTGGAACCATGACCAAATCTTGTTGAGCAGGAGTAGGCGTATGTGAAATGGCTCCCGGTTGTGATTCACTCAAAGTCTGGGGACTCACATTGATATTTCTATCATTGATTGTCTCCTCATTTGAAAGGCACACCACCGAAGACTCATTCAAATCAGCACTCTCTTGCACAACTTGATGTGGTTGAATACTAGCATCAGTGGTATTATCAGTGGTATTAATAAGTACCTCAGATCTCTTTTCTGGCCCTAAGCTGGAGATAGTTGCCATGAGAGCAGCCTTTGCAGATTGAAAGTCATCACAGTCTGAGTCATACGCATCAAGATCATCGGCTTGGGAAGCTGCATTTTGTGTAGTGACAATGTCTTGTTCAGCAATCCCTGTATCAGCAAGAAATGCAAGCTCCTCTTCATCAAGTTCCCTTCCTTGTGCCTGAGTATTCACCAGATAGATCTTCTCTGCAAACCATTGTCCATCCCTTCTTCTCTTGGGTTTCTTGCAATATCTGGACATGTGTCCTTCTTCCTTGCAGTTGTAGCATGTAATCATTCTCAACTTGCCTGTGGAATTAGCCCGTGGAGCAGGATTGACCATTGGAGCAGTATTGACCGTGCGAGCATTGGTAGTTGATGTGGTAGGTCTCCCCTGATATGGTTGAATAGGTTGAACCATTACCCTACCATTCTCAATAGTAGCTTGTTGGCGAGAATTGGATGAATTCCTCAACTGATTGTTGGTAGGATTTGATCCCCTAAATCCTCGTTTGCTTAAAGTCCTTGTGAGATAAGCAGACATAGTGGTTAACACTTCAACTGGGTCAGCACCTTGTTTGAATACAGGAATGGGGACTTCCTCATCATCACAGTACATTGCTTGGTCTTGATGAGCTGCATAATCACTAGAAGGAATACTCATTTGATCAGGGTAGCTTGTTGGATATGCTGCATTCTCTTGATAAGAAGAATATGAAGATTGAGCATAAGGTGCAATACTTGCTGGGTGAGGTTGTGTAGCATATTGTGATGAAGGTGTACTAAACCGATATTGTTGCTGATGTGAGGTGGGTGGTTGCGGTAGAATCGAGTATTGGGGGAAGGTTGGTGTCATGTAAGGTGATGGATGATAGGCTTGATGTCCCAAGATATAAGGAGTGTTGTTGTGAGACAAGCTTGGTTGATTCGCCATCAAAGCTAATGAGTCAGGGTACATACCTTGAGGCGAACGGTGCATGATCACATGTTTCTCATGCTGCTGAAGGAAAGCATAGAGTTGATCCAAATTGCACTTATGCAAATCCCTGGTTAACTTAACATCGGTAATATACTCACCCCATTCAGCTTGAGGTAAAGTATTCAAGAATTTGGTGTTAACCTGGAATGGAGCAATCACGAGATTGTATACATTCAGATCATTCATGAGTGTGGTGAATCTGAAGTAATAATCGTGAAGCGTTTCCCCTGGGTTGTACGTGAATCTATCAAACAGATCATACAACTGACATTCCCTTTCCTGTTTGGTGAGAGACGTACCTTCTAGCAACACCTTAAGACGTTCCCATAAATCCTTTTCCACCGTATACTGACTTACCATTCGATAGATGTCATGTGGAAGGGCTTGGAGAATGGTTTGAAGAGCCTTTTTGTCTGCATCGGCCACGAGTTGTTGAGCTGGTGTAAGTTCATCAGACTCCCTTGGTCGAGTCACGTTGTTAACCACGATGGTACCATAGTCAAGTGGACCATTTAAAATTGACTTGACCATAAGCCTCCCATATACTGGTTTTCCCTTAAGGTAAGACATCATCCGGCCTTGCCATGCTTCAAAAAATTCTTTGATGAGCATTGGCGGGCGATTATCCGTTCCCGTAATGACGGAAATATCCGTAAGTGATGTCATCTGAGGCATTACTGAATTCGGATTCATTTTGTTAACTTCAAAGAAACAAAGATTATCGGTTGATCGAGCAGTGAAGTAAAGCTTGTGAATTGTGTTGAGTTTTTGTTGTAAGAAACCAAGATTAAATCCTCTAAAAAATCGTCGAAAAAACAAGCAAAATAACCCTTGATTCGGAACTTTTTGTTGATTCGGAAGTTTGATTCGGAAGATTTGGCTTGGAATACCTTGATTCGGAACTTTTGGTTCGGAAGTCTTGATCCGGAACTTTCCCTTGATCCGGAACTTTTCCCTTGATCCGGAACTTTCCTTGATCCGGAACTTTCTCCTTGATCCGGAACTTTCCTTGATCCGGAACTTTTGGTTCGGAACTTCCTTGATCCGGAACTTTCCTTGATCCGGAACTTTTGGTTCGGAACTTCCTTGATCCGGAACTTTCCTTGATCCGGAACTTTTGGTTCGGAACTTTTTGGTTCGGATGTTTTGGTTGATCTAGAACTTTTTGGTTCGGATGTTTTGGTTGATCCAGAACTTTTTGGTTCGGATGTTTTGGTTGATCCGGAACTTTTAACAGTAACTTGTACGTGGTATGAACAGTCGATCAAAAATGATGATTAAGCCCAGATTTTTACCAAATAACCCAAAAAGTTTTGTGATTTCTACAATAATAAGTAAAAACTAATACTTATCTACTAATCCCAATCACAAAAACACCAAAAACACCAAGAATCAAGATGGATCTTCTTAAAGGACACTAATACAATCAAAAACTAAAAAACCACACAAATCATTACCTTAAATCACCCCATAGCTCTTGATACCAAATGTAGAATCTTGATAACCTATGAATCTATGAAGTGGGTTGATGTTTTCTAGAGAGAGAAACTAGAGAGAGAAAGTGAGAGAAAACTATGTGTATTTTTATTAAATGGAAGCACAAAGTGAACAAAAACCAACCCCTTTCCAAGGAGGAAAGGGGTATTTATACTTCCAAGTCTTATGTGGACTTGGGCCGGCCCATGACAAACCCATGGACCGGTTCTTACTTAACTAAATAAGTAACTATCAACTACGAGCTATTACAACATTAATAATATTGTGGAGTGACCGATACTTCTAATATACGTAAAAACGTATTTCTAACATGAAAAGTTCAAGTTGGAGAGACTCACTTGTATTTACTTTAAGGAAATCGTTTGTAAACACGGTGTTCCCATATCTATCATCTCGGACTGTGACAGTCGTTTCGCATCAAAAATTTTGGGATCACTTCGGAAATCATTGGGAAAAAATCTGGATATGCGCACTGCTTATCATCCTCAAACCGATGGGCAAAGCGAAAGGAACGTACAAACATTGGAAGACATGTTGCGGGCTTGCGTGATTGACTTTGGTAGTAGTTGGGATGAACATTTACCATTGGCAGAATTCTCCTACAACAATAGCTATCACGCTAGTATTAAAGCTGCACCTTTCGAGGCTCTCTATGGAAGGAAATGTCGATCGCCTGTATGTTGGAGTAAAGCTGGGGATGCTAAACTCACCGGACCAGAATTGATTCGCGAAACTACTTAAATGATTGTGCAAATCAAGAATCGTTTGTTAGCTGATCGTAGTAGACAGAAAAGTTATGCTGATGTGAGACGAAACCTTTGGAATTCGAGGTAGGTGACAAAGTTATGCTAAAAGTATCTCCATGGAAAGGTGTCATACACTTTGAAAGCGTGGGAAGTTAAGTCCCCGCTATAATGGACCATTCAAGATTACATCAAGAGTGGGTCCATTGGCATATAAACTTGAATTACCTCGGGAGCTACAAGGAATCCACAATACTTTTCACGTGTCGAACCAAAAGAAGTGTTTGTCCGCCGAAGACCTTATTATCCGAATGGATGAAGTCAAGATCAATGACAAGTTACACTTCATCAAGGAACCAGTCGAGATCATGGATAGGGAGGTAAAGTAACTAAAGCAAAGTCGGATCCCTATTGTCAAGGTCCGATGGAACTCAAGGCGTGGACCGGAGTTTACTTGGGAAAGAGAAGATCAAATGTGGAAGAAATATCCTCATTTGTTCAATTTCAACAAGAAACCAGACCATAAGGCGAATTGATCTTCGGGACGAAGATCCCTGTTAGATGGAGATGCTGTGACAATCTGGAAATTTCAGGTCATTACACAATCCTATTTTATAAGTATCTTAAATATTTCAATGAAATTGAATGCTATCATGTTTGACAGTTTAAGTTAAAACCGATAATTAAGGTTTTATTTTTCCTTTTGACGAGTAAAAAAGACTATTAGTACAAGTGATGTCGACGGATGCCCAATATTTTTTGTTTTATTGTCAATTGTTCGATGTTAGACGTTTTTGATGTTTTCTTTTTAATGACGTGTCAAGTCGAGTCAGGATACGATATTATTACATTTGAGCTACGTTTTAACTTTTGAGAAGTAATTGATGAAACCCGAGCCTCATAAATATTTTCAAAATTTACTAATAGTCGTTTCCCGCTTTTTAGCTAATTATTTTCATTTTGGACCACAACTATCATAAATTGGAAAAACTACCCCTTGTACCCCCATATAAGCCAAATTCCCACCAACTTTTCACACACATAAACTAGCTACATAAAAATCACCACCCCTCCCCTCTTTCTTTTTCCCACCGTGAGCAACAAACACCCCTTTCCTTAGATTTTTCTTGATTTTGACCTAGGATCTTACAAATCTATTTCAAGACCACTTCCTAAAATCAAAAGGTGGTTCTTATAATACCAATTTTTCCAACATGCATGAGGGTTTTGATTTTTGTTATGAACTAGGTTTGGTGTGATTGCTAGATGATCATGCATGTTATTATTTAGGGATGATCATGTATTGATCATGTTGTTTTTGCTAAAAAAATGTTTTTGATTTTTAGGTTTTTGTTTTAATGATTGATACAAGTGTTAGGAATTAGATACGTTGTTAATAGGTGTCTAGGATGATGATAAAAGTGGTTAAAGTTGATCAAAAGTGTGATTTTATGTAAGATTTTAGGAGATAATTTAGGTCAGTAGGTAAAAGGATATTTTTGGGTACCTTATGTTTTGATAATGGCTTAACTAATAGGATAGGGCTGTATAGAATTCGATTAGCTTTGATTTGATATAAAGTAGAGCTTCTAGCTCCAAATGAGCGAGAAGTTATGATGTTTTGATTATTCGTGTACCGGGAGACGAGTATCGGCATAATATGTAGTTGTTGTCGATATTTGGATCGAATCTCAGGGACTATAGAATGAGTTTCAAAATGAGTCAAGGTCTGTTCAAAGTATGTAAACCTAGTTGGTGAGTCTATTTTCAAAACTAAGTGTCGGTTTTGAAAAGTTGAGTAGTAGAATCAAAATGGTTGTATGAGTCGATGACGTAAAACTGTCCGGTTTTTGTAGTTCAAAGATGTGTCGGGAAGGGAATTTTAAAAGTAAAATCAATTGATAAAATTTTGGGAGAACTTTATGTATAGTAAGTGAGTTCCCTGTGTAGTATCATAAACTTTTGGCGTGTCTAAGTAGGGTAAATGAGCTCGTACATTTGGTATGTACAGGCAGATTTCTATCGATAGAAAGGTTAAATTAAGTAAACATATAGAAGGGTGAAATAGTATCACTTGTATGGTTTTTTTTCGGGTTTGTCGTTATTTATGACTTTGAGTTTGATGTTATTATTTATGGTTTATACTCGAGTTCATTATTAACGAGCGCGCCTTATTTGATAGGTTTCGGTTTTCGTGTCTAACGGGCATCACACATCTTCAACGATCATCTTGCCACGTCTTTATTATACTAAGGTGAGTCTATAGCCTCGCTTTTAAATACTTAAAGATGATTTATAAACCCGCAAGGGGGATAACATGCTAGCTTTGAAAATAGAACACAAGGGACCCGATGTATGCTTGTTGCCTTGATTATTATAAGTTTGCTATGTCGCTAGATAAAAAGTCCCAATTATATCATGAATTGTTAGCTACCGAGTTATGGTAGGCGCTTATACATGGAATAGTACTATTTGGGAGGCACCCCTCCCGTCCGACAACGATTAGTTATCGTTTGAGCACAATTTGCTCGAAGTGGATACATGTGCGAGAGTTTTCCTATACACTTAACGAGGTGTATGGTGGGCAATTATTGTGGTAACGTTTCAATGTCATGAGTCTTATAATAATCTAAATAACGTTGTTTGATCCACATCGTTAATTCTTGATGGTTTTAAAATATACTTGTGTTCGGTAGTGTTCATTTATAAACTCTATAGATTCACTCAACTGTTGTTGACAAGTTTAGCATGTTTTATCTCAGGTCCTTGAAGGTAATGGCAAAGGAGGGATTTCGGTGCTTGCGGTTTTATAATAAAGGTCTTAAAAGCTCACCATTTTGTAAAAATCGTTCAATGACTTTTATTATTACTTGTTTAATAAAAGTTTGGGGACCTTGTTAGGAACGATTTGTAAACTTTTATTTCTATCCAATGTTTACTTTTAAAACGATTCTTTTCGAGTCGTTTTCTATTACTTGAGTTGTTATATTATGAAGTAGTACCTCATATGAGCTTCCGCATATGACCCGAAATTAGGGGTGTTACAATTCACAAGAAAATTCAATGCCATTTAATACTTTTCATCACATGATTGATTTGTTTTAAATACTGTTGCTCAGATATGCTGAAGCTGATGGCAATACTTGTGAGCTTCAGTGCGTCAGATGAGGCGACAAAACCCCATATACAAGTTCACATAAGTGAAAAATACATATGAGATTGCACGCTCCTCTACTTAGGCCTAGCTACTTAGTTTTATTAAAAAATTTGTTCAGAATTTGCTGAAGAAAAAGTTTGGATGACTGGTGATCATTTGTTCAGCTTCAGTGAATTAGATAAGGCGAAAAAACATCATATACACAATCCCATAAAGTGAGATAGACACATGACATTGCACACTCCTTTACTCAGACACTGCTACTTAGCATTAATCAAAACTTGTAAGAAATGCTGAACCTTAAAGCTTCTTCAGTGAATGTTGAAGGTTCATGTTTTATATCATCAATGTTCAGCATACCAAGCTCCATTATCAATCTTTTGAAAGTTGGTTCATCGAGTGGTTTGGTGAAGATATCATCCAATTGATACTGAGTGGGGATGAAATGTAATCAATGTCCCCTTTCATAATATGATCTATGATAAAGTGATATCTGATATCAAAGTGTTTTGTTCTTGAGTGAAGGACTGGATTGTTGGATATTGCAATAGCACTAGTGTTATCACAAAAGATTGGTACCTTTTCATATTCTATGTCATAATCAGCCAGTTGGCTTTTCATCCAAAGAACGTTGGCACAACATCCAGCAACTGTCACATATTCAGCTTCTGCTGAAGACATGACAACTATTTGTTGCCTTTTAGCACTCCAACACACAAGTTTGCCACCTAGCAATTGGCAAACACTAGAAGTACTTTTTTGTCCATATTGCATCCAGCATAGTCAGAATCTGAATACCCCTTTAGATCAAAACCTGAGGATTTGGGATACCAAAGACCTAGACTTAGTGTACCTTTTAGGTATTTGAAAATTCTCTTTACAGTAGTAAGGTGTGATTCCTTTAGATCTGCTTGGTATCTTGCACAAATACATGTAGAGAATTGAATGTCAGGTCTGCTTGCAGTTAAGTACATGAGTGACCCAATCATATCTGTGACAATCCGTCAATTTATGATTGATATTTTATTCTTAATATTTATTTAAAAACATTATTTTAATGTTATAATATGAACTCACTTATTTCTGGGAAGAAATTTGGATATAAGTCTTGAAGTAGCGTCGACTACGTCTAAACCGTAGGATTCAAGGTTACGTGCTTACGTTTACATACACTGTCTTTGGTGACAGTCCGACATTTCAGAAAATAAATTCGTCCGTGAATATTATTTTGGAGTTTTAAATTTGTGTTGGTTCATAAACTCACAAATTTACGAGAAGAGACTAGGACTTACGATTTTATTTTAACGTCCTTTACGACTAAACCGGAAACCCTAGGATTACGTATTTACGTTTTCGAACTCCGTTTTTGATGAAACAATTTTTATTAGATTCGTTTTGTGCCGTTGATTCATAATTTATAAAAACGTTTTCGTTAAACGACCCGAGGGCACGCAAATCGAGGAAACTAGAATCAAAGAGTACCCGTAAATAATTGGGGATGAGACAAAACAAGTTTTGCCCCACCCCCAATATGGGACGGCTACATAAGCTACACCTCACCCCATTATGTGTCAAGCTTAGCTAATAAGATAAGACACATGTAACTAGCTTACTATGTAAGCTAAGTTACCTCAAAACTACCTTCACAAAACCACTCTTCCCATTTGCAACTCATGAAAACAACTAAAAACCTCTCTCACCCTCCATCTATGCCGTCCACTTCTCCTCACAAAACACCCTCACTTGATCAATTTAAACCACAAAATCATGTGTTATTTACACATATGTTGAAGCCTTTTTGAAGCTCTATAGATTGGTGGTGCTTATAACATCCAAGGAGGAGTATTCATGGTGTCTTGGGGCTGATTTTCCACAAGGAGTTTATGAAGATTGGTGGTCTTGAAGATGGTCTTGGTGCATCACAAGTTTCTCCATCAAAATCCATGTCCAAATCATAACCTACATCAACTTGGTGGTATAAAGATTGTCCTCCTCATCTTCTTGTTATTTTGATTATGTAATCATGTATTTTATTTCCTATTGTATATTTATATGATGATTATATTATGATAAAAGTATTGTGTGGGGATTTGGTGTTGATAAACATGCTTAAAAAGGTGATAAACTATAAGAAACAAGGCTAAAATCTTGCTTAAAAATGATGGCTGTATAAAACAGTAAAGAAACATGTCATGAACTGATAAAATGATGAACTAGAATTGATATACACTAAGCTATGAGTCTTGTACACATGTGAGAGTTGGCCATGCAATGGAATCATTTTAATGAGTGAGATATGATCAAAACAAGTTTAAGGTACAAATCTGAGTTCACTGTTTTGGACGAATTTTAAAAAATATTTGGAGGATGATTCAACAGTAGCTATAGAAGAGTTAAATGGAGCACATATCATGTAGTTTATGTGATAAAAATTTGAGCTTCTATCCCCATATAGAACTCTAGATATGGCAGTTTTGGTGAAGATGAAAATAAAAATCAGATTTTGAGAATTAATGTTTATTATTATTATATAAGCACTCAAAATTATATTGTATAAAATTTAAAATAAAAACCCACTAACTTATGGATTTTATTTATATGAATATATAAAAGGTTAAATAAGTGTATAAATTATAAAAATGGTAGTGGAATAATACTTATAAGTTATAAAACTATAAAACATGATTTTTACGACTTTTTCGGCTATTACCGTAAAATTAACGTTTTTGTTAAATAAAACTTAGACAGTTGGACCCGTCTAATGTAAACTTTTATAAACTCACATACTGATATATAAACATATATAACAAGTAAAAACCGATAAAACCCGAACTATAGGACATACGGACATTAATGAGCTAAGTAAACATATTGGACTAATAATTGGACTAAATAAGTTAAACACTTATAAAAAGAACTTATTGAGCTTAACCCATTTAGGCCCAACATATAAAGTATAACTACTGATAATATAAGTATGAAATGGATTAATACAAGTTAATGAACTTATAATAGGCTTATTGGACCTAAAACACGTAAATAGGTAAAACTAGTAAACTAATATAAAAGTTATCGACACATAACACTAAAATGAGTAAACGAGAATATATAAATCCACTTGATCATCATATATATATAACCATCATATGTATACATAATTGTTATTTTTATAAAGTCATTGGACATGAGTCTAAGATGAGTATTATTTGTCTAGGTTCCCGTGATTGAAGCACGTACCGTACATCCGAATCGCCGATAACCCGCCTTCCCACATCAACGTGAGTTCATAGCCTCGCACTCTTTTAAATGTTTTTATGAAATGTTTTATAAACCCGCGAGGGAGATAACATGTTAGTTTTTATAAAATAGGACACCATTTGTCCCGATTGCTTGTTTATTGATTTGGACCCGAATGATTGTATGACCCGATTGTATGACCCGATAAATGATTAAAGGACCCGATAGATGAAATTAAATGGATTATTAAAGTTAGGTTATGTCACTAAAAGTCCCATTAGCATGAATTGTGAACTACCGAGATTTGGTAGACGCTTGTGCATATAATAGTACTATTTGGGGACGATCACCCCAGTTCGCGCCTTGACGGTTGATCCCCGTCATGCCACATTGATTGGTAAGTGAATTTATGTATGAAAAGATTTCCATAGCGTGACCTTTGTGACGACACGCTACTTCAGATGGGCAAATTGAGTATCGGGTTAGCTACCCGTTGTTGGTTTAGTAAGGTAACAATGTCATGAGGCTTATAATAATCCGACTAACGAAATACTACTAGACGCTCCGAATTACGATGTATTGCCTGACTAGCAATACAGGGTCATACTATTGATATTATGTTCGTGTTTTGGTTTTCATAACCATATTCATATAACGGTTTTTATTTTCATACAACGTCATAAGACGTATAGTATGATGTTTTTACGACATTGGCTCGTATAATTATTTTTAAGGCAAACGCCTATATTATGATTTTGATGAAGATTTGTATCAAATGACTTTGGCTATTTTATGGCCTATTAAAATGATTTGTACAAAATGATTTTCAGTAATAATTTTATACTGATATTATATTGATGGATTTTATTAAACTCTATGAATTCACTCGGCGTTATCGCTGACCTTTTCTTTCAACATGTTTTATCTCAAGTACTTGAAGGTAATTCTCGGGAAGACGACAAGAATTCATGGCCCGCACTTAAACAATATTTTCCATTCAAATATTTTGTAAAACTTTGTATGAAATAATATGACTTGGGACCGATGTAACTTTGATGTTTATGAATGGAAATGCTTTATTAATAAACGACGCGATTTTTATGTGTTGTCTATGATGTGAGTAATGTGCTATCCCGTAACACCAACTAGTCTTCCGCTGTATTGAGTTGTATAAATTTGGGGGTGTTACAGTTTGGTACCAGAGCTCTCGTTATAGAGAACGAAAGATTTTTAAAACCAAAGGTTTTGAATAAAACATTTCAAAATCTTTTTACTAAAAATAGTTTTCTAAAAATGTCTAAAAATCTTTTGACTATAACGGTGCCGAAGAATTCCCGAGTTACCGACAAGGCCAGACTGAGAAGTGTTATTTTAATATATATATATAACTTGGATTATATATATACATATGATGTAATTTTATTACATGATTGTTTGATGATTATTTTGATTTTTATACGAGGTATTTATACGACGTAGATTGTCACAAGTAACCCTAAATTCCCTAGTAAATTAATCGAAGCTATTCTCGTAGGAATTCTAGCTATCCTAGATCTAAACCAAGTTGTGGATATTTATGATCCCAACAAATGGTTGATATTCGTAGAAATGTAGATATTAGTTGATTGTGACATTGAAGAAGAATTGGCGAGATTAAAACTGATATCGATGTCATGACGATCTTTTCTTATAGAGTGGAGTTTGACAAAACGTTACCACCTAGAAAGATGTAATTTGAGTCGTTGTCACCTAATTCTTAAATTTGAAATCGAAAGGGTGAATGTTGCACTTGAGGCTGTCATTGGAACCGTTGCCCAAAAGCCTCATGCCACTAGTACCTTTCCGAGAAGTCTAGTTAAATGATCAAGTCATTTCATACTAGTGACTCATTTGATAATTGTTGTTGTAAAAGATATAGGATTGGAAATTAAGTATGGATTCATATCAAGCTTTTATTGCCTATTAAGGCCTAAGAATAAGATTAAAAGTATTGGAATATGAGGTAGGATATTGAATTAAGTATAAAATTGGTTGAAACTTGAATAACATAAAATTTAACCCGTATGAAATATGAGATTGATAAGAGGAAGTCGTTAAGTCCTGTGATTGAATTATAAGGTTTTAATCGATTGTTAGTTTGTGTTAAGGGCTGTTCCTAGGCCATTGTCCACTGACGAGGATGCCCAGTGTCCAAGAAATAAATTGAAGAAATCTTCTTCTGAATTGAGACCGATGGATCTTCTGGGACATGTGGAACACCTAATGACTCTTGTAGATTAGTATTCATTGTGGTATCTTTTAAAAATCCCTAACTTAACTGAGACATCAGTTGGTAGGATGAGTTCTGAGAATTGTATGACATAGTGACATGTAATGTGTTACGGTACAATTCGACTTGTTTGTGATTAATAAAAAGACTACCTTTGATTGCTAAATTCTACATGTATCGATGTTATCTATCCTTTATTGCTTCATCCTAATGTTCGCATTAGTGATGCAACCATTGAACAAGTACTCATCTTGAATTGAGTTACGTTGTGGATTATTCTTGTTGAGTGCCATCAAGGTCATGAACCTCATGATTAATTGGCTAAGCTCATTTCCTATCATATTGTAGTTAGTTCTTGGTGAACAACTCTTCATCACTCTTTTGCAGATCACTAATTGTTTTTATAAAGTTAAAACGGTATCCTTTGAGAAAATTTAATTTTCATCACAATAAGGATTATTCAAAGTGAGATTTATAAGTGACTGATATCAAAATGAAGTTGTTTAAGAGACGATTTGGAAACTTAATTATTTCCATATGTTAGCTGTATTTAAAGTGATGGTCATATAATATACCGTTGCGAAGCTCGTGAAAAATACTATTCAACGGTGTCGAGAGTTCTTAGTTATTAATATTTATGTAACGGGAATTAGTCCCGAACACACAAATGAGGAAGGACTCCTAAACACTTACTACTTAGTATAAAAGGCCTCCTAAGCCTCATTTGTGTGTGTGTTTTCCATTCCATTGTTTTGTAGAGAGAGATACGTATGTGTTTCTCTCACTAGGAATTCACAACTTTGTTTTTCTCTTTTCCTTCATCTAATCTAATCTTTCTTTTTTTGGTTTAATCTTCATATTTATTTCTTGTTCTTATAAGTCGTGTGTTACAATCCATCAAGTGGTATCATTCGCCAAGGGATTTGTATTTAAGAATTACGTGTGATTTTGAGTGTTTTTCGCCAAAACATCAAAAAAATTTCATGTTTGTTTGTGTTTCTAAGTCGTATACCTTCTTTAAATCGTGTAGTAGCGATTTGGGCATCTTGGTTTTGGCTTAAAAACAAGTATTTTGGATCAAAAGTTGAGAAATTTCTTGTTTGTTCATCTTTCCGAAATTCTTGCAAGTTTCACCATCAGAAAGTACAAAGGGAGTGAGGACAGATCGCAATAACCTCTAGGTTCCACTTTGCGATCTAAAGATTTCGATACCTTATTCCGATCTGGATATTCCGATCGTTCTTTGCGATCTGGGATTCCGACGTTTTTAAGGAACTTTGAGTCATTACTCTGCCAAATTGATTTTAGCCACATTCCGATCTGAACATATTCCGATCTGAAGATATTCCGATCTGAAGATTCCGATCTGAACATTCCGATCTAAGCATTCCGACAGGTCATCATTGTGATCTAGGATTCCGATAGAAGGACATTTCGATAGTAGGACATTCCGATCGTAGGACATTCCGATAGAAGCACATTCCGATAGAATATTCCGATGGGCATTCCGATGGAAATTTTGTTTGAGTAATTTTTAATCTTAGCCACCATCTAGACTAGTCTCAGAACATAGTTTACACGAAGATCAAAAAAAAAAAAAGTTAAAATATTTAGGTCAAGTAAAATCAAATTTTTTCCCTACTAGTTTTTGGCTATCTCGAAATCAATTTCAAAATTTGGCGATACACAATTTTTTCAGCTTACCGTTTTGTCGGCCTGGGTAATTTATTGTCAGACTGGGAAAAAAATCGGAAGTTTCGGAATTTCAACATCACCACACGCTTTCTACGAATTGAGATCCTGTTGTTCACACGACTTCTACGATGACGTCTCAACAAGATATTTATGCTGCGGGTACTGAGAATCGTCCACCAATGCTTACCAAGGAGAACTACACTACATGGGCTAGTCGTCTCCTTCGTTATGCAAAATGTAAACCTCTGGGAAAGTTGATTGTCAACTCGATTCAAAAGGGTCCGTATGTTAGAAGAACAATTACTGTGCCTGGAGATCCTACGAATGCTAACCCAGTGGCTAACTCTAGTCATGAGCAAACGGATGAAGAATTAACTGAAGCTGAATCCAAACAACTCGACGCTGATGATCAAGCAATTCAAGTCATTCTTATGGGACTTCCTGAAGATCCTTATGCTGCTGTCGATAGTTGTGAAACCGCACACGAGATGTGGCTTAGGATTCAGAAAATGATGAAGGGCAGTGAAATCGGTTTACAAGAAAAGGAAACTAAGTTGCTTCGTGAATGGGAGAAATTTACGTCTGCTGAAGGGGAACAAATTGAACCTTATTATCATCGGTTTTCAACCCTCATGAACCATCTTAGAAAAAACAAACATGAACCTGCACAAATTGCTGCCAACATCAAATTTCTTGATAATCTTCCTTCTGAATGGTCACGATATGTCACTCTTGTCAATCAAACCAAGGATCTTCATGTTGTGGACTACACTTAAGTTTATGACTATTTGAAGATGAATCAAGATGAAGCTAACGAAGTTAGGGCAGAAAGACGTGCCAAGACACAAGATCCATTGGCTTTTATGGCAAACTCTCCATCATCTATGTCATATCCCATGGTACCCTACCATCAACCCTCATCAAGTAACTTCCTGCCACAACAACAACAACAACAACTCACCGCTTATGGATATCAACACCCTGCTGCTATGAATTACTTACAACAACCCATTGCCTGTTTTGATGACATTACCGATCCTACTCATGCTATTAATACTGGTCTTGCCCTTATTGCAAAGGCATTCAAATTAACCATTAACCCCACCAACAACAATCAGAGAATCTCCTCGAACACTAGAAATAGGCAGATTGCTCAGCCTTTCATGAATGCAAATCAAGATCGCCAATTGGTAGTTGCTGAAACACGGGGACTCAGTTTCAACAATATGGTCAGAATGCTGGGCAGACCGTTGGCAATGCAGGAAATCAGTATGGGCAAAACTGTAACACCCGTGAAAGTGCCGTATGATGCTAAGTTATTGTCTCAAGAGCTGTTCAGTATGAGCATCTCTCTTAAGTTGTGGCTCACTTGTGGATGTGATATCCCGAGCCCAACGTCATTTATTTAATCCTATTTTACGTATATTTTTGAAATTTTTAATAAATTTTAATTTCTATATATATAAGTATATTGGTTAAAGCCGATGTTCGAGGTTATAATTTTTACGATTGACGATTCAAGAAGGACGATGACGATTACGATCCCGAGGGATGCCCAAATTTCCATAATTATTGACGATTTATCGATAATGTAATTTTTCGAGAATTTTACTTACGATTCGTGTTAAGTTGAGTCGGGTGAGTTTTATAGCCTTCCGAGTACATTTAAAGTATCCCAAAAATATTTTGGAGTGTTCGGGATGATTTCCGACTCCCGTAAAATTTTCAAAATTGACTAGTGAGTCGAACCCGCAAAGTTTTAAGGACGTTTTTAACTTAAGGCCAAAAGAAACCTTTATTTGCACTTTGGTCCCTCCCAATACCACAAAATGGCACAAACACAAAACACACAAACACATTTAACAAAAACAAATCAAACACACTCTCTTTCTCTCCCTCTAGCCGACGGCTAAACACAAAAACCACCACCAATCCACCATTTTTCTTGAGTTTTCACAAAATCTAACTTAAGACCACCTCTTAGAATCCATTGGTGAGTGTTAATCCATGGTTTAATTAAACATGCATTAACAAAAAATTTCCAAAAATTTTCAAGAACATTCAAATTCGTTTTTGAGGTCAATTGTGTGGATGCATGTTAAATTCATGTACAATGGAAGTATAATCAACAATAAAACCCACCAAAATTAATTTGGTTGTGGTGATTTGGTCACCCAAACCCCACGGCACAAGGGGGTGTTTGGGGAGCCATGGTGGTTGATGATTTTGAGCATTTATTTTATGTTTGGTATTGTGTTTAGTGATGTTTTAGATGGGTACATGTGGTTGCATGTTTGTTTTCTTTGATTTTAGATTATGAGGTTGATTGATCAATAGGGGTTAGGACTGAAATTAGTGTTTGGTTGAGATTAGGGAAGCTTAGGATGAGGCCTAGTGGTGATTAGTAGGTTTGGAATCGAGCTTAAGCATGATTTTGGTGTAGTCAAACTTAGGCAGAAAGTTTGAGGCCTTTTTATAAAAATTATTTTTCCTACAGGTCTTGAAAACTAAATGTAGTTGTAGAGGGTCTTCGTATCTTTAATTTGGTATAAGGTAGAGCCCGTGACTCAAAACAAGCTAAAAGTTATGAGGTTTTAAAGATCGAGTACCTGGAGACGAGAACTTTCATAATCCGAATTTATGTATAGTTTTAGTCAAATCCCGAGGACCACAAGTATGAATTGATAAATGGTCAAGGGTCAAATTTTGGTCACAAACCTGTGTAATTGAGTCTATAAGTTGACTTAGGAGTCAAAGAAGTCAAAGGTGCATTTCATATAGGTCAAAGAAGTCCAAGTTGGTCGAAGTACAATTTCAGCCCAGAAAATGTAGTTTTGGAAAAGCGTTGAGTAACGAGTCGTAAAAGTAAAAACTTTTATTGTGATTAAAAATGTGTTATCTACAGGTCTTATAGGATTTTTGAGAATTTTGTCAAATTTTATGAGAATGGTTAAGTATAGTAAAACAGCCCGTACTTTCGGTAAGTACCGGCGAAAATGAGTAAAAAGGGATAACGTAAATAATAAGAACGAATGGTGTAAAAATGAGTAATGCTTGTTGTTTTGTTTTGGCGTGAGTTATAATTGTCCTAAGTGACTAGTATCTATGTATTTTATACAGTACCGTAAGGTATTTAAAATGAGATTACTCATTTCGCGTTATTTGTTGATAGGTGTTGATTTACCCGGGCATCCGTATCGTCGTCAGTGATCATCTCTCGAACTACCGATTACTTAATATATAAGGTGTGAATTTATAGCCTCGCTTATATTTATTTCAAATTGTTTTACCCGCGAGGGAAATGCATGCTAGTTTTTAAAAGGAACGTATATCATGAATGATTGTTAGACCCGAATGTTGCCTTAGAAATTGTGTTGAGTACCAAGTTGCAAAAGTCCCTAAATTCATGAACTATTAACTATTGTCCTGCCCTCGAGTAGGGGGAAATAGCCGCTTATACAATTTGTAGTACTACGGGGCTAACGACCCAATGCTAGCCGAGAAGCTGTACGTTGAGTAAGTTCTGCGGTAGATTATCTTGTATGAGAGATAAGGTATAATTGCAACTGATGCCTTTAGAAGGGGCACTGGTTTCATCTGAATCACGCCGGTAATTATTACACGGGTGATTGAGTTAACGGATTAGTGTCATGAGCTTAAACACAATTGTCAGTATCCTGAATATAGATTGTTTGATCGACAAGTCTATGAATGATCACGAATGGTTTTTATTTTATATACGTTCAAATGGATTGTAAAACCTATGAATTCCACTCAACGTTTTCGTTGACCAAATTTTGGCATGTGTTTCAGGTAACCGCTGAAGTGTAGAATGGAGCATGCATGGGATGGATGTTGTGTGTATGGCTTGGAGTCTGCTTGTTTTTCCTCCCTTTTCTACTTGAACATTTTTAAATTTTAATGTGATGTTGTTGTAAACTGAAATTCTTGGGTTGAGATTCATGGGGACCGAAAACGCTAAACTCTGTTGTACCAAGTGGGGTTGGAAAAACCGTGGACATGTATCATCTAACAAATTTTTAATTCAAGTTTTAAGTTGGCGTCTTTTTAGCGTCGTTTGATATATCTTGTGTGCAATGAATACTGTGTAGCACCCAATGTTGTAGTTCCGCTGCGCATAGCATTTGTGGGGGTGTTACAGATTGGTATCAGAACCATGAGTTATAGAGAACTAGGTCATTTTGAAAAATCCTAAACTATAACTTTTGGTGTCGTAAGAAATTGTCCAAGCACACAACTATCCTGCATGGCTCCGGTAAGAATTCTTTAGCATTGCTTTATATTTTAGATGTATCCCTCGAAATTGATATGAATTCCCTAAGTATTTAGTAAGTAAATACTTTGAGATATATATTGAGATATATTATTGTGTACGTTGAGTACTTATCATCGTAATTTACAAATTTTTGTAAGATTATTGTATATGTTGCATGTAATTGGCATAACGGGCTACATTGCATTACATGGCAACACCGCGTTGTAATCCTACGTATATGTAGGAATGGTTGTATGTATAAGTATGTATATACTATGGTATTTAAAGGCATTGCACGCG
This sequence comes from Glebionis coronaria, assembly GCA_025667525.1. Lineage (NCBI taxonomy): Eukaryota > Viridiplantae > Streptophyta > Magnoliopsida > Asterales > Asteraceae > Glebionis > Glebionis coronaria. Next base: position 330,400 of record JANFOE010001416.1, read on the forward strand.
AAGCAATGGTCCTTGGGTAATTATCGTACATTAAAATGCGGTTTTGTTGAGAATTCGGCCTTACCGCTAATTATCAATCTTGATAATTAATTTATTGTTCGAATAACCGAATATGAACCTCGTTTGATATCCTAGATACGTAAATGATGCTTCGTAACATATTTTATATCGACTAGGTCGATCTCGATTATCGTTATCGCACCGTGATGTGTCATTTTGGACATTTTCTTTTGAAACGTAATTTACTTACGTATTACTTTATTTCCTTTATTCCTAATGGGTTTGATATGTTAGTTCACGTAACTATAACATAGACGAAGTAAAATCGACGATGCGTACATTGGGGCGGCGAATCATGTGTGTATATTATGAAACGTGGTTGAGGCGTGTTGCCATTTAATCGTTGTTTACTATTCTACTTGAATTTTAAAGATGTGTTTTAAAATAGACTGGCGTTGTGATCAAGCGCGATAACTTGGAATTTGGTTGGTTTTTGTGTTAATTTTGTGGAGTACGATTTCGAGACTCATCTGAGGCCGATAACAACATTTAGTTGACATACGTATTCTCGTTCCATTTATTTCATTTTTTTTTGTTGTTTCATTATTTTGAAGTTAATATTTTACATGACGAGGTCCGGCATTTGTGCAAGTTAAGTAAGCATCGAACTTTGTTGATTGAATGATTTAAACATAAAGTGTTTTATATAGTTAATATTTGGTGAATGAAACTTTCGGATAAAAATGACGTATGATGTGTTTTGTAACAAGTAAAATTCGTGTAGAGAATAAACGGACATTGTGAAATTATTTTCCTTCAACCTTGGTTGGTAAATCGTAATAAGTAATTATTATTACTCGTAAAAATCCTTGTTTTCATATATTAAAATTTGATACTAAAAGATTGTGATGGACTTGTTAAGAATTTGTTTAAATTAATTTGAGAAAGGAGTTTATAATAAAATTTGTGATATGACTATTGAGTATATGTGGCTTCGAATTTGGTATGAATTAATTCTTGGGTCAATATAGTAAACTTTTGACGTATCTTGTAATATAAAACATGAGGAGAAGATGCGGGCATGTGTTTGGAGCTAGAAACTTTGTAAAATTGGTTTTATTTTAAAACATAAGGTTGTGTTTACATATGCATTGGTGTAAACTAGAACGCGTTACTTGTGGTAGTGAATAAAATGGGATAAAATCGGAATATACACTATAAGTGAGAAATTATAATGCTTGAAATGAATTATAAAATCTTGATGGAACGTCATTGGAAATAATTTGTTTGTCTAATTGTCGTTATAGAGAATCAATATGTGTAATTTGATGATGCTTGTTTAAAATCGTTTGAAAAATCTTTTGTTTTATTCCGCGACGAGATGTGTTAATTTTAAAATCATTTGATAATGGGCCAAGGATTAAAAGTTGAATTTTATATATTTTAAAATTATTGAGATAAGCATTTTGATTGTTTATTATATTATTATTATTGAGATTTAAGTCTCGACTAAAATCAGTAAGTATCCGAGATAATACCACGTGAAACCTCTTTATCATTTGAGTCGAATTACGCGAATATGATTTAACAAAACAGTTTTGGGGAAAAACATGTGTGTAATAAAAGTCAAAGGTTGATTTTAAGAGTTAATTGGACTAGTTTGAGTCATGTTGGATACGTGTATATTTGTCATAATATAAGTCGTAATAATAAAAACGTAAAACTTGGGAAATTCTTACTACGTATGTTTTTGGTACTTAAAATATGGATATTAATGGGATTTTGACACAAGTATGGAGATTGTCAACCTAATGATTTTATCAAAAATGATAACCGAGTCACCGCCTTTACTAATGTTGATAATTTTCTTGAGATTACAACTTCCAGAAATAAAAACTTTGCAAAGATTGAAAGATGAAAGGTATAAATTCTTTAATGGTGTAACACAAATTAAAAATGTGTAAATGTTCGGTTTCACAATATATAAGGTAACAATAACTAGAAAATGCAAATGGATTACCCAACAAACGAATATTTATATTATTTTCTTAAGATGCATATATAATATTTTGAGTCACGATGGTTCGATCGTCCAACATCCCTTCTTTGATTTTGTGAGTCTGTATCTAAACATGAGTCGTCATGTGATTGTTCATTTTAATATTGTCTATGGTATGAAACCAATATTATTATATTTATTTTTGTGTCGCTATTTCGCTAGTACTTGAAAATGAGGGTATGTCACCCGGTGTATTTTGTCATGATCATGGACGCCGTAACTTTCTTCTTTCGGTTAATGGAACCTAAAAATTCTGTATTTACTTGTATGATGCTATAAATCTTCATTAGAGTGGTTGTTTAGTTATATTTAACAAAAGCGAGGAGGCGTAGCCGCTTTACCAAATTGTAAGAGGTGAAAGAACTCGATCTTCCTGGTGAAATTGTTTCTATTTAACCAAGTGATTATTCTTCTCTCCCTGTATACTCTTGGTGGAATGGGTGTGCAACTCGAGACGATGGGAAGTGTGATCGTTGTTTTATTTTTGACGCTTGTGTTGATATTCAACTTTCACTCCATGTATTCGTAGATCGCTGTTATTATCCTGAGACTTTTGTCATACATTTGAAGTATTTTCATTTCTAATGTAGTTAATTTCCGTTGGCAAATATATTGCTCGTTTACCTCGTTCGATCTCATTGATCTTAATTTTATTACTTGTTGTGCTTGCAATGATCTTTAATCATGAACCATCTTACCGTTATTTTGTGAATAGTCTATTGTGAAAATAGGTATGAGTGTGTCAAATGTTTTGGTGAACTAAATGCAAATGGTGTCGATTTCTTTATTTAATTATTTATTTATTTTCCTCACAAAAAGGCAAAGTAAAAGTATGTTTCCAAAGTGGACGAAAAATGTTTGATGTGTTTCTTAAAGCGATGGTAGCAATATTTTCCCATTTCAAATTTCATTTCAAATGATTTAATTATTTTGAAGGCTAGGTCGAAAACTTTCGTAGTCATATTTGGTATGTAACAATAATGTTTGTGTCGTCACTCGATCCTCAATTATGCACAGCTTAGCTAACTATGCATAACTCGGGAAGAGTCCTGTTTTGTTGGTTGTTGTTGCTTGATCCTTAAGTATGCATGATCTAGCTAATTATGCATAGTTTAGGAAGGGCACTATCGTGTCAAACAAATTGGTCATCTTGAAACTTGTAGTGTTTTGATAAACGTTTGGATGAGAACGTTTCTTTCTAAAATGGTGGATCATTTTTGCAAGTAGTCGTAATTTCTTTGATTCTTAAAGACAATTTTTGAATTTTCTTGTGTTCTTTGAAATCTTTTCTTTTTGTTTGGCGTTGACTTGGTAAGTCACTGTGACCGAGTAGTTTTTGGAAAATGTTTTTTTTTTATGAGTTGTGTGTAACGTGCAAATTTCATCGGAATCACGAGGGTATTGATGAAATACCAAAGGGGCTCGTATCGTCACCGGGAGAAGAGTTTTTAATAAAGATGGAAAAATGCCGAAGTAGAGGAAATCAGAGTTCGAATAACTCTAAGGGAAATAACGAAGACTTCTCCTACATCGAATGTATCGTACCTTATATATTTTCTTTTCTCGTTCTTTTGATATGTCAAGCGACACATGATAAATTGTTGAAGTTTACCAACTGTGCATCGGTAATTGGAAGACCATTCCAATTGTCGTCTTCGTTTATTTAAGTGAGGAATCCTCTTTACTTGACTCAACCATCCTTGATTATCAATGGTTAAACGATAAGATAGCCATAGTTGATGTTTTTATGGTGAACCCTTATCTTTTATGTGTTTATGTTGTATGTGTTTATGTTTATGTTTATGTTGTATCCGATCATGGAGAACATGTGCCATGTAATATATTTCTTTTTATATTTAACTGTGAACGGCGATGTTTATTGAGATTTTGACCACGTTTGGACGGAAGTAAGATGGTGTTCTTATAGTATCTTTTGGGTATGGATCCGTGTGTGAGCACCCTGCGATGACATATGTATGTATTTTATTTCTTTTTGGATATGCATCCATAGATGGCAAGCTCGTAAACCTTCTTTAACTTGCAATTTTCTTTTGACTGGACTCATCCGAGAAATATGTCGAATATTCTTATTTTATCATGGCTTGGCTGATTAGCAAGCATGAGTTAACTTGATTGAACTTATTTTACTTGGCATGGTTTGGCTGTTTCGCAAACATGTCGTGATATGACTTTATGTGCTTCATAGTGACTTTTGTGTTTGATTGGATTGTGACATTTTCGAGAGAGTTATGTATACGTCGGATGATTACCGTATCGATGGATTTGTTTTTGATGAAATAGGTTTGTATGTACCTAATATTGCGACAAGGTGATTTTGTACGACTAGTAATAATTACTTCGTCTTTTATATTTTGAACGTTTTCCGATGGGGTTATGTGTGACCCGTGTGATTTTCTTTATGATTTATTTGTTTTTATGAGACGATGAACCAAGTGAAAGGACGATTCGAAAGTTGGAAGACGTGCTCCGAGCGTATGTGTTTGATTTTGGTGGAAGTTGAGATCGTGGAAGGGCGTGATTCGTTTTGGAGATTAAGAAAGGTGGGTCCAAAGGTATGTTGGACCAGTTGCCTACTAGTTGGAACTGCTGGATGAACTCCGTGGAAATGACAATACTCTTCATGTGTCGAATTTGAAGGATTATGGGATGAAAAGGTAGATCACCAGTTGGATAGTATGAAGCAGGAAAAAGTCAGTTGAATGGACTTGAAATGATTCGAGAGGCTACGGAAGAGATGGTGTAGATTAAGAATCACTTGCTAACCGCGAGAAGCTTTGAAAAGAGACGTGTTGATAACCGTAGGAAGAATTTGGGAAATTGAAGTGAAGATCATGGATCGAGATGGTAAGAGACTGAAGCAAGGTGTAATACCCATGGTGAAAATGTGATAGAACCCGAAACGTGAACCGGAGCTCGGAACAGAACATGAAGACCTCTTTAGGAAGAAGTACCTTTACCTTCCTAGTAGTACAAAATGCGAGTACAAGAACCAGAGAGCGCCGGGACGTCTCTCCCTTAAGGAGGGGAGGATGTAACACCCGTGAAAGTGTCGTATGATGCTAAGTTATTGTCTCAAGAGCTGTTCAGTATGAGCATCTCTCTTAAGTTGTGGCTCACTTGTGGATGTGATATCCCGAGCCCAACGTCATTTATTTAATCCTATTTTACGTATATTTTTGAAATTTTTAATAAATTTTAATTTCTATATATATAAGTATATTGGTTAAAGCCGATGTTCGAGGTTATAATTTTTACGATTGACGATTCAAGAAGGACGATGACGATTACGATCCCGAGGGATGCCCAAATTTCCATAATTATTGACGATTTATCGATAATGTAATTTTTCGAGAATTTTACTTACGATTCGTGTTAAGTTGAGTCGGGTGAGTTTTATAGCCTTCCGAGTACATTTAAAGTATCCCAAAAATATTTTGGAGTGTTCGGGATGATTTCCGACTCCAGTAAAATTTTCAAAATTGACTAGTGAGTCGAACCCGCAAAGTTTTAAGGACGTTTTTAACTTAAGGCCAAAAGAAACCTTTATTTGCACTTTGGTCCCTCCCAATACCACAAAATGGCACAAACACAAAACACACAAACACATTTAACAAAAACAAATCAAACACACTCTCTTTCTCTCCCTCTACCGACGGCTAAACACAAAAACCACCACCAATCCACCATTTTTCTTGAGTTTTCACAAAATCTAACTTAAGACCACCTCTTAGAATCCATTGGTGAGTGTTAATCCATGGTTTAATTAAACATGCATTAACAAAAATTTTCCAAAAATTTTCAAGAACATTCAAATTCGTTTTTGAGGTCAATTGTGTGGATGCATGTTAAATTCATGTACAATGGAAGTATAATCACCAATAAAACCCACCAAAATTAATTTGGTTGTGGTGATTTGGTCACCCAAACCCCACGGCACAAGGGGGTGTTTGGGGAGCCATGGTGGTTGATGATTTTGAGCATTTATTTTATGTTTGGTATTGTGTTTAGTGATGTTTTAGATGGGTACATGTGGTTGCATGTTTGTTTTCTTTGATTTTAGATTATGAGGTTGATTGATCAATAGGGGTTAGGACTGAAATTAGTGTTTGGTTGTGATTAGGGAAGCTTAGGATGATGCCTAGTGGTGATTAGTAGGTTTAGAATCGAGCTTAAGCATGATTTTGGTGTAGTCAAACTTAGGCAGAAAGTTTGAGGCCTTTTTATAAAAATTATTTTTCCTACAGTTCTTGAAAACTAAATGTAGTTGTAGAGGGTCTTCTTATCTTTAATTTGGTATAAGGTAGAGCCCGTGACTCAAAACGAGCTAAAAGTTATGAGGTTTTAAAGATCGAGTACCGGGAGACGAGAACTTTCATAATCCGAATTTATGTATAGTTTTAGTCAAATCCCGAGGACCACAAGTATGAATTGATAAATGGTCAAGGGTCAAATTTTGGTCACAAACCTGTGTAATTGAGTCTATAAGTTGACTTAGGAGTCAAAGAAGTCAAAGGTGCATTTCATATAGGTCAAAGAAGTCCAAGTTGGTCGAAGTACAATTTCAGCCCGGAAAATGTAGTTTTGGAAAAGCGTTGAGTAACGAGTCGTAAAAGTAAAAACTTTTATTGGGATTAAAAATGTGTTATCTACAGGTCTTATAGGATTTTTGAGAATTTTGTCAAATTTTATGAGAATGGTTAAGTATAGTAAAACAGCCCGTACTTTCGGTAAGTACCGGCGAAAATGAGTAAAAAGGGATAACGTAAATAATAAGAACGAATGGTGTAAAAATGAGTGATGCTTGTTGTTTTGTTTTGGCGTGAGTTATAATTGTCCTAAGTGACTAGTATCTATGTATTTTATACAGTACCGTAAGGTATTTAAAATGAGATTACTCATTTCGCGCTATTTGTTGATAGGTGTTGATTTACCCGGGCATCCGTATCGTCGTCAGTGATCATCTCTCGAACTACCGATTACTTAATATATAAGGTGTGAATTTATAGCCTCGCTTATATTTATTTCAAATTGTTTTACCCGTGAGGGAAATGCATGCTAGTTTTTAAAAGGAACGTATATCATGAATGATTGTTAGACCCGAATGTTGCCTTAGAAATTGTGTTGAGTACCAAGTTGCAAAAGTCCCTAAATTCATGAACTATTAACTATTGTCCTGCCCTCGAGTAGGGGGAAATAGCCGCTTATACAATTTGTAGTACTACGGGGCTAACGACCCAATGCTAGCCGAGAAGCTGTACGTTGAGTAAGTTCTACGGTAGATTATCTTGTATGAGAGATAAGGTATAATTGCAACTGATGCCTTTAGAAGGGGCACTGGTTTCATCTGAATCACGCCGGTAATTATTACGCGGGTGATTGAGTTAACGGATTAGTGTCATGAGCTTAAACACAATAGTCAGTATCCTGAATATAGATTGTTTGATCGACAAGTCTATGAATGATCACGAATGGTTTTTATTTTATATACGTTCAAATGGATTGTAAAACCTATGAATTCCACTCAACGTTTTCGTTGACCAAATTTTGGCATGTGTTTCAGGTAACCGCTGAAGTGTAGAATGGAGCATGCATGGGATGGATGTTGTGTGTATGGCTTGGAGTCTGCTTGTTTTTCCCCCCTTTTCTACTTGAACATTTTTAAATTTTAATGTGATGTTGTTGTAAACTGAAATTCTTGGGTTGAGATTCATGGGGACCGAAAACGCTAAACTCTGTTGTACCAAGTGGGGTTGGAAAAACCGTGGACATGTATCATCTAACAAATTTTTAATTCAAGTTTTAAGTTGGCGTCTTTTTAGCGTCGTTTGATATATCTTGTGTGCAATGAATACTGTGTAGCACCCAATGTTGTAGTTCCACTGCGCATAGCATTTGTGGGGGTGTTACAAAAACCGTGGTCCAAATTCGGGTGTTCCGAATGCGGGTAATCAGAATGGGTTAATAGTTGTGCCGGCAGTTGGTAACCAGATGGGAAACATTGTGGCTGCAAGGGCTGAGAATACTGGTACGGGAAATGGAAACAACAATCGTCAGGTTCAGTGCTACAACTGCAGGGGATTTGGTCATTATGCTCGAGATTGCACAGCCAAAAAGAAGAGGGATGCTGCTTATCTTCAGACTCAGCTTCTCATAGCACAAAAAGAAGAGGCAGGAATCCCACTTCAAGCTGAGGAATTTGATCTTATGGCTTCTGCTGCAGAATATGACGAGGAAGAAGAGGTGAATGCCAACTACATCTTGATGGCAAACTTACAGCAAGCATCAACCTCAGGAATGCATGATGACAGAGCTCCCGTCTATGATGCAGACGGTCCCTCTGAGGTACACCCAAGTTTTGATGATAATGATATATATAATATGTCTAATCAGGAGGAAGAGTATACTGAGATGCTTGAGCCCTACATTGAGACACACGAGGATCAAACGAATAATAGTAATATTATTTCAAATGAGCCTAGTGTGGACCTTAGTGTGGATCAAGTTGTTCAGCCTACAACCCTTCCTGATGAGACACATGCGTATTATAAATCTCTATTTGATAAGCTTGCTAAGGATGTAGATCATGCTACGGTGGTCAATAATAAGTTTAGAGAAACTAATGCCAAATTTACCATTGAGCTTGCGGGATATAAAGAACGGGAGAAAAGTTTTGAGATTCATCATGCTAAAATCAAGGAACTTGAACAAGCTCATGCTACATCGGTTTATCAAGAAAAATGCACCACTAAGAAATTAAATGCCTTACACTTAAGTAGTGCTAAAAAGATAAGCGAATTGAATGATGAAATCACTTCTCTTAATAAACAGCTTTCAACTGAAAAATCTATTATTGTAGAATTAAAAGAAGAACGAAAAAAGCTAAAACATGATTTCAAAATTCGAGAAGATGGGCTTCGAGGATTTTTGCAAAGCGCAGGATAGGATTAGATAACTAGACAACCTTTTAGTAAAACGTGGCCAAACTATGCAGACGATAAATATGCTCGCACCAAAAGTGAATGAGATAAATTACACTCGATACAAAATGGCTTTAGGTTGTCCTCTTCCCCCTAATCCAGGATACCTTAAGCAAGTTCAAGCCACTAATGAAACTTTATATAATGGTAGTGTGCTATTGTCTGATGAGCATGATCCTCCTAGTGTGCTTGATTCCGAGGAAACTACTGAACTTGCTTTAGAGTCTCGTTTAAGAATGAAAAAGCTTGATAAAGAAGTGATACCCGTTTATTATCCGAAAGTTAATCCTCCAACTGTTTTTGTTCGGTCTAAAACGAGTACTGAAATGCTTTTGCTACCAAGTGAGGAATTGTCTGATGACCCTCCTAAACCGAGTATCACTCGTCGATTTCTAAACGAGCTTAAAGATAACTTTGTCATCCTTAAACGTGTTGTTAATTCAAAAATAACTGGAGGTAATTTTACATCACCTGTTCAGATTGAGGTTCAGAAAATTCTTCAAAACGATATTAATCCGATTATTAATCAAGTTGATGCTCGGTTAGGAAATTTGGAAAACGCTTTTCTAAAAGAATTAGCCAACTTTGTTGAAGACTTTAAATCATTGACGAAGGAAGCTGATGAATCTCTTGATAAAATTAAAGTTTTGGAAAACGATCTTGAACACCTCTCTAAAGCTCGTGATTGTATTGATAGTAGCCCTGTTGAGTTAGGTACCTCTATGCCGCATAATGAAAACCTCCAAACTGAGCTTGATCTTATGAAAGAGAAAATGGAATCTTATGTCATTAAAAAGGATAAAGAATTCACCGATCTTTGGAATAAATTTGTCAAAAAATGTGATGAATGCAAATATGACAAGATTTCGTATGAAAAAGCTCACAATGAAATGCAACAAACTATCGCACGGTTGGAGGCTCAGTTAGGAGGGGTTTCGGAAACGAATTTGGCCTCGTCAGGGTTAGAGAGTGCTAGTGGTGGTAATGTTCAGAAGCTTAAGGCTAAGATTGCAGATTTAGAATCTGTTGTTGTTTCATATAAGCGGGCTGTTGAACAAAGTAAGTCTGTCTATCAGAAACTTATTTATAAAATCTGTGAGAACTGTAAGTTAAAGGCCTTGTTAAAAGATAAGACTTCTGAACCTAGCTCGATTGTGGATACGATGATCCAGCAACCTCGGGACCTACTCGTATTGCTGTGACACCTTTTCCCAAGGTTGCTGGAATGAAAACTGTTGTGATTGCCCCAGGAATGTTTCGTGTTAGTTCTCCCTCTGTGCCTAGCAAACAACGTACAACAAGCGTTAGGATAAAACCGATCACTATAACTCAACCACAATTTATTGATTTAAAAAGTGCTAATTCTAATAGACGTGTGTCTTCTTCTACAGGAATAAACAACTACACTAAGAGCAGAAGGCCACAGCCTACGAGCAATACAAGGAATGATAGGGTCCCTTTTGCCTCTAGAAGTAGTCGCCACAAGATCAATAATGTGGAAGTAGAAGAACACCCTAGGAATTTACCGCTTTTTAATCATAATCAGAAACCTAATTCATCTGAATGTAATGACATTAAGCTTGCTATTCAGAATGAAAAATCTGAAGTTATTTGTGCTAAATGTAATAAATGTTTCTTTACTTTTAGTCATGATGTTTGTGGTTTGACTATAAATGGTTTGAATTATGGTGGTTACACTCGAATTGACAAGCTGTCAGTCAGTGAACAACAACGCACTCCTAAGGCTAAGGTGTATGTTCCAAAAAGTACGCATGTAGGGTCCACAAAAAGTCTTGCTAAGCCTAGTAGCCCTAGACTCACCTCTAAATGGTTGCCTACTGGTAGAAATTTTGACTATAGTGGCAAAATTATCGACACTAGTAGATCTCATACTGATAGTGAAACGTCTGTATGTGATACGGCTTAATTATCTTCTAACCCTACAGGAGCCTATTTCATCGGTTGCCAAAATATTTGTTTCTCTTATCATTGGCAGGCTGTTGAAATTTGTCTCTGGTACGTGGACTCGGGCTGTTCCAAACATATGACTGGGAATAGAAGCCTTCTCAAGAACTTTGTATGGCGTTTCATGGGAACTGTTCGATTTGGAAATGATCATGTTGCGGCAATTCTAGGCTATGGTGATCTTCATTGGGGAAATATAATCATCACCAGAGTCTCTTTTGTTGATGGCTTGGGACATAACTTATTCTCGGTTGGGCAATTTTGTGATTCAGACTTGGAGGTCGCTTTCAGAAGTCATACATGTTTTGTAAGAGATCTTGAAGGAATTGATCTGTTGAAAGGAAATCGTACCACCAACCTTTACACCATTGATCTTTTTCAAATGTATGTTGCTTCTCCAATTTGTCTCATGGCCCGAGCCACATCAACAAAGTCGTGGTTATGGCATCAAAGGTTATCTCATCTCAATTTCGATGCCATCACCCATCTCGCGAAAGATGATCTCGTTACTGGTCTTCCAAAGTTCAAATATAAAAAAGACCATCTTTGTCCTTCATGTGAGCAAGGTAAAAGTAAGAAGAAGCCTCACAAACCCAAACATGTTCCCAACTCAATGAATAGGTTACATCTCCTACATATGGATTTTTGTGGTCCAATGAGAATCAAAAGTATTAATGGAAAGCGGTATGTCCTTGTCATTGTGGATGACTATTCTCGTTACACATGGGTTTATTTTCTTGCTTCAAAAGATGAAACCCCTGATGTAATTATTAACTTCTTGAAGAAAACATCAGTACTACTGCAAGCCCCTGTCATTATTGTGAGAACGGATAACGGTACAGAATTCACCAATCAGAAATTGAAAGCTTATTTTGACTAAGTTGGGATTTCTCATCAAACTTCGGCTGTAAGAACTCAAGAGCAGAATGGAGTTGTGGAACGGAGGAATCGTACGTTAGTTGAAGCTGCTCGAACGATGCTTCTCTCCTCTAGTGCACCGTTATTCCTTTGGGCCGACGCTATAGCAACTACATGTTATACTCAAAACCGCTCTATTATTCACACCCGTTTCAACAAAACACCTTATGAGATCATTAATGGAAGAAAACCAGATATTTCATTTTTACATGTCTTTGGTGCTTTATGTTATCCGAAGAATGATCGTGAAGATATCGGTAAACTTGAACCTAAAGGTGATATTGGCTTTTTCATTGGTTATTCTTCAACTGCTTGTGCTTACAGGGTTTATAATCGAAGGACAAGAAAGGTAATGGAGACAATGAACGTTACCATTGATGAACTCTCGGTTATGGCCTCTCAGCATAGAAGTTCACATCCCGAGCTTCAAGGTCAGACTTTTGGACACGTAAGTTCAGGACTCGCGCTTCAATTTGAACCGTCAGCAATCTCATCGTTACAACCATCAGAACGTGACTTGGAAGTTTTATTTGGGCCAATCTATGATGAATATATGGAGGGTTCTTCGTCATTTGGTGTTCCTCAAAATGCCCCGGCTGCACCTGCTACGGTAGTTCAAGAACCTCCGATTGCATCTACACCAACGACATCTACTTCTACACCATCTACATCAACCTCAACCATATTGCCTCCAAATATTCCAACCACTTCTCCGACTGCTGACACAACACAATAGCATTCTCAGCAAATTCCTAATCATGTTCATCTTCAGAATGAAATAGTTGCTGAAAATGCAAACAATGCGATGCTCAACGAACATGAGTTTGTTAATCCATTTGCGGCTTCCACAAGTACTACTCAGCTTTCAACACCATATGTGGATACGTCGAGCTCGCATCAAGTTTCTCATACACTTCCACATGAACACAAATGGACTAAGAATCATCCTTTGGTTCAAGTGATTGGCAATCTCTCACGACCGGTCTCAACACGAAATCAGCTGCGTACCGATGGTGATATGTGTATCTATGCACTATCAGTCAGCACAACGGAACCAGCAAGTGTGAAAGAAGCAATGACCGATGCATCATGGATTGAGTCTATGCAAGAAGAACTCAATCAGTTCACCCGGCTTGATGTATGGGAGTTAGTACCTCGACCAGACAATATTGATCCCCTCACTCTGAAATGGTTATTCAACAACAAGATGGATGAGGAGCAAACGGTCATTAGGAACAAAACTCGGTTAGTTGTGAGAGGTTATAAACAAAAGGAGGGAATTGACTTCGCATAATCCTTTGCCCCGGTTGCTCGGATGGAAGCTATTAGGATTTTTTTGGCATACACTGCACAAATCATTCACAGTGTATCAAATGGACGTGAAGACGGCTTTCTTGCATGGGCCGTTAAAAGAAGATGTGTATGTATGTCAACCTGAAGGTTTCATCAATACTGAACATCCAAGCCATGTCTACAAGTTGAAAAAGGCAATTTATGGTTTGAAACAAGCACCGAGGGCATGGTACGACGAATTATCATCATTTCTTCTACAAAATCACTTCAGCAAAGGAACCATTGATCCAACGTTGTTTATCAAGCACTACGACAACGACATCTTGGTGGCTCAGGTCTATGTAGATGATATTATATTTGGTTCTAGTAACCCAAAATATTCCATATTATTTGCCGATCTTATGAAAAGTCGATTCGAGATGTCCATGATGGGGGAAATGACGTTCTTTCTTGGTCTCCAAGTTCACCAATCCCCCCGTGGTATTTTCATAAATCAGTCCAAGTATGTGCTTGAGATTCTAACGAAATTTGGCATGGAAAACTGTGATCCTATTGGTACTCCAATGGACACTAAACACAAGCTTGATTTGGATAAGAAAGGGACATTTGTAGATGCTACAAAATACCAAAGTATGATCGGGTCCCTTATGTACTTAACCTCAAGCAGACCGGACATTGTGCATGCTACTTGTTTATGTGCTCGGTACCAGGCTAAGCCAACCGAGAAGCACCTCAAGGAGGTTAAAAGGATCTTTCGTTATCTCCGGGGAACCATTAACATGGGTCTCTGGTATACGAAGGATTCTGGTTTTAATCTCACTGGTTTTTCAGATGCCGATCATGCAGGGTGTCATGATACATTCAAGAGCACTTCCGGTGGAGCACAATTCTTAGGCGAGAAGCTAGTGAGCTGGTCATCAAGGAAACAATACTGTACGGTGTTGTCAACCGCGGAAGCAGAATATGTGTCTCTATCCGGGTGTAGTGCTCAAGTCCTTTGGATGAGAACACAACTCACGGATTATGGCTTTTACTTTAACAAAGTCCCTATTTATTGTGATTCACAATCAGCCATAGCCATATCCTGCAACCCGGTCCAACACTCCAAGACCAAGCACATAGCCGTCCGATTCCATTTCGTTAAGGAGCATGTGGAAAAAGGAACGATCGAACTGTTCTTTGTCAAGACGGACTACCAACTAGCCGACATCTTCACCAAAGCTCTTTCTCAAGATAGATTTGAATTCTTGGTTCGTCGACTTGGTATGCGTAGTTTTACTCCTGATGAACTTGAACGTCTTGCACATTCGCAGTAACCTTGTATATATCTATCAGAAAATCAAAATACAAAAATATAAAACCTATAAAAACAAAATAAAAAATGAGAAAACCTTTCAAAAAATACCAAAAATATTGTTCTCCGACATGTCTCTCAGCATCGATAATATGGACGTGCTTAGAAATGTTGTTCAATAACGACACGGGTACGTACATAAAGTTCGAATGAGAGTTCAAATGTTTTCAAAACATGTCTTTTCTATTTTTCTTCTCATAATGGCTTATAGTCACATGTCAGACTATAACCCGGTCCCTAAATAAAGGAAAGTCTTCGACTTATCCTCAACAACGAGAAATTCATTTTTCTCGGTCATGAGGTTATATCAAAACATTTAAAGTTTTAAGCTCATGAACACAATTTTTCTCGGACTTTTGAGCACAATTTTTCAAAGTATTTCAAAACAATGTGCTCATATACTCCCCTATTTAAATACAATCTCTTTTCGAGGGGGAGTATAATGTTTTTATAAACATTTGTTCCAAAGTTTCATGACACATTATTCTCTCCATGTTTCATCACTAGTTTCACAAAAATTTAAATTTCATGCAATTTTTGAGGGGGAGAATAGTGATTAAAATGTGTTATCTTGAATAAGATCTTTGATAAAAGTGCTTTCTCTTCCTAATATGTGCAAAAATCTCTCCTTTTATGATGCACATATGTAGGGGAGCGTTTTTGGTGATATAGAAAACTTTCAAGGTGTAAACATTGATTTCATCAACACCTTGACTGCATTTTCAATTGATTTTTCTGGTTACGATATCTATACCCTTCAACACATAAATTCACGATGGTATTGGTGTCAAAAGGTGGTTAGGTATTCGTCCTATGATCCAACCAGAACCAGAGGGATCTTCCCAGGGACAATCCATTAGAAAATAGAAGTCCTTAGGAAAGATGGAGTAGTTGAGTGTACGAGAATAATGCCGACTAATCACTGAAGCTAGCACTGGAACAATCACAACAAGGTGCTAGTTATGACGTCTTGGTAAGCATTGAAGGGGTTGAAGAATGAAAAAGAAATGTAAGGATAAAGGGTGTAAAGAAAGAAGCCCTCCATACAACTTAGGCAGAAACCGGGTCAATACATCTACTATCAGAATCATGTTGAGGATTTCTGGTATTGAAGACAAAGCATCATGGACACAGTGATGCAATGCACAACCCTTCCCAGCCTACTCAAGCTTCTCTCAAAAGAAGTTTGTTTTATTGTCACGGAGTTCAACTCATTTCTATCGACTTTCTCACTCCGAGATAGTAGATATTGAATAGGTGGCAGTCTGCTCCAGCCTCCGATTACCAAATAAACGTGCACTTATAGAGTCTAGAGCCAACGAGATTCATCAAAAATCTCATTAGGATACTTATTCCATATATCAATTGTTGTTCATCATTAGAACACAAGCGATGATTTACAGAGTCCTACGCTCTATCCTTGTGGTATTGCTAGAACATTCAGAGTGATACTCTTTAGTATTCACAGTGATGAATGGAAATCCTTCTAGTGTTAACATCAAACAGCACTGCGGTAGGTCATATGTAAGATTCACTTGAATTAAACATATGTTAACTGGAACGCAACAGTGGTTTGATTCTTAATGGATTCAAACTCGTTCCAGGTCTCGACGCAATATCTTTATGATCTTGCCAGAACATTCAGAGTAATTCTTTTCAGTATTTACAGTGACGAATAGAAATCTTTCCAGTGTCATCATCAAACAGCACTGCGGTAGGTAACTTGTGCGATTCTATATGAATCAAACTTGTGTCAACTGGAAAGCAACGATGGTTTGATTCTTAATTGATTCAGACTTGTTCCAGGAAAGTGAATTGACGACTTAATCAGCAGAATGGAACTGCATGATTCACTCCTTACTTTGAATTATCTTTCGATATATTCAAGAATTGAGAACGGCTACCACAGCAGGAAATCCTGTCAAGGAAGTTCTTTGAACTTACCTGATCACAGGTACATTATTCGTACTGTATAACGGGAAACCGGTGGAATGCAAACGGTGGCGTTATCTCAAGAGTCGTAATTCAAGGCCACATATTCAGGATTAGAAGCTCAAGAACATCTAAAGACAAAGACTTCCGCTACTCTGATGGTCAAGGGAGATTGTTAACAAGCTTTCATGTTAACTCAAAACATGAGTATGTGGGTAAAGACACAAGAACACAAGCTGGAAAAGTTACAAGATCAAGTCAAGGCAAAGATCAAAGATCCAAGATCACAAGTAATGAAAGGAACTATGAAAGAACTCTCAAGACAACGAGCTTCAAAGTCTGCAACACCAACGAAGTGAAGTCACATATTACATGACCACCCCTTAGGGGGAGATTGTTAGCCGTATTTAAAGTGATGGTCATATAATATACCGTTACGAAGCTCGTGAAAAATACTATTCAACGGTGTCGAGAGTTCTTAGTTATTAATGTTTATGTAACGGGAATTAGTCCCGAACACACAAATGAGGAAGGCCTCCTAAACACTTACTACTTAGTATAAAAGGCCTCCTAAGCCTCATTTGTGTGTGTGTTTTCCATTCCATTGTTTTGTAGAGAGAGAAACGTATGTGTTTCTCTCACTAGGAATTCATAACTTTGTTTTTCTCTTTTCCTTCATCTAATCTAATCTTTCTTTTTTGGTTTAATCTTCATATTTATTTCTTGTTCTTATAAGTCGTGTGTTACAATCCATCACCATAACAAAGAAAATCTTTGTAAATTTATCCTTGATTCTTATTTATGAATTAAGCATGAAAAAGTTTTTATTATAAACATGATGATAAAATTTTGACGAACTGAGTATTGCATCGTTAGTCTTGAAATTGTATATAGTTGCGCGCCTATATACAATTTGGATGGGACCATGCAAGGCTGATTAGTAGTCACCATAAAATTGTTAATAAACATTATATTTTCTTTGAAGATTGTGAAAAATTAAATTTTATGAGATCTGCAAGAAGTGCATATTAGGGACATAATGTTAGAGACATCTACATATGTGCCCGTGCCATCTATTCTTCTGAGTCGAATTTACTCATTTGTGGAAATTGTCTTATTTGACAATTGACAATTCTTTCTTGTCAAATTCTCCCGTAGTGAGATTCTTAGGAAAAGTATCTGATTACCGAGTGTTGATACCCGACTGGATGTATCGACATTCCTATCATTTCTTTTGATTTGGTTTCATTTGAATGACCTGGGTAACGATCCGAGGAGCTTTCGAATGCGTACTCAAATTATGAAAACATGGGATATATTCATATTCGTTAAATGTTTTCGTCTGTATCTGATTTGAAATTTTCTCGCATAGATTATGCGTTGATCTTACTCTTTTAAGGTTAGTTATGTCTCCTGAATTTGCGAAGGATTATGAGTTATTATTAGTCTTTTGAGAATTTCACATCTTATCGGCGGCAATGAAACTGGAAAGTTGATAGTGCCAGTAGAATGGATTGATTGATTATGACATGACGACATTGTCTTAATTGATGGGAACTCGAGTAGAATTCCCCTAAATGATAAGATGTTGATTATCAAAAGTGATCTAAATAATTCTTGATGGATGACCATATCCTGTATTAAGACTTGAAATATTACCATGAATGGTTGTGAACTAGTTATAGATATTGTAATCTAGAAAGAACCTAATATGATTTATTAAAAGATGTTTATGTTATCTGAAACCTTAGGAAGTATTTGTTGATGAGTTACCTAGACTTTTGCCATTTAGGCAAGTTGAAATTGGTATTGATTATATTCTCGATGCTGCACCTGTGGCGTGTGCACTGTACATCAGCACCATCTAAATTAAAGGAATTACCGTACAACTGAGAGAGTTGTCGGAGAAAAATTTTATTATACCAAGCCTGTCATCATGAAGAGCTATGGTGTTATCATTCCTTATATTTATAGATTAATGTGACTGAGTAAATTGACAATCGAAAACGATATCCATAACTCGAAATGGAAGATTTGTTCGATCATTTACAAGGTTTTAGCGTATGTTTTAAAGATTTGATCCACGGCATGGTTATCATCAACTTCGCATCTGCGAAGAAGATTATCTATTCCAATCACTACATCCGGTACTTGTAATGAATGTTATGAGTTTCACGTGATGTCGTTGGGATTGACCAATACACATGTAGCATTCATAAATTTTGTGAATCACGTGTGTAGGCTGTAATTTGATAACTTCATGCTTGTGATCATTAGTGACCATTTTTTTGTTTACAAGAATAAGAATGAGGTTAATAATTAATTATAGATTGCCCTGAATTGGCCGAACAATTAAAAATTGTACCTTGAATATTTAACATAAGACTTAAGACTTAATCCTTTACATGATTTAACCATATGATTAATAGATAATGGAATATAAATTGACTCTTCAAAAATTTATAAGTCATTTAAGACTTTGAGTATGCTAAAAAGAAAGTGCAAATATATTTTGACAAGTGTTTTAACAAAGGATTTTTAAGGGATTATTCCATTATACACAAACCATTTAACTAAACTTATGTTTAGGGGTAAATGTTTGTGTATACTTCTAGACAACCTAAGAAGGATTGAGGAAACCGTTAAACCATGATTTAAAATCTGAAACGATAATCTTTACTTTTCAACTAAGAAAACTTTGACCAAAGTATAAACAACGGTCTTTCGAACATTTACGAATCTTATTAAATATTTTCGATAAATCAACCAAAAATCTTGTTAATCAAATTCAAATTTATTTTGAACATTTTATATAATTGGTCGAACTAAGAGATTTAAAATTTTTACGTTTACGTTTCATAAAAATTAAATAATTATTGTTAATTTACATGTAATAATTATCGACACTTTAGACGTCGGATTGAGTAAAACAGATAAAGATAATAGTAAAGACGAAACTAAAACATAGAAGATATGAAGAAAGAATTTTGAATAAATACGGTTATGATATTTATTTCATCAGGAAAGTGAACGTAACAACTGACACATTATGTATAAAAGATAAAGAATCATTTAGGATATGTTTCTTAATAATGAATGTGCAAAATAAATTGCCGAACAATTTAAAAATAACTAATGTTTTTAAGAAGGATAATATAGATTATAAAAGAGGTTCGCGGCTAATGTGAACCATTAAAATAGAGAAGCCGATAGCGTTAAATGATTAAAAGTCCGTTTGTGATTGTCTAAATATGGAGATCGTGAGATATAGTTATGTTGGAATTTGTAAGTATAAGTATTCTATTTATGTCATTTATGACTAAAAGTATCTTTGTCTGAAGAAGTTATATTGATGACAACTATGAAGGCAGACATCGCCTCATACATTAGTAAACGTCTAGCTATTGCAAAGGTCATCATCTGAATTTGATTTGATTTGGGTCATCGTTGACAAACTGACCAAATCTGCTAATATCATTCCCGTTAATGATAAATGCAAAAGAGTTATGTAAACATAGTGTGCCTGTATCGAACATCTTAATTAAGATCCGCGCTTCGCATCGAATTTCTAGAGATTTGCTCAGAAATCATTGAGAACGAACCTTGATGAGAGTACTATGTACCACCCCAATCGAAGGGACGAGGTAAAGTAACGATACAAAGTAATATAAGTGCTGTTTGAATGAATGACCTTTGGTAATAAACCGTATAATCGTTTTCCCTTGGAAGGATGATCATTGATAATCATTGTATTAGGATTGAGATCTAATCTTGTTAGGATCTATATTAGAGCATCTGTAAGCAAGCGTCGAGATGAATACACCCGACATACACCCATTGTGAGTTGGACATGTCTTTTAGGTTTAAGGTTTTCTATGATGGCGAACCTAACCTTACAAAATACCCGACCCGCGAGATCTGAAATGATTGTTGAAATTAGGATCTGATTATTGACAGCCGGTAGTGGGCAAGAGGTTATGTGAATGTGAAATGTAGATCTTGAAGTGCCAAATGAGTAGCGAAGTTATGCCACAATTTTTTTAAACTTGGAAAAATGAATTCATGATCTGACAAATCATGGGATATAGGTCCCCGTTGTATGGGACCATTGAGATGATATAAAAGTTTGGTTTGAAAGGCATATAAGCTGGATCTACCCTAGGACTTCAAGGACTGCGTGAATTATGTTTTGTAAATCGAACTTGATAAATATCTATCAAGTTAAAATCTGAATTCTTCCTGATAAAGTTTAGATCGGCGAAAAGTTGCATTCATCAAAAACCCATGAACATCATGGATAGAGAAAGTAAGTCAACATTAAGCCTGATCTTATTCCCGTAGTTATGTTTGATGAAACTCGCGTATTGTAATGAATTACACTTGTGAGAAAGGACCGAATGTGGAGGAAATACCCACATGGCTTAAACTCTATAAGAAGCGAGTAGTAAGATGATCTTTGAGGACAAAGATCTTGTTTAGGGGTAAATGATGTGACAATCTGTCAATTTATGATTGATATTTTATTCTCAATATTTATTTAAAAACATTATTTTAATGTTATAATATGAACTCACTTATTTCTGGGAAGAAATTTGGATTTAAGTCTTGAAGTAGCGTCGACTACGTCTAAACCGGAGGATTCAACGTTACGTGCTCACGTTTACATACACCGTCTTTGGTGACAGTCTGACATTTCAGAAAATAAATTCGTCTGTGAATATTATTTTGGAGTTTTAAATTTGTGTTGGTTCATAAACTCACAAATTTACGAGAAGAGACTAGGACTTACGATTTTATTTTAACGTCCTTTACGACTAAACCGGAAACCCTAGGATTACGTATTTACGTTTTCGAACTCCGTTTTTGATGAAACAATTTTTATTAGATTCGTTTTGTGCCGTTGATTCATAATTTATAAAAACGTTTTTCGTAAAACGACCCGAGGGCACGCAAATCGAGGAAACTAGAATCGAAGAGTATCCGTAAATAATTGGGGATGAGACTAAACAAGTTTTTCCCCACCCCCAATATGGGACGGCTACATAAGCTACACCTCACCCTATTATGTGTCAAGCTTAGCTAATAAGCTAAGACACATGTAACTAGCTTACTATGTAAGCTAAGTTACCTCAAAACTACCTTCACAAAACCACTCTTCCCATTTGCAACTCATGCAAACAACTAAAAACCTCTCTCACCCTCCATCTATGCCGTCCACTTCTCCTCACAAAACACCCTCACTTGATCAATTTAAACCACAAAATCATGTGTTATTTACACATATGTTGAAGCCTTTTTGAAGCTCTATAGATTAGTGGTGCTTATAACATCCAAGGAGGAGTATCCATGGTTTCTTGGGGCTGATTTTCCACAAGGATTTTATGAAGATTGGTGGTCTTGAAGATGGTCTTGGTGCATCACAAGTTTCTCCATCAAAATCCATGTCCAAATCATAACCTACATCAACTTGGTGGTATAAAGATTGTCCTCCTCATCTTCTTGTTATTTTGATTATGTAATCATGTATTTTATTTCCTATTGTATATTTATATGATGATTATATGATGATAAAAGTATTGTGTGGGGATTTGGTGTTGATAAACATGCTTAAAAAGGTGAAAAACTATAAGAAACAAGGCTAAAATCTTGCTTAAAAATGATGGCTGTATAAAACAGTAAAGAAACATGTCATGAACTGATAAAATGATGAAGTAGAATTGATATACAGTAAGCTATGAGTCTTGTACACATGTGAGAGTTGGCCATGCAATGGAATCATTGTAATGAGTGAGATATGATCAAAACAAGTTTAAGGTACAAATCTGAGTTCACTGTTTTGGACGAATTTTAGAAACTACTTGGAGGATGATTCAACAGTAGCTATAGTATAGTTAAATGGAGCACATATCATGTAGTTTATGTGATAAAAAATTGAGCTTCTATCTCCATATAGAACTCTAGATATGGTAGTTTTGGTGAAGATGAAAATAAAAATCAGATTTTGAGAATTAATGTTTATTATTATTATATAAGCACTCAAAATTATATTGTATAAAATATAAAATAAAAACCCACTAACTTATGGATTTTATTTATATGAATATGTAAAAGGTTAAATAAGTGTATAAATTATAAAAATGGTAGTGTAATAATACTTATAAGTTATAAAACTATAAAACATGATTTTTACGACTTTTTCGGCTATTACCGTAAAATTAACGTTTTTGTTAAATAAAACTTAGACGGTTGGACCCGTCTAATGTAAACTTTTATAAACTCACATACTGATATATAAACATATATAACAAGTAAAAACCGATAAAAACCGAACTATAGGACATACGGACATTAACGAGCTAAGTAAACATATTGGACTAATAATTGGACTAAATAAGTTAAACACTTATAAAAAGAACTTATTGGGCTTAACCCATTTAGGCCCAACATATAAAGTATAACTACTGATAATATAAGTATGAAATGGATTAATACAAGTTAACGAACTTATAATAGGCTTATTGGACCTAAAACACGTAAATAGGTAAAACTAGTAAACTAATATAAAAGTTATCGACACATAACACTAAAATGAGTAAACGAGAATATATAAATCCACTTGATCATCATATATATATAATCATCATATGTATACATAATTTTTATTTTTATAAAGTCATTGGACATGAGTCTAAGACGAGTCTTATTTGTCTAGGTTCCCGTGATTGAAGCACGTACCGTACATCTGAATCGCCGATAACCCGCCTTCCCACATCAACGTGAGTTCATAGCCTCGCACTCTTTTAAATGTTTTTAAGAAATGTTTTATAAACCCGCGAGGGAGATAACATGTTAGCTTTTATAAAATAGGACACCATTTGTCCCGATTGCTTGTTTATTGATTTGGACCCGAATGATTGTATGACCCGATTGTATGACCCGATAAATGTTTAAAGGACCCGATAGATGAAATTAAATGGATTATTAAAGTTAGGTTATGTCACTAAAAGTCCCATTAGCATGAATTGTGAACTACCGGGATTTGGTAGACGCTTGTGCATATAATAGTACTATTTGGGGACGATCACCCCAGTTCGCGCCTTGACTGTTGATCCCTGATAGGTGTGTAAACACCCATCCTTTTACCACTTAATTCTGGCTAAAACGAGACCAAAACGCGTATTTAATATCATTTGTTTGGAATTATGCGTTGTTTTTGTGTTTATTGTGTTTTCGGAGCCAACCGGATGGATAATGGAGAAAACATGGGATTGCACGGGATTTATTGAAGAAAAAGACTCAATATGAAGTCTATTGTCCAAGAGATGCAAAAGATTTGAAGTCACTGGGCCTATTCGAAGATTTATCGAAGAAAAGGACCAAAGATGGAAGATTTACAAAAGTCGAAGAAACTCAAGTCTATTAAATGAAGAAATTAAAAGACGAGTTGAATTTAATCGACGACAAATCCCGAATCAGAATCGAAAACGTCAACTTTTCTTAAAAGACTAGAAGACAAGAAGAACGGGAGAAAGCCCACTCACCAACCAAAGGGGACACCTATAAAAGGAATCCCCCTCACACTTTTCATTCAGTTTTTAGTTTTTTTCATCTCCTTCTTTTTCTCTCTTCTTGTTCGTAGGTATCACCAACACCACTAGGGTGTTTGGTGATTTTGATCTTTGTTTTTCAAATCTTGTAATTTTAATCTTTGTTTTGTGATTGTTAAAACATTAATCATCAATACAAGTTCTTGTTTAATCTTTCCATTTCATCTTGTTCATCATCATCTTTCATTTCAAGTTCTTAAGTTCTTATTTGGTTGAGTTTTGATTTTAAAAAGTTGTTGAATTTGCGTTTTTATTGATGGGATTTGTAGTTGTTGGTTAGTATATCATTTTTGTTTAGCTTTATTTAAGTTTTGGTGAAAAACTTGGTGATTTTTGGCTTAAAATCGATTTGCCTGTTCTTCGGGTATTGTTACTGTTCTTGAGTTTCCCAGACTTCCGGATGAACCAAAAGTTCCGGATGAACGAAAAGTTCCGGATGAACTAAGACTTCCGGATGAACACAATCTTCCGAATGAACATAAAAAGTTCCGGATGAATTGTTTTTCAAAAAGTTCCGCATGAGTTAAAAAGTTCCGTATGAATTTTCTTTTTAAAACTTCCGAATGAACCAAAAGTTCCGGATGAGCACAATCTTACGAATGATCTGAAAGTTCCGGATGAACACCAACTTCCGAATGAGTTTCAAAAGTTCCGAATAAATTTCTTTTCCAAAACTTCCGAATCAACTTCCGAAGAAAGTTCCGAACTAAGTTCCGAGTGAAGGTTCCGAAGAAAGTTCCGGATCAATCTTCCGAGTGAAAGTTCCGGATAAAGTTCCGGGTGAACTTCCGAATTAACTTCCGAGTAAAGTTCCGAGTGAAGGATTTTTAGAAGGTTCCGAATCAATTTTCCTTGAAAGTTCCGAATCAAGGTCAACTTCCGAATCATTTTCTTTTGAGTATTTCTAAAGTTTACTTACTGTTTCTTCAGTTCATACTTATATTTTAATTTTAATTTTAATTTTAATTTTAATTTTAATTCAAGTTTTATTAATTGTTATCGCTTTTAAATTTAAATTTCCATTTTGATGCATTTAATACTTTCAGTAGATTAGAAAATTACTCCCCTTTTTAGTGACCAAGAACAATCATTCCACTTAGAACCAAGATCAATTCGAGAGGATTCTGAGGATAAAATTGAACCCATACAAAAATCATTGTATCAAATGGTGCCGCTGCCGGCTCTTCTCGTTAAGATCAAAAGTTTTTTGTGAGAACTTGGATTTTGGGATCCGTTCCCCGTGAACGTTAATTTTTCATAAAAAACTTTCAAAAAACACAAAAAAAATATAAAATTTTCAAAAAAATCCTAAAAATTAAAAAACATAAAAACCAAAAATATTTTTGCTTTGTTTTTCCCTTGTTAGTTCTTTTGTAGGTGTATGCGCACTCGATCCACGTCTTATCAAGAGCCCGAGCCTCTCGATAACTTAGACATGGCCGGTTTACAAAACAACAACAACATACCACCTCCAAACAAAAATAATAACAACAATAACCCACCTTTCAACAACATGAATAATAACAACAACAATGAGCCTTTACCGGATAATCGCCCGATGATTGAACTACTGCAAGCTCATGTAGATGGCAACACTGATCCAATTGTTATACCAGCGATTGCAGCCAACAACTTTGAGCTCAAATCAGGCTTTATCCAGATGGTCTCTGCTCAACCATTCTTGGGGCGTACCATTGATGATCCACATGACCACATCAAGAGATTCTTGCAACTAACCAACACGGTCAAATTCAATGGTGTTCCACAAGAGGTAATCCGTCTACAACTTTTTCCCTTTTCTTTAGAGGTCAAGCCCGGCATTGGCTTGCTAAGGAACCGCCACAGAGTATTCTCTCGTGGACGGATTTGGAGACCAAGTTTATCAATTACTTTTTCCCACCCTCTCGTACTACCGCTTTGCGGAATGAAATCATAAATTTTGAACAAAAGTACGATGAGTCGTTCAGTGAATCTTGGGATCGTTTTAAAGATCTTTTAAGAAAATGCCCACAACATGGTTTTACCAAAGTGCATCAAATTAATACTTTTTACAATGGTTTAAGCATGAGTGACCAAGATTCACTAAACAGTGCCTCGGGGGGGTAATCTTTTAGCTAAGACTTCCAATGCTGCTTGGGATATCATTGAGAATAAGTCTCGTGTGCAAACCAAGAGTGTTCGGACCAATGTCGCTAGTGCTAGCACTAGTGACAGCGACAAGCGACTGGACAAAATCACTACGCTTCTTGAAGCGCTTGTTACCCTCACCGTTAACAACACCAACAGCAACAACGCTAAAAACGCTCAAGTTAATGCTGTTAGCCAACCATGCGAGATATGAGGGGGTCCTCACTCTTACACCACGTGTACCGCCACCCACGACTACCCTTCTGAAAATGTGAATGCAGCATATGGCACCTATCCTCAACCTGCTTATCAAGCTAGACCTCAAGGTGACCGTAATTTGCTTAGCTACCGCTCTAACAACTACCTCTCACCACCCGGTTTTCCTCCAACCAACCCAAACCAACAACAAAACCTCAACCGCCCTCCTCAACAAAAACAACCTCGTACACCATACATACCACCTCACAAGCAGCAACAACCACCTCAACGAAACAACCAAGTTTACCAGCAACCTGCTTATCAACCACCCGCATACAATGCTCCTCCCAACCAACCCACCGCTATTCACCAAGAAGTGGAAACTTATATGAGGACTAACGATGTGATCGTGGGAAATCTTCAGCGAGAAGTGCTCAACCTGAAAGCTGACCTGGTCAAACAAGGGAACAATTTGAGAGCTGACATGAGAAACACGTTGGATAGCCAAACAAATGACTTGAAGAACATGATGGCTAGTTTCTTCCAAGGTAATCAACCCTCTTCTTCGGGTACTCTTCCGAGTAACACCGTTGCGAATCCAAGAGGGGAGATGAAAGCAATCACCACTCGCAGTGGTAAAGGTACCAAGGAACCCGAGCTTCCTATACCTCCACCGGTGGTTGTGACTAAGGAGAACAAGTCACCTGCTCCTATTCCTCATCCTTCTCCTTCCCCAATTTCTCCACCTCTTCCTTCTACCCCTCCTCCACCCAAGGATGTGAGTGATCCTATTCTCCCAAAGCCTTCCTCTTCTTCCAATATACCTTATCCATCTAGGTTAAGGAAAGAGAAGCTTAAAAGCAAGGACGATATTCAGGTTTCGAACTTTCTTAAAATGTTCAAACAGTTGAATTTCAATATCTCCTTCGCTGAGGCTCTCGCTCACATGCCTAAGTACGCGAAAATGTTTAAAGATCTTCTGAGTGACAAGGAAAAGCTTCTCGATATTGAAAACACCCAACTTAATGAGAATTGCTCTGCAGTGCTCTTAAGGAAATTGCCAACCAAGCTTGGTGATCCGGGTCGTTTCTTAATCCCTTGCAATTTCCCGGGAGTAGAGAATTGCATGGCCCTAGCCGATCTAGGTGCCAGTATCAACTTAATGCCTTTAAGTGTATGGAAGAAATTATCTCTCCCTGAGCTAGTCCCCACCAAAATGACTTTGGAATTAGCTAACCGTACGGTTGCTTATCCAGTGGGGATAGCCGAAGATGTCTTTGTAGGAGTCGACAAATTCACTTTTCCTGCTGATTTCGTCGTCGTCGACTACGAGATGGACCCTCGTGTTCCCTTGATCGTGGGTCGTCCATTCCTGAGGACCGGTCGCACTCTCATCGATGTTGAAGCCGGTGAGCTTATCATGAGAGTGGGTGAGTATAAAATCGTCTTCAACATGGGAAAGTTGTCTAAACAACCTTATTCATACGAGAGTGTTAATTGTATTGACGTTCTGGATGAGGCTTGTGAAGAACACTTCAAAGATGCGTGTAAGAGTATTCCTACCTCTCTTCCCAATGTTGCAACCGTTTCCTCTATTGATTCATCACTGTCTCTATTTGGAGATAGTGATTTGTTTTGGAACAATCTTGAAGCCACCATGGGAGATGTGAACTCAGCTAATGATGATTATCCCACTGATGTGGATGAAGACATGCATTTCTTTGACAACCTTCTCAACGAAGACAACCTTTCTCCACCATCTCCCACGGTTATTGCTATCGATACTCCGACTTTGAAAACGCCTCCCGTCGAAAATCCTCCGGATTTAGAACTTAAGGAGTTGTCGCCCCATCTCGAGTATGTGTTCCTTGAAGAAGAGAAGAAGTCGCCCGTCATTATCGCGAAGGACTTGAAGGAAGAAGAAAAATCTCGCCTCATCGCCGTGCTTAAAGATCACGAGAAGGCTATTGCTTGGAAAATTTCTGATATTCGTGGAATAGATCCTCACTTCTGCACACACAAAATTCTCATGGAGGACGACTTTAAGCCCACAATTCAAAGCCAACGAAGGGTGAATCCAAAAATCCATGAAGTCATCAAAACAGAGGTTATCAAACTTCTTGATGCGGGTATGATTTACCCTATTTCGGATTCACCATGGGTTAGTCCAATCCATTGTGTGCCCAAGAAGGGCGGAATAACCGTTGTTCCCAATGAACACAACGAGTTGATTTCCACTCGTCTCGTTACTGGGTTGAGAGTTTGTATAGACTACCGCAAACTCAATGATGCCACGAGAAAGGATCATTTCCCTGTACCTTTTATGGACCAAATGCTTGAACGTTTAGCGGGTAATGAATATTACTGCTTTCTTGATGGTTTCTCGGGTTATTTCCAAATACCCATCGATCCCCAATATCAAGAGAAGACAACATTCACTTGTCCCTATGGCACATTTGCTTACAAAAGAATGCCTTTTGGCATATGCAATGCCCCCGGGACTTTCTAAAGGTGCATGTTAGCTATCTTCCATGACATGGTTGAACAAACCATGGAAGTCTTCATGGATGATTTCTCGGTCTTCGGGGATTCCTTCTCTTCTTGCCTTGCCAATTTGGAATGTATGCTTAAGCGGTGCGAAGACACTCGCCTTGTTCTGAATTGGGAAAAATGCCATTTTATGGTAAAAGAAGGCATCGTGCTGGGACACAAGATTTCCAAAGCCGGTCTTGAAGTAGACCGTGCTAAAGTCGATGTTATCGCTAAGTTTCCTCCACCTTCAACCGTGAAGGGTGTGAGAAGTTTCCTGGGTCATGCGGGCTTCTACCGTCGATTCATCAAAGATTTTTCTCAAATCGCTCGCCCGATGACCCACCTCTTGGAAAAAGATACTCCTTTTATCTTTTCCAAAGAGTGCCTTGAAGCCTTCAACTCGCTTAAGGATAAGCTAACTAAGGCACCCGTCTTGGTTACCCCTAATTGGGAGCTTCCCTTTGAGTTGATGTGCGATGCTAGTGATTTTTCTATTGGAGCGGTTCTGGGACAAAGAGTGAACAAACACTTCCAACCAATCCATTACGCTAGCAAGACAATGACGGGGGCACAATTGCATTATACGACAACCGAAAAAGCGCTTTTAGCTGTTATCTATGCCTTTGAAAAATTTCGCCCCTATCTTGTCCTTTCCACCACAATCGTTTACACCGACCATTCCGCGTTGAAGTACTTGATGACAAAGCAAGATTCCAAACCAAGACTTCTTCGCTGGGTTTTGCTACTCCAAGAATTTAAAATCGAAATTCGCGATAAAAAAGGAGCTGAAAACCTAGCCGCGGATCATCTCAGCAGACTTGAGGATCCTTACCAAGGGGAACATCCGAACAAAGAAATTAATGATTCTTTTCCCTTGGAGACCTTAATATCTATAAATTCGAATTTTGATGAAACCCCGTGGTTTGCGGACTTTGCAAACTACTTGGCGGGTGGAATGCTCGTTGACGGGTTAACATCCCAGCAAAAGAAAAAGTTCTTCAAAGACATTAAGACTTACTTTTGGGATGACCCGTATCTATTCAAACAATGTGCCGACTTGATTATTCGCCGATGTGTTGATGGACCGGCAGCTTTTGAAATCCTTGATGCTTGCCACAAAGGACCCACCGGTGGTCACTTTGGTCCCAACTACACCGCCAAAAAAGTGTTTGACTCTGGATTTTATTGGCCCTCCATATATCGTGACGCTCACAATATGGTTAAACGCTGTGATGTTTGCCAAAAACACGGAACGATCACACATAAAGACGAGATGCCTCAGAATTTCATACAAGAATGTGAAATCTTTGATGTTTGGGGTATCGACTTTATGGGGCCATTCCCTTCTTCTAAAGGAAACAAATACATCCTTGTTGCCATTGACTACGTTTCCAAATGGGTTGAAGCCAAAGCTTTACCCACTAATGACGCAAGGGTGGTTTGTAACTTTTTGAAAGCTCTATTCGCTTGATTCGGTGTGCCTCGCGCCATTATTAGTGATCGTAGGACTCATTTTTGCAATGACCAATTCGCAAGAGTCGTGGCTAAGTATGGTGTAAATCATCGTCTTTCCACAGCCTACCACCCACAAACTAATGGCCAGGCTGAAATATCCAACCGTGGTTTAAAGCGAATTCTGGAAAGGACCGTGGGAGAGCATCGTGCCGCATGGGCTGATAAACTTGATGATGCTTTGTGGGATTTTCGTACCGCATACAAGACTCCGATTGGTTGTACACCATATCGTCTCGTATACGGGAAAGCGTGCCACCTCCCCATTGAGTTGGAGCACAAGGCTTACTGGGCCTTGAAGTGGGCTAATTTTGATATCAACAAAGCCGGTGACCTACGCAAGATCCAACTCAATGAGCTCAATGAACTCCGTAATGAGGCGTATGAAAATTCTTTGATCTATAAGGAAAGAACTAAGCTCATTCACGACTCCAAGATCAAAAACCGAGAGTTCCAAGTGGGAGACAAAGTTTTGCTCTTTAACTCTCGGTTGAAAATCTTTTCGGGCAAGCTGAAATCTCGTTGGTCCGGCCCATTCACCATTGCCCAAATTTTTCCATATGGTACTCTCGAGCTCGCTCAACCTAATGGACCAAATTTTAAGGCGAATGGCCAACAAGTGAAGTTGTACTTTGGTGAGGACACCTCTCAGGAGGTGATTCCATCCCTCACCACGTTCCCCATGAACTAATTTTGGGTCGAGTCAGGCTCGTGACTCGGTTATAAAAAACAAGCGCTCCTCGGGAGGCAGCCCGAGTATCTATCCTAACCTCCTAAGTGTAGGGGGACCTGTATCGGTGTTTGTATCTGTGTAGTGATGTGATTACAGGGATAAGTGCACTCTTGGAACCTTTGAAGAACCGTGCTCTCGTGTTATCCGAAATCCGGTTCTATCTCTCAACTATCGTGATTCAATTTTCTTCATACTCACATTTGAAATTGATCACTTTAGTCGTCTCTTTCTTAACTTGAGTTAACCAACGTGCACAATGTCATAAGTGTAGGGGAGACTTTTCCCACATGCTTAAACATTGAGGACAATGTTTATCTTAAGTGTAGGGGGGACTTCTATCGAAGTTTTAAGTGGACTTCTTCATGAAAATGCCTTCATTTAACCGGAAAATCATATTTTTCAACATTTTTCAAATTTTTTATTAACTTTGGCCATTTAGTCGTAATTTTTAAATTTTTATTGTTGCTTTCATATGTATATATCCCGCAATAAAGTCAAAATTTTAATAAAGTGGTGTAGCTAGTTTAGAAGTCTTTGACATATTAGGCCCGTTGCGTTTATTTAGACTCAACCCGAATAGACTTATCCAAGTTTATTCTAACTAGTATCCTTAACCATGTAGACCTTAATTGGTTTATTAGGCTAAGTATCCACGAGTCTCATTACTTGAGATTTTAAATTATGGAGGACGAGAAATGATAGAGTCAATTATAAGTCGGTATTCTTGCACAAGCTTACTTGGTGTATATTTGCCTATTCTCCCATCACTTGCTAATAATTTATCTGCAATAAGTAAGGTCGTACGATTTGAAAAGTTACTTAGCTTCTAGCCCAAGATCATTTAAAAGTTGCTCGGTAATGATAAGAGTTCATAGCCAAGGCGTAACTTATGAAGCGGGGCGCGAAGATTGGCGAGTCCGAAAAGGCCCTAACAAGGCATGAGGATTCCATTTTATTGCTAAAGATCAAAGGTGATGTGAAAAGCATTATTCCCAAAGTCAATATGAAGGATCAAGACTCACGACGAAAAGCAATCAACTCCCATAAAGATCATGGAGAAGTCTATCCGAAAAGACCCTAACAAGGTATGAGGATAAATAGATCCAAGTACGAAAAGGAGGCGGATCGTTGTATCTCAAAATCCCAAATAGAGATTGAAGAAATAATCATGAAGTCGTGGTCAACAAAGTTGGAGTACCTCTCAAAAGTATCCAAGTGAAGAAACTCTATGAACGATGAGAAGACCATTATCTCAAGCACGTCTCTCAAGATATGAAGTATGAAGTACATGCCAAATATCGGCCCGAGAAAGGTCTCAAATCGTGAACCGAGTTATGCCAAGATATGAACTTTTTGATACCCCGAGAAGCAGTTTTAAGAGATTTTGTCCTTTAGCTAACTATTGATCAAGTCGTCCTACTTTGCTTTCAGCCTTAATAAACTATCGAAATAAGTCCAAAAATGCATCTTCATGATCATTCTAAGACAAAAATAAAATATAAGAGATACACCTAGGAATAAGGGAGTTTAAGCATATGATGTTGGAGTTTTTGTACACCTTTAGGAAAAGGATGCACAAAGTAGGGCAAGTGCACGACGATTTAGGAAAACCGTGTGTGAATGACCCTAAGTGAGTTCGTTCTCGAGGAGGCTAGTGCGTTGTGTATTGAATTGATTAATGATGTTTGTGATTATGAACAAGAAGAAAAGAAATTAGAAAGGAAAGAAGAGACGGTTACGATTACGAATTAAACTACGACGAAAAAGGCGAACACGTAAATCCGTAAATAGTACCAAAATAAAAATTTTAACCTAAAAATTCCTAAAAATTACTAAAAATCCCTAATAATATTCTAAGAGTTTACAAAAAATCCAAACTTGTTAAAACCTTTTAATTAATTCAATAATGACTTTTTAATGCTAATTAAAGCCCTAAAAATCACAATTAAATATTAAAAAGCCCTAAACAAGATTTTATAGTTTGTAAACCTCAAAAATGACCTAATTAAGCTAAAAACTATTTTTAAAAATTTTAAAACCAAATTAAACTATTTTTAAACACTTAAAAACTATTAAAGTCTATTAAATCTTAAATTAATTCTAGAAAATAAATGAAAAGCCTAAAAAATATTTGAAAAGTGAAAAAGTTCCTAATTTAATGTCTATAACCTAGGAAAAATGAAAAAAATAGAAAAAACAAATTTGAATTTTTTCTAATAAAATAATATTAAAATAATCTAAAAAATTAAAAGTTTATAAATAAATTCTAAAAAATTACCAAAAATCCTAAATAATGTAATTAACACAAAAATGCAAACCAAATTTTCTGAAACCTATTTAATAATTTTATATTGAATTTTAAAGTTGCTTAAAAACCCTAAAATCCAATAAAATTAAAAATAAGCTAAATTGAAAACCTAATAAGTTGTAAACCTCGAAAATATGATTAGAAATCTAAAAATTATTTTTCCAGATTTTTAAATCACTTTTTACTATTTTTAAAAGACTTTCTAAAAATTAAACTTAAAATAATCCTAATAAATAAAATAATAAAGGGAAAAAATTTCTTTTTGCTCAGAAAAATCAAAAACACTAATATAATCCTAAGAAAAATGATAAACAGATAAATCCTCAAAGGAATAAGCTGGAAAATGCTTATTACTAAGCTGTTACTTAAATAAGCTACTAAAACAAAACCCCTTAAATAAGTAATGAAATCAAACCATAACGTAAAAAGTCATCTAGATAACTGGTTAACACGTTACTCCTTGGAACGCAAGGTCGCGTGTTCGAGTCCAGGCAGGGTGAACTTTTTGCCAAATTTTTCTTTTTTTTTTACTTTTAAAACTTAAACTAGGTACTTAATTAACTACTAAAACTCAAACACAATCCAAAGTTTAACAAGATTAAGGTCTAGAAATCAAAAAAACGGGCCCAGGTATTATGACTTTCTGATGAACAAATGAAGTTTTCTTCACTTGTGCAGTTATGATCAAGAGGGCTTGATCTTGCTTTGTGGTGGTGTTTTTGATGGAGCAAAGGCACTCTTGTACTCTTTGGAGTACAAGGAGTCAAATCAAACACAAAAACAATCAAGTGCAAGCACAAAATTAAGCTCAAAAGTTCAAGAACAAATCACTGATATACTTAGCACAAGTTGCTGGTGCAATTGACACACAAGTGAGATTCAATACTTCAAACAAAGCTCACAATGATATTAAATAACTTGAAACTGAATCACACTCCTTAAACAACCTTATATCTAACAACTTGCAATGAATCAAGCACAAATTCTCACAAAATCATGCAAACCAGGTAGTTAACTGATTTTAGCTATTTTTCCTAAATTTTGAGCTGCAAAGTGTTCAAAACTTGTTCAAACTGAAACTTAAGCACACTAAACACCTAATTACTAACTGGTGTATTCCAACAGCTTTTAACATATAATCAACCAAGAAATCTTACTTAATGTGCAAATCCAAACACCCCTTTAAATCTGAATATCAACTTTTCTCAAAGCAAAATCCAATCAAGACTTAACCAAAGTGACTGGCCACTATCTAAGCATGCATACAAGTCCTATTTAAGCAGATTTAAGCACTCAAACATTCATTTAAACAATTAACAAGCAGAATCACAAAAAGCACATAAAATTTCAGAAACTTAAAAAAATGAAAAAGGGAACAATGACTACCTTAAGGGTCCTACATCCAGGACCCATTGTGGTTGAAAAACCACCTCCAATAGACCCGGGTCTATGCTGAACTTTGTTGAGGTGTTGATGGAATTCTACTTAACAAATATGAACAAGAAAGGTTCCTCTTTGAATCTGCTAAGATAAGAGTGAACAAAGCTTGTGTAAAAAGCTTAAAACTTGCTCCCAGCTTATGGATTAAGCTAGAAGAAAGCCTTAGCTTGTAGGTCAGTTAATAATAAGCTAAAAAAGAGAAAGAAAGGACCAAACCAATGGCTTGTTTAAACTTGGGTACCCACTACACCAGAACAAGCCATGGTGTTATAGACATACACATGCTCAAATACCATCATACTAACACAATTAATCACCATTTTAACAGGTTTTGAATAAAATTTAAGATTTGAGAAAAGGCTTGAAAATTAATCAGAAACTTGGAAATTCAAAAAAACTTTGCTGAAACTTAAACCAAACTTAAACAATGAACTTTAAATCAACTGAAAATGTAAATGGTACTCAATATTTCTCATCAACAATACTTAAACCATTTATATTAACTCATAAACTGGCTTTACAAAGTTTGTGAAAAAGGAGAAAAATCAAGAACAATTCTAAGCTACGTCCTAAAGGCCTTTATATAGAGGCTTACATTGTGATTCTAGAAGTGATAAGAAGCTAAAACCCTAACACTTGAACTTCCAATCTTGCCCTTGGATGATTTTTGAATTTTAAGTCAAAACAAAGCCATGTGATGATCTTGGCATGTAGTTGAGATGCCAGTGGTGTAGAAGCAATCTAGGACGTTCATTTAACCTTTGAGAACAAGAAATTGCTGAGGGTTGTTGATCTTGCTGCCAAGTTTTGTTTGAGAGTGAAAAGTGGGGCAGGGGAGGGTTGGAGGGACATGTGAAGTGATGGTGATGGGAATTTAAGGGTGGTTTAAGGTTTAAGAGGTGTTTAATTAAGGATCTGGAACATATCATCCAAAAACCCCTTGTTTTAAGTGATGTTCTTCCTGGGAAAGGTTAGGGTTTAAGGGTGGATTAAGAGGTGTTTAATCCGTTTGGGGTTAATGACTTTTTATATTAAATGTTTTGGTGGGAAGGTTAAAACTGAATTAAGTATTCAGTTAAGGGTGAGTGGATGGGTAACATGGCAGAAAGGGTGATGCTGATTGGGTGTGGAATGTGAGTGGGTGAGGTGTCAAGCTGTGAGAGGAGGGTATAGCTTAGGTTGTCTGGCAGGTTTGGCCCTTCACTTTTAACTTTTTGTTCACTTTGTATAAAATGGCTATCAACGCCAAATTAACACATGACAACTTTGGGAAGGTTGTCAAATTTGGCACAACAAGTTTTAAAACTTGTTTTAAGGACTAAACATGCAATTTCTTCATATTCCAAGGACTGATTTTGACATGTCTTCATATTTCAAGGCCTTGACTTGTTTGTTGACTTCTTGGAGGACCAATATTGACAATTTAGATTTGTTGAGGGTTAAATTTGCCAATTCTTCAAAGTTAAGGGTCCTTTTTGTAATTTTGACAAACTTTAGGGACCAAACTTGTAATTATGAAGATACAAGGGTATAAAGTGTCAATTCTTCAAACTTGGAGGACCAATCTTCAATATTCTTCAAATCTTCAAGGTTTTTCTTTGGAAAATTCTTCATTAGGGCTTGGTTCATCGTACGGCTTCGTTTCCCGTGTTCGTTTTTGCATGATTCTTGTGATCTTTTGTCATTTTCTCAATATCCGTACCTAAAATACACAAGCAACAAACACAAGCATATATTTGGGTATTTTGATGATATTTAATGCATTTTAAGCCCAATTTGGACGATGAGACTATGTCTAAAAGCAGTCTCATCACTCCCCCATACTAAACCATTGTCGTGCCCTCACGCAATGCTAGAATATAGTATCATAGCATCTCGAAAATTCATTTTTTATGGACTTTATTAAAATGATAAACTAGCTACACTACTACTATTACTACTACTTGTGTTATAGACATAATGTATGATTTTCATCGCAAAATGGGACGTTTAGGTTCATAGAATAAGAACACGTGAATGCTTCGTTAGAAATAATTTCATCGTCCTCGATTTTCACCTTAATTTCATGCTAAGCGTGCAACGAGATCATTGTCATTATAAGTTAGTAATGCTAACACTACTCATATGCCCTAATCACGTACTTATTCTCCCATTATTCCTAAGTTGTATCTCTTATATTTTATTATGTCTTAATGTTCACGAGGATACATTGTTGACTTATGCGATAATAGAGATTTAGGTCTAAAAATAGAGTCCTAACGGTGTAACTAAAACCATCAAATCAATAACCCTCCTAATAGACAACGATGTTAAAAAATTAAGTTGACAAGAAGAATCGATAAACACGGTTTTATAACGGTTTTGAACATGAGACTTATTACCAAGACTTTTATACGCCCCCTAACGGAAGGGCCTTATTATCTTTGGTTTACCTCCATCTTTTATTCAACTTCGCCATGAAGCTTTTATTATGACTTCGGTCTTGCCTTGCCTTTTATTATCCGCCTCATCAGTGGTTTTATTAGCCAAAGACGTATATCCTCACGCTAAAGTGAATTTTGGATCTTTAAAGCTTCGAAGATAAAGGCTTGATTCACTTTCAATTTTGCATAGATTTTAGGCCTTGTGGGGCTTCAAATTGTTTGCTAGATTTAGTTGAGCACTTGAAATCTTATTATTGGGTGAAGCTTTCGATTATTGGGGTGCCAATACTTCAAAACCGTGACGCTGGCGATACCTTAATGTCTTCCCAATTTAATTACACGGAAGCTACTAGAAAAGACTAGAAACCCAACAATCAAAACTAAACCGCTAAGTCAATATTTATTAAGCAAAAAATATTTACAAGCGAAGGGAGAATAAGCAAACAACGAGAACACATGAGTTTTTGTAAGATTACGAGTACTCTACGTTTAGCATAGTAACTTATAATTAACTCTATCATTTCTCGTCCTCGTTTAAGAGACTTAGCCTAATGTGTAGTTAAGGAATCAAAGCTAAGTGCTCAACACGCACGGTCGAGTCAAAAATTACTCTTATTCTCGCCATCGGAAAATCTACATTCGTGTCTTCAAACACTTATGAAAAACTAGAAAATTTTAAAATTTGGCCATTTTTAGCCTTATTTTGCAACAAAACGATAAACTTTGGAAAGCGTGAAGGTTTGGCAAGGCAAGTATCTATTCACCCCCCATACTAAAGTTAAACATTGTCCTCAATGTTTCGAGTCTAGGGGTGCAAACACCCCCATACTAGAGACGTAGTCGAATGCCTAATCTAGCATGGAAAGGGTGTAACCATTAAATTAATAGCCGTTTATGAAGTGTGCTAAAAACCTAAGGTTAGAACATCAAAAGGATATATCATGGATATTGAGAAATGTTTCCAAAGCAAACGATCGAGTGCTCCCATAAAACGAACACGAGAGGCTCCAATCGTGAAGATCATGATCTAAAAACCGCATAGCACAAACAACCACGGAACAAAGGTTGGAAGGGCACGAATCCCCACACATAAGCTACATTAGAAAGCGATAATATGTACATAGGATAAGCATGGGACTCCCCCACGAGGCACCTCGTTTTAGATTACCGAGTCATGAGCTCGACTCGATCCCCTCAATACTAATTATCATTGGGGAAGGTGACTTGGTCGAGGTAGTTCAAGGATGGAACTTCCCCACCAAAGTAGTGCTTCAACCTATGTCCATTCACCTTGAAGTTAGGACCATCATCTTGAGCTAGCTCGATGGTCCCATACGGAAACACTTGAGTCACGGTGAATGGACCGCACCAACGGGATTTCAATTTACCGGAAAAGATTTTTAGTCTTGAATCAAAAAGTAAAACTTGATCCCCAATATTAAAAACCCGGTTTTTAATTTTAGAATCATGCAACTTTTTAGTTTTCTCTTTGTAAATCAATGAATTTTCATAAGCAATATCCCTCAATTCATCCAATTCATTTAATTGCATTTTCCGGTGTTTTCCCGCGGTCTCCATATCATCATTACAATGTTTTAGGGCCCAATAAGCCTTGTGTTCTAACTCGATAGGCAAATGACAATTCTTTCCATACACAAGCTTATAGGGAGTGCACCCAATGGGTGTCTTATGAGCGGTCCTAAAGGCCCATAAAGCATCGTCCAACTTATCCGACCAAGTTTGTCGGTTTTCTCCTACGGATCTCTCCAAGATCCTCTTCAAAGCTCGGTTTGAAACCTCGACTTGCCCACTCGTTTGTGGGTGATAAGCCGTAGAAAGACGATGTGTAACCCCATATTTCCTTAAGACTCTTTCGAATTGGTCATTACAAAAATGGGTTCCACGATCGCTTATGATCGCACGAGGGGTTCCAAACCGAGCAAACAAGCTTTTCAAGAACTTAACTACCACACGAGCATCATTAGTGGGCAAGGCCTTCTCCTCCACCCACTTAGATAGGTAGTCAACCGCAACGAGAATATACTTATTACCACGAGATGATGGGAACGGCCCCATAAAGTTCATGCCCCAAACATTAAAGATCTCACATACTTGAATGATATTTTGTGGCATTTCATCTTTTTGTGAGGCTTTTCCTTGTCGTTGGAATGCATCACACGACTTCACAAGATCTTGTGCATCTCGGTAAATAGTAGGCCAAAAGAACCCGGCATCAAACACCTTCTTAGCCGTGAGATTAGCACCGTGGTGACCACCCGTGGGTCCCTCATGGCAAGCTCTAAGGATGTTAGAAGCTTCGGTGCCAAAAACACAACGTCGGATGATTTGATCCGCACAAGTTCGAAACAAGTAAGGGTCGTTCCAAAAATAGAACTTGACATCACGAAAGAATTTTCGTTTTTCTTGAGTCGTCATACCCTTAATGATGAAGTTACCCGCATGGTAATTTGCAAAATCCGCAAACCATGGGGTGGAAGAATCAAGCTTAGAATTCACTACACCAAGTGTCTCGAGCGGAAATGTTTCGGTGATTTCCTTAGGCTCGTAGACACTTTGGTGAGGATCTTCCAAACGAGAGAGATGATCGGCCGCTAGATTCTCGGCTCCTTTTTTGTCAACGATTTTGTGATCAAATTCTTGAAGGAGGAGAATCCAACGAAGTAATCTCGGCTTTGCATCTTGCTTTGCCATGAGATACTTAATAGCCGAATGGTCCGTATACACTATGCATTTCGTCAAGACGAGATAAGGTCGGAATTTCTCAAATGCATACACCACGGCAAGGAATTCCTTTTCCGTTGTAGTGTATTTAAGTTGAGCCTCGGTCATCGTCTTGCTAGCATAGTGAATAGGCAAGAAGTGCTTATCATGACGTTGCCCCAAAACGGCCCCTATAGCGTAATCACTAGCATCACACATTAGTTCAAAGGGGAGGTTCCAATTGGGAGCAACAAGAATGGGAGCTTCGGTAAGTTTCCTCTTAAGGATCTCAAAGGCTCGTACACAATCTTCGTCAAAGACAAAACGTGCTTCTTTTTCAAGAAGATGTGTAATGGGTCGAGAAATCTTCGAGAAATCCTTGATGAATCGACGATAAAAGCCCGCGTGGCCTAGGAAACTCCTAACTCCCTTGACGGTTTCGGGATGAGGTAATTTGGCGATGACGTCTACCTTAGCTTGATCTACCTCAATCCCCGCTTTCGAGACCTTGTGCCCTAAGACGATTCCACTCTTAACCATAAAATGACACTTTTCCCAATTGAGCACAAGGTTGGTTTCCTTACAACGTTTTAACATTCTCTCTAAGTTCGACAAACACGAAGTGAAAGAATCACCAAACACGGAAAAGTCATCCATGAAGACTTCCATCGTCTTCTCGATCATATCATGAAAAATAGCCATCATGCATCGTTGAAAGGTTCCCGGTGCATTGCAAAGTCCGAATGGCATTCTACGATAGGCAAACGTTCCATATGGACACGTAAACGTAGTTTTTTCTTGATCACGAGGATTGATGGGAATTTGGAAGTAACCGGAAAAACCATCTAGAAAGCAATAGAAATCGTTTCCCGCAAGACGCTCCAACATTTGGTCCATGAAGGGCAAGGGAAAATGGTCTTTTCGAGTGGCTTCATTCAACTTTCGATAGTCAATGCACACTCTCCATCCGGTCACGAGTCTAGTGGGAATCAACTCGTTGGCATCGTTTGGCACAACGGTCATCCCTCCCTTCTTAGGGACACAATGAATAGGACTCACCCAAGGGCTATCGGAAATAGGGTAAATCATTCCCGCGTCAAGGAGTTTAAGGACCTCCTTTTTGATGACGTCGTGAATTTTGGGGTTCACCCTCCTTTGACTTTGGATTGTTGGCTTGAAATCCTCCTCCATTAAGATTTTGTGGGTACAAAACTTGGGATCGATTCCCTTAATGTCGGATAACTTCCACGCAATCGCCCCTTTGTGATCCTTAAGAACATCGACAAGTGCGGTTTTTTCATCATCCGAAAGTTCCTTCGCAATAATAACCAGCAACTTGTCATCCTCCTCCAAATAGACATATTCGAGGTGAGGAGGTAAATCTTTCAACTCGAGAATTGGTGGTTCCTCAAGTGAAGATTTGGGCTCGATACTCATAACCTCCTCGAGTGGAGGCAATGGGAAATCGTTGAGAAAATCCTTGATAATCGAGAAGTCCTCATCGTTGTCGAGGTCTTCGTCACAAGTACGTGGAACATCGAATTCTTCCAACGTAAAACCACCACCTTCAAAAGGAGTGAAGGTTGGTGTCGAATTATCAAGAATTGGATCTAACATAGTGGGATTGCCACTAGTTTCTTCATCACCAAACCCTAAAACTTCTTGTGAAAATTCCTCGCAAACCACGTCGATCATATCAACAAGGTTTATGG
This sequence comes from Glebionis coronaria, assembly GCA_025667525.1. Taxonomy (NCBI): domain Eukaryota; kingdom Viridiplantae; phylum Streptophyta; class Magnoliopsida; order Asterales; family Asteraceae; genus Glebionis; species Glebionis coronaria. The sequence goes on from JANFOE010001416.1 coordinate 372,232, forward strand.
TAGCAACGGAATAAACATGAGAAAGTTGAGAATTTTGAGTTGCGTTTATAACAAGTTCCTCGTCGTTGAAACGTAAGGTGATCTTTCTAGCATGCACATCAATCAAAGCCAAAGACGTATCTAAAAACGAACGACCTAAAATAAGAGGAACTTGAGGATCCGTGGGGATATCAACAACAATAAAGTCTACGGGATAGTAGAACTTCCCCACTTTCACAAAAACGTCTTCCGCCAAACCACATGCAAGAATCGTGGAATGGTCGGCCAACTCAATAGACATTCGTGAAGCAGTAAGATTAGGAAGATTGAGCGACTTGAAGATTGCAAGTGGCATCAAGTTAATGCTAGCACCAAGGTCGGCCAAGGCGAAGCATTCTTCTATATCTTGAATGGCACAAGGGATCAAAAATTTACCGGGATCACCGACTTTTTGAGGTATGCGATTAAGATAAACCGACGAACAACTAGACATTTGGTGTAATTTCTCCTTGTTGTTCAACATACTCTTAAAGTTAGCGGAAAATCGAGGCATCATGACCAAAGCATCGTCGAAACTCACATTAAAATGCAAATCACGAAACATTTTCATAAAAAGCTCAAATTGGTAGTTATCGCGCTCTTGTCGTTTCTCCTTCCTAAGTCTCGATGGGTAATGCAAGGGTGGTGTGGGTTGGGGCATAGGCATAGCCTTTGGAATCTCGGGTTCCAATATGGGTGATGGGTCAACCGTAGGTGTGGCATGAGCGGTACTTTGTGGGCTTGAAATATGCTCCTTTTCGACCACCACCTCGGGTTCTTCCTCAACTTCCTCCACCGTTGGAGTAATTGGTTGAGGAGTTGGTTCTTTAAGTGTCTTACCACTACGTGTGGTAATCACTTTCATCTCTCCCTTCGGGTTTGAAACGGTGTTACTAGGTAAACTACTCGAAGTAGAGGCTTTGTTCCCTATGACGGCTTCCAAAATGGCGTTAAGCTTAGCATCTTGACTATTGAACTTCAAATCTTGGCTAGCGGCTTTTTGGTCAATTCTTTGTTCAAGCCTAGCATGACTTTGCTCTATCTTGTTGTTTTGACCTCGAATTTGGTTAGCAAAATCATTTTTCAATTCATTTCTCATGGCTAGATTTTCCTTAACAAAATTAGCTAACTCCTTGGCGTTCTTAGCCGTGTCCCTAGCTTGATTAGCCAATTGCTCTTGTATGTTTTCCAAAATCTTATCATTTGCCGTGGCGTAATTCACAAAGTCCATTGGAAGTTCTTTAGTGTAAGCATTTTGAAGACCTTGACTCGTGTTTTGAAAATTACGGTTTTGATTTTGATTTGGCAATTGGCTACTACTCCTCCCTTGATTCCCATAGTTGTTAGTACCCTTATAATTGTTCCTTTGATTGCTTTGGTAACCAACTTGATTGTTTCGATAATTGTTAGCATTTTGATTTGGTGAAAAACCCGGTGGAGTCAATTGATTAGTGCGAGGAACTTGACCGTTTTGGTTGTAAGTTCCCGCGGCCGCGAAGGCACTCGAAGTGTTACCACCGTTGGTAATGCACTCGGAATAATCGTGAGCTCCACCACAATACATACAAGAAACCTTAACCACTTTAATCGTAGCGGGAGCGGGTTGTTCACCAACTTTAAGCTCACCTAACAATCCTTTCACTATATCAAAAATTTTGTTCTCCAAATTAGCCTCGACTTGGCAAGCATCAACGGTGTGTGACAATGAAGGCGAAGACGAAGACGAAGTCTTATGAACACTCGACGTGCTACGAGGACTATACACCTTAGACCTATTCTCAATGATTAACAATGCTTCCTCGACCGTCTTACACAAGAAATTACCACCCGCGGTGGCATTAAGATAATCACGCTCATGATCGTTCAAGCCATTGTAAAACGTGTCTATTTGATGCAAGTCAGAAAAACCATGATGAGGACATTCGTGCAACATTTCCTTAAACCTATTCCAAGCCGTTGAAAAACTCTCATTATACTCTTGCGAAAACTTTGAAATCTCGTTTTTTAAGTGCGTAGTCTTAGAGGGCGGAAAAAATTGGTTCACGAATTTTGAAACGAGATCCTTCCTCGTCAATATAGAATTGGGTGGCTCTTTCTCTAACCAAAATTTTGCGGGCCCCGCTAAGGAATACAGAAAAAGCATCATCTTAATCGAGTCGTTTTAAACATCCTTAAACTTGCATGTGGCGGTGAGACGATTAAATTGGCGAATGTGGTTATGAGGGTTGTCCTTTTCGTCCCCTCGAAACTTGTTGTTTTGAATCATGGACAACAAACCCGTCTTAACCTCAAAATTCTCCGCAAGGATAGCGGGAATCACAATCGCTTCTCCATAACCCTCGGTGGGTGCTTGAAGCAACTCCATCATAGTTCGATTAGCCATGGGTGCTTCTTTCACTACAATGGGTTCGTCAATAGGAGACTCCTCACTAGTAGGAGTGAGTGATTTGTTTCTTTGTTTACGAGCACGTCTTGCTTTAGAGCGAGTTTGCATAAACGTCACGTACAACGAGAAGGCGAGCAAAGAAGATTCTTTTTGGTGTTTTTACTTTTTTAATTTTTTTGTGGTTTTTGATTGTTTTTAACTTTTTTGGATTTTTGGAATGTATTAGTAGACACAAATCTACAAATCTCCTCCTTAATCAAATCTCTCGATTAAAGAAGCCTCAAGGAATGAAAACGATCACGTGAAGTGAACGCCTTCGATGACTTTAGAACGATGGTGGAACACCAAATCGTTCAAGAGGGTTTAATCAAATGAATCCAAGAAAATATATATGATACGTAAGTAATACTTTGGGCGGCAAACCCCTCGATTAGCCTTCAAAATCAAAATACGCACAAGCAAGCGGAGGAAACGAGGCGACGCGAAGCACTTAAGAGCCTTTTTCCTTTAGGTCGTGAAATACAACCGCCTTATACCCACCTTATAGTTTGTATTTCTCAAAATCGAGCTTCTCGAAAGTATTTATCTATTTTTGCCTTTTTCTTTGGTTTGAGATTCGAATACAATGATCGAGTGATGAAATCCCGAGTCAAGGTTGTGATTGCTCACGTATTTGGAGTACTTGTAAATTTATTATTCTACGTATACAATATAGTAATAATATTCACAAAAATCGAAAAACGATAATACGTATTAGTAGAGTGCTACTAATACAATTAGCTAATTATGGCTATATATAAAAACAACAATAGTTCAACCAAAACACAACACGCCTCCCCGGCAGCGGCGCCAAAATGATGTTGGAGTTTTTGTACACCTTTAGGAAAAGGATGCACAAAGTAGGGCAAGTGCACGACGATTTAGGAAAACCGTGTGTGAATGACCCTAAGTGAGTTCGTTCTCGAGGAGGCTAGTGCGTTGTGTATTGAATTGAATAATGATGTTTGTGATTATGAACAAGAAGAAAAGAAATTAGAAAGGAAAGAAGAGACGGTTACGATTACGAATTAAACTACGACGAAAAAGGCGAACACGTAAATCCGTAAATAGTACCAAAATAAAAATTTAAACCTAAAAATTCCTAAAAATTACTAAAAATCCCCAATAATATTCTAAGAGTTTACAAAAAATCCAAACTTGTTAAAACCTTTTAATTAATTCAATAATGACTTTTTAATGTTAATTAAAGCCCTAAAAATCACAATTAAATATTAAAAAGCCCTAAACAAGATTTTATAGTTTGTAAACCTCAAAAATGACCTAATTAAGCTAAAAAATATTTTTAAAAATTTTAAAACCAAATTAAACTATTTTTAAACACTTAAAAACTATTAAAGTCTATAAATCTTAAATTAATTCTAGAAAATAAATGAAAAGCCTAAAAAATATTTGGAAAGTGAAAAAGTTCCTAATTTAATGTCTATAACCTAGGAAAAATGAAAAAAATAGATAAAACAAACTTTGAATTTTTTCTAATAAAATAATATTAAAATAATCTAAAAAATTAAAAGTTTATAAATAAATTCTAAAAAATTACCAAAAATCCTAAATAATGTAATTAACACAAAAATGCAAACCAAATTTTCTGAAACCTATTTAATAATTTTATATTGAATTTTAAAGTTGCTTAAAAACCCTAAAATCCAATAAAATTAAAAATAAGCTAAATTGAAAACCTAATAAGCTGTAAACCTCAAAAATATGATTAGAAATCTAAAAATTATTTTTCCAGATTTTTAAATCACTTTTTACTATTTTTAAAAGACTTTCTAAAAATTAAACTTAAAATAATCCTAATAAATAAAATAATAAAGGGAAAAATTTTCTTTTTGCTCAGAAAAATCAAAAACACTAATATAATCCTAAGAAAAATGATAAACAGATAAATCCTCAAAGGAATAAGCTGGAAAATGCTTATTACTAAGCTGTTACTTAAATAAGCTACAAAAACAAAACCCCTTAAATAAGTAATGAAATCAAACCATAACGTAAAAAGTCATCTAGATCACTGGTTAACACGTTACTCCTTGGAACGCAAGGTCGCGTGTTCGAGTCCAGGCAGGGTGAACTTTTTGCCAAATTTTTCTTTTTTTTTTTACTTTTAAAACTTAAACTAGGTACTTAATTAACTACTAAAACTCAAACACAATCCAAAGTTTAACAAGATTAAGGTCTAGAAATCAAAAAAACGGGCCCAAGTATTATGACTTTCTGATGAACAAATGAAGTTTTCTTCACTTGTGCAGTTATGATCAAGAGGGCTTGATCTTGCTTTGTGGTGGTGTTTTTGATGGAGCAAAGGCACCCTTGTACTCTTTGGAGTACAAGGAGTCAAATCAAACACAAAAACAATCAAGTACAAGCACAAAATTAAGCTCAAAAGTTCAAGAACAAATCACTGATATACTTAGCACAAGTTGCTGGTGCAATTGACACACAAGTGAGATTCAATACTTCAAACAAAGCTCACAATGATATTAAATAACTTGAAACTGAATCACACTCCTTAAACAACCTTATATCTAACAACTTGCAATGAATCAAGCACAAATTCTCACAAAATCATGCAAACCAGGCAGTTAACTGATTTTAGCTATTTTTCCCAAATTTTGAGCTGCAAAGTGTTCAAAACTTGTTCAAACTGAAACTTAAGCACACTAAACACCTAATTACTAACTGGTGAGTGTATTCCAACAGCTTTTAACATATAATCAACCAAGAAATCTTACTTAATGTGCAAATCCAAACACCCCTTTAAATCTGAATATCAACTTTTCTCAAAGCAAAATCCAATCAAGACTTAACCAAAGTGATTGACCACTATCTAAGCATGCATACAAGTCCTATTTAAGCAGATTTAAGCACTCAAACATTCATTTAAACAATTAACAAGCAGAATCACAAAAAGCACATAAAATTTCAGAAACTTAAAAAAATGAAAAAGGGAACAATGACTACCTTAAGGGTCCTACATCCAGGACCCATTGTGGTTGAAAAACCACCTCCAATAGACCTGGGTCTATGCTGAACTTTGTTGAGGTGTTGATGGAATTCTACTTAACAAATATGAACAAGAAAGGTTCCTCTTTGAATCTGCTAAGATAAGAGTGAACAAAGCTTGTGTAAAAAGCTTAAAACTTGCTCCCAGCTTATGGATTAAGCTAGAAGAAAGCCTTAGCTTGTAGGTCAGTTAATAATAAGCTAAAAAAGAGAAAGAAAGGACCAAACCAATGGCTTGTTTAAACTTGGGTACCCACTACACCAGAACAAGCCATGGTGTTATGGACATACACAAGCTCAAATACCATCATACTAACACAATTAATCACCATTTTAACAGGTTTTGAATAAAATTTAAGATTTGAGAAAAAGGCTTGAAAATTAATCAGAAACTTGGAAATTCAAAAAAACTTGCTGAAACTTAAACCAAACTTAAACAATGAACTTTAAATCAACTGAAAATGTAAAGGGTACTCAATATTTCTCATCAACAATACTTAAACCATTTATATTAACTCATAAACTGGCTTTACAAAGTTTGTGAAAAAGGAGAAAAATCAAGAACAATTCTAAGCTAGGTCCTAAAGGCCTTTATATAGAGGCTTACATTGTGATTCTAGAAGTGATAAGAAGCTAAAACCCTAACACTTGAACTTCCAATCTTGCCCTTGGATGATTTTTGAATTTTAAGTCAAAACAAAGCCATGTGATGATCTTGGCATGTAGCTGAGATGCCAGTGGTGTAGAAGCAATCTAGGACGTTCATTTAACCTTTGAGAACAAGAAATTGCTGAGGGTTGTTGATCTTGCTGCCAAGTTTTGTTTGAGAGTGAAAAGTGGGGCATGGGAGGGTTGGAGGGACATGTGAAGTGATGGTGATGGGAGTTTAAGGGTGGTTTAAGGTTTAAGATGTGTTTAATTAAGGATCTGGTACATATCATCCAAAAACCCCTTGTTTTAAGTGATGTTCTTCCTGGGAAAGGTTAGGGTTTAAGGGTGGATTAAGAGGTGTTTAATCCGTTTGGGGTTAATGACTTTTTAAATTAAATGTTTTGGTGGGAAGGTTAAAACTGAATTAAGTATTCAGTTAAGGGTGAGTGGATGGGTGACATGGCAGAAAGGGTGATGCTGATTGGGTGTGGAATGTGAGTGGGTGAGGTGTCAAGCTGTGAGAGGAGGGTATAGCTTAGGTTGTCTGGCAGGTTTGGCCCTTCACTTTTCACTTTTTGTTCACTTTGTATAAAATGGCTATCAACGCCAAATTAACACATGACAACTTTGGGAAGGTTGTCAAATTTGGCACAACAAGTTTTAAAACTTGTTTTAAGGACTAAACATGCAATTTCTTCATATTCCAAGGACTGATTTTGACATGTCTTCATATTTCAAGGTCTTGACTTGTTTGTTGACTTCTTGGAGGACCAATATTGACAATTTAGATTTGTTGAGGGACTAAATTTGCCAATTCTTCAAAGTTAAGGGTCCTTTTTGTAATTTTGACAAACTTTAGGGACCAAACTTTTATTTATGAAGATACAAGGGTATAAAGTATCAATTCTTCAAACTTGGAGGACCAATCTTCAATATTCTTCAAATCTTCAAGGGTTTTCTTTGGAAAATTCTTCATTAGGGCTTGGTTCATCGTACGGCTTCGTTTCCCGTGTTCGTTTTTGCATGATTCTTGTGATCTTTTGTCATTTTCTTAATATCCGTACCTAAAATACACAAGCAACAAACACAAGCATATATTTGGGTATTTTGATAATATTTAATGCATTTTAAGCCCAATTTGGATGATGAGACTATGTATAAAAGTAGTCTCATCAGCATATAATTAAGCCATGTGTGTAAGTGTTTAAATTGCTAACTTATAATAACAATGATCTCGTTTTTAAGCTTAGTTTGGGGAACGTGAAACTTGAGGGTGATAAATCTTCGCAGCACCAAAGCCCTAATGTAAGTCATTGATCTCTTTGCAAGTTATTTCCATGTAGCTATTTTCAAGTGAAAATGGTTTTCTATCCTTTTGTTTCCTTTAAAGTTTAATTTCTTTTAAGTACTTTAATGTTTGTTTAATATTGTTTTAATAAGGCCAAGGTTGAATGATTATGAGAAAAGTGTAAAATTGCTTTATCACTAAGAATTGCATGAGGGCATGGCAATGGTTAAGTGTAGGGGATTTGATAGGTTTGTAAAGACCCATCCTTTTACCACTTAATTCTGGCTAAAACGAGACCAAAACGCGTATTTAATATCATTTGTTTGGAATTATGCGTTGTTTTTGTGTTTATTGTGTTTTTAGAGCCAACCGAATGGATAATGGAGAAAACATGGGATTGCACGGGATTTATTGAAGAAAAAGACTCAATATGAAGTCTATTGTCCAAGAGATGCAAAAGATTTGAAGTCACTGGGCCTATTCGAAGATTTATCGAAGAAAAGGACCAAAGATGGAAGATTTACAAAAGTCGAAGAAACTCAAGTCTATTAAATGAAGAAATTAAAAAGACGAGTTGAATTTAATCGACGACAAATCCCGAATCAGAATCGAAAACGTCAACTTTTCTGAAAAGACTAGAAGACAAGAAGAACGGGAGAAAGCCCACTCACCAACCAAAGGGGACACCTATAAAAGGAATCCCCCTCACACTTTTCATTCAGTTTTTAGTTTTTTTCATCTCCTTCTTTTTCTCTCTTCTTGTTCGTAGGTATCACCAACACCACTAGGGTGTTTGGTGACTTTGATCTTTGTTTTTCAAATCTTGTAATTTTAATCTTTGTTTTGTGATTGTTAAAACATTAATCATCAATACAAGTTCTTGTTTAATCTTTCCATTTCATCTTGTTCATCATCATCTTTCATTTCAAGTTCTTAAGGTCTTATTTGGTTGAGTTTTGGTTTTAAAAAGTTGTTGAATTTGCGTTTTTATTGATGGGATTTGTAGTTATTGGTTAGTATATCATTTGTGTTTAGATTTATTTAAGTTTTGGTGAAAAACTTGGTGATTTTTGGCTTAAAATCGATTTCCCTGTTCTTCGGGTATTGTTACTGTTCTTGAGTTTCCCAGACTTCCGGATGAACCAAAAGTTCCGGATGAACGAAAAGTTCCGGATGAACTAAGACTTCCGGATGAACACAATCTTCCGAATGAACATAAAAAGTTCTGGATGAATGGTTTTTCAAAAAGTTCCGCATGAGTTAAAAAGTTCCGTATGAATTTTCTTTTTAAAACTTCCGAATGAACCAAAAGTTCCGGATGAGCACAATCTTCCGAATGAACTGAAAGTTCCGGATGAACACCAACTTCCGAATGAGTTTCAAAAGTTCCGAATAAATTTATTTTCCAAAACTTCCGAATCAACTTCCGAAGAAAGTTCCGAACTAAGTTCCGAGTGAAGGTTCCGAAGAAAGTTCCAGATCAATCTTCCGAGTGAAAGTTCCGGGTGAACTTCCGAATTAACTTCCGAGTAAAGTTCCGAGTGAAGGATTTTTAGAAGGTTCCGAATCAATTTTCCTTGAAAGTTCCGAATCAAGGTCAACTTCCGAATCATTTTCTTTTGAGTATTTCTAAGGTTTACTTACTGTTTCTTCAGTTCATACTTATATTTTAATTTTAATTTTAATTTTAATTTTAATTTTAATTCAAGTTTTATTAATTGTTATCGCTTTTAAATTTAAATTTCTATTTTAATGCATTTAATACTTTCAGTAGATTAGAAAATTACTCCCCTTTTTAGTGACCAAGAACAATCATTCCACTTAGAACCAAGATCAATTCGAGAGGATTCTGAGGATAAAATTGAACCCAAAAACAATGTACCAATCCCCGTCGTGCCACATTGATTGGTAAGCGAATTTATGTATGAGAAGATTTCCATAGCGTGACCTTTGTGACGACACGCTACTTTAGATGGGCAAATTGAGTATCGGGTTAGCTACCCGTTGTTGGTTTAGTAAGGTAACAATGTCATGCGGCTTATAATAATCCGACTAACGAAATACTACTAGACGCTCCGAATTACGATGTATTGCCTGACTAGCAATACATGGTCATACTATTGATATTATGTTCGTGTTTTGGTTTTCATAACCATATTCATATAACGGTTTTTATTTTCATACAACGTCATAAGACGTATAGTATGATGTTTTTACGACATTGGCTCGTATAATTTTTAAGGCAAACGCCTATATTATGATTTTGATGAAGATTTGTATCAAATGACTTTGGCTATTTTATGGCCTATTAAAATGATTTGTATAAAATGATTTTCAGTAATAATTTTATACTGATATTATATTGATGGATTTTATTAAACTCTATGAATTCACTCGGCGTTATCGCTGACCTTTTCTTTTAACATGTTTTATCTCAGGTACTTGAAGGTAATTCTCGGGAAGACGACAAGAATTCACAGCCCACACTTAAACAATATTTTCCATTCAAATACTTTGTAAAACTTTGTATGAAATAATATGACTTGGGACCGATGTAACTTTGATGTTTATGAATGGAAATGCTTTATTAATAAACGACGTGATTTTTATGCGTTGTCTATGATGTGAGTAATGTACTATCCCGTAACACCAACTAGTCTTTCGCTGTATTGAGTTGTATAAATTTGGGGGTGTTACAATATCTCTATACTGAGTCTCATTGACTGATTGTCCATTGAGATCAGGTCCTAAGTTATTAGGGGGTACCATTGGTGTTTTCACTGAAGTATAATTGATATCATACTTCTTTAGCAGATCGTTGACATATTTTACTTGATCGATGGAGATGACTTGGTCAGATTATTTGATCTGGAGACCAAGGAAGTATGTGAGTTCTCCCATCATACTCATCTCAAACTTGCTGGTCATAAGCTTGGCAAATTGTTTGCAAAGTTTCAAGCTTGTTGAACGAAAGATGATGTCATCTACATAAATTTGTACCAGAATGGTGTCAGTTTTAGATTTGTAGATAAACAAGGTGCTATCTATTTTTCCTTTTACAAACTTATGTTCAATGAGAAATGTTGAGAGAGTTTCATACCAAGCTCTTGGATCTTGCTTCAGTCCATACATAGCTTTGTATAGCTTGTAGACATGGTTTGGGTAGCTTTGTATAGCTTGTAGACATGGTTTGGGTATTTTCTACTCTCGAAGCCAGGAGGCTGTGTAACATAAACTTCTTCTTTTAAGTCACAATTTAGGAATACACTTTTGACATCCATTTGGTAGATGATGAAGTTCATGTAAGTGGCATAAGCAAGAAAGATTCGTATGGATTCCATACGTGCAACTAGAGCAAATTTTTGATCAAAATGAACACCAGGTTCTTGATTGAATCCTTAGGCCACCAGCCTAGCTTTGTTTTTGGTCACCACATTGGTTTCATCTCTTTTGAGCTTGTAAACCCATTTGGTGCCAGTGGTTGATTTACCATATGGAAGAGGAACCAATTTCCAGACTTCATTTCTTTCAAATTGATTTAGTTCCTCTTGCATGGAATCCACCCATCCAGGATGTCTGAGTGCTTCAGAAAGCTTTGTAGGTTCAATTTCTAAAAGAAGGTTTGGATAGAGGCATTCTCCAGATGAAGCAACACTCAGTTTCTTTGCCATAGATCTAGTAACTCTACCTTCACCAGGATTGCCTATTATGTTCACCAGCTGTATGTGACTATTATTAGTCCAAGATTTTTGTGGAGCTGGGGAATAGGCACTGGTATCATGATTAGAGCTAGAACTTGGAAGTCCATAGCTTGGAATTGGGATATCCCTAGTGTCTGTTGAAGGATATTCAATAGACAAAGGTTCAATAATTGGAGGGCTTCCTTCTTGGTCAGAAGCAACACATCCCAGACCTAATTCCCTAGAGATAGTTGGAGAACTTTGAGCAGAGGGCTCAGATTGTTCATCAGCAGCTTCATTGGATTGATCATTTTGGTCATGTGTGTCAGCATGCTGATTGTTTTGAAACAGACCATTTTGGTCATTTGTGTTGCTTTGCTGACCATATTGATCATTTTGACTGATCATTATTTGATTGACAGCCATCAGTATTTGATACTGAAGGATTTACTTTTGTAGGACTTGTCATATCTTCAAATGGATCAATATGAGGAACTGAGTTGCTTGATTGATATCTTTGAGAAGGCTCAAAATGTTGAAATTCATTAGATGGATAATTGTGAGATTCATGAATATGAAGTTCATCATCTGATGGATTTGTAAATTTGAGAGCTTCAGAACTTCATTGAAAGTGATGTGATAAGTTTCTTCAATACATTGTCTTGTTGTGTTGAAGACTCTATATGCTTTAGATACTAGAGAGTATCCAAGGAAGTAACCATCATCAGATTTTTCATCAAACTTACCAAGGTGATCCTTGTGATTGTAAATGAATACCGGACACCTAAACACATGTAAGAATGAAATGTTTGGAATTCTCCCCCTGAAGACTTCATAGGGAGTCTTCATGTGTCTCTTCACAATAATGGATCTATTTTGAGTGTATCAAGCAGTGGCTACAGCATCAGTCCAAAAATGCTTAGAGAGAGCAGATCCAACAAGCATTGTCCTTGCTGCTTCAATCAAAGTTCTGTTCCTTCTTTCAGCCACACCATTTTGTTCAGGTGTGTAAGGAGATGAGAAATTTTGGGAAATTCCTTTGTCATCATGGAATTTGATCAGTGTTTGATTTCTGAATTCAATGCCATTATCAGTTCTAAGTTGTTTGACATGAGTGTCATTTTGATTTTCAATTCTTTTGATGAAAGACATAATGGCATCTGGTGCATGGCTTTTCTTTGTCAGAAAATATACCTAGGTGTACCTAGAGTACTCATCAACAATGACAAGTGTATATTTTTCATGACAAATGGCCCTAGGTGATACTAGGCAAAATAAGTCCATGTGAAGCAAGTGAAGACTTTCTTTTATTGAGAAAGTTTACTTTGTTTTGAAACTGGCCCTATGGTGCTTCCTTTTTTCACATGCCGAGCATGGTTTGTCCTTGGAATAGACAAGTGAAGGAAGACCAATAACAAGATTTTGTTTTGCCAGCAGAGTTATTGTTTTGAAATTTAGATGTGAGAGCCTCTTATGCCAAAGCCAGTTAGTAATGTTGGAAGCTTTAGCAAAGAAGCACCGTTCTCCGTGTATAATTATTTAAGTGTTCGTTCGTGTTTAGTCGTGTTCGTTTTTTATGTGTTCTCGTTAATTACTAACCGTGACTTAATATATTTATTCGTTCGTAATAAATATATATACGCAATTAATATTAGGTCGTGATTTAATTACGTTCATGATTTCGTGATCGCATGTTCGTGATTAATTATTGTTTAAATAATTATTGTGTGTTCGTACGTAATAAATACTTATCGTGTTCTAACACGTACGTAATACGTAAAGATCTAACACGTGAACGTAATCATACTATAAAAGGAAAGTTTTAATCTAGTACGTACGATCTTAAGGGCACTATTCATGGTAAAAGCATGCGGGTTTTACAGTTCAAAAGGTACAAGGATTATAGTGTGATGGAATCATAATGATGTTGATGTGGTGATTATTAACTTGGATGATCAGTGTATGCATTTGCGTGTGTGGCTAAAGCTTGAACGTAAAGAGTTTTTGTACTATTATGTATGCTCATAATAGGTATACGCAACGTAGATCTATTTGGGAAAATCTATGTTTGCATATGGTTTATGTTCGTGATAGGCCTTGGTGTGTGCTTGGTGATTTTAACGCTGCTCTTTATTTGGAGGACTCTTCTGTGGGTTCTTCTACTATTGATATCTCTATGCGGGAGTTTAGGGAGTGTACTGAGGAAATTGATGTTTTCGATGTCCAATGTTCGGGGCTTCATTTTACATGGAACCAAAAACCTAAAGGGAATGATGGCTTTTTGAAGAATATTGATCGAGTGATGTGTAATATTGGTTTTTGTGATCAGTTTGTGGGTTCGTATGCTGTGTTTAAGCCATATCGAAACACTAATCATGCTCCATATGTTTTGGCTATTCCTACTGCCACTAAGCCTGCTCCAAGACCATTCAAATTTTTTAATATTATTGCAAGGTGTAGTGGTTTTAAAGATGTGGTTAAAGTAGGTTAGGAGGTTCCTGTTAGTGGTTTTAATATGTTTAAGGTAGTAAAAAGGCTTCGGTTGTTAAAGAATCCTTTGTGTAAACTTTTATATGAGAAGGGTAATGTGCACGCGAATGTCACGAGGTTGCGGGATGAGCTTGATAGGGCTCAGTTGGCCCTTGATGTGGATCCTCATAATGCCGTTGCCTGTGATAGCCAAGCAGCGGCTGTTATTGCTTTTAATGATGCTATTCTTGTGCAGGAACAATTTTTAAAGCAAAAGGCAAAAATTTATTGGCTCAATGAAGGAGATTCTAATTCGGCTTACTTTTTTAAAGTTGTTAAGAATAAAATGGCTCGAGCTAGGATTGATGTTATTACCACGGCTGTTGCTACTATAGTTTATGGGGATGGGGTGCCTAGTGTCTTTGTGTCCCATTATGAGCAGTTCCTTGGGCAACCGGGTGATACATGTGTTCAAGTTCAATATGACTTATTCTCTAATAAGTTACATGAGGATCTTGCTGATGATATGATTCGTTCGATCAGTGATATTGAGGTTAAGGAGGCTTTGTTTTCTATGGGTAATGAGAAGGCTCCCGGTCTGGATGGTGCAGCTGCGTTTTTTAAAGAGGTGTGGGATATAATTGCTACTGGCTTTATTAAAGGTGTGAAGGAATTTTCACTAATGGGACGCATGAATTAATGTTATAATGTCTTATTTAAATGCATAAGATCATAGCTAATCGTATTAAGGATAGTCTAAAGTTGATTGTTAGTGCTAACCAATCTGCGTTTTTTTACGCATGAATTAATGCACAATTATCATCTAGATCGGGGTGCCCCAAGGTGTGCGTTCAAGAGTAATATCTAAAAAGCCTATGATACGGTGGATTGGAAGTTCTTAAATGATGTATTAAGAGGGTTTAATTTTCATGATCGTATGATTAGCTGGATTATGGAGTGTGTGTCGACTACTTCATTTTCTATAAGTATTAATGGTGCGTTGCGTGGCTTTTTTAAGGGCAAGCGAGGGCTGCGACAAGGTGACCCCCTTTCTCCTTACTTGTTTACCCTTGTGATGGAGGTCCTTACTTTGATGCTGAATAGACGAGTTAGAAACTCTATTGAATTTGATTATCATCGATATTGTGCTAACTTGCAATTGATTAATCTTTGTTTTGTGGATGATTTTTTCTTATTTATGCATGGGATATTCAATCTATACATGTGGTTAAAGAGGTGTTGGAAGACTTTACTCTTGCTTCGGGTTTTAAGCTGAGTATTCCTAAAAGTACTGCCTATTTTAGCAATGTTCTTAATCAGGTAAAGCTTGTTATATTGGCCATTCTCCCAGTTGAAGAATGTCGTTTACCTGTGAAATATCTTGGTGTTTCCCTTGTGTCGTATAGATTGCTGGCTAGGTATTTTAAAGAGCTGGTAGACCGGGTTCGTGCTCGGGTTGAAGATTGGAAGAGCAAATCTCTTTCAGCTGTTGGGCGTCTTTAGTTAATCCAGTCGGTAATTAGTTTGATGCACATATATTGGGCTTCTGTCTTTATCCTTCCTTCGAGTATCTTATATGACATTGAGAAAGTAATGCGGGGTTTTCTATGGTGTCAAGGTAAAATGAGGAGGGGTAAAGCTAAGGTTGCGTGGGAGATTGTGTGCCTTCCAAAAGATGAAGGTGGGCTTGGTTTGCGGCGTTTAGATTTGTTTAATAAAGCGCTTATGGTTTCTCATGTGTGGAAACTCTTAAATCGGAAGGAGTCTCTATGGGTGAAGTGGATTCATGCTTATAAACTGAAGGGGCGCAAATTTTGGGACTATCCTATGTGTGGGAATATGTCTTGGGGATGGCGTAAGATCTTACAATTGAGGCTGTTTATTCATGATCATATTTGGTCTTCTATTGGTAATGGGGAAACGACATCTATTTGGTTTGATAAATGGTGTACTAGGGGCCCGTTGGCGGCTGATATCACGACTAGGGACATGTTTCGAGCAGGGCTTAACACTAAATCCCTGGTCAAGGATGTTGTGCGTCATGGAGCTTGGACGTGGCCTAATTTTTTAATTGTAAGGAATCCTTATCTCACTAATTTGCAGGTTCCTACCCTTAATGCGGATGTGGCTGATAAGCTATCTTGGTGTGATGAGGCTGGTGTGATCAAACCCTTTACGGTCCAGAATGTGTAGTCTACTTTAAGGTTTCGGAGCCCTAAAGTAGATTGGTACTCGCTGGTTTGGTTTAGCCACTATATCCCTTGACATGCTTTTCATTTATGGCTTTTCATTCAAGGGAAGCTTAAAACGCAGGATCGATTGTCTTGGTGGGATGTTTCGGGGAGTTTATTAATGGTTTGTCCTTTGTTTTCGTTGGAACAGGATTCACATCAGCATTTGTTTTTCGAATGCACTTTCTCTAAAAGGGTATGGGATCTTGTTAGGAACCATGCTGGTCTTGTTCACCTTCTACCTAAGTTACAAGATATTATGTCGTCTCTTCTTCCGATTGCTAAGAGGAGATCTTCTAAGAATGTTATAGCAAAGTTGGTAGTTGATGCTGCCACTTATTTTGTGTGGCAGGAAAGGAATCATAGGTTATTTCGGGATGACAAGCGTACTGCCTCCCAAGTCGTAGAGACTATTTTGTATATGGTTTGTTTGAAGCTGTTGTCTTGTCGATTTAAAAGGACGGTTGGTGGATCCTAAGTGCTCAAAAGTAGAATCTGCCCAACTCTTGTTTTGAAACATGATACGGTCGTTTTATCTTTGTTTGGTTAGATGGTTTTTTCCTATTGGTGTTTTGTGCTTTGTATTGATAGTAAATATCATATGGTATGTCATATGATTTAGTGGTTGTTCAAACAGTTGCTTGAGGTTAATGTGACATGCAGTCACATTCCATTGTACATAAACGGTTTTTTGGTGTGAATATATATTACCGGGGATAGTCCCTTTTACCCAAAAAACCCCTCAATATTTAATCTTAGGGTCTTAAACTTTCCAACATTTATTATTATAGCTTTAAATTTCACAAAATGACACTTTTGGCCCAAAATGTTAAATAGTTTCAAAAATGACAGTTTTAGTCCCTATACTTGTAAAAATCACATAACAACCTCAAAAATGGACCAAATGATCTAGAATTTTAAAAACAAATTTTCAAAACATGTTTATAATCATAATAACAACATTTCTTCAGAATTATAGCTTTTGAAATGGGTTTTTCTTATTATTTTATGTAAATTACAAAATTAGGGTTTTAAGACATCTTTAAATTATAACTTACATTTAATTTGATGAAATGACTTAGTTTCTTTTAGATTATCTTTGTAATATAATTTTGGCATTATAAAAAGTCTAAGAATTTATTATCACATGATCAAAGCATAGCTAACATAGAAATTACCTAGGTAGCTCCAAAATGGCTCCTTATGACTTCTTATGAACACTACTTGCTATCAAAGCTTCAAAAGCTTCAATGACTTACTTCTAGACCTGGTTTCTGGTCTTGGGAGATGTCCTAGGATGTATATAGAGGTGAATATGGAGAATGGGTAGGAGATAATAAGAAAGCAGGGTGTAAGTATTTAAGATTACTATACAGCTCTATTTATAGTCATGGCAACACTTAGGCTCCAATTTTTGGTCTTGTACGTGTAAAATAGATTGGAGAGTGACTAAGGTATTCTAGTGAAGGTCTACACAACTTTATAGGTCCTAGCTTTGAACTAATCTTCACTTGTGGCTAATATAAGGTCACGACAACATTAGGATAGGAATGGTGATGTGTAGCAAGCAAGGAGGTGATGCAACCACTTGTAGACACTTCTAAAATGTCTTAGGACTTATAAGTATCTGATTTTTGAATTTAGAATGGAGGGAAATGGTTTGAAAATGGTTTTTGAGGCAAAATACAAACTCGGGTTGAAAAATTAGGGCTTGTAACTTATGGTTTGTGTTTTTGGTGATTAAGGACTTAGGAAAGTGATTAGTGAATTATTAAGGCTTAATTAGGGTTTATTCATTCTATTTAATAGATTTAGGTCCTTGGTTTGAAGTTTAACAAAGGTTTGATGTGAAAATGGGAAGTATACTTTTGTAGATTAGGGTTTTCTAATAATCTAGGGTTTTATCTTAGTAAATGTGATTAGCTTTCTCTTATATACTGATTTAAACTTTTTTTAGGTCCTATACATTATGTCTTAGGTGTCCAAAGAGTTCTACACTTGGTTTAAGGGTTTAGTTTAGGTAAACATGTCTAAAGAGTGAAAATACCTATTTTACCTAATTTATAAGTCATACTTTAAAATCTTGTACCTTGTGCATTAGCGTACTTGCACATTGTCTTATCATAATCTTATAATCTTAATGAAGTCCTATGAGTGTTTGTAGACTTGTCCTAAAAGACTAGGTTATGATATCATTAGATTTCTTATTATAAGGGATTTTATATCATTAAGCCTAATGACTTTCTATTTTGGGTAATTAGGGTTTGTATCTTGATGTAAGCTTATTCTAAGTCTCATATAGTATGTTTATGATTTCTATGGGTTCTACATTCTTAGTTTAGGGGTTTATATAGGTTGATCATATTCTGGGGTTATTTATGGGAGCTTAAGATTCTATGCTTTGAAAAGTTGTACTTTATGCTTTAATAGTTTGTAACTTAGTTTAAGATAAATGTATGATTATATTATGATATTGAGTTGAGTTTTATAATTAGTTGCAAAAGATTAGAGTCTAATTCATTATAGAATGTATTTAATGTGCTAATCTTAGTTTTAGGTCATTTTCTTGTAATTAGCTTGTGATTAGAGAATATTAGTACTTTGTGATTGCTTAACTTCTCTTTATATAGTAGATTAGAATTAGTATATTGTATTGATTATAGATTTATAGTTCTTGTGTAATTATATTGCATAAAATATTGTTTATAAAGGTCTTTAGGTGATGATCTAGACTATTATGTACATTTATTTGTTCTTTAGCTTTGTATAGCTTATTCTTACTTATTCTTTATGTAACTTATACTTTCCATATGATAGTATAATCCTTGTTCTTATTCCTTATTTACTTGTTCTTATTTATAATTTTATCATCTTTGAGTTCATTATTTATTTATAGGGATTCTAGGGTTTCTAAGGGAATTTTATGGTATCATTATATTTCTTGAAATGTTCTTATTTAAGCATACTTGTTAAATTACTTGCATTTGTTATGTTTACAACATATAAAAATATGTTGATATGGTAGCCAGGTTGGGAAAAGTAGTTCATCTTACCAAGTAATGTATAAAAAGCAAAAATTTCTAATGGATTTTCATTTCCATTAAATATATTCTATAACATACTTGTGAAATTTTATGGGTTATCATATCTACTTTCTCAGAAGTTTTTCCACTTAGCAATGTTGTTTAAGAGATGATGCGGCTCGCAACTTGGAGATTCTACAGAGCAACGACGAAGACGATAAATCAGAACAACCAGACTAGAATTTTACTTAATCAACCAGACGTTACCATTTTATTCCATATCTTTACCTTCTCAGTCATATGTCACGTGACATTCAGTTGTCTTTCCAGCATATGAGTAGGAACCGGCATCCGCCGACCACTCAGCGGAAGTTACATGAATCACAGTCATAATAATGACTGTCATGGGACTAACAGACATGGATGTAGTAACAACTACCGTGTCAACAACCAATCTTGCTATAACGACAGAAACTCCGGTATCGGACGTGATCAGAGTTACAAAGGGTCAGTAGTCCAAACTGATCCGCCAAATCTGGCATGACAACCTAATATTTTGCATTTTATTCGTTCACATCTCGAGACACGTGTCAAGACATCAGTCAAGACACATGATTCACGTCCATCTTCTGAAACAGCCCTAAGTAATTCAGAGTACCCTCTAAGGAGTATACCCATTCTGTTGTGCCATGTATAAATCAGGTCATAAGAATCTTAGTACCATCACCGGTGTATTGTGCACGTTTGGACACGTAGTGTTCGTTCTGTATGAGACAGGCGAAAAACATTTAGTAAAATCTGCCACGTCTACTTCATGTATCGACATGGAACTTCCATTTCTCTACTAAATATTTCTTATATCCATGACCATATAGAACGCCATTCGTATCACCCATGGGTACGAAGGTTTTCCTTCAGTCTAATGATAAGATCCAATCTCCTAACGCACCTCCTTCGGACAGATACGAGTTTAAACGATTCTGACTATGAACTATGAACAACACACCATGCTACGATTGGTCACCATTCATATCAGATTATGTACAGCGATGTTCAGGCTCCTGAATATATTTAGCATGATTTTCCATCAGGAAAATCGGTACAAATTATTTATGCTTTACAAGCACGTGTTTGTCGTCCCACGGCTGCGAAGATTTTCCAGCTATCGGTTATGACACAACTTCTGAAGTTCCTTTCATTCATAATCAACCGATCACTTCAGAATTCCATAATATATTCCGGAAAGACCTCTGAGGATACTTTCTATCCACTAGGTGGGGCTTAACATCGAGCATGTTGAAGGATCAGCTGCACGAGATGTTTGAAGAAACTCATTCGCCATGTATATCACCATGGTGTGCACCGGTCCTGTTTATTAAGGAGAAGGAAGGTAACATGAGATTATGTGTCGATTACCGTTGATTTAAACAAATCACCATTCATGACCGTTATTCGCCTCCACGTATTAACAACGTGTCCGATCAACTACATGGGGCTAGACACTTTTCCCAGATTGATTATGATCATGCTGCCAAGAGTGGCGGGTGAAAGAGTAGGACATTTCCATGACTGCTATTCGCACACAAAATGGGTCATGCTAAATTCATGATTTTGTTTTAGTCTTACGAATGCTCCAGCAGCATTTATGGACTTGATGGATGGAGTTTCCCCATAAACTCATAAACAAATTCGTTATTGTTCTCATCGAGGTCGACCTGGCCTTCTCTAAGTCGAGGGAAGAACACGAAGATCATATTTTCATTATGTTACAAATTCTACGACAGAAGAATTTCACCCTCAAATTTTACAGGTTGATTGCAGTGACACGTTGAATCACATTGATTCTCATGGTCAATCTTACCATGACTCAGCTTACGCATAAAGGAGAGAACCTTACACTATATTAGGTGTTCCAAGGAATCCTACGCTAAGAGAAGTCTAATTTCAGAGACTCATAGTGTTCCAAACTTCTATGTATCCAGTTTCTATGAAGCAAGATACAGTTACGTTCATATCTATGTACCTGACATAACAGCAGGCTAAGATAGAACACCAACAGACTAGGAGCTATTCCACCATTAAAATTTGTGAACGAAAAAGGGACAAGACCTCCATGGATTTTGTTACCAGGCTACCGCAGGCAGAGGAAGCATTATGCTATCTAGGTGTTATCAATAGTTTGACTAAGTCTGCAAAATCCTTTCATCCGCAAGGATTTCATAGTCAGAAACTTATCAAACATTTTCCAGCCAAGGATCGTCCGATCACTTGGCATCCTTCCGCTATCGGACCAGATAAAGGTTCACGCTTGTGTTCATTATTTACGTTCACGTCCTTGTTCAGATTTACGATTTTCTTTCGCACTCATGTTCATGACATTTTTCACGTTCATGATCGTATCCTGGCATACGATTGTACGTTTCACATTTTCGTTCTGGGAAGTTTTACAGAAAGCTTGGGAGACCAGACTCAAGTTTAATAGACTTTCCATCCTCAGACAGACGTTCACGTCATAATTGCATGTCTCATCTCGTATCGGTTGGCGTTACCTCCCCAGTTATCTCATGTTCATGATATGTTCCACATGTCATGTTCATTCCACATTTTTCATATCACGTTCACGGTATGTTTCATGTATCATCGTCTACCATATGTTTCTCCTATTATATTCACCATATCTCCACATATCACGTTCACAATTGGTCACGTATCACATTCACAATTGTTCACGTACTACGTTTCAGTATGTCTCGTACATCACTTCTCATACGTTATTAATGTCCGTTATTCCAGGTTATTTCGCATCGTAACATATCATTTACCCTTGCACGTTATTTCTTATCCACACGATCAGATTCATGAGGATCTATCTTACGTTGATGAACCAGACACTTTTACGTATCGTCAAGTCCGGGGTCATGAAGACCAAGAGTTTCATTGTGTCAAGATCTTTTGGATAAACCATCTCGAGCGGGAAGCCGCTTGGAACAGAGGAGTCCATCTAGACTTCTCATCCTTTTTCCTTCTATAGTTCATATAAGTTCTTTCAGTCACATCACGTTCCCGGTCCTTTTCAGTCATGTCACGTCCATGTCCCTTCCAGCTATATCACGTCTCTAATTTGAGGATGAATTATTCTTTTTAGAGGGGAAGAGTTGTAAAACTCTCATAAAATACCATGAACAGTGAATACATGAAAACCCCGACTACATTAAAACTTTACATTAGTTATATACGACACGTGTCACGAATATTCAATACACGATAAATAATTACGTCAAATAATTAAGCACACCAAGAAATAAAACATGACATTTAAAAACACGAACACGTACTATTATATATTAACACGTGAAACAAAAACGAAACCTTATGTGTATGCATGTGTTTGGACGATTTAGGCAAAGAGAAAGACAAGGATGGGCTTGGCCCATGGCCTATTTGGAGTCCTAATACTAATAAGAAAATAAAAACACGGGGGGAGTATTTTATTTTTGGACATGTTATCTCAAAACCCTAAAACAACAAAACAAACTGATTCCTCTTTTTTTATCTTTTTCTGTCGTCGTTTCCAACACCAAGAACCAAGGATATTCCTGGGTTTTGATCCAATAAACAAGGTTTGTGTTCGTGTTATTTATCCTAAACAATAACACGTAATAGGTAATCATTTAATCCTTGATTTTTGGTTTATTTAATCATGTTAATAATCAAGGATCTTTAATATGTATGTAAAACATAAAGATTAACAAGAATAAACTAAAGGGGTTTGAGATTTATTGGTGTTTTGTTGTGGTGGCACATAAACATAGAGCATAATAGCTCTCGGTGGTATTTGTTTACCCACCAGCCGCACCCTTATAAGGGTCGGTGGTGGTTTTCCTCTGGCAGTCGCACACCCAAACACCCCAGCAGGGGTGGTTTTGTTAATAACAGTGGGAACCGAGACCCCTATGGGTCTCGGTGGTTAGTTAGTACAAGGCAGTGGGTGGTTTTAACCAAACAGCAAAACACTACTAAAACCAGTGGGTAGTTAGTATACAACAGCAGGAACAGGGACAATAGGTATGCGCATATATTGGACAACACTGCAGGGGTATATTGGACAGAACTAGAAATATAGATATTGGACAGAACTAGAAATATAGATATTGGACAGAACTAAAAACGTATGTTAGACAGAACTGGAAATATATCTTGGACAAAACTGTTATTGGATAGTATGCTTAGTTGCGTTGTTTGTTTAGTGCGACCGAGACATGAGAGTTTCGGTAGGCTTGGGTACACATGTATGTTGTTAGTCAGGTTAATTTAATTATTAAAGATACACATTATAATTAATTAATTATACAACTTAGATTATTTTTAATTAGTATTATTAATCATGAAATTTGCCTAGGTATATATTTACGTAATTAAATTGATAATCATGCCTTAATTTAATTATATAACTATCTAGCTTATGTTAAGTTTATTAAATTAATCATGTCATTATATTAATTAATAATTCCAAGTAAAACCATGCATTATTATTAGTTAATAATCATTTTATTAATTAATAATCACTAATAAATCATCATGATTTATGAATTAAGATTATTAAGCACTAGCTTATATTTTGGACTTATAAATGCAGCTTATTTCTATTTAAGGAAATATTCTATTTTTGGAAACTTTCTATTTTTGGAAACCTGCTATTTTTAGAAAGTTACTTATTATGACACTACAAGTATAGTAACAAATGAATACATGAAATACATAATCAGGATATATGTAAAACATGAATAAGTACAAGATAACACATAAAACAGTAAAACATGACAAGCACATATAAATTAAGTTAAGAACACACAGAACCAGTATAACATACAGTAATCAGACAACTCATACACGTCCCTTATTTATGTAGTATCCGTGAAGTCAGAGTAGATCGTTCAGCTTCCATTCTAGGTTCACTACTGGACATAAGGTACCGAGATTATGTCCTTTAGAATGGACATTCTCTTCCTTTATTAGGATTCCCGTCTATAGCCATCTGTTTTCCCTATTTATTTTATATGTTTTGAATGCTTATGTTATATTTTAAATGCCTGAGTTATATACATGCATGCCAGTTCATCTAGTTATGGAGGTACCATAACCATAACACTAGAGTCACCAGAGTTATGCCTTCCCCACGATGGAGTGATTGCTCGTGGCGTTCCTTTCTTTGGACATTTATTTATATTATCATGTGCGGCGTATGGGTGCATCCTAGTTACATGTTTTTCAGGATTTTTATGGTGAAAGTGGTGTGTGCCTTGCATCCTTCACAAGGAGTTGATCCCTCCTACCCAGACCAGTATATTTAGAGGCAACCCCTCTAATTGCATGATGAGTTCACCTCTCTAAGTATTCATGCACGTTGAAACCTCATCCTATATGGGCTCTTGGCTAAATTTAAAATATAGTTTTCATAAGTAAATCATAAGCTTTTCAAACTATAAAACAAGTTTTATAAACATGTTCCAGGTTTCCAGGACTTATACATTTCCGCTGCTTTTCAGTCTTTACCTTTATTTCAGTCATCATACCATGTTATATATCCGTTCACTAAGCATATTGCTCAACCGTTGCTTTCTTTTCCATGTCCTAAAACGGCAGGTACCCATGGACAGACCTGAGTATTTGGAGGATGTGCATAAGAGGAAAGCTACCTTAGACTTCTTCTACTTTTTCCTTCATATACTTATGCTTGTTTAGACACTTGTTTTGACCCTCTCATTTCATTTACTTTATTTATGTTTTGGGCTTATTTTGGGAACCGACGTTTGATTCCGGTTTTCCCTTTTGGTCATGTATGTTTTAGTACATATTACCTTGCATGCTTTGATGACACGCCATAAATACACGTAACTGTCCACTTATCAAAGTGGGGTGTTACATAGAGCGAACGCCTTTACAAAATGTATTCAGTATTACGTTGACACAAAAAAGCGTCGCATGCCGTCAAATGACAAAATGTACGACGACACTACGGACCCAGATGATCACTTAAAAGTCTTCGAATCGCAAGCAGGAATCGAGAAATGACCTGAACCTATATGGTGCAACATGTTCAACTCCACTCTCGTAGGGAATGCGCAGAACTGGTTCGACAGGCTCCCGCAACGAACAATCGACAGATTTGAAGAGCTACGAAAAGCCTTCTAAATGAATTACATATAACAGAAGAGGTACGACAAGAGTGTTGTGTCGTTGGCAAGAGTCAAACAAAACCAGGGCGAATACCTGGAAGACTTTCTAGAACGCTTCAACGGCAAGTGTATTCAAATAAAAGAATGACCTGAAATCTTAAAAGTGTCCCGCTTGATGGCGGGGATAAACAACAGAGATCTAATACGAAAGTTAAACAAAAAACTACAGAAACTTTTGATGCGGTAATGCGACGGGTGAGATCCTTCATACAAGGAAAAACCACAGTTGTGGAAATAAGGAAAAATACACCCAACTACATATCTTAGGATCTGCCTAATAAGCATATCGATTACCAAGATATTCAAAAGGGGGACGTGATAACAACTTCAAGTTCACACCTTTAAAGTTGATTCCAAGAGAGATACTCATATCAGAGGGCGTGAACTTCCTAAAACCGATGCCAATGACCACCCAAGTTGATAGGTGCACAGGTTATAGACACTGTGATTACCATGGCGAAAAGGGGCACGCCACAAACGAGTGCATCCAGCTACAAAAGCACATAGAGAGTCTGGTAAAAACTGGCAAGTTAAAGCACCTTGTCAAGGAAAACACGGAAGAAGGGAAGCCAAAGTCAAAGGACGCACCCACAACAATTTACATGGTACAAACGTGGCAATGGAGGACGAAGCAGAAAGTGAGCCAAAAATTTTCTAGAGGGAAAGACATCGCGTTTCCACCCCTCAGCAAAAAAATAAATGTGAGACTAGTAACAATCTAAACTACCTTGGAAAAGTAACATCATTCAATGAAAAGCAGTATGGAAAATTAGAAAAACTGATTACCAGTTCATCCAAGCTACCACTGAAGTAGAAGTTGCTAACTGAATTTTGCTAACAGATCAACCGTCATTGAAAATGTATATAATGCAGTTCGTTTTTCTCAGTTCTTGCTAATTGAAAGTCCAACCAATATCGGGTTTTTAACTGTTTTTGGTTGTTAATCTTTTTTGGATATTCTATTTGCTAATTCAACAAAGCCTTGTAAAACTGAAAAAAATATTACCTACTTATATGTAAAACATAGTGCAATTACCAGATTTTTATTCAAGTAATATTCAAAATGTAAATTTTTAAAACTACAAGGACTGAAAATGTAAATTCTAAGAAATTTAAATGCTTAAAATGAAAATTCTAACAAGTCTAGGGACTAAAAATGTAAATCAGCAAACTAAAAGGATCAAAAATGTGAAACTTGTAACAAACTAACCAAAATGTAACCAATTACCAAACTTTCTAACTGATTTTAACCAATTTTCAAACTGAAAGGACTTAAATGTGCAAACCCTAAAAATTATGAAGATTAGCCATGATTTAACACTGCTTGAAACAACAAGGACTGAATGGCAATTATTGAAACTTTATAAGCCAAAAACGGGTTTGAGAACAAATAAGCTCGTTTGAGCTTATTAATGGACCAAAATGGTTCAAACCACTTGCAAAACACTTCTTTTTCAAAATAAGCAAGACCTCTAGAAGGACTTTGGCTGAAAATGCAAAATAAGCAAATAAGCACTTCAAGATAAGCCCAAAATAAGCTATAGAACAAACCAGACAAGCACAACTTGATTTTCTTGCCAAAACTGATTAAGCAACTCAAATGATGAACGGGAAATCAAACTAGAACGAATTTCATCAAGAAATAAGCTAGAAATTTGAATTAAGCTAAAATGTGCTTATCGTTGACCAGGCGTTGACCAAACTTTTTTGACAAAAAGCTGAAACACTCAAAAATCATGTAACACTATATTCTAAGTGGATTTGTGAAGAAAATTGACTTAGTTAATGAAGAGAATCAAGAGATCTAAAAATTCAGTTTCAAGTTACAGTAACTTGGCTTAACTCAGCTTTTCATGATTTTGCTTATTTCTAATTGCTGAATGAAAACTGTGTAAAAAAACTCTTGGAATCTGAAACTTTATAATGTTAACTACAATTGAGAACAAGTTTGGTGCAATTTCATCAACAATCAATCAAATGCCAGCCAAAAGAAAATGAGAACTTTTTGAAAGCAAATCTGAATGAAACTTAACCCACACTTTTTATTGCTATTTGCCTTTTTGACCAGTTATTTGACTTGAAATTTACTCAAAATGCTTTAATATGACCTACAAATTAGTAATGAACATCTACTTTCCAAAATCCAACACTTGAAAACTCTTAATCAACTAGTTCCAAACACTCCTTTTGCTGAGATTTGAGAAAATTTCCAAAGACTTTTAAAGAGCTGGATTAGCTGAATGAAAAGCTTTTGACTACCAAACTTGAGACACAAAATGAGAGAGTTTAAGACTGCAAGCAAGCACTAGGAACAACAATTACTCAATTAAAGTGCAAGAACTGAAAATGACTGAATTAAGGCTATGACTAGATACAATCCAAAATCTATAAGCAGAAAAACAAGATTAAGCTACAATCAAGTAAACAAACCAACAACCAGCTAAACTAACAACATTGATCAGGCAAACAAAAAGATTACACTAGGAAATGTAGCATGCATTTGACAAATTTAGGTGAACCAAAATCAGAACTTTAAAACCTTTTGTAGTAATCCATTGAGAAGAAGAGGAGTGCTGAACTCTCTTATCCTGTAACCACCACCTTATCACTAGATCATCTAATCAACTATCAACAACAGCTACAAATCAACAGGAATGATCAACATGGCTTGGAATCTTCAAAAAGGCTAATGTTTAAACTGCAATCACTCAAACAACTACCAAACTTCTTCAAAGTCAGTTATGATCATTCAATGATCATAACAAACTAAATTCAGCAACACAATGATCAAATAGGAGCAGAATATGAACAGTAAGATGAGTATGAGATTTGGCGGGAAAAGTAGAATTCAAATTTCATTCATGGAAAGTTGTTACAAAGCTGTTGAAAAGCTACTAACTAACTAACTAACTCAAGAGTTTGTCAGACTCTTGAGTAGTTAAGCTAAAAAGGAAGAAAAATGAGAGGGAATTGAAAAGTGTGTGTTTTTACAAAATTTAACTACTTTTACAAATGAGGACTAGCAGGCTATTTATAGACATGAAGAGGAAGTTTGTTGGGGATGATGACGTGTTGAGACCAATCCCAGGTCTCCACGTGGCATGATTCTGCAAAACTCATCTTCAAGGTAAGAACACGAATTGGGGCTTTCTTATTGAGTGAATTTCTTGTTGATTGGTTGTTACCATTATGTTCGTCTCTCCAAAATAAGCACTTTTGGTGTTTACATCTTTTCATGAAATTGATTGTAGCTCAAAAACGATCCTGGAAATGTTTTGGTTTCTTGAAGAAGATACGTGGCAGATTCTGAATGGTAGAAATAAGTTCACACGGATTGAACTATTGAGATTTGGTTAATTAATGTGGCGGCTGATAGTGGATATTAATTGCCCTTAGGTGGCAATCCGTGTGCACTCAATACTTGTTTCCCATTGGCCAAAACTTGTATCACATGGATTGATCTTGAACAACTTTCCAATATTGGCAGTTTTAACCCTTGGACTTTGGCAGATTGCTTTTAAAGCTTGTAACTCCATTTCTTTGACACTTTAAGTCCTCCAAACTTCATCTTTGGGTAGAATTGGTCCTTTGACTTTGTTGACTTGATAGTTGACCAATTTTGACTTTGATCTTGACTTTTTACAATATTTGCACTTTAGTCCTTCAACTTTGGCATTTTGTCAAGATAGGTCCTTGTACTTCAAAGTCTTGTCACTTTTGATCCTTCTTTGTCTTTTTCATCCATTTGAGCTTGATTTTTCCTTGTTTGCTTGAAAATGCATCCTTTTACCTACACAAGTGTACACAAACACAAACATACCACATAATACTGTTTTTGCAAGATAAATTGGTATTTTGCTTCATGTTTTAGGGTTATTTGTTGATAAAAGGATAAGAGTTTAAGCTCATATCAAATCCCCTACACTTGAACATTGTCATGTCCTCATGCAATTATGTATATTTAAAGCTCAAATTTACATTCTCCTCATAATTAACCCACCTTGGCCATATGAGATGCATCTACACTACTCTAAACTACATGATGCATGATTTTGACTTTTAATAATGCAATGAACAAAATACAATTTTATCTATATCTTTTTTTTTTTCTTGAAATGGTTTTGATAGAATTAACTCACAAAGAATTCAATGGCTTGGATTAGGGCTTGGGTACCATGGACATTTATCACCCTCAAGTTTCACTTTCCCCATACCAAGCTTAAAAATGGGATCATTGCATTCACAAGTAAAAAGTGCATCAACTTATTTATGACAATTAAATGTGGAACAGGTTATTATTTGAGCAAATTGCTTGTGGGCAAATTTGTCATTTATTCAAGTGTGAAGTATAAGAAGTGCAAAATCCAAAAATAAGGAAGCACGGTTTTAATCCTAAGTAATCCTCTCATCCATTACTTGAAAAACCGCTCACAATTAATACAAGTCCGTTTCAAGAATAATAAGTCATTCGCCTTATGTGTAAAATCCTCATGTCATGCTTTCATAAGTAGCTACACACTCGCTAGGGAAAGAAAAATAAAACTCACGCAATAATTTACATCCGCCATCTTTTTGAGACTTTGGATCTTCAACCCCGCAACCCGTAAAGGCAATATTGGATTGGAGCAATCTATTGAATCCCTGCAACCTGTCAAGGTAATATTGGAACTCAATAGTCACTATAATTAACACCACACTGCCCCTCTTGGGAGTCTTGTATATATATTTTTTTCTTTTGCTTTTTCTTTTTTTTTTCTAGCCACTCATTTTTTTTCATAAGCCACTCTTATTTTCCTTTATTCCTCACAAAGAAAGTTCAAAAGAATAAAAGGAAAAACACCCGCTAAATATTGAGCATGACATAAGTCTAGTACACATAAAATGTTCTAACTTAGAATCTTAAGACGTACTCATATCAACCATGAATGATTAGTCAAAAATGCATAAGAGATTACAAACCAATTAAAACCGTTCTTGGTTATTTATTAACAATTATATACATGCGAAGACAATAGAGGTTAAGAAGAGAAGGGTTTAGCCACAAGTAATTATCATGAAGTTTATCTAGCCCTTTTACACTTGCTTCAACTCTATCATTTCCCATTCTCCACAAATTTAAAATCTCAAATAATGAAATTGGTGGATGCTTAGCCTAATAGACCAATGAAGGACTACATGGTTAAGGATACTAGCTAGAGAATGCTAAATAAGCAAACTTGGGTTGAGTCAAAATATCCATGGCGGGCCTAATATGTCAAAGAAATCTAAACTTGTTAAAACCATTTTTTATTATATTTTTTTCTTTTATATATTTTTGATGAAAGATTAAAGAAGAAATATATACAATGCAAATGTGTTATGCAAAATGAAAAATGATTGATGCAAAAATTATGAATGCATGTTTTTGGTGGCCAAAGTAGATCAAAAATTTGAAAAATGTTGAAAAATCAATTTTCCATGTTATCATGCAAGACAATGACAAGTTCTAGGTAAGGTCACTTCGATAGAAGACCCCCCTACACTTAAGCTAAACATTGTCCTCAATGTTTAAGAGCATGGAAGTATAAAAAACTTCCCTTACACTTATGACAATGAATAGACTTTGCTTAACCCAAGTTAAGGAAAGGACAACTATTAGTGAAATCATGTTTAAGCACAAAGTGTCAATGAAAAATCACTATAGTAACGAAATGAACAAGATACAAGGGCCTCCTCCATAAGCTCCAAAGCATGAGATGAGTGAGCAACCCTATAAACAATCATGAAGACAAAAGAAGGTCTCCCCTACACTTATCTCCAAGTCTATACCTTTATTTCTAACCTACAACACTCTAAACCTAGTTATACGATGCTTGAGTTAATGAGTCTCTAGCTCGACTCGTCCCTCAATGAATTAATTCATGGGGAAAATGGGGATCTCTTGGACCATTTCAACGGAAATGTCCTCCCCAAAGTAATGCTTAACATGGTGACCATTCACTTTAAAATTTGGACCATCGGGTTGTGACAACTCAAGAGTTCCATATGGAAACACTTGAGTAATAGTGAATGGACCGGACCATCTCGACTTAAGCTTGCCCGCAAAAAGTTTCAATCTTGAGTTAAAGAGGAGAACCGGCTCTCCAATTTTGAACTCACGATTCTTGATCTTAGCATCATGCAATTTCTTAGTCTTTTCCTTGTAAAGCAAAGAATTTTCATAGGCATTGGCTCTCAATTCATCCATCTCATTGAGTTGATCTTTCCTATGTGAACCGGCTTGGTTTAAATCAAAATTAGCCCACTTGAGAGCCCAAGATGCCTTGTGTTCTAACTCGAATGGGAGGTGGCACGCTTTTCCATAGACAAGCCTATAAGGAGTACAACCAATTGGTGTTTTAAAGGCCGTCCTAAACGCCCACAAAGCATCATCAAGCTTATCCGACCAAGAAGCTCTATGCTCTCCCACCGTTCTCTCTAAAATTCTCTTTAAACCACGATTTGTGACCTTGGTTTGACCATTTGTTTGAGGGTGATACGCGGTAGAAAGTCTATGATTCACTCCATATTTCTTCATAACTCTCGTGAATTGATCATTACAAAAGTGCGTACCACGATCACTTATGATGGCCCGAGGTACACCAAATCTAGCAAACAATTGTTTCAAAAACTTCACAACAACTCTAGCATCATTGGTAGGTAAGGCTTTAGCCTCCACCCATTTAGACACATAATCCACCGCCACAAGTATATACTTGTTTCCCTTAGAGGATAGAAAAGGTCCCATGAAATCAATGCCCCATACATCAAATATCTCACACTCTTGGATAAAATTTTGTGGCATCTCATCACGTTGTGTAATTTTTCCTTGTCTTTGACACACATCACAAAATTTCACCATTTCATGGGCATCTTTGTAAATGGAAGGCCAATAGTAACCCGAATCAAAGACTTTCTTGGCGGTATAGTTAGGCCCAAAATGTCCACCCGTAGGTCCTTTATGACACGCTTCTAAGATCTTAAATGCCTCGGGCCCATCTACACACCGTCTAGTGATTTGGTCCGCACATTGCCTAAAAAGATATGGATCATCCCAAAAGTAATACTTAACTTCCTTAAGAAACTTCTTTTTTTGTTGATAAGTAAGACCCTCAATAAGCACATTGCCCACAAGATAGTTTGCGATATCCGCAAACCAAGGAGTGGCATCCTCTTGGGAAGAGATAGACATGAGCTCCTCTAATGGAAAGGATTCATTGATTTCTTGGTGTGGTAAATCTCCTTGAAAAGGATGCTCAAGTCTACTCAAGTGATCCGCCGCTAAATGCTCGGCCCCTTTCTTATCACGAATCTCTATCTTAAACTCTTGAAGCAACAAAACCCATCTCAAAAGCCTAGGCTTAGCATCTTGTTTTGTCATAAGATACTTGATAGCGGAATGATCCGTATACACTATGGTTTTGGAAAGCACAAGATATGGTCTAAACTTCTCAAAAGCATATACTATAGCAAGCAACTCTTTTTCTGTGGTAGTGTAATGAAGTTGTGCACCGGTCATGGTTTTACTCGCATAGTGTATAGGTTGAAAATGCTTATTAACTCGTTGTCCTAAGACGACCCCCACCGCATAATCACTAGCGTCACACATAAGCTCAAAAGGTAATTCCCAATTTGGAGAAACCAAAACGGGAGCCTTAGTCAATTTTTCCTTAAGGGTCTCAAAAGAGTCCAAACAATCTTGGTTAAAAATGAAAGGAGCCTCTTTCTCCAAGAGGTGAGTCATCGGTCTAGCTATCTTAGAAAAATCTTGTATAAAGCGCCTATAAAATCCCGCATGACCTAAGAAACTCCTCACACCTTTAACCGAGGTGGGTGGGGGAAGCTTAGCAATCACATCAATTTTAGCTCGATCAACTTCTAATCCCTTGTTGGATATCTTGTGTCCTAAAACAATCCCCTCTTTCACCATAAAGTGACATTTCTCCCAATTAAGCACCAAACGTGTTTCCTCACAACGCTTAAGCATCCTTTCAAGATTGGTGAGACATGAGCTAAATGAATTTCCAAAGACGGAAAAGTCATCCATAAAAACCTCCATGGTTTGCTCTATCATGTCATGGAAAATCGTCATCATGCACCTTTGAAACGTCCCCGGTGCATTACATAAGCCAAAAGGCATCCTCTTGTAAGCAAATGTACCGTATGGACAAGTGAATGTGGTCTTTTCTTGATCCTTAGGGTCAATGGGTATTTGAAAATAACCCGAAAAGCCATCAAGAAAACAATAGTACTCATTTCCCGCTAAGCGTTCAAGCATTTGATCCATAAAAGGAAGCGGAAAATGGTCTTTCCTAGTTGCCTCATTGAGTTTTCTATAATCAATGCAAACTCTCCAACCGGTCACAAGTCTCGTGGGAATAAGCTCATTGTTCTCATTAGGCACCACGGTGATTCCACCCTTCTTTGGAACACAATGAACCGGGCTAACCCATGGAGAGTCGGAAATGGGATAAATCATACCCGCATCTAAGAGTTTAATCACTTCCTTCTTAATAACCTCATGGATTTTTGGGTTAACTCTCCTTTGGTTTTGAATGGCGGGTTTATAGTCATCCTCCATAAGGATTTTGTGTGTACAAAAATGTGGATCAATTCCCCTTATGTCGGATATTTTCCATGCTAAGGCTTTATTGTGTTTCTTAAGAACTTGAATAAGTTGCTCCTTCTCATCCTCTTTCAACTCTTTAGCAATGATCACCGGTAATTTGTCTTTGCCCTCTAAGAAAGCATACTCTAAGTGGGATGGAAGGTCCTTAAGTTCAATAGGAGGTGGACTCTCTATGGAAGGTTTTACTATGGAAGGTTCCTCAATGGTAATCTCTTGTGGAATAGGAGAAGGAATAGGGTCCTCATTGAGCAACTTTTGGATTGTAAGAATATCTTCTTCCCAATTGATGGGAGAATCATCATCACCAAGAAAGTTTGACTCAAATTCCTCCAAGAGGAAATCACTCTCTCCAAAAGGTGTTAAAGAGGGAGCAATTGAGGCCACGGTTTCAACATGGGGCATCTCATCACTAGTACTCTTACAAGCATCATGAAAGTGTTCATTACACACTTCATCTAGCACATCAACAATGTTAATAGTCTCACAAGGTCTAGACTCCTTAACCTCTTTCCTATCACAAACTTTCCCTAACTTAAACACCACTCTCTCATCTTCTACTCTCATAATTAATTCTCCTTCCGCCACATCTATCAAGGTACGACCCGTTCTCAAAAACGGTTGACCAACAATCAAAGGCACTCTAGGATCCATGTCATAATCAACCACTACAAAGTCGGCCGGAAAGGTAAACTTATCCACACCTACAAACACATCTTCCGCTATACCTACGGGGTGAGCTATGGTTCGGTTGGCTAGTTCAAGAGTCATCCTAGTGGGAGTGAGCTCGGGAAGAGATAGTTGTTTCCAAACCGATAAAGGCATGAGGTTTATGCTCGCCCCTAGATCCGCCAAAGCCATGCAATTTTCAACACCGGGAAAATTACAAGGTATCAAGAATCGCCCTGGATCTCCAAGTTTTGTTGGTAAGGTTTTAAGTAACACCGTGGAACAATTTTCATTAAGGGATGTGTTGGGCAAATCAACCAATTTTTCTTTGTTTGAGAGCAAATCCTTGAACATCTTATCAAACTTTGGCATATAAGCAAGAGCTTCCGCAAAGGATATATTGATGTTGAGTTGCTTGAACATCCTTAAGAAATTGGAGACTTGGATGTCATCCTTGTTCTTTAACTTGTCCTTTTTCAACCTTAAAGGATATGGAAGAGTAGGTTTTGGTGTAGGTGGAATAGGTGTTGTAGTGGAAGATTTGTCTTTGTTAGCTTCTTCATTGGGAAGTGTGGAAGGTAAAGGAGAAGTATGAGGAGGTTGAGAAGGTGTGTTTGAATGAATAGGAGCATTTTGAGGAGGTGAAGTAGAAGTAGAAGGCTTGTCACAAGTAGGAGCACAAGTGGGTTGAACAATAGTAGGTTTAGGAGGTGAAGGATCCTTTGTTGTTGTTCCACTCCTTGTTGTAATGGCATTGACATTGGCCCTTGGATTTGTTTGTGTGTTGGAAGGTAAAGCCCCTTGTGGTCTTTGATTTAATGCCTCTAAAACCCTATTGATTTGGTCATTCATTTTCTTCTCCATAGCTTGGAACTTCCTTTCATTCTCTTGATTCATTTTTTGCAAAAGATCCATTGTGTTATAATCTTGTGGCACATAACCTTGAAAACCTTGAGGTTGGAAAGGTAAACGTTGGGCATTAAATCCTTGATTGGGTGGATAAAAGGTATTTGCTTGAGGTTGAAATTGATTGGGTGCCTTGTAGTTATTTCCTTGGTAAGGTGGTCTTTGCCCTTGATTCCTTGGTAAAATTTGAGGTGGATTTTGTTGAATTTGGGTGGGTGGTTGGGGTGGGAATCCGGGTGGAGTAAGGTAGTTTTGGGATTTATAAGAAAGGTTGTTTGGATTGATATTTGGCTTGAAGTGTTCACGATGTTCCTCTTGGTAAGCATAGCATTCCCCTTGATAAACTTGCACCTTATCACATTGTTCATAAGAATGGGGACCTCCACAAGTGACACAAGAAAGAGTAATGGCATTCACATTATTTGAAGAATTGTTCAATGAAACGGTCTTAAGGGCTTGAACTATCTCTTGAGTCATTTCTTGTTGTCCTTGTTTGACTTGTTGAAGGATCTCCTGTTGAAATTTGAGGAGTTGGTTCTCACAAGGGGTTTGAGAATTGTCTTGGATAACATGAACCCTTTCTTCAAATTGATTGTTTGTTTGAACCATTGCTTTAGTCTCAATGATGTCCAAAGCCTCTTGGTAGGTTTTAAGAAGAATATTCCCTCCCGCAGAAGCATTGAGTGAATCTTGGTGGTGAGATTTAAGGCCATTATAGAAAATATTGATTTGGTGAACATGATCCAATCCATGATTAGGGCATCTCCTCAATAACTCACTATACTCTTCCCAAGCATCACTAAAGGATTGACTAGGTTTTTGTTGAAAGCCTATAATTAAAGTCCTCAAAGCCATATTCTTATGTGGAGGAAAGAACTTGTTCAAAAACTTAGTGGTGAAACCATCCCATGTGGTGATACTATCGGGTGGTTGGGTGTCTAACCAATGCTTAGCGAGTCCCTCTAGAGAAAATGACACTAACATCATCCTAATAACCTCATGTGGAACTCCATTATGCTTAATGGTATTGCAAAGAGAAAGGAATCTCTTAAGGTGAGCATGAGGATCCTCATTCTTGTTACCAAAGAAAGGTGATTGTGAAACCATAGTGATCATAGATGTGTGTAGCTCAAATGTGTTTGCGGGAAAGTCGGGAATCTTAATAGCACTAGCATATCCATGAATATTGGTTTGCATACGTTCCAACAAAGAGTTATCAATAGCCATGGCTTCTTGTGGTGGAGGAGTCAAAGCACGATTCTCGTGATCGGCTTGGTGGACGATGGTGGTCTTACTCTTTCTCTTTTTCTTCCTTTTCGGAGGAAGAGGTTGTACACCAATCGGTATTTGTGCACGCCTGCGAGTGAGCATGCAACTCAATACGAGGAATGAGAGAGAAGCTCTCGTGTGACTTTGAAGAGAAATGGATTATCCTCTTCGAGTTTCAATATTAAATATCCACAAGAAAATAACAATATACGTATGTACTACTTGGGTGCAAGACCCTCAATGAAGCCTTCCTTCTTAGAATACTTACAAGTGAACGGGGGGTTAGGTGGCGCGAAGCACTTAAGTACCTATTGACCCTTAGATGGCATTTTATAGCACATCACCTTTCTATTCACATAAATGTTCGTATTCTTCGAATTGTTGCTTATTGAGAGTATTTATCTATTCTTGCTTTATTTTGTTTGATCGATACACGTGTCAAGGACCGGAACGCCCCTCAACACGGTGTATTGCCTCGGCAATACTTATGGAAAATATGTAGATTGGTTGTTCTTATACGTATACGTATTTACTTATAATAATATATGGAAAATATTTTTGTATTTATGAGTTTTTTAAGAGAAAATACTATATGTACATAAAAATCGAGAGAATCCAATAATATATATTTTTGGGTGCAATCTCTTAGGAAAAAGATTGCTTTTTGGATTTTTTAATTTTTTTTGGTCAATTCTTTAGGAAAAGAATTGTTTTGTTAATTTTTTAGTTTTTATATATTTTTATATTTTCGATTTTTTATTTGTTTTTGATTTATGATACGTAAAAATAACGTTCACAAGGTGAACGGATCCAAAAGCCAATGAAAACCGTCAATCGATAGTCTCTCGTAAAGTCAAAGAACCGGCAGCGGCGCCATTTGAAATTGTATATAATGCAGTTCGTTTTTCTCAGTTCTTGCTAATTGAAAGTCCAACCAATATCGGGTTTTTAACTGTTTTTGGTTGTTAATCTTTTTTGGATATTCTATTTGCTAATTCAACAAAGCCTTGTAAAACTGAAAAAAATATTACCTACTTATATGTAAAACATAGTGCAATTACCAAATTTTTATTCAAGTAATATTCAAAATGTAAATTTTTAAAACTACAAGGACTAAAAATGTAAATTCTAAGAAATTTAAATGCTTAAAATGAAAATTCTAACAAGTCTAGGGACTAAAAATGTAAATCAGCAAACTAAAAGGATCAAAAATGTGAAACTTGTAACAAACTAACCAAAATGTAACCAATTACCAAACTTTCTAACTGATTTTAACCAATTTCCAAACTGAAAGGACTTAAATGTGCAAACCCTAAAAATTATGAAGATTAGCCATGATTTAACACTGCTTGAAACAACAAGGACTGAATGGCAATTATTGAAACTTTATAAGCCAAAAAGGGGTTTGAGAACAAATAAGCTCGTTTGAGCTTATTAATGGACCAAAATGGTTCAAACCACTTGCAAAACACTTCTTTTTCAAAATAAGCAAGACCTCTAGAAGGACTTTGGCTGAAAATGCAAAATAAGCAAATAAGCACTTCAAGATAAGCCCAAAATAAGCTATAGAACAAACCAGACAAGCACAACTTGATTTTCTTGCCAAAACTAATTAAGCAACTCAAATGATGAACGGGAAATCAAACTAGAACGAATTTCATCAAGAAATAAGCTAGAAATTTGAATTAAGCTAAAATGTGCTTATCGTTGACCAGGCGTTGACCAAACTTTTTTGACAAAAAGCTGAAACTCTCAAAAATCATGTAACACTATATTCTAAGTGGATTTGTGAAGAAAATTGACTTAGTTAATGAAGAGAATCAAGAGATCTAAAAATTCAGTTTCAAGTTACAGTAACTTGGCTTAACTCAGCTTTTCATGATTTTGCTTATTTCCAATTGCTGAATGAAAACTGTGTAAAAAAACTCTTGGAATCTCAAACTTTATAATGTTAACTACAATTGAGAACAAGTTTGGTGCAATTTCATCAACAATCAATCAAATGCCAGCCAAAAGAAAATGAGAACTTTTTGAAAGCAAATCTGAATGAAACTTAACCCACACTTTTTATTGCCATTTGCCTTTTTGACCAGTTATTTGACTTGAAATTTACTCAAAATGCTTTAATATGACCTACAAATTAGTAATGAACATCTACTTTCCAAAATCCAACACTTGAAAACTCTTAATCAACTAGTACCAAACACTCCTTTTGCTGAGATTTGAGAAAATTTCCAAAGACTTTTAAAGAGCTGGATTAGCTGAATGAAAAGCTTTTGACTACCAAACTTGAGACTCAAAATGAGAGAGTTTAAGACTGCAAGCAAGCACTAGGAACAACAATTACTCAATTAAAGTGCAAGAACTGAAAATGACTGAATTAAGGCTATGACTAGATACAATCTAAAATCTATAAGCAGAAAAACAAGATTAAGCTACAATCAAGTAAACAAACCAACAACCAGCTAAACTAACAACTTTGATCAGGCAAACAACAAGATTACACTAGGAAATGTAGCATGCATTTGACAAATTCAAGTGAACCAAAATCAGAACTTTAAAACCTTTTGTAGTAATCCATTGGGAAGAAGAGGAGTGCTGAACTCTCTTATCCTAGTAATAACCACCACCTTATCACTAGATCATCTAATCAACTATCATCAACAGCTACAAATCAACAGGAATGATCAACATGGCTTGGAATCTTCAAAAAGGCTAATGTTTGAACTGCAATCACTCAAACAGCTACCAAACTTCTTCAAAGTCAGTTATGATCATTCAATGATCATAACAAACTAAATTCAGCAACACAATGATCAAATAGGAGCAGAATATGAACAGTAAGATGAGTATGAGATTTGGCGGGAAAAGTAGAATTCAAATTTCATTCATGGAAAGTTGTTACAAAGCTGTTGAAAAGCTACTAACTAACTAACTAACTCAAGAGTTTGTCAGACTCTTGAGTAGTTAAGCTAAAAAGGAAGAAAAATGAGAGGGAATTGAAAAGTGTGTGTTTTTACAAAATTTAACTACTTTTACAAATGAGGACTAGCAGGCTATTTATAGACATGAAGAGGAAGTTTGTTGGGGATGATGACGTGTTGAGACCAATCCCAGGTCTCCATGTGGCATGATTCTGCAAAACTGTAGAATCTTGATAACCTATGAATCTATGAAGTGGGTTGATGATTTCTAGAGAGAGAAACTAGAGAGAGAAAGTGAGAGAAAACTATGTGTTATTTCATTAAGTGGAAACTAGAAATGTTCAACCACCAACCCCTTTCCAAGGAGGAAAGGGGTATTTAAACCTCCAAACCTTATGTGGACTTGGGCCGGCCCATGACAAGCCCATGGACCGGTTCTTACTTAACTAAATAAGTAACTATTAACTATTTGTTAACTACGAGCTATTACAACATAAATAATATTGTGGAGTGACCGATACTTCTAATATACGTAAAAACGTATTTCTAACAATCTCCCCCTAAGGGAGGTCACTCCACGTTACAAAGTTCTAAACCTAGCATACTATACTAAGTCTTCGTTCTTTAGCTCGTAGTCTTTTCTTCTTTTCTTTCTTTTGTTGTGAATATGTTGGTTTGATCTTTTAGGCTTTGGCTTGAGAGCACTGTTCTTTTGGCCTTTCACGTGCGATCTTTTCCTTCTTGTGAAACTTGCCTCATCGTGACTCCATGTTCCACACACTTATGTCTTTTTGTTGAATTCTCGAAAGTTTCAGAGTTTGGTACAGCGGAAGACTTTATCTTGTACTTTCTTGAATTTTTGCTAAGCTTTGATGCAGAAAAACATAAGCATGTGGGAACGACTTCTACAGGTACACCGCAACACCACCGTCTTCACTGGTACACAGCAACGCCACCGTCTTCAACAGGTACACAGCAACGCCACCGTCTTTAACAGGTACACAGCAACGACACGAATAAAATGGCTTTGAACATTTTATTCTAATTCGGTAGCATTTTACCTCCGGTCGGTGAAGACCGTTGGACGATATTAGATATCGTACCCGTGACGGATAGTTTCAATTAAGTAACTTCCTGACAAGATTTCGCGGGTAAACCCGTTCTCTTTATTCGACCGTCCAAAGCTGACTGCGAACATAAAGAGTGAATCACTTGGATAAATTATCCTTGCGATTTGAAGCCTTCAATTCATGAAACCTGGAACAAGTGAATTTCAATTAAGATTTTCACCATCGTTGCTTTCCAGTTGTCACGAGCTCAATTCATAAAGAATCTTGCACGTCACCTACCAAGTGCTGTTTGATGTTAACACTAGAAGGATTTCCACTCGTCACTGTGATCAATAAAGAGTCACTCTGAGTGTTCTGGCAAGATCATATGATAATGCGTAGAGGCCTGGAACGAGTTTAAGTTCAATTAAGAATTAAACCACTGTTTCTTTCCAGTTTTTCACAAGATTGGTTCTAAAAGAACCGCACGTGTAACCTACCATGAGCTTGTTTGATGTTGGCTCAAGCAGGATTTCCATCTTCATTGTAATACTTGTGGATTACTCGGATGTTCTGGCAATATTACAGGAATACTGCGTAGGACTCATGAAAATCTCTTACTTTTCACAGTGTGTGAGAAAGCAAGGAATAAATGGAAAGTGTCCTAATGAGACTTTTGATGATCTCTTGGCTCTAGACTCGATTGTGCGTTTTGATTTAGTGAGCGATGGCTGGAGAGGAGTTCCACCTTTTCAATACCAGTCTATTCAGAGTGAATAAACCAATAGATAACGTGTTGATCTCCGTGTGATTAAAACAAATACCTTTTGAGAGATATTTGAGTTAGCTGGGAAGGGTTGTGCATTGCATCACTGGGTCCATGATGTCTTTCTTCAATACCGAGAATCATTAGCAAAAATGACCTCAATAGCATATGTATTGACCCGGTTTCTGCCTAAAGTTGTAAGGAGGGCTTCTTTCTTTACACCCTTTATCTTTACAATTCTTTTTCATTCTTCAATCCCTTCAATGCTTACCAATACGTCATCACTAGCACCTTGTTGTGATTGTTCCAGTGCTAGCTTAAGTACTTGGTCGGCATTCAGCTACGTTCACATTCTTTCTCCATCTTTCCTAGGACTTCTAATTCTATCTAGGGAATTGTCCTTGGGAAGATTCCATCGGCTCTGATGAATCATTGGACTAGACCTATTCCTACCACCCTTTTGTCACCACATTCGTCGTGAATTAAGCGTGTTTTGGGAAGGAATTGCCACCATGAAAAATCATTGAAAATCACATAAGGTACTTGTGATATTGAAATCAAAAGATTTGTACCTTAGGTTTTTTGTTCATCAAAAACGCTCCCCCTTAACACGTGCTTTACACATATTAAGTTGGATAATCGTTAAGTCTTTTTCATCTTTTAGCCAAGTATCATTTAAATCTCCTTAATCCCATTTTCTCCCCTTATCCAAAATGTTAACCATTAATATTTGGGATATTGAATGGATTAACCGGTCTTTGGGTAAAAATGAAATCGATGTTTGGCCATAGAACATGTGAATGCTCCCCCTTAAGTTAATAAGGGTTAGTTGTAGTGCTTTAGTATGATATATTTTGAAAGATTTAGAATCTCGTGAGAAATTCTTGAAAAATTATCATACCTTAACACTACATCACGCCATTAAAGCACAATATTCACAAATATACCTATTCACAATTGAAAAACCAATATAAAGTGGACCTGAAATGTACGGCCCATTAGATGGATCGTTGCAGTAGCTTGTGGTGCACTAAATATGGTCTACCACCAACGAATCTTTCCAAGCTCCTCATCAATCTACGTTCACGGAGCTTTTGATCAATCTTCTTGATCACGTACTTCGCCATTTGCCGATAACCCGGATGCCAATCCTCCGTCATCTCTGGCAAAGTCCCACCCGAGTTAAGATGCTCCAACTTTCCTCTGACTTGTAGAAGAGTCCCATCACTGTACTTATAAAGCTCACCCACCCTCATAAACTTCATTAAACCTCGATTGTTCAAGTAGAAAATGCCGCAATTCGGGACAGAAATGCCGGTATAGGGACATCTATCTACATGTTGAGGTAACACTTGATTCACTGGACGGGTTAGGTTAAGCTTCCTTTGGTAACTTTCGACTCCCAACTGAAGATCTTCAACTCGTTTCTTGATAACAACACTTCGTGTGAACATACGAAGTGTTGTATTCAAGGCAATGAGGTCTTCACGAGGAATATGTGTGAGTTGATCACGGGTCATCAGAAGCAACATATCTTCGATATCCTCAAGGCGAATGATAGAAAAATCTCCCTGCTGGATTTTGTATTCTCTGTCATCCTCCCTTTTCAAACGAATCTCCGTCACATGATAATAGCCATTCTTGGCTTCAGTTTTCAGCCCTAAGATGCTGGAGATGCGGATATCGGATCTAACGTTACTTCCTGAATTGACTAGACAGCAACCCCTGTACGCCCTTCGGACTCGTTCGTCCCAATGAGATGCACCTATAACATCATACATATCATAATTACGAGTTACCCTTGGGACCCAGAGTCGGTTTACCTTTTCCTCGATCCAGGGTATTGTCCCCCAGTTGGCAGCTTTCAGCAAGGTCAAGGAGGTTGCGTACTTTGATGAACCCTTCAGAAGATACTCAAGATCATAGGTGACGAAAAAGTCGAGAGCAATCTGATTATCTTGAGTAGGATCAAGTGGAGGTGGAGCTCTTTCTGAATCATGAAGACCTGGCCGTTGAACGGTATTCAGAGCTTTCAGGATCTCATCAGCATAGTACTCGAACTCCATTCGGGTTAACCTGGTTTTGGCGCGAAGTCTTTTATCCTTAAGTTCTTTCTTCACCAAAGACGGAGTAACCGAAGTCTTATACTCATGAGCAAGAAATGCACACAAGTCAATCGGACTACGGATACGGAGATATAGAACATCTCTGTCAGCGTCCGTGATTGGATCATATCGCGCCGCTGCCGTGATCCAAGCCTGTGGCGGTGCAGTCTCGTCAATCTCCAACGTGTCTGCCCAGTCTCGTGTGCTTGGTTCAGGAACCGTAGATTGTTGTGCTTGTTGTAGAGGAGTAGAAACGCGAACATCTGCTTGTTCTGATTCAGGCATCTCGGCGGTGTCATGAACGGGTGAGTGCTGTGCAGCTTCAGGTTCCGTTACCGATTCTACAATCACAGGAGCAACAACAACAGGACTAATAGGGTTAGTGGTAACAGGTATAGATACAGCAATAGAAGTACCGGGAGTCGATGAAGCTGTAGTAGCATTCACATCGTGGCGCCACTTAGATCGTCTTGATTCCGTTGATGTTGATTTGTCCTTCTGCGCTGCATCTTTCTTGGACTTGGTTCCAGACTTAGCAGGTTTCTTGGAACTGGTAACCTTATCTCCCACTTTTGGCTGTTTACCCCCATCATCATCCTCATCGTTATCCTCATTGCTCCCCCTAGCACTCTCCTCATTACCATCACCACCATCATCGCCATCATCATCATCATCATCATCCTCATCCTCATCATCATCACCATCATCGTCATCTTCATCATCCTTTTCTTCTTCTTCTTCTTCCCCACCTTCATCTTCACCAGTACCCTCTTCTTCTTCACTTTCTTCCCTTTCTTCCTCAGGTAGAATGTGGTATGGTACCACACTTCCAAACGTTTTGAATAACCTATCATCCTCCATGATAGCATCATTCAGGGATTTGTAAAGAGCCCGTTGAATCCTAGATTTATCAAACGATCCAAGTTCCACCATACGAGCTTTGAGGATCTTCTTTAATTCAAAATCCGTTAACTCATAAGCAATTTTATAGGCGGATTCTGAAGGATTGGATGACTTGATCATTAAATTATCAGCTGCGAGTGTCTTCAACTCATCACGCAGTTTTGGCATAATGGACTCAAC
This sequence comes from Glebionis coronaria, assembly GCA_025667525.1. Classification (NCBI taxonomy): domain Eukaryota; kingdom Viridiplantae; phylum Streptophyta; class Magnoliopsida; order Asterales; family Asteraceae; genus Glebionis; species Glebionis coronaria. Next base: position 416,689 of record JANFOE010001416.1, read on the forward strand.
AGATTCTTTCACTCTTTCTTCAACAGAAGCTTCAAGTGCTTCTTTCTGCTCCTTGTATTTATCCATCATCGCTTGAAGTCTGGTTATACGTGCAGCATGCTTATCAGCTTCAGCCTGCTTAACCTGAGCTAGTTCTTCTGCATGAGCTTTTCGTGTTAACTCCATCTCTGCAGCGAACTTAGCAAGCATCTCTTCTTGGGCTTTCTTAGTTGCTTCTTCACTTTGCACTCTTCGAAGTAGCTCTTGGCGAAGATTATCCATCTCTCTTTTTTGATTATCCGTGTGTTTGTCCAACATTTCTGCCATGACAAATGCAGCCATTGATGATGTTCCAGAGCTACTCTGGGAAGGTTGAAGAGGCTCGGTTGTTACTACGGTACTAAGGATGGGAGTTATTGGTGGTGGAAGAAATGGTGTTGAAACCGGTCTGGTTGGTAAGGGTTGTATTGGTGGAGGTTGAGTTGCTAAAGGTTGAGTTACTAACGGTTGAGTGGACACCATGATTGTAGGAGCACCGGACTCCTTTTCAACACTTGCTGAAACGGGGGGGATGGATGTCTCCTTCGAAGTAGAATACCTTTCAGGTGATCCAAACTCAAAAACATCCTCTGGCTCCTCGTACTCTTCTTCAATATTTACCCGTGCACCCGAACCACTACCTCCCGTGTCTTTCCTACTCCTTTCCATAGCTATCTTCATTGCTTTTCTCTCAGCCTTGTTAAGAGTAGGATCATCAACATCTTCTTCGTCGTGAAGAACTAACTCATCAGCAGTGCCCTTTCCCTTCTTAACCTCAGTCTTCTTCTTCTTGGTTTCGGGTTCAGGTAAATCAGCTGGTTGCTTTCGTTTACCTTTACTCTTGACCGTAGTAGACGAGTCTTCTCTAGTCTGAAGGCTTGCTTTCAGCTTCTTGATTTCTAACTGCAGTAGCTTGTAATCAGCAGAACCCTTAATTCTTTCCATGAGAAGGTAATCAGGAATAGGACCAGGAATCACACCACCAGATGGTCCTTCATGCCTTAAGTCCACAATATGATCAGCCTCTTCAGTGTGATGACGACTTGTTGCACGCCTATCAATTGTAACATCATTCTTCATACAATAGTTAATGATAAGCTTGATAAACCGAGGGTAAGCAAAGAAATTAGTCTTCAGCTTCTTGTTATGGAAGAGTTGAAAGGTGAATTCTTCCCATAACAATAAAGCATAATCTGCATTTGCGCCTTTGTACATCCCATGGAAGATGTTCATTATTGGACTGCGCGAAGCATCATGCCCACTTGTTTTTGGTTTAAGACATCTACTGAGAATACCCAACAATGCTCTCCAAGGTTGTCCTACTTTAGCAGTGGTAAACTCAGACACAACTCGTATGTCAGGACATCCAATAGCATCGAATAACTCCATGAGTTCGTCTTTAGTAGGATCCCTCGAAAATACCATACCTGTGGGTGAATCCCGAATGTCAAGTATCTTACGGAAGTCTGAAACCTTAATTGTCTGCTGCTTGTTGTCGAGAGTGAAGGTGATCTTGTTTGAAGTGATTTCCTTGGTAGCCCAAAACTCATACATATAATCATAAGGCACCGAGGCAGTACTCCTTAAGGCATTCTTGAAATGAGATTGATCAAGAATTGCTATGGCGACTTTGAAACCATGGTGAGTGGATTTTGAGACTGGTTTTAGCCGGTGGTTGTTTGGTATGAACTTGAGTGTTCGTGCTTCGGCAATTGCGGCTTCTCTAGAGTCTTGGATTACTTGTACTGTTGGATTAGTCATTGTATCTGCTTAAGATAAGACATGAAAGGTTGATGCACAAAAACATATATAGATATGTATCATTCTTATATCTAAGCATAACATATTTCAACAACATAATTCAACAAGTACTTATAGCATGCAAATACTATCAATCAAACAACACTTCATCCGGAACTTTCCTTCATTCGGAACTTCTTCATCCGGAACATTCCTTCATTCAGAACTTCCATTCGGAAGTTCTTCATTCGGAACTTCTTCATTCGGAAGTTCTTCATTCGGAACTTCTTCATTCGGAAGTCCTTCATTCGGAACTTCTTTCATTCGGAAGTTCTTCATTCGGAACTTCTTCATTCGGAAGTCCTTCATTCGGAAGTCCTTCACTCGGAAGTTCTTCATTCGGAACTTCTTCATTCGGAAGTTCTTTATTCGGAACTTCTTCATTCGGAAGTTCTTCATTCGGAACTTCTTCATTCGGAAGTCATTCATTCGGAACTTCTTTCATTCGGAAGTTCTTCATTCGGAACTTCTTCATTCGGAAGTCCTTCATTCGGAACTTCTTCATTCGGAACTTCTTCATTCGGAAGTTCTTCATTCGGAACTTCTTCATTCGGAAGTCCTTCATTCGGAACTTCTTTCATTCGAAAGTTCTTCATTCGGAACTTCTTTCATTCGGAAGTTCTTCATTCGGAACTTCCTTCATTCGGAAGTTCTTCATTCGGAACTTCCTTCATTCGGAAGTTCGTTCGGAACATTCCTTCATTCGGAAGTTTTTCAGAAAATTCCTTCATTCGGAAGTTTTTATCCAAGTTCATCTAGAACATTACAAACACACTTATGAAAGATTTTTCTAATCGCGTTTGTGAGTTCTAAGGTAATCTAAAGGCAACCAATCATAATCTAATGCTATTCCGCATAAAACCCACCAAAAATCCCTAGTTAATTAATCCTAAATTAATCACATGACCCCTAATTTGATAGAGATGATTACCCGAATCAATTAGCTTGTTTTTCATGATGAATTAGACGAATTAAAGAGTTAAAGATACGATGTAATTACCTTGTAGATTGAATGGAACAGATTTGAATGATTGAGACGAATTAAAACTCGTGTGTGAAAAAGCTTAAATGTGTGTTTAATGGCGGCAAAGTAAGCAGAAACAGTGAAACAGTAAAGTGGACGGGGGGGCTTAGTTTTGACTTAGGTCAAGTTTTTGCAACTTATACACATTGTCACTTTTAACCCTACAATTTCACTCCTTTTCCTTTTTGGATACTAACTTTTTACAAATAACTTTTGCCAACTAAACCATCACACAACTTAAGCAACTCAATCTATTAGCAAAACTCCAAGATCTTAAAGACATTCCTATCACATTGAACGAGCACAAGTCGTATTCTAAAGCAAAACCACTCAATTACCAATCAGCCAATTAATTTTCCACGATCACTTTTGAAATCAATTTAATGACGAAGATGATTTAATATTTTCTCCCCCTTAAACGATGACCCGTTTTATATTTAAAGAGCTGTAGTCATTGTTTAAAGAGTCAAATATTGATGAAAGGATTTCCAATTTAGTATCTTGAAAAGGTTTGATTCGAGGCGGCAATAAGATTTCTCTTATTTTAACAAATTAATGCACTGAGACGTACACAAATTCGTGTTAGACCAAGTTGTAAAGTAAACTTGATCCCGTTGCATGATTTGGCTTGTAAATCATGCCCGAGAAAATTAATTCCCGTTGTGAGCCAACGTTTTCCAAGGAAATACGTGACTTTAATATGGAAACCGGGTTGCAGTCTGAAATAACTACAAGCCATCATGGGCATGTTTTTTAAAAATGTACAACTTTTATACGGACTCTATTTATGGCACCGTGTCAATATTGATCGACATTTCTAAGGCCGTAAATATTACCGTACTAAAAGACATGCCCGATTTAAAAACGAAAAATATTTTTGGTTTTTCTGGATTTTATAATTTTTGTGGTTTTTCTAGGTTTTATATTTTTTATGGTTTTTGTTGGTTTTATATTTTTTATGGTTTTTGTTGGTTTTATATTTTTGTATTTTTCTTTTGTGGTTTATATATTTACTATAATATACATGATCACGAACAAAGGATACTCTGAATAGTTTACCACAACTATTCAGCTGATTCTTCTGCCAACTCTTTGAGAGTCGCTGGAGTGAATGATTTCATGCCAAGCTTGTCGATCAAAAACTCGATTCGTCCTCGATCTAAGGCTTTGGTGAACATATCTGCCAGCTGGTACTCAGTAGTGACAAAATACAGCTCGATCACTCCGTTCTCCACCTGCTCCTTAATGAAATGGTAGCGAATGTCTATGTGCTTGGCCCGGGAGTGTTGAACATAGTTGCAGCAAAGGGCAATGGCGCTCTTGTTGTCACAATACATCGGGATTTTGTTGAATCCCAAACCGTAGTCAGTTAATTGTGATCTCATCCAAAGGACTTGAGCACAACAACCGGACATGGCGATGTATTCAGCCTCCGTGCTAGAAATTGCAGCGCTTTTCTGCCTTTTTAAAGACCAACTGATCAATCTATCTCCAAGGAGTTGCACAGATCCAGAAGTGCTACGCCTCGTGTCTTGACATCCAGCATGATCGGCATCTGCGTATGATATTAAAGCAATAGAGGAATCTTTCGGATACCATAGACCACAATGAAGTGTTCCTTTTAGATACTGAAAGATCCTTTTCACAACATGTAGGTGCTTTTCGGTAGGCCGAGCCTGATACCGGGCACACATGCATACAACAAATTGCAAATCAGGCCTGCTAGCAGTCAGATAGAGAAGGGTGCCGATCATCCCACGGTAAAGTTTTGGATCGACAATAGTCCCATTCCTATCTTCATCTAACTTGGATTTCTCCACCATTGGAGTGTCCACGGGGTCACAATTTTCAAAGTTATATTTCTTTAAAGATTCAAGAGCATATTTAGATTGATTAATAAAGATGCCTCTGGGATTTTGAGAAATCTGTAATCCTAAGAAAAATGAAATTTTTCCCATCATCGACATCTGAAAGCATGTGGACATTATCTTCTCAAAGCGATTTGACAATTCTATGTTAGTGGCAGCAAATATTATATCATCAACATAAATTTGTACCAGAATCATGTCGTTGCCTTCCTTGAGAGTGAATAGAGTGGGGTCCACCTTGCCTTTGGAGAAGCCTTCCGAGATGAGGTATGTTGAAAGGAGATCATACCACGCGCGTGGAGCTTGTTTCAACCCATAGAGAGCCTTCTTAAGCTTGTACACATGATTAGGAAACTCCGTGCTAACGAACCCATCTGGTTGACTAACATAGACTTCTTCCCTTAGTTCACCGTTCAAAAATGTCGTCTTCACATCCATTTGATAGACGATCATGTTCATATGAGCAGCATACGCAAGGAATAATCTAATCGCCTCCAATCTAGCCACCGGAGCAAAAGATTCTTCAAAGTCTATACCCAAGGCTTGTTTATATCCTCTAGCGACCAATCTAGCCTTATTCTTCAATACTGCACCCATCTCATCGAGTTTAACCTTATAAACCCATAACAAAGTAAGGATGTTAACCTTGTCAGGGAGAGGAACCAATTCCCATACTTCAAGTCGTTGGAATTCATTTAGTTCCTCCTGCATAGCTTCAATCCAAGATGATTGAGTCATAGCCTGCTGCCAATTTTTAGGTTCAACTTCAGAGAGAAATGCATCAAAGTAGCAATAGAGTGCACTCTCTTGTAATTGATGGCGTGTAGAGACTGGTCGATCTAGATCTCCAATGACATTCCTAATTGGGTGATCTTTTATCCATTTGGTGCTATGATTTTCAATCCTAGGTGGTCTGGAGTGAACAATAGAAGGAGCTTCTTCTGAGGTAGACGCGGCTGAAGGGTTTTCAGGGAACGGTATACCAAAGAAAGGAAGCTCTTTTAAGTGAGCATATTCCAAATCGTGATCAGTAGAATCCTCTTCCGCATCATTAGGCACAAGTAAGGGTGACGATTCAGGTGTAGTTTGAGAATTACTTGGTGAAGGTGCATCCGGTTCAATGTTAATTGAAGATGCATTGGATAAAGCTTCATTTGCAGGAGCAATAACTTCAGGGATTGGAGCTATCACTACAGGTACTGGAACTTCATCATTTGGGGGATCAAAGAATTCATCAAACAACGGTTGAAATAGTTTATCCCACTCAGGCTTTGAAGGTGGTAAAAATGATGTAGAAGTAGGATTATTGGGAACTAATCCGGAACTAATAGCACCGGTTCCCATCTCATGAAGCGCGGGTTCAGAGCTGTGTTGCTCAGAAGCCATCGCTGTCAGCTCATCGAAATCTGCGTCCATAGTTTCTACAATCTTGCCAAGACGACGGTTGTAAATTCGGTATGCTTTCTTGGACGGTGAGTAACCAATGAAAATACCTATATCGGCTTTCGATTGAAGCTTACCCAAGTTCTCACTATTAATGTTTGGATAACAAAGAGCACCAAACACATGAAAAAATGAAACATTGGGTTTACGGTCATGTAGAAGCTCATAAGGTGTTTTTCCATGGCGTTTCCGAATGATAGAACGGTTTTGGGTGAAACATGCAGTAGATTTAGCCTCTGCCCACAAGAACAATGGAGCGTTCGCATAAATTAGCATAGTCCTAGCAGCTTCCATAAGCGTACGATTCCGTCTTTCAACGACACCGTTTTGTTGTGGAGTGCGTGCAGCGGATGTTTCATGTGAGATACCAACTCCTTCATAGTAATCACGAAGAGTCTGGTTGACGAACTCTGTTCCATTATCTGTACGAATACGGCTGACAGTAGTATTCAAACGTACCTGAATGAATTACAGAAAAGTGATGATAGCCTTCGGTGCTTCATCCTTTGTACGTAGAAATCTAACCCATGTAAACCTGGAGAAATCATCCACAATAACCAGAATGAATTTCTTACCGCTCACACTTTCAGTTCTCATTGGTCCACAAAGATCCATATGCAAAAGATGAAGTTTTTCTTGATTGGTGTCTTCAGCTTTGGGCTTGTATGATTTCTTGGTACTTTTCCCCCTTGAACACGCGGAAGATAAATGATCCTTGTGAAATTTGAGCTTTGGAAGACCATGAACTAATTCGTTTTTAGCCAGATGATTAATAGCATCAAAGTTAAGATGAAATAATCTGCGATGCCATAACCATGACTTGGTCTTAGATGCTTTAGAGAGAAGACATACTGGAGAGGCGGCCATCATGTCTTGTAAGGACAAGGTATAAAGATTTGCACCACGAGATCCCTTCAACAAATCTTTTCCTTCCAAGTTGCGGATGAAACAAGTGTGTTGTCGAAAAGCAACCTCAAGGTTGGAATCACAAAACTGTCCTACTGAGAATAAATTATGACCAAGACCTTCTACATAGTATACCCTTGAAATCGTAACGTTTCCAATCTGATATTCACCATACCCCATTATCTTTGCTATATGATCATTCCCGAATTTAACCGTACCAAGAAACTTGCTGACGAAATTTCGGAGCATCGAGCGATCTCCGGTCATATGCTTTGAACAACCGGAGTCCAAATACCACAGGATGATTTGGACCACCTGAAAATATCACCACACGAAGACAATGTAGAGGTATCGGAATCTGAGTGTTCCTTGTTATTAGCAGGTAAAGATTTAATAATCTTAGATTTGCTAACTCTAGGTTTCTTAGATTTCCTAGCCTTCTTCTTCCTAGTTGGTGGTGTAGATTCTAGTTGGCTTAAATCCTGAGGTATTTCTTCACTGATAGGCACTATAGTGGGAGCTGACCTAATTAAAGGGCGCTGTTTCCATTATTGAGTGCGAGTGTGCCTAACTAAAGGACGCTCAGACCTAACCTCAACGGATGCATTCCTAGTTAAAGGGCACATTTTTCCATCTAATGTAAAGGTCCTACCAGTGGGACGCCATTGCCAGCCAACTTGGGCACGAGTTCTACCCGTTGGCTTCCATTCAAGACCATTCCTAATGGCATTCATTTCATTCACATGATCAATAAGACACAAATCATGACGTTGGGAAAACATACATTCATTACAATTCCAACAATTCAAATTAGAATTCACGAATGGTTTAGGCTTCTGCACAGGCGCAGAGCTTTTAGTCTTAACATGATTCTTTTTATTTAAAACTGAACTAGCATTCCTATGGTGAGCTTCTACGTTCTTCTTTTTGGCACTACTAGTGGAGGGCTTGATCTTATCTTTCTTGAGTGGCGATCCTTTAGCCTTAGTAGTCTCTTTTAATCCTGTAGAAGGCAAAGTGGGAATATTAGCAACAGATTTTAAAGGTGCCTTACTTGATTGTGCCAATGACGGTTTTGCTCCTGGAGTCTTATTAAATGGAGTTACAGCAATGGGCCTATTAGTAAGTAGTGCAGAGCCTGGTTTACCTATGTATTGCAAATATGCTAAGCAATATTGAACTCGCTTAATATATTCATGAGCCGAATAATAGTAGCTACTTGAGGGATCTAAGGCATAAAGATCGTCTAAGATATCCCTAACAAGATCTACATGCTTAATGGCATTCCTCATATAATCATCGTAGGTAACCGGGTTTCTCTTATGAAGCGGGTTCTTATAAACCATGTTTTTGTCAATGAGCAGGATGTTTAAGTCAGAGATTTCCTCACACTTTTGGTTCAGTTGTTCAACATAAGATTGTTGCTGTGCCGCATTAAAAGCGAAGCGTTCTTCTAGTGAACCATAAAGAGCGGATAGTCCCTGTCTTGTCCGATCCATCTCCCCTAGAACAGACGAAAGTCTAATTTCTAAGACCTGGTTTTTAGACTCTGCAGCCTCTAGTTCCAATTTTAGTGTTTCATTTGATGACACATCTCTCTTCAATCTCATAATCTCTTCCTCTAATGTCTTAACAATTGCAATCATCTTGTCACTCGTCTCAACACCGTTTTCACAACCATTTGATATCAAAAGATCCTCATTTTGAGTTTGTTGTTTCAATTCTAAAGATATACAATGTTGTTCTAGTTGATTAAAGCGTTTTGAAAGTAAATTGTAAGAATCTTGTAGCTTTAAAAACTCAGCGTTAGATTCGTGACAAGAATGATTATCTACCTCATTTACAGTATCAGCAACATTTACAGAGAGATCACAAACATCATCACATATATTTACAACATCACAATTAATCATAGCGGATGTAAGCTCATTCGAATAATTAACATTTATAGTAGTAAGCACATCACACGAAATTACTGCGGACAAGAATCGGTCATATTCGGTTAAAATCTTTTCTTTTTCAATTAGTTGTAGTTCGTAAGCGGTGTCCATTTCATAAAACACTTTTTGAACTTCACCAATTTCAAACACAAGATTTTCCTTAAAAGATTCAAAACTTCCTTTTAGACTTTCGACAAACGGATTGATCTCATTTTTAAACACCTCGTTCATGTGTTCGAAAGCCCATTCTCCGGCGTTTAGGCCATTTGAAGTCGTACATTCCAAAATGACCTTGTCAAAATTAGTAAAGTATTGATTAATCTCTTGCAAGTTTAACCATACAGTGCTAACAGGTGGAAGATTCTTTGGAATTTCCTTAGGACCTTCCATGTTGACAAGTGTAGGAAATGTACTAGGGTTTTCTTCCTCTAACATGTAGGTTGGTGCTGTGATGAGATCTTTGTCCATATGGAAGCGAATTCTAAAATCCGTTTTTGCAAGCTCCTTATTCATTTTAAAATAATCACACTCGGGATATTTTGCAGAATTGTATGACCGATCCTCATCAACTAGATCCTTACTTGTTCGATCATCGAAAAAACCAATCGGGTCTAAAGCCAATCCTAATTGAGTTGCATTATAAAGTCTTGGACTATGTCTTAAAGCTTGTTTTGCATACCTTGGGTTAGGGGAAGGCCTTTTTGACGTGATAAGTTAAATTCTCTAAACGAAGCATCAAATAAGTGCACTAGTTGAGAAGCAGCGTACTGTCTTAAAAGCAAATAATCTAGACTTCTAATCTTATTAGTAGCATTAATCTCCATTTCATTCTTCTTAGACTCGAGTGATTCAAAATCCGTTTGAAGTTTTTGAAAATTAGTGACCACTAACTCCTTTTCTTTAAGTTCATTAGACAGATTTGCTCTTAAGTTTTCAATTTCTTGCAAGTGACCCATTTGTTTGTTTCGAAAGTGATCATATTCGGGATTTGTTAGAACACTAGACGAAGGCACTAATTCCAAAGTTTGAACTTTCTCGTTGCTTAAGGCAAGCTCATCAGACAGATTCTTATTCTTAGCTAGGGTTTCTAAGAGTGCAGCATTCATTTGGCTAAGTAATGTAGCAGGAACCATGACCAAATCTTGTTGAGCAGGAGTATGCGTATGCGAAATGGCTCCCGTTTGTGATTCACTCAAATTCTGGGGACTCACATTGATATTGCTATCATTATTTGTCTCCTCATTTGAAAGACTCACCACCGAAGACTCATTCGAATCAGCACTCTCTTGCACAACTTGATGTGGTTGAATACTAGCATCAGTGGTATTATCGGTGGTATTAATAAGTACCTCAGATATCTTTTCTGGCCCTAAGCTGGAGATAGTTGCCATGAGAGCAGCCTTTGCAGATTGAAATTCATCACAGTCTGAGTCATACGCATCGAGATCATCTGCTTGGTATGCTGCATTCTGTGTGGTGACAGTGTCTTGTTCAGCAATCCCTGGATCAGCAAGAAATGCAAGCTCCTCTTCATCAAGTTCCCTTCCTTGTGCCTGAGCATTCACCAGATAGATCTTCTCTGCAAACCATTGACCATCCCTTCTCCTCTTGGGTTTCTTGCAATCCCTGGACATGTGTCCTTCTTCCTTGCAGTTGTAGCATGTAATCATTCTCAACTTGCCTGTGGAATTAGCCCGTGGAGCAGGATTGACCATTGGAGGATTGACCGTGCGAGCATTGGTAGTTGATGTGGTAGGTCTCCCCTGATATGGTTGAATAGGTTGAACCATTACCCTGCCATTCTCAATAGTAGCTTGTTGGCGAGAATTGGATGAATTCCTCAACTGATTGTTGGTAGGAGCTGATCCCCTAAATCCTCGTTCGCTTAAAGTCCTTGTGAGATAAGCAGACATAGTGGTTAACACTTCAACTAGGTCAGCACCTTGTTTGAATACAGGAATGGGGACTTCCTCATCATCACAGTACATTGCTTGGTCTTGATGAGCTGCATAATTACTAGAAGGAATACTCATTTGATCAGGGTAGCTTGTTGGATATGCTGCATTCTCTTGATAAGAAGAATATGAAGATTGAGCATAAGGTGCAATACTTGCTGGGTGATGTTGTGAAGCATAGTGTGGTGAAGGTGCATTGAACCGATATTGTTGCTGATGTGAGGTGGGTGGTTGTGGTAGAATCGAGTATTGGGGAAAGGTTGGTGTCATGTAAGGTGATGGATGATAGGCTTGATGTCCCAAGATATAAGGAGTGTTGTTGTGAGACAAACTTGGTTGATTCGCCATCAAAGCTAATGAATCAGGGTACATACCTCGAGGCGAACGGTGCATGATCACATGTTTCTCATGCTGCTGAAGAAAAGCATATAGTTGATCCAAATTGCACTTATGCAAATCCCTGGTTAACTTAACATCGGTAATATACTCACCCCATTCAGCTTGAGGTAAAGTATTCAAGAATTTGGTGTTAACCTGGAATGGTGCAATCACGAGATTGTATACATTCAGATCATTCATGAGTGTGGTGAATCTGAAGTAATAATCGTGAAGCGTTTCCCCTGGGTTGTACGTGAATCTATCAAACAGATCATACAACTGACATTCCCTTTCCTGTTTGGTGAGAGACGTACCTTGTAGCAACACCTTAAGACGTTCCCATAAATCCTTTGCCACCGTATACTGACTTACCATTCGATAGATGTCATGTGGAAGGGCTTGGAGAATGGTTTGAAGAGCTTTTTCGTCTGCATCAGCAACAAGTTGTTGAGCTGGAGTGAGTTCTTCAAATTCTCGTGGTCGAGTCACGTTGTTAGCCACGATGGTACCATAGTCAAGTGGACCATTTAAAATTGACTTCACCATAAGCCTCCCATATACCGGTTTTCCCTTAAGGTAAGACATCATCCGGCCTTGCCATGCTTCAAAAACTTCTTTGATGAGCATTGGCGGGCGATTATCCGTTCCCGTAATGACGGAAATATCCGTAAGTGATGTCATCTGAGGCATTACTGAATTCGGATTCATTTTGTTCACTTCAAAGAAACAAAGATTATCGGTTGATCGAGCAGTGAAGTAAAGCTTGTGAATTGTGTTGAGTTTTTGTTGTAAGAAACCAAGATTAAATCCTCTAAAAAATCGTCGAAAAAACAAGTAAAATGACCCTTGATTCGGAACTTTTTTGTTGATTCGGAAGTTTGATTCGGAAGATTTGGCTTGGAATACCTTGATTCGGAACTTTTGGTTCGGAAGTCTTGATCCGGAACTTTCCCTTGATCCGGAACTTTTCCCTTGATCCGGAACTTTTCTTGATCCCGAACTTTCTCCTTGATCCGGAACTTCCTTGATCCAGAACTTTTGGTTCGGAACTTCCTTGATCCGGAACATTCCTTGATCCGGAACTTTTGGTTCAGAACTTCCTTGATCCGGAACTTTCCTTGATCCGGAACTTTTGGTTCGGAACTTTTTGGTTCGGATGTTTTGGTTGATCCGGAACTTTTTGGTTCGGATGTTTTGGTTGATCCAAAACTTTTTGGTTCGGATGTTTTGGTTGATCCGGAAGTTTTTGGTTCGGATGTTTTGGTTGATCCGGAACTTTTTCTGGGAAACAGTAACTTGTTCGTGAAGAACAGTCGATCAAAAAAACCAAGATTAAACCCAGATTTTTACCAAATAACCCAAAAAGTTTTGTGATTTCTACAATAATAAGTAAAAACTAATACTTATCCACTAATCCCAATCACAAAAACACCAAAAACACCAAGAATCAAGATGGATCTTCTTAAAGAACACTAATACAATAAAAAACTAAAAAACCACACAAATCATTACCTTAAATCACCCCATAGCTCTTGATACAAAATGTAGAATCTTGATAACCTATGAATCTATGAAGTGGGTTGATGATTTCTAGAGAAAGAAACTAGAGAGAGAAAGTGAGAGAAAACTATGTGTTATTTCATTAAGTGGAAACTAGAAATGTTCAACCACCAACCCCTTTCCAAGGAGGAAAGGGGTATTTAAACCTCCAAGCCTTATGTGGACTTGGGCCGGCCCATGACAAGACCATGGACCGGTTCTTACTTAACTAAATAAGTAACTATTAACTATTTGTTAACTACGAGCTATTACAACATAAATAATATTGTGGAGTGACCGATACTTCTAATATACGTAAAAACGTATTTCTAACAAAAACTCATCTTCAAGGTAAGAACACGAATTGGGGCTTTCTTCTTGAGTAAATTTCTTGTTGATTGGTTGTTACCATTGTGTTCGTCTCTCCAAAATAAGCACTTTTGGTGTTTACATCTTTTCATGAAATTGATTGTAGCTCAAAAACGATCCTGGAAATGTTTTGGTTTCTTGAAGAAGATACGTGGCAGATTCTGAATGGTAGAAATAAGTTCACACGGATTGAACTATTGAGATTTGGTTAATTAATGTGGCGGCTGATAGTGGATATTAATTGCCCTTAGGTGGCAATCCGTGTGCACTCAATACTTGTTTCCCATTGGCCAAAACTTGTATCACATGGATTGATCTTGAACAACTTTCCAATATTGGCAGTTTTAACCCTTGGACTTTGGCAGATTGCTTTTAAAGCTTGTAACTTCATTTCTTTGACATTTTAAGTCCTCTGAACTTCATCTTTGGGCAGAATTGGTCCTTTGACTTTGTTGACTTGATAGTTGACCAATTTTGACTTTGATCTTGACTTTTTACAATATTTGCACTTTAGTCCTTCAACTTTGGCATTTTGTGAAGATAGGTCCTTGTACTTTAAAGTCTTGTCACTTTTGATCCTTCTTTGTCTTTTTCATCCATTTGAGCTTGATTTTTCCTTGTTTGCTTGAAAATGCATCCTTTTACCTACACAAGTGTACACAAACACAAACATACCACATAATACTGTTTTTGCAAGATAAATTGGTATTTTGCTTCATGTTTTAGGGTTATTTGTTGATAAAAGGATATGAGTTTAAGCTCATATCAGTCATCCCAAGCTCAAAAGCCGTATAAAAATAATCACCAATACGCCAGCTGCTTGTTAACAATAAGTAATAAATTGCTCTCAATCAACAGTCCCGAACACCCCTTTTCTGAACTAAAACTTGCAATTTCTTGAAACAAACTAAACCTTTGGATTCTATTGATAGTAAACTATTACTAAACTCAGTTTATATAAAAAACTAAACCAGAAGACTTATCAAAAGCTCCTCAAAGTTTATGAAGATTTTACTCAAAATCTTTGCAAAGACACTGAAATTCCAAAGAGTAGTAATTCAAGACAGATATTGAAATTTTAGAACACCTAATTTAGAAACAGTCTTAGAAACTCATAAGCTCAAAAGAGCTTATAGGTAATAGTAGCTTATGATAGATTATGGAAGAAAAACATAATTGAATCAAAGAAAGCTTAAACTTCATTAATGGTGAAAAAAGAATTTGTTACAACTACTCAAACTGAAAAGTAAGTGAATAATAGATTTAACATAAAACTTTAACAAAATAATGACCATGTGAAAATTTAGACTAATCTACTCCTAATCTAACCTAACTAAATTCCTTACAACTGAAGAGGAATGGGTGTATATATAGAGGAGATAGGAGTACTAAGAGAAAGTGTGACCTGGAAAGGCACTGTGAAAATTTAGGATGTTAAAGTGATCATTTTTGCTTCTTTTCCCTTCTTCTAAAACGTCCTCAATCCTCATCAATTTTGTACAAAGAGAAAGTGTGACCTGGAAAGGCACTGGTTGGTTGATCTCTTTGGTATTGGATCAAAATCCTAGCCATTCATTAATATCCAATATGAATGGCTATATTATGTTAAGTTGGTGATCCACTACTTAAAATATCCAACATGCTATTGGCCCACGTGGCAATCACTCTAATAACTTTCCAAAGTAGTCAACTTCAGTCCTTGGACTTAATTTAAGCAGTTTGGTAGAATCAAACTTTTATATATAACTTTGAAAAATGTCAACTTCAGTCCTTAGAGTTTGTATCCTTAGAAATGTGACAAAATCAGTCCCTCAACTCTTGAATTGTGCCTTCTTCATCCTTGTGCTTGATTTTCTTTAGATTTTAACCATAAAAGCCCGTGTTCGATTCTTTTGTATCTAAATCGCTTGCACAAACTAAAATACACAAATACACATAATTTTGTTATATTTAAACAGAATCATGTACATTTGGTTGTGATTTAAGTGTTTAAGTGTTTTAAGGTTATTAAAGATGAGTTTTTACACACTTATCACACCACTTGAAATTCATAATGTCCATATCGAGTGCTGAAAGCATTCTTAGGAATATCTTCTTCCCTAACTATTTCAATTGATTATAACCTAATCATAAATCGAGTTTTAAATAGACGCTCGTACCTTGAAGTTGATCGAATAAGTCATATATTCGGGGTAATGGATAACGCTTCTTACGGTAAGTTTATTCAACTCACGATTATCGATAGACATTCTAAAAGATATGTCTTTCTTCTTAAAAAATAAGGAGCTCCCCAGGGTGAAGGACTTGGTCGAATAAAACCTCGACCAGCTAACTCTTGTACTTGATCAAATAGTTCTTGCATCTCTGAAGGCGCTAATAGATAAGGCGATTTGGCTATTGTGCGGCTCCTATAATTAATTCGATTTGAAATTGAACTTGATAAACAGGAGGAAGACTAGGTAGATCTTCGGGAAAAACTTCTGGAAATTCTCTGACTACTGGGATATCCTCTAGTCGCTTCTCGTCAAATTCATTCTCCATTACTTGGACTATAAAAGCTTGAAAACCTCGAGATAGATATCTTTTGTTTTTTATACAGTATATTAGATTTAGTCGTGTTTTAGTTCAATCACCTTGAATTATCAAAGTTTTACCGTCGATGGGAATGTGAACGACTTTCTCGTTACATAAAGTTTTACCATGATGCTTAGACAACCACTCCATACCAACAACAACGTCAAAGCTACCGAGTTTACTAGGCACAAGACCAATTTAAAAAATTTGATTTAATAAGGTTAAGGTATTCTTCTTTTTGCCTTTAAGGCTTCTGCTAATAGTTTCTTATTATATGCTAGCTCAACAGTTTTCTCATTTAAATCAAGTGCCATAAATCTAGTTTTCTCTTCATAAATAAATTGATTTTGATGATGAAAAACTAACTAAGCTTCTACCTTTTTCAAAGCTTAAGTATAAGAAATTATTTCAATGTTATCATTACAAATTTTCTCTCTTTGAATCGTATAGTTTTTTAAGATCAGCATTAAAAATTTGCCAAGTTTTTGAACAATATTGTACCTTAATATCTTAACTGTTCTGAGTGAGATCCATCATAGCATAGTTCTCTAAGTCTTCATCGATAGTCCAATCAACACCATCTCCATCAATGGTTACTAAATGTGACAACAGGGAATTTTTTAGACCTTAAATAATAATAAATTGTATTGTTTATTAATCAAAATTTATTTTTGAAATATAGCAAAGTTATTTGGTTTGAAAGCGGGAGTTTATTTTGTAAATTGTAAAAGATTACCCAAATCTGAGAAATGACGCGATGCAAATTAGATTTATATTTAATTACTAAGAGATATCAGATAAAGGGATTTATTAAATTATTATTATTTCCATTTTAATTTTTAAAATGGATGTTAAAATCGAGAATAATTAAAGTGAAGTCTACTATTCTTAAAAAAATACTTGTCCATGATTATCGATAAATAATTAACATTTTAAGTGAACTTATAAAACATTATGAATTAATAGTCAAGTGAATACTTATCTTCATAGGAAAAATAATTTGGAACATAATGACGAAAATTCATATCTTGAATCATCTGTTAGCTATCATAAACGAGCTCTGGACAAGTAATTAACAAAAGTCAAGTAAATAACATATAAAAATAAACACTCAACTATTTCTAACCTTACACTTTTTTTATAAATAATAGATTATACTTTTTCTCATTTCTTACCAAACACATCAACACCACATGGATTGAACACATCAACACTATAGGAAGTGAACACATCACCCCCACAGGAAATGAACACATCAACACCATACAAAGTGAACACATCAACACCATACAAAGTGAACACATGAAACACCATACAAATTGAACACATCAACACCACAGGAATTGAACACATCATCACCATACAAACTAGACACATCATCACCATAGAAACTAAACACATCACCTATATATGATCGTGTACCCTTTTTACCACAACATGCGAACACATCACCTAGATATGATCTTGTACCACTATTACCACCAAAAACCAAACACATCACCACCTTTCTTTAATTTTCGGATCTAGGTGATGAAGGCTCTTGTTTACCACTTGTTAACAAAGTGTACCATACCAACCAATTAAGAAATGTCCTTGTTGTCTCCTAAACTTAACTAAGGTCACACTAAACCTTCCCTAGGTGCTTGGATACCCGGTTCTATATATAGATACCAATGTTATAAAAACAGGCTAGGCGGCACCAAGGCGCTAGGCGGTCATACTCCGTCTAGGCGGCGCCTAGGAGCTAGGCGGTCAGAAAAGTCAAGAAAGTCAACAAAAAGTCAACATTGTTGTATAATAAATTAAGGGTTTTCTTTCTAATATATAGTGCCCATATTTATTTTAATGTAACATCTTAAAATAAAAGATAAACGAATAATTATAAACATAAAGTAATGGATTTTCGTAGGAAATTTGGACCAATTAAATTATATGTTCACCTTTTAAGTTTTAAGCACTTAAATTGTTATATTTTTTATATATTTTGCAACTTCAAACTATGTGAACTTCGAATTATTTGAAATTAGAAGTATTTTTTATGTCATACATATAATTTATAATACTTATATGCATAAAATTCCAATCCGCCTAGGCGCCGCCTAGACGAATTCCGCCTCGAAGGTCGTCAACCGTCCAACTAGCGCCTAGCAATTTCTACAACCTTGATAGATACTATTTATCATAAGTTTTCACCATATATCATTCTTGTACAAACAAAAACTCATTAAGAACTAGTACTAGCTCTAGCAAAACCGTGAGAAGTATATACAAACCAAATACCATCCTAAACCTTGTGAGGCTAATATAAGTCTTTGTTTTAAGCTCATACACACTCTCACATTTCAAGCTTACATAATATCCATCACCTTTCTTCTTTCTCTTTTCAACTGAGAGCAAGAAAAGCACCAAAATCCATTCCATTTTCCCGTTTTCCTTGAATTATCGAAATTTTACCGTCGATGGGAATGTGAACGACTTTCTCGTCACATAAAATTTTAGCATGATGCTTAGAAAACCAATCCATACTAACGACAACGTCAAAGCTACCGAGTTTAATAGGCATAAGACCGATTTCAAAAATTTGATTTAATAAGGTTATGGTACAACCCTAAAGTAAGGTATTCTTCTTTTTTCCTTTAAGGCTTCTGCTAACAGTTTCTTATTATATGCTAGCTCAACAATTTTCTCATTTAAATTAAGTGCCATAGATCTAATTTTCTCTTTATAGTAAAATTGATTTTGATGATTAAAAACTAACTAAGATTCTACCCTTTTCAAAGCTTCAGTATAGGAAATTATTTCAATGCTATCATTACAAATTTTCTCTCTTTGAATCGTATAGTTTTTTAAGATCAGCATAAATTTGCCAAGCTTTTGAACAAGATTGTACCTCATTATCTGAACTGTTCTGAGTGAGATCCATCATAGCATAGTTCTCTAAGTCTTCATCGATAGTCCAATCAACACCATCTCCATCAATGATTACTAAATGTGACAACAGGGAATTTTTCAGACCTTAAATTATAATAAATTATATTATCTATTAATCAAAATTTATTTTTGAAATATAGCAAAGTTATTTGGTTTGAAAACGAGAGTTTATTTTGTAAATTGTAAAAGATTGCCCGAATCTGAGAAATGACGCGACGCAAATTAAAGTTATATTTAATTATTAAGAGATATCTGATAAAAAGATTTATTAAATTATTATTATTTCTATTTTAATTTTTAAAACGGATGTAAAACCGATAATAATTAAAGTGAAGTCTATTATTTTTAAAAAATACTTTCCCATGATAATCGATAAATAGTTAACATTTTAAGTGAACTTATAAAACATTAAGAAATAATAGTCAAGTGAATACTTATCTTCATAGGAAAAATAATTTGGAATGTAATGGCAAAAATTTCATATCTTGAATCATCCGTTAGCTATCATAAATGAGCTCCGAACAAGTAATTAACAAAAGTTAAGTAAATAATTTATAAAAATAAAAACTCAACTATTTCTAACCTTACACGTTTTTTATAAATAAAAGATTATACTTTTTCTCATTTCTTACCAAACACATCAACACCACATGGATTGAACACATCAACACCATAGGAAGTGAACACATCACCACCATAGGAAATGAACACATCGACACCACACAAAGTGAACACATCAACACCATACAAAGTGAACACATCAACACCATACAAAGTGAAAACATAAACACCATACAAAGTGAACACATCAACACCATACAAATTGAACACATCAACACCACAAGAATTGAACATATCATTACGATACAAACTACACACATCGTCACCATACAAACTAAACACATCACCTAGATATGATCTTGTACCCTTTTCACCACAACATGTGAACACATCACCTAGATATGATCTTGTACCACTGTTACTACCAAAAATCGAACACATCACCACCTTTCTTTGATTTTCGGATCAAGGTTGTTGGAAATACGTTTTACGTATTTATGAAGGATCGGTCGCTCCAACGATAATTATGTAATGGGCTCGTGATCCACTTAGTTAAATGTATAGTCCATATAGCCCACATGTAGGGTGGGCTATATATATACCCCTCCTAGCATGTTAGGAGGGGTTGGTTGTTCATTTCACATTTTCACTAATTAATCTTTACTTTCTCTCTCTACTTTTCTCCCTTCTCTCCTTTCTCTCTCTACTCCATCATCTCCCTCCTTCTCATCTTCTTTATATTAATCTATTAATCAACCTTCTTTATATATCAAATCCATCAAATCCATTATGTAGAATAGGCCAATAATTACGTAGACCTTCAATTGGTATCAAGAGCCAAGGTTTGATTGGTTTATTTTTGCTTTTATTTTTTTATTGATTTTGGTGGGTTTTGATTTAATCAAGCTTTTGTATTAAAAAATTTGTATTTTTTATATATAAAGTTTGTGTTTTTATGTTTTAAATCATAAAAAGTTTGTATTTTTCATATAAAGTTTGTGTTTTTGTGTTTTAAATCATAATTAAATCGTTGATTTACTTATTTTATATAAAAATCACAAATTTTTTATTCAAAAATCAATTTTTTTATATAATCAGTTTCTATTTTAATTTGTTATTATTAGTTTTTCTTTTAAGTTTTTATAATCAGTTTTTTATAATAAGTTTCTATTTTTTATATATAATCAGTTTTTATTTTTTTTATATAATCAGTTATTATCAATTGGGTCTCGAGTTTTGTCTTACATGTCTCGAGTTTTATAGTTTTTATATAATCAGTTATCTTTTTCCAGTTTTGTCCAGTTTCTATTTTTTTTATATATAATCTCTGTCAGTCTCATCAAGTTCCGGGTGAACCTCAGTCTCATCAAATTCCGGGTGAAAGAAAAGTTCCGGGTGAAAGAAAAGTTTCGGGTGAAAGAAAAGTTCCAGGTGAACGAAACTTCCGGACGAACGAAACTTCCGGACGAACGAAACTTCCGGACGAACGAAACTTCCGGACGAACGAAACTTCCGGACGAACGAAACTTCCGGACGAACGAAACTTCCGGACGAACGAAACTTCCGGACGAACGAAAGTTCCGGACGAACGAAAGTTCCGGACGAACGAAACTTCCGGACGAACGAAAGTTCCGAACGAACGAAAGTTCCGAACGAACGAAAGTTCCGAACAAACGAAAGTTCCGAACGAACGAAAGTTCCGACGAACGAAAGTTCCGAACGAACAGAAGTTCCGAACAAACGGAAGTTCCGATCGAAGCATCTAAATTCAAACATAACGTAAAACACTTGGACTCACACTCTAGACCTAGACTCACCTCCCTCGACCCACTCTCGAAAACTCCCTCGTCACACCCTCGTTCAAAATCTCTCGACAAACTGACACCAAACACCCCCCCCTCAATCTCACACCAATCAGACTCACAAACAAACAGAACCTCTCATTCTCTCGACCTGACTCCAACACCACAAGACCCAATTCCACTCTCTCTCTCGACTCCCACAACCCTCAACACGACATCTCAAAAGCCTCACACAAACACAAACACGACTCTACCCAAGACTCCAACCACAACTCTCGGCAGATTCTCATCTCTCTCGACTCGACACCACTCAAATTCACCACCCTCCCTCGAACCACAAAGACACCTTCTCTCGTATTACAAGACACCCTCGAACCTCTCCACTCGAAATACACAACCTCTCGACACAATTTTTTTAAAAAAAGTCCTTCACCAACTCCCCACACCCATTCTTCAACAATCAAGACTCTCGACCCTCACACCCTGACAATCCTCTCGAACCCTCCCCCTAAACTGACACGAAATCCAAACACCTAAACTACAACTCGAACCAAAGCACATCTCCAAACTGACTCAACTCTCGACTCACATATCCTCACAACACTCAGACTCGACCCTACACACACACTCACACAATCATCACGATCTTGTTGATCCCAAACTTAGATCGATTAGCTTTGTGTATACGAGATTAGATCAAGTACTACACGTAGAGAAACCTTTGCTTATGAATAAAGTAACAAAGTGTTATGCGGAATTAACACTTGATCTAAAACACAATGATGTTAAACAAACTTTCACTTGTATTAGAATAATCGTGTTGATTACAATGAAAGGTTTAACTTGCGAATACTATGAAAACTGATATATGACTTTAACCTAAAAGACCTTCTTTTATAGAACAAGAAGTCTTGTACAATAAGCTATGAATCAACTATTCTAGGTAAAGATAATAATAGAAAATACAATGTCGTGCTTATCTTTACCATACATAAATAAAGAAACAAATAAACAAAAGATATTCTATCAGTGTCAATCTTCAAGGCTGTCAGCGTTGACTTCTATCAGCGTCCAAAGTCAATCTATCAGCGTTGACTTTCTTCTTATCAGCGTTTGGTGATCTGACCCATATTTTATTCCCAACAATCCTCCCCTAAACTTGATATCCATACCAATGATCAAGTTTCTGAATAAAAACTAAAGGCTTAGGAGGAATCTTTCAATAACTTCTTATGTTGGTGATAAACATATCTGATCAAGTCCTTGGCCACATCACTCGTATAATCAATCTCCAAGGGTGTCTCTAGCATCTTCTCCAATACTTCTTTGGACAAGAAATAGTCAGCATCCACAAGCAAATATTCTGAAAACTTTGTAGAGCTCATATGAAATACACCACAAGTAGAATATAGCCTCCAATGAAGATTACTGAGATCATCTTCAAGATCCTTCCAAATGGCAGGATCTGCTTCTTTTGGACCACACAAAGTCATAAATGTGTTCCAAAGTCTTATTCCATTAGCTGAAGTAGGTGCTTCAGCTGTATACTTGGCCTCTATTAACCTCCATAGATGCACCAAGTCTTCCCTGTCTATGCTTGCAAATATAGAAATAACTGAAGTGAAAGTATGTACCTCCTTTCCAAATCGTCCAACCTTCCAGAATCCACACTCATCTTCATCAAAACTGATAATTGGATTTCTGTCATCTAGAGGTATCACATTTACCAAATCTGAAGCTTCCAAGGGAGAAAGCTTGAGATGCTTCCTTATAACACCTTCAGTTGGAAAATACACATCCATGTCTTTAGGAAATTGAAAAGGATCTCCTTTCTTCACTGGTCTTTGAGCAATCCTTATTTCCTTTTGAATTTGCATCTCCTCTGCAAGCTCTTGTTTTCTTTCTTCTGAAAGAAACTGGTAGACATTCTGTTCTTGCACCTTCCTCCAAATAGGATGTGCCCTATACTCTAACTCCTCAAAAGACAAGGCCAGCAACTTCTTTGATGTCCAATTAGGCTGATGACATCTAAGCAACTTATAGTACAACTGCCTTCTATCTCTTTTGAGCCAGGTCTTGACCTCTTGTGCATTAAATCTCATAATCACCTTTATGTCTTCTTGTACCCTAAGAAGAACTTCCAACCCCCAAATTTGATCTGATAAACTCATACCTGGGTTGTCCATCACCTGGTCTTCCCAAGCATGGTACATTCTGGTGATTTCTGGTAGGTCCCAATCAACCTGATTCTTCAACTCACTCAACCTTTCCTTTGCTAGCTCATCCCCATATTCAAGCCTTTCTGGATCTTCAATAATTTGAATGCTTGAATCTGAGCTATCACCTTCTTTATCATCACCACTTTCCTCCTCACTCTCAGAAACAACAAATGGTGATCTTCTACTCCTCCTCAAATCTCTTTCCACAAGTTGTGCAGCCAACTGTTCATCAAATGCTATTTGTGCTGCATCTTTCTTTGGAACATCTTCTTCAATCAAAATACCTTTACCTTTGTCTTTTGGATCAATAATTGGTAAAGTAGAAGAAGAAACCTGTGTGGACACATCTTTAATGATTGTTGATGGCTGGAATACATCAACATCATCTGCAACTTTGTCAGCGTCCAAGTTGCTCCTATCAGCGCCACGATTACCTTTATCAGCGCTGGATGTGTCAGCGTCCAAACCTGTATCAGCGCCCAATGTTTCTTTGAAAGATCCTTCCAAGTTCTTTGGTGTCACCTTGGATGTATCAACAACTGGGTGCTTCTTCAAGTTGGTGAGAGCTTCAGCAATCTGCAAAGATTCACTAAATTGTGAACTCTTTTCTGAACTCTTTTCACTAGCTGTGTGAATCAACTCATCCTCCTCATCCTCTTTTTCCTCCCCTTTGGAAGATTCCTCCATTAGACTCCTGCTACTGGGATTCTCCAAAACAGTTACTCTCTCCCTCAAAGCTTGGAGTTCTTGTCCCTGTTTGTTGACAGTTTGTACAAGACTGACATTTTGCTTTTGCAAGCTAATGACAGCCGCCGTCAATTCAATTATGGTCATAGGTTCCAATCTGCCCTCAGCTAGAATGGGGATTTGACCTCCCAAAATAGAATCATGGGGCATGGATGAGGTCTTAATGATGTTAGGACTGTCTTGACCAGCTTCTAAGCCTGTGTCAATAGCCCCAGCCTCACCCATTTCACCAGCCACACTTGTGGAGGTGGTTCTCTCTGCTACAAGGCTAGGATCACTAGAGGAGAACACTCCAGTAACCCTTTGGCGTTTAGTCAACCTAGATTGTAATGGGGTAGAAGATGAAGTAGATTGTGTGGGTGTGGGTTGATTAAGGGGTGTTTGGGATTGTTCAGGAAGTGTATCAGTGTTGGGATTGGCTGTGTCAGCGCCCACATTTTGAGTGTCAGCGCTGGGTTGGTCAATGTCCATGTTTTCTGGTGAAGGTGATGGTTCATGAATAGGCTCAAGTTGGGGTTCAGGGTCTGGTTGTGGGTCTGGTTGTGGTTGAGCAGCCTGAATTACTTCAAGCATGGGTTGGGTAAGAGGTATGGGATCGTTTGTGGAGCTCATTTTAGCAAAAATGGTTTTCTGTTGTTTAGGGATCTCATAAAAAGTGTCATGATCCCTAGAACAATATTCTTGTAAATCAAAGACCATTTGCAAAAATCTAGGGTAAGCCAAAGTCATTTTACTTCCCTTGTTTTTACACATCCCTTCAAAAATCATTTTTGAAAAATTATACTTAAGCCCACGTGTTATACAAACCAAAGCACTTGCAATTGACCTGTTTATCTCATTAAAAGAAGTACATTTTGGACTTAAGCATTGTAAAAGGATATGTATCAAATATTTCCAGTCAGAGGGAAATTCCTGCTTATGATATTTATTTAAAGTGACATCAGCAGGAATAGGATAACCCAATTCCCTAAGACCCTGTTCTATTGTTGCTATGGCAAGAGTAGTCACACCATCAGCGTCATCAAAACGCAAAGCTTGGCGAACCAAAGCTTCAGTGACCACCCATGTTCTTCCATGAATAGTAGATGTTAATGTGGTCACTCCATTAGTTGTTGTGGAACTAACATTGTTCCAAAACTGTCTAATGTGTGCGACAGGGACTAATGGTGTATGAGAAAGTGCATACCTCAATGAAGATGCATTTAAAAATGCCACCATCTGTGAATACTGAGGAAATAAAGCATCATCAGCAGTCAAGTAAGCGATCATATTGTGTTGGCTCTTGAACTCCAATGTTAAATTCTTTGAGTTGAATTTGGGTGCCATGATTTAAAGCTGTTTAGGTTATATGATATGGGAAAAATCTAGGAGGAAAAGTGTTAGACAAGAAAATATGAATACCCAGAATAAAAAGATTAGCCAAATTTATAGGAGAGATGCATGATTTTGATTGGTCAAAAATGAGGCGGTTATATTCAAAGAGCAATCATGAAAATCTTGAATCAAATATAACTTATCTCATGCATTAATTAAAAGTAACTTCTCCCCAAAATTACGGCCAAAGATTAGTCAAAAAATAACAACTGGGTAGGGCCCACTAGGTGTCAACGGTCAAAAATAGCCCATCAGCGCCCAACGGCTATATTTCCTTGTCAGCGTTTGCCTAAAGCCTTGTCAGCGTCACGATTGAACGTAACAGCGTTTGGAGAAAAACTTGTCAGCGTCTAAAAAGTAAAAATAAAAATATTTAAAAAGAAAAAGACCTTAACAAAGTAGTTTATCCTAAGGGAAATATCTTACAAGTTGATAATAATTACTGGGCGGCAATCACTGTCCATTTATACACACTTGCATAAGCAAGATAGACACAAATGTCCTCTAGAGTCCCTTGCTAACCAAAATACTTACCAACAAAGTTATTTCATAAAATTCTTTGTAACTCCCAGGTAAACCCATATCCAAAGTATTCCCAAGTCTCCCATCAGACCATAACCAATTCTAAGTCAAAAATGTCTTGGCAGCATGCAAAGTTGATATACTATGCATGCTACAGTGCCTCATGGTTTAGTAAAACTAACCCATACTCACCTGTGGACACAATCTAGAATTGTGATGAGAGTATTCTAAGAATACCCAAGAGTCCTAAAGGTTCCTTAAACCTCCCCTCAAACTATGATACATGAGTTCTCAACAATATATATGAACATTAAAAATTTATGTCAAGATAGGAATATAAATATTCCAACCATCATCCATAAACAAAACATGTCCAAATAGCTCTTCAAAGATCCATAAGCAACTCTGTATCCAATGGCATAAAGCTACCATTACCTGCACATTTAGATGAAAACCACAAAACTAACATTTGTTGCTGACAGCGTCCCGACAACACTTAACAGCGTTGAAGGAACTCTTGTCAGCGTTAGACCATAATATCTCTAACAACGGCAAAATAACACTTGACAGCGTTACATTTACCTTTGTCAGTGTTAGAAAAATAATGTGGAAAATCTAAATCATCACAAAGACCAATAACAATGCATTATCCTGTACATACTTTTACAAAAATGTTCCAAAACACATATTAAGTGAGATTAACCATTCCAATATTTGTTACCAAATATTGAAATCTTCCAGCATCAAAAGGTTTAGTTAATAAATCAGCTACATTATCTTCAGTATCTACCCTATCTGGTTGTATTAAACCTTTCTCAAAGCAATCTCTTATAAAATGATGTCTAATTTCTATGTGTTTGGTTTTAGAATGATGTACAGGATTTTTAATAATGCATAAAGTACTGTTATTGTCTACAAAAATCTTGGTATGCATAAAATTATACCCATAATCCAACAGCTGGTTCTGAATCCATAAGACTTGTCCACAACAAGCAGCTGCTGCCACATATTCTGCTTCAGTTGTAGAGTTTGCCACCACTGTTTGTTTCTTGCATTGCCAAGATATTAATCTGCTCCCAAGAAATTGGCATCCCCCAGTTGTGGATTTCCTATCAAACTTATCACCTCCATAATCACTGTCTGAATAAGCAATAAGATCCAAGGGAGAATCTTTTGGGTACCACAATCCAAGATCTGGATAGCATCTTAGGTACCTAAAAATCCTCTTCACAGCAAAAAGGTGACATTCTTTGGGAGTCACTTGATGGCGTGCACATGCACACACAGCAAACATGATGTCAGGTCTTGAGGCTGTAAGATACATCAATGAACCAATCATTGATCTATAGTGCCTAACATCCACATCCTTTCCAGCTCCAAGTTTTCCCCAGGGGTGTTGTCTGTCCATAGGAGTAGAAGCCTCCTTCTCATGTGGAGAAAAACCATATTTCTTCAAGATTTCAGCTACATACTTGTCCTGGGAGATGAAGATACCATCTTCTTTCTGCTGAACTTGTAAACCTAGAAAGAAGTTCATCTCACCCATTGCACTCATCTTGAATTTATCTGTCATGAGCTTGGAAAATTCCTCACTCATTTTTGGATCAGTAGAGCCAAAAATGATGTCATCAACATAGACCTGCACAAGTAACACATGTTTTCCTTTCTTCTTTGTAAACAGTGTCTGGTCTATGGTGCCCCTCTTGAAACCATTTTCCACCAAGTAGGTGGACAATGTACCATACCATGCTCTTGGGGCTTGATGAAGGCCATACATTGCCTTCTTTACTCTATAAACCTTGTCTGGATTCTCAGGATCTTCAAAACCAGGAGGCTGCATTACATAAACCTCCTCAACAATTGTGCCATAGAGGAAAGCACTCTTCACATCCATTTGATAAACAGTAAAATTCATGCAAGAAGCATAAGCTAAGAAAATTCTGATAGCTTCAATTCTTGCAACTGGAGCAAAGACTTCTTCATAATCAATTCCTTCCTCTTGTGTATAACCCTGAGCTACCAAACGTGCCTTGTTTCTGACCACAATGCCTCTTTCATCTTTCTTGTTCCTTAGAACCCATCTTGTCCCAATTGGTCTCACATATCTAGGACAATCAACCAGCTCCCAAACATCCTGTATAGCAAATTGGTGAAGCTCATCCTGCATTGCTTCCACCCAACTTGGTTCCTTGAGAGCATCAAAAATTTTCTTGGGTTCTTCCTGTGACAGAAAACAGGCAAACAAACATGCTTGTACAAGAGGGGTATCAACCTTCTTGTGTATATTGGCAATAAATCCACCAAGACCTTGATGGGATCTTCTTGTCTGAACTGGAGCCATAACATCACCAATGATTTGAGATGTGGGGTGATCTTTAGCTGTGGAAGTGAGAACTCCTCCTTCAAAAAGTCTGGTGTCCTCAATTTCACGCTCCATGTTGCCAATATCTTCTTCAGTTTCTTCTTCATCAACAGGAATCTCTTCATGGATATTGGAAGGTCCACCCTGTTCAAAATGAGAAGAGAAAAGCTGTGTAAAGGTGTCTCCAAAGTCTGATCCTTGTGTGTCAGCGTTTGGGCTAACAACGCCTGAACTGGTGTTGTCAGCGTTGGAGCCATCAGCGTCTGAATTGGTCGTGTCAGCGCTGGATTTCCCTTTGTCAGCGCTTGAAGAATCATGCATGTTTGTAGTTGGTGGTATCTGAACACCACCATTATCTTTCCTTGCAGCAGTAGCAGCAGCATAATACTCATCTGTCCATATAGGATGTGTAACAAATTCTTGTGTGGGAGATGATATAACTGCTGGTGGTCCATCCTCCTTAGCAACCTGTATACCTGAAACATTACCAATTCTCTTTTCCAAAACACTTGAAGTTACCTTCACAATGTCTGGATCAGTAACAGGCATATAATTTAAAGCTCTAGACAAAGGTTCTAAGTCAAACAACCAATTTGGACCACTCTCAGGATCACTAGGTTTACTCTCTAAAAACCTAACATGTACTTTTTCAAGTATACGTTTTTCCTTTTTAATGTAAACCCTATATCCTTTACTCTGCACTGAATAACCCATGAAGTAGCCTTCATCACCTTTTGAATCAAATTTACCTAGGGCCTCACTAGTTTCTAACACAACTACATGACAACCAAATGGCTTCAGAAAACCAATATTTGGCTTCCTTCCCCAAAGTAATTCATAAGGTGTCTTATTATGTATCTTGTTGACTAATGCCCTATTCTGAACGTAACAAGCTGTGTTAACAGCTTCAGCCCAAAAGGCGATAGGAAAATGGGCATCAGCCAACATGGTTCTGGCTGCTTCAATAAGGGTCCTATTCTTCCTTTCAGCAACTCCATTTTGCTGAGGAGTTCTAGCTATGCTGAACTGCCTAGTAATCCCTTTCTTGGCACAAAAATCATCTAATAACTGATTTCTAAACTCACCCCCATTGTCACTTCTAATAATTTTGACCTCATTACCATTCTTCTTTTCAATCTGGGTAATGAAATTAATCAGACTAAGGGCAGTTTCACTTTTCTTAGCTAAAAAGAAAGTCCATGTGAACCTGGAGTAATCATCAGTAATGACAAAACAATATGATTTACCCTTCAAACTCTCTATATTAGTAGGACCAAAGAGGTCCATATGCAATAAGTGAAGGGGTTTAGAGCTAGAGTTCACCTGTTTAGACCTGAATGAGACCTTGTGCTGCTTGCCCTTAAGGCATGCAACACAAGAGTGGTCATTGTGGAAAGCCTTTTCAGGCAAACCATCAACTAAACCAAGCCTCACAAGTCTATTAATATTCTTAAAGTTTATGTGCCCTAGTCTCCTGTGCCAAAGATTACTTTCATCTACTGAGGCCTTAGCATACAGACATGACATTTTATTATTTACCTTAATTCCATTAAGATTCACATTATATATGTCTTTATGCCTTGGTGTTCTAAAATCTATGTATTTCTCATCAGGGAGCTTATAATCTTTGCTTAACACCAAGCACTCAGTATCTGTGAAAAGAACCTTATTTTTGTTATCACACACTTGTGATACACTAAACAAATTATAATCCAGGTCTTTCACCAAGAAGACATTATCAAACCTTAGATTGTTGGTGACAAGGGTTCCTTTTCCTGTGATTGTGCCGTAGCCCCCTCCAAAGTATACCTTATCACCATCTTGAATAGGAGAGAAATTGGTCAGATAGTCTTCCTTTCCTGTCATGTGCCTTGAGCATCCACTATCCCAGTATCCATAGTCATTGATCTTCTTCTGAATGCCCTGCACATAAAGAAAACACATTAGTTTTCTTTGGGAACCCAAGCCTTGGAAGACTTGGATTCATTTGGTTGTTCAACAAGAACAGACTTGGTTCTCATAACAACCCCATTTTCATCCCTGTTTGAATGAAATTCCCAGTTAACCCCAATTGGTGTTGACAATGCTTTTGAAATATAATGAAACCTGTTGCATGTCATAGAAATACCAGTATTATTAGGGTTCTGGTCTTGTTTTGGTCTCCATGTTAAGCTAGTAGAAGCTTTAGACCTATTTCCCTGTGGCTGCAAATACCTAGGTTTGTCAGCGCTGTAATTTCTCCTGTCAGCGCCCCGATTACTCTTATCAGCGTTGAACCTAGGGTTTGCTACAGGAACCCATTGCCTATTTGACCAAGTATTTGACTTTTGAAAAGGTCTTAGGCCTTGTGTGTTAGACCCTCTAGAAAAGAATGGGGCTGGTCTAACAACTTGTGAACTTTTGTTCACAAAGGTATTGGGTCTGACAGTGTTTGACCTATGTTGACTTTTGTCAGCGCTGAAATGGTTCCTGTCAGCGTTGACATTGGAAGCATTGACACATTTGTAGGCCAAATGTGAGAAGCTACCACATGTGTAACAAGCTTTTCTAGACATAGTCTTAGGTCTGAAAGCAAAGAAGCCTGTTCCATGATTACTAACTTGGCTTTTTGGTGACCTAGAATTTCTATACATCTCTGCATATTTAACACTAGGTTTTCTAACAGATTGTGGGCCAAGGTCAACAGCTTTGCCAGTGGTAGGGTGTGTGATCTTAATAGGTTTAGGATCAAGGCTCGTGATTGGTGTGGGCTCATTTGGACTTTCACACAATAACCCTCCCTTAACAAACAAAGTGTGGTTTGCTTTCTTCCACTCTTCTAGGTCAGTCAGCTTTTGCTGATATTCCTCAACTGGGGAAGTCACTCTAGGTGGAGGAATAAACTCCTCCTCTTGGAACTCTGGCAAGCCAGTCCAAGATAAGTCCTTTGATTGGACACCATAGAAATCCCCAGCTGGTGGTGGAACAACATTATAGTTATTTATCCCAATCCCACTCATATCCTTAGAGTCTCTTTGTTTACTAACACACTCTCCTAGGGATTGTGTGGCCTTATCAAATCTCTGGATTTTAAGACTCACATTATCTTTGTTTTTGTTAGCCTCCTCTAACTGAGCTATCAAATCAAGATTAACCCTATTTACTATATCTTGAACATCCTTACTCTGATGTAACTCATGTTTTAAGATATTTATTTGATCCTTTAAATCAAACTCCATTTTCTTATACTCAGTTACTGTCTTTTCTGTTTGGGTAAGAGCAATTTGATAGTTAGATAATTTGCACCTTAGAGTACTTGCTTCATCTAATAACTTAACTATCTCTTGTTTTGATTTTTCAGTATTTAAACGACAACCCTTAGAACAGAAAGCATCATCATATACCTCATTATCTGATGAAGAGGAGGAGTGTGCCATGAGAGCATATTCAGCATGCTCTTCTTTAACTTCAGCAACCAAAGCTCTGTCCTCTTCCTCATTCTTAGCCATCCAGCTCCAATCCCATTCCCCAACGCCATCAATTTGTTGAACAGCAACCATGGCCTTGGGATCTGGGTTCTTAATCATTTGGCTAGAAGGCTTCCCAGCATCAGATCTCCTTGGAGATCTACATTCCCTCATAAAGTGCCCCATCCTATGACAGTTGTAGCACTCCACCTTGGACTTGTCAAATCCAGCAACATCCTTAGCATTAAAGGTCATCTTCTTCTTGAACCTTTTATTGAACCTGTTTGCTCTTAAACTTACAAGAGCCATAGTCCACTTTATATCCATCTCTTCCAATTGTTCATCACTTATCTGCTCAAGATCTTCATAAGTGATCCTTGAATCACTAGGCAAAGAAGCAATGAAGGCACACACAGTATCAAGATCAAAACCAGCAGGTTTAATTCTATCAGCGCCATGATTGTGTGTGTCAGCGCTTGAGTACAAAGCGTTGACAGGATACGATCCAGCGCTGATAGATTGACATCCAGCACTGACACCTTGAGATCCAGAGGCTGAATGTCCATAAAAGTTCATGGAATCAAATTGGCCTTCACTTTGTGAAAAGAAGGCCATGTTGATGCTGGAAGATTTGTTATCACTCTCCAATTGCCATTCATTCTCCAACAGCCTTAACTTGTTGAAGATGTCATCAAACCTGGAAGTCTTGTGGGTGTTATTGACAAGAATAGATCTTGTCTCAATCTTCCATACATCACCAAGGCTTTTGAGAAAAGTAGCATTCAATTCAGGGTCATCAATCTGTTTTCCCATGAAGGAAAGTTGACTTGTGATGTCAAGAAGTCTACTTCTCACACTGCTGAGATTCTCATTAGGTTGAGCTTTAAAGACAGCATACTCATGCAAGAGTTGCTTCTTCTTTTCTTCTTTTGTGTCAGCATTGCCACCATGTGCTACTTCAAGAGCTTCCCAAAGCTCTTTTGCAGAATCAAAACGTTTGTACTTATGCTGATTCTCATGACCTAGGGCATGTTTCAAGATGTTCAAAATTTTCATGTCCACCCTCTTCTTGGCTATGTCTTCAACAGCTACCGCTCTCCCATCATCAGGCTTTTCCACTTTATCAGCTTCTGGACAATTAGGAATAGCTGACCTTGCCTCAATAGCAGCAGTAATCTTTGCTGCTTTATCGAATGTGTTCCCATATTCGATAATTTCCCAAAGAGTGTAGTCATGAATAGCTATGTATTGCTCAAAATTGGACTTCCAAAGTTCAAAGTTCCTGGCATCAAACATGGGAATTTTGATACTAGGATTTGAGAAGTTGTTTTGCAGCAAAGCAGGAGGTTGATTTGTGCCAGACATGGTGTTTTTAGGGTTTTGAGATTTTAGGGTTTTTAGGGTTTGGTGTTTTAGGGTTCTGCGTTACTTAAAGATCAAAAGTTTCTCAACAAGCTCTGATACCACTTGTTGATCCCAAACTTAGATCGATTAGCTTTGTGTATACGAGATTAGATCAAGTACTACACGTAGAGAAACCTTTGCTTATGAATAAAGTAACAAAGTGTTATGCGGAATTAACACTTGATCTAAAACACAATGATGTTAAACAAACTTTCACTTGTATTAGAATAATCGTGTTGATTACAATGAAAGGTTTAACTTGCGAATACTATGAAAACTGATATATGACTTTAACCTAAAAGACCTTCTTTTATAGAACAAGAAGTCTTGTACAATAAGCTATGAATCAACTATTCTAGGTAAAGATAATAATAGAAAATACAATGTCGTGCTTATCTTTACCATACATAAATAAAGAAACAAATAAACAAAAGATATTCTATCAGTGTCAATCTTCAAGGCTGTCAGCGTTGACTTCTATCAGCGTCCAAAGTCAATCTATCAGCGTTGACTTTCTTCTTATCAGCGTTTGGTGATCTGACCCATATTTTATTCCCAACAGATCTCAGTCTCAAAAACAACATCCTCGATCAACAAGACACAAAACAGACCCTCGTTTGAACCATACAAAACCCACAATACACTTACCCAAAAACCTCGATCAAAACACCACAAGAAGGACGCGACAGATGAGAGAGGGACTCAACAAATCAAAAAGTTAAAATAACCTACCTGAGACCCTTTAAGCTAGGATCTTGAAGCCGATTCATAATCTATTCAGGGGGATTCATAATCTCTTGATCATCATGGTATGGGATTAGTTATGATCTTCGTTTAATAACTCTACAGTGAGATTGAGATTCGTTTGGGATTCGTTTGAAAATGAGGAGACGGAGGATTTGATGAGTGTTGGCTGTGAGAGAGAGATAACTGGAAAGATATTAGGGGCGGAGGGTTTTTGATAACAAGATTAGGTTTTGTTGGGGGGCGAATAAACCAAAGAGAGAGAGAGACATTGACGGAGGAAACTATGGGGAAATGGTCAAATAGGGCCAAGATTTTTTTTATTTACATAGCCACGTGTGTTTGGTAACCGCCACGTACAATACCAATTTCAGATTTTTTATATAACACATTTTTAATTTTTGAAAAGTCACAAAAATCTGATCTTTTCTTGTCTACAAAATGCTTCATTAATTTTTCTTTCAAGTTAATTTTTGTTAAGTAAATTTTTTTTATATTTTATTTTCTTTAAGTTAAGTTTATTTTTTATATTTCTATATTTTTTAAAAATTATTTTTTAAGTTAATTTTGTTTATTAATTTTTGGCAAATCGTGTTGAGGCGGGTATTTTTAAAAAGAATTAACGTGGAAAAATATTTGACGGGTTCAAAGTTTTTTGTGGCCGGATTTGAAGACAAAGTGACGAGTCAACGTGACGGGATATATTTTTAGCAAATACGGATTTTTGATCGGGTCTAATTCATAATCGTTTGAGCCGACAACATCTTTTGAGCCGAATCGAATTGTAAAATCCTGAAAACTACAACATCCACATCATTTTTCCTCGATTTTCAATGGAATCGTTAAATTCGACACTTAAAGAGGGAGACTTGCATCGAATGCACGACAAAGCTAGAGAAAGTGGTATAAATTCATTTCAAATGCTTCAATATCATCTAGTTACTCTTTCACGGCTTCAAGGAGGGAGCGAATTTGTAACCATCTTTGGACAAGATCGTCATATATTCATCGACTCAATCTTCACCACTTTGACCCAACTCGCTGAGCAACTCGACAATGAAAGCTTTAATCACTCTGCATCGGCACTTGCTTATAAGGCTCTTGTGACACAACTCACGTCTTTCCTCCAATTCAATATCATCAAGTCTGAAAGTTCAATGCTTTGCCAATCATTTCTTCGAGATACACATACCGAGCTTCGAGTTTTTCGTGATACAATATTGAAACTCATGACATCGATCTCGTCTTTGATTTATGAAAGATCTCGACTTCAGCAAGCGTATGATAATGGAGTGCAAGAATCTTTGATGCAGATGAAAGAGAATGGTCATATTGTTGATAACTTGGATCCTAACAATGGCAAGAGCACGGAATTAGAAGGACAACATGATACCAGTGGCACGTCAGGGAATGCTCACGAGATCCTTCTTGATGACACCTTACCCGTTTATGACGAAGAGCCTGCAAACTTGGTACAATGTAATGTTGTTTATGATGTCTATGCTGATGATATGCCGCATATTGAGCATTCTGAACCTAATTATGACAAACATGGGATGGAAAAGAGTGATAGCAATACCACTTCTGATTCATCCGATGTAAGTCATAATGGGGGAGAGATTGTTCAGAATGCTATAGTACATCATGATAAGTGTATTATAACTGCTTCATTGACTGCTTCCGATTCCAAGATTAGAGAGCTCGAAACGATTGTAGCTCAACAATAAAAATATCTTGAGGATGCCAAACTTGAATTTTCTAAGAAAACGGACAAATTTGAAACATACTTTGAAAAACTTGAAAAGTCAAACGTTGTTCTTGAAAGAAAATTGGATCAAAAAGTTTTAGATTCGAAAGCTGAAAAGGATAATCTCTTGAAACAAATTCAGTTACTAGAGTCTAGATTGGCATCCCAAGATAGATTGCTCAAAGAAAATGAAACGTTAAAAGCCCAAGTTCAGGAAAAGGTGTTTGCTATAGCCGCGTTGAAAAACGAGTTAAGGAAAAATAGAGGACCTAGTGTGGACACTAAGCTTGAAAAACCATCAATCTTGGGGAAACCGCCTACAAATCAGTTCGTCAGACAACCGATTGTCAGACAACCTACTGCATTTAGATCCGAGCGACCACAATCCTCGAGACCGCGGTTTGCCTCCAAAGTTGATTTGGGTCATATTTCTAGAACAGTCACTTCTCCAACTAGGCCTAATGTGACTAAATCAGTTTTAGCAAGACCTCATCACATGATTGCCCCTAGTTTCTCTAAGAATAGTTCAATGAACATGTCTAGAACTAGTTCAACTGATGTGCGCCATGATTTTGGTCAAAGGGAGGCTATTCAAAAGACACATGTAAGAGATAGCAATGTCCAACCTAGTCAGATGCCTTCTAGATTACCCAACACTGCTAACCGTATCATGACGTCTCCTAGGAGCATCGATCAATCATCTAGGAATTACTCGGACATTAAATATGCTACTTGTAAAACATGTAGAAAATGTGTCTTTACGGCAAATCATGACTCTTGTATCAAAAAATTGCTTAATGAGGTGAACTCCCGTGCTAGACTTAAATCCCAGTGGGTTGCTAAAATCAAACCCATTGGTAAAATGTGGCGCCCAACTGGTAGAACTTTCACTCTTGTAGGAAACGAGTGCCCTTTAACTAGGATTGTCTCCGATTCTACTAAGACTACTAGGGAGGAAATTGCAAAGGATGATACATCACTTAAGCCTGAACTTAAGACAAGTGAATCATCCCCTCAGGCCACCTCTGACACAAGAAAAGAAAACCGTGAACCCCCACGTGCTTCTAAAATAGATATCTCTAACCCATGCAAAAGTATACAAACTCTTAATGAGAATGCAGGTACCAAAGTTGATGTTCCAAAAGAACGAAGCGGTCCAATCATTGTATACCGTTCAACTAAGGACACTCTCAGAGTTTGGTTGCTGAAGAAGCAGATATCAGAGAAACTAGTATCTCAGGGGATTCATGGTTAAAGCTTACAAAGGACTTACAGTCACATAACAGACTGTAACTCGCTCTCAAAAGAAAGGAAAGTTAATCCCGATGATGACTTATCCTCAAAACGAGAAATTAAATTTTCTCGGACACGAGCTTACATTTTAAACTATTCAAGGGTTTTAAGCTCGTGTAAAGGACTTATAGTCACATCACAGACTGTAACTCGCTCATCAAAGAAAGGAAAGTTTACCGCCGATGGTAAACTTATCCTAACAACGAGAAATTCATTTTTCTCGGGCATGAGCTTATATTAAAACATTCCAAGTTTTTAAGCTCATTCACAATGGCTCCTCGTTAAATGACAGACGACGACCCGGACTTTAGAGACAGGGAAGTTTATCTACGCAACGATAACTTACCCTCTTAACAAGAAATTAAGTTTTCTGGGACACAAGCTTATCCTAAAACCATTCAAAGGTTTTAAGCTCGTGTATAAGGCTCATCATTAAATATCAGATGATGACCCGATCTTCAATTAAAAGGAAAGTTTATCGCCGATGATAAACTTATCCTTACAACGAGAAATTCATTTTTCTCGGGCATGAGCTAATATTAAAAACATTCGAAGTTTTTAAGCTCATGCACAATGATTTACAGTTAAATGTCAGACTGTAACTCGAACTTCAAATAAAGGAAAGTTTATCTTTTATGATAACTTATCCTCATAACGAGAAATTAACATTTCTCGGTCATGAGCTTGTATTAAAACATTCGAAGTTTTAAGCTCATAAAGGAAAGTGTATCTTTTAACTAAGAGAACTTTTCCTCGTAACGAGAAATTAACCTTTCTCGGTCATGAGCTTTCTGTTAAAACAGTCAAAGTTTTCAAGCTCATGAACACGACTTCTAAGTAAATGTCAGCTTAGGACTCGTCCTTCAGATAAAAGGAAAGTTTATCGTCGATGGTAACTTATCCTTAACAACGGGAAGTTCACAACTTCTCGGACATGAGCTCGCTTTTAAGATATTCAACATCTTAAGCTCAAGTAATTGTTTTTCAAAACTTTGAACACAATTTTTCAAGAATTTCTCAAAAGGTTTTTCTAAATCTTTCAAAATTGTGTGTTCAAAAACGTTTTGATAAAACGAGCATGTCTTCTGGAATCGATAATATTTACGAACCTAGAAATGTCATTCAATAATGACACGGGGTTGTAAATAAAGTTCGAGAAGAAGTTTAAAAGATTTAAAACATGCTCCATATGGTTTGCTATTATTTCCGATAGTAACCCGCTTTTCACATTGAAGTCAAGCATTTCACCGGAAAGCTTTGACTTCAAAATCCGAAGTTATCAACTCCACAATCCGAAGTTCGTTGCAATTGATATCTACATACTCGACGATGCGACTACTCAAACGGTGACTAGAGGTCTTTGAATAGAACACGGGTCAACAATTGAGGGGGAGCAATTGTCCAGCATTCAGAATCCTTGATGCCGAGAGTGCCAAGTTCACATATTGGTGTTAAGACAACGATATCAATCATACACATGGAGTCAAGAGATAACTTCAGAAGTTACGAGGAAGACCAACATTCGTGAACAAGAACCATGTGCTTCTTTCATATGATGTTCTCCATCATTCAGGTCCAACCTCGTAAATTGCTAATATTGTGAATTCATTATCATATATGATCTTTGCACGTGTTAAATACCTTACACTTGTGTTTAAAAGGTATTTAATTTACGTTTCAAGTAGACCTTCATTAATCTGAGGGGGATCTTGTGTATTTCATGAAGATAATTGGATTTGCATTTTTCTTCCCAAATTTTTCTTAAAATGCTATTAAATCAATTGATATTAAAAACATCGATTGGGTTAATATTTTTAATATGGGGGAGAAAATGTGATTTAATATGGGAAATGATTAATCAAAAATGGTTTGACTTAACGTGCTTGCTCATCCCGACATGTGCGAAATGTTTTCGGATATCGTGGCATATGTTAAGGGGGAGCAAAATGGATTTGCACTTCAAAATGGATTTCATGGTGACATACACTTACCCAAAACATCTCTATTCACGATGATGAAGATTGTGGTGACAAAAGGATGGTAGGATAGGTTAAAGTCCAATGATTCCTCTAGAACCGGAGGAATCTTCCCAAGGACATTCCATAGCTAGAAATAGTAGTCCTTAGGAAAGTTGGAGAAAGATTGTAAACGTAGCTGAATGCCGACCAAGTACTTAAGTTAACACTTGAACAATCACAACAAGGTGCTAGTGATGACGTATTGGTAAGCATTGAAGGGGTTGAAGAATGAAAAGAATTGTAAAGATAAAGGGTGTAAAGAAAGAAGCCCTCCTTACAACTTTAGGCAGAAACCGGGTCAATACATATGCTATTGAGATCATTTTTGTTAATGATTCTCGATATTGAAGAAAGACATCATGGACCCAGTGATGCAATGCACAACCCATCCCAGCTAACTCGGATATCTCTTAAAAGATATTTGTTTTAATCACACGGAGACAACACATTATCTATTGATTTATTCACTCCGAATAAATTGGTATTGAAAAGGTGGCACTCCTCTCCAGCCTCCGATCACTAAAAATCCAAAATGCACGATCGAGTCTAGAGCCATTTGAGATCATCAAATATCTCATTAGGACACACTTTCATTATTCCTTGCTTGTTCACACACTGTGAAAAGTAAGAAAGATATTAAGAGTCCTACGCAAAATCTTCATGATCTTGCCTGAACATCCGAGTAATACGAAAGTATTTACAATGAAGATGGAAATCCTTCTTGAGCGAATATCAAAAAGCTCATGGTAGGTGACTTGTGCGATTCTTTATGAATCAAACTTGTGATAACTGGAAAGCAACAGTGGTTTAATTCTTGAATGAAATTAAACACGTTCCAGGCCTCTACGCAATATCTTAGTGATCTTCCCAGAACATTCAGAGTAATACTATTAAGTATTTACAGTGACGAATGGAAATCCTTCTAGTGTTAACATCAAACAGCACTTGGTAGGTAACTTGCAAGATTCTATATGAATCAAGCTAGTGACAACTAGAAAGCAACGATGGTGCGGTTCTTAATTGAACTTCACTTGTTCCAGGAACATGAATTGACGGCTTCAAATCATGCGGATAATATTATCTAAATGATTCACTCTTTACGTTCGCAGTCAGCTTTGGACGGTCGAGTAAAGAGAACGGGTTTACCCGCGAAATCTTGTCAAGGAGGTTCTTTATTGAAACTACCTGCCACAAGTACGATATTTAATATCGTCCAACGGTCTTCACCGACCGGAGGTAAAATGCTACCGAATTAGAATGAAATGTTCAAGGCCATTTCATCCGTGTATATTGTTTGTTGCTAACTGTCTTATGCAGCGTAACAAGAAGGTGGCATTGCGGTGTACAATCCAGAAGAAGTCGTCACCACATGCTTATACTACATACATTTAGTACTTCAACAAATTCAAGAAAGCCTGAAGGTCAAGTCTTCCGCTGTATCAAACTCTGAAGCTTTCAAGAATTTAAAAGTATAAGTATGTGGAACATGAAGTCACGAAGAGGCAAATATCACAAGTGAAGAATGCACAAGGTCAAGGCAAGGAAACATGCTCAAGACTAAAGTCAAAGATCACATCAAGCATATTCACAAGAACAAGATCGAAGACTCAAGCATAGATGCTAGGTTTAAGATTTTGTAAAAAGATGTGACCTCCCTTAGGGGGAGATTGTTGGAAATACGTTTTTCCCAATAAAGTCTCAGTCACATCTTAGTTAGCATAGATCACGAGATATAGACTATTTAGAACTTTGTCTCTTGGAGCGACCTCCCTTAGGGGGAGATTGTTGGAAATACGTTTTACGTATTTATGAAGGATCGGTCGCTCCAACGATAATTATGTAATGGGCTCGTGATCCACTTAGTTAAATGTATAGTCCATATAGCCCACATGTAGGGTGGGCTATATATATACCCCTCCTAGCATGTTAGGAGGGGTTGGTTGTTCATTTCACATTTTCACTAATTAATCTTTACTTTCTCTCTCTACTTTTCTCCCTTCTCTCCTTTCTCTCTCTACTCCATCATCTCCCTCCTTCTCATCTTCTTTATATTAATCTATTAATCAACCTTCTTTATATATCAAATCCATCAAATCCATTATGTAGAATAGGCCAATAATTACGTAGACCTTCAAAGGTGATGAAGGCTCTTGTTTACCACTTGTTAACAAAGTGTACCATACCAACCAATTAAGAAATGTCCTTGTTGTTGGGAATAAAATTAGCTAAGTCTTTTGAACGCTGACAAAAGGAAATTGGACGCTGACAAGAGTAAACGAGACGCTGACAGATGAAACGCTGATACGAATTATCAAGGCGTTGACAAGAAGAATCTTAAAGACAGAGACAAGGACTAAATCTGCCAATGATGAATTCTTCAAGCTGGTGGAAAAAGTATGAAGATAAGAATTCAGAATATATTTTTAATGTTTAAAAAGATTTAGTCAATATGTTATTTATGTATGTTTATCTTGTGTCTCTTCCTAAAATAGTTGATCTTAGCTTTTTGTACAAGGCTCCTTAAACCTATAAAAGGAGGCCTTAGGGTTAGACATAAGACATATCTCACATACACCTCTTCCACATATCTCATAACACTTTCATTGTAATCTTTCATTGTTATTATTAATCAAAGTGAAAGTTTGGTATTCATATATTCTGTTTGTTCTTCGTTCTGAGTATTAGTTTCCGCATAATACTTAGATTGCTGAATACACAAAGTTTCTCTACGTGTTATACTTGATCTAATCTCGATAACACAAAGCTAAATCGATCTAAGTTTGGGATCAACAAGTGGTATCAGAGCTTGTTGAGAAACTTTGATTTAAAGAACGAGATCTAATATTGTAAGGTGAACCAGGCTAAGGAAGAAGGTGAAAAAGAATTTGATGATGTTTTCAGTTATGGCCACGTCTACTTCAAGTTCCAATTCTTCTTCATGTTCTCATAGTGAGGTATGTGATAACTCTTCTTGTAGGTTAAATACTGAAAAACTAAATAAGGAGATAATAAAATTATTAGATGAGGCAAGTTCTGAAAGATGCAAAGTATCTAATTATCAAATTGCTCTCACCCAAACAGAAAGGACAGTAGCTGAGTATAAGAAAATGGAGTTTGATTTAAAGGATAAAATAAATATCTTAAAACATGAGTTACATCAAAGTAAAGATATTCAAGATATCACAAACAGGGTTAATCTTGATTTGATAGCTAAGTTAGATGAGGCTAACAAAAATAAAGATAATGTGAGTCTTAAAATCCAGAGATTTGATAAGGCCACACAAACCCTAGGAGAGTGTGTTAGTAAACAAAGAGATTCTAAGGATATGTCTGGGATTGGGTTGAAAGAATATGTTGCCGTTCCACCACCTGCTGGGGACTTCTATGGTGTCCAAAGAAAGGACTTGTCTTGGACTGGTATTCCAGAACTCCAAGAAGAGGAATTTATTCCTCCACCTAGAGTTCTTACCCCAGTAGAGGAATATCAACAAAAGGTTATTGACCTAGAAGAATGGAAGAAAGCCAACCCTACTTTGTTTGTTAAGGGAGGTTTATTGTGTGAAAGTCCAAATGACCCTACCCCTATCACCACACAAGAGTCTACCCCCATCAAGATAACACACCCAACCACTGGCAAGACTGTTGACCTTGGCTCCCCAATTAAGAAACAACCTAGTGTTAAATATGCTGAAATGTATAGGAAACCTAGGTCACTCAAAAGCCAAGAAAGTGTTAATGGGACAGGGTTTTATCAGTCTAGGCCTAAGTTTGTGTCCAAAAAGG
Source organism: Glebionis coronaria (assembly GCA_025667525.1). Taxonomy (NCBI): domain Eukaryota; kingdom Viridiplantae; phylum Streptophyta; class Magnoliopsida; order Asterales; family Asteraceae; genus Glebionis; species Glebionis coronaria. Next base: position 459,456 of record JANFOE010001416.1, read on the forward strand.
CTTGTTATTCATGTGGGAGCTTTTCTCATTTGGCATATAATTGTGTCAGTGGATACAATTCATTCGCTGACAATAGGTCATCCAATGTTAACCATAGACCTTTTGTCCACACTAGACCACAGGCTACTAGACCAGCTCCTTTCTTCTCTAAGGCAGCTAATACCCATGGACAAAGGCCCTTTCAAATGACCAACACTTGGTCAAACAGACAGTATGTTCCTATAGCAAACCCTAATTTGGGCGCTGATAGGAACAAATTCAGCGCTGATAGGAACAAATTCAGCGCTGACAGGAACAAATGCAGCGCTGACAGCTCCAAGTTTGGTATGAGACCTTATTTTAGACCATATAAACAAAGATACTTGGTTAGTAAGGGTCAAGGGTCTAAAGCATCATCCCACTTAACATGGAAACCTAAACAAGAGCAAAACTCTAAGTTTAATGGTATTTCAATGACTTGCAATAGATTTAAATATCTTGAGAAGGTCATTACTAGTATCGTTGGAACAAATTGTGTGTTTAGCTCACAAAGGGATGAACAGGGATTTATGGTAAAGAATAATACCACTCTAGTTGAACAACTAGACAGATCCAAGTCTGATAAGGCTTAGATCTCCAAAGGAAACTAATTTCTTTTCTTTTTGAGCAGCCTATCCAAAAGCAGGTTAATGATCAAGGATATTGGGATAGTGGATGCTCAAGGAACATGCATTGTTGATTTTTCCACTAATATTATTTTTATCCATTGACATGTTATCTCTACCCATTTTCATGGGATAGGATAGCCTCTGTTGGTGTGTGTTTTTGTGGTTTTTGTCTAACTATGCAGGAAAATGGAGCTACATTTGGATGGATACAGAATTGTAAACTTTTATTTATGATGGTTGGAGTGTTTACATTCCTATCTTGAGATAAAATTTTGCTTCTTCGTTTGATTTGTATGCTTCTGTTAAGGGGAGGTAAACCTCTAGGTATTTGGGTACTCTTAGAGCACTCTTGCACAATTCTAGATTGTGTCCACTGGTGAGTGGGGGTTAGAAATAGTGAAGACTTTTTCTTATGGAATTGTTGGAATTTCTAAACCTCGAGGCACTGTAGCATGCACGTAGTTTATTTTGCATGCATGCTGCCAAGACATTTGACATAGAATTGGGTGTGGTCGTATGGGTGACTTGGGGTAGATATATTTTTGGGTTACTTGGGGAGTTGCAAAGGTTTTATATAAATTAACTTTCTCTTTGGGGCATTTGTGAACAAAGGACTCTAGAGTTCATGTGTGTCTATCATGCTTTTGCATGAGTGTATGCATGAACAGTGTTTGTCATTCTTGCTTATTAGAGACTAGTTAATTTCCTTAGGATTATTACCTTTGTTTGTGTTTTAATTAAGGTTTTAGGCATTCTCAAGTACATTTTATGCTATGCCATCTTAGCTGATGTCATTTTTAAACTTCTTTATAGACCCAAAATGTTTCATCACCCTTACATTTTTCAATTTTTTTTTGGATATCTGGAAGCCTAATGATCATTGAGATGTTTTTCCTAAGTGATTGACATCTAGTAGCAGCAGAGATCACTTTCACAAGGGTGTATTGTGTTATGGAGATGGCTGAGACTATTGACACTAGCTTTAATGCAGGTCAAGTCAGTCTTATCATTAGTAAGTCCAACCCCATGTCCTATGAATCAACATTGAGGATTCATTTCCCGAATGTGGATGAGGACAGTATGAAACCTTTGACATTAATGGAATTGACGAAAATCTGTATTAGCTTGTCAAAGCATAATACAGAAATGGTACAAATTGTCAAGGATCACAGTTTTGAACTGATAGACTTGTTGTTTTGGAAACTGATGCAAGGAGGATGTTCTTAGTTCTGTCCTTATATATTGATCTTGGAGAGGAGTCTTAAAAAGGGGAGGAGTAATCGAATTTGAGTGACAAAAGTAATAAAGAAAGCTCCAAAGACTCTACAGGTGTTGAAGATAATTAAGACCAAGTGAAGGCTGACTATACAAGTGATTTGAGTGATTGACTTTTCGAGATTTATTATTACTCAAATTCAGGGATAAGTATATTTGTAAGAATCCTCTCTGTATGTTTTATTTTATTCAGAAACTTGATTACTAGAGTAGATATCAAGTTTAGGGGAGGATTGTTGGGAATAAAATTAGCTAAGTCTTTTGAACGCTGACAAAAGGAAATTGGACGCTGACAAGAGTAAACGAGACGCTGACAGATGAAACGCTGATACGAATTATCAAGGCGTTGACAAGAAGAATCTTAAAGACAAAGACAAGGACTAAATCTGCCAATGATGAATTCTTCAAGCTGGTGGAAATTGTATGAAGATAAGAATTCAGAATATATTCTTAATGTTTAAAAAGATTTAGTCAATATGTTATTTATGTATGTTTATCTTGTGTCTCTTCCTAAAATAGTTGATCTTAGCTTTTTGTACAAGGCTCCTTAAACCTATAAAAGGAGGCCTTAGGGTTAGACATAAGACATATCTCACATACACCTCTTCCACATATCTCATAACACTTTCATTGTAATCTTTCATTGTTATTATTAATCAAAGTGAAAGTTTGGTATTCATATATTCTGTTTGTTCTTCGTTCTGAGTATTAGTTTCCGCATAATACTTAGATTGTTGAATACACAAAGTTTCTCTACGTGTTATACTTGATCTAATCTCGATAACACAAAGCTAAATCGATCTAAGTTTGGGATCAACACTTGTTGTCTCCTAAACTAAACTAAGGTCACACTAAACCTTCCCTAGGTGCTTGGATACCCGGTTCTATATATAGATACCAATGTTGTAAAAAACGGGCTAGGCGGCACCAAGGCGCTAGGCGATCATACTCCGCCTAGGCGACGCCTAGGAGCTAGGCGGTTTAGGCGGTCAAAAAAGTCAAGAAAGTCAACAAAAAGTCAACATTGTTTTACAATAAATTAAGGATTTTTTTCTAATATATAGTGCCCATATTTATTTTAACGTAACATCTTAAAATAGAAGATAAACGAATGATTATAAACATAAAGTAATAGGTTTTTCGTATGAAATTTGAACCAATTAAATTATATGTTCACGTTTGAAGTTTTAAGCACTTAAATTGTTATATTTTTTTATATATATTTTGAAACTTCAAACTATGTGAACTTCGAATTATTTGAAATTAGAATTATGTTTATGTCATACATATTATTTATAATACTTGTATGTATAAAACTCCAATCCGCTTGGGCGCCGCCTAAACGAATTCCTCCTCGAAGGTCTTCGACCGTCCGACTAGCGCCTAGCGATTTCTACAACCTTGATAGATGTTGTGTATCATAAGTTTTCACCACATATCATTCTTGTACAAACAAAAACTCATTAAGAACTAGTACTAGCTCTAGCAAAACCGTGAGAAGTATATACAAACCAAAGACCATCCTAAACCTTGTGAGGCTAATATAAGTGTTTGTTTTAAGCTCATACACAGTCTCACATTTCAAGCTTACATAGATCCATCACCTTTCTTCTTTCTCTTTTCCACTGAGAGCAAGACAAGCACCAAAATCCATTCCATTTTCCCAATTTCCTTGTATTATCAAAGTTTTACCGTCGATGGGAATGTGAATGACTTTCTCTTTACATAAAAATTTAGCATGATGCTTAGACAACCACTCCATACCGACGACAATGTCAAAGTTCCGAGTTTAATAGGCATAAGACCGATTTCAAAAATTTGATTTAATAAGGTTAGGGTACAACCCTAAAGTAAGGTATTCTTCTTTTTTCCTTTAAGGCTTCTGCTAACAGTTTCTTATTATATGTTAGCTCAACAGTTTTCTCATTTAAATCAAGTGCCATAACTCTAGTTTTCTCTTCATAAACAAATTGATTTTGATGATGAAAACTAACTAGACTTCTACCTTTTTCAAAGCTTGAGTATAGGAAAATATTTTAATGCTATCATTAAAAAGTTTCTCTCTTTGAATCGTATAGTTTTTTATGATCAGCATAAAAATTTTGCCAAGCTTTTCAACAAGATTGTACCTCATTACCTGAACTGTTCTGAGTGAGATCCATGATAACATAGTTCTCTAATTCTTCATCGGTAGTTCAATCAACACCATCTCCATCAATGGTTACTAAATGTTTCAACAGAGAATTTTTCAAACCTTAAATAATAAGAAATTATGTTATTTATTAATCAGAATTTATTTTTGAAATATAGCAAAATTATTTGGTTTAAAATGGGAGTTTATTTTGTAAATTATAAAAGATTGCCCAAATCTGAGAAATGACGCGATGCAAATTAATTTTATATTTAATTATTAAGAGATATCTGACAAAAGGATTTATTAAATTATTATTATTTCCATTTTAAAATTTTAAACGAATGTTAAACCGAGAATAACTAAAGTGAAGTCTATTATTCTTAAAAAATACTTGTCCATGATAATCGATAAATAATTAACATTTTAAGTGAACTTATAAAACATTACGAAATAATAGTCAAGTGAATACTTATCTTCATAGGAAAATAATCTGGAACGTAAAGGCAAAAATTCATATCTTGAATTATCCGTTAGTTATCATAAACGAGCTCCGAACAAGTAATTAACAAAAGTTAAGTAAATAACTTATAAAAATAAACACTCAACTATTTCTAACCTTACACTTTTTTTTATAAATAAAAGATTATACTTTTTCTCATCTCTTACCAAACACATCAACACCATATAGATTGAACACATCAACACCATAGGAAGTGAACACATCACCACCATAGGAAATGAACACATCGACACCACACAAAGTGAACACATTAACACCATACAAAGTGAACACATAAACACCATACAAAGTGAACACATCAACACCATACAAATTGAACACATCAACACCACAGGAATTGAACACATCATCACCATACAAACTAGACACATCATCACCATACAAACTAAATACATCACCTTGATATGATCTTGTACTCTTTTCACCACAACATGCGAACACATCACCTAGATATGATCTTGTACCACTGTTACCACCAAAAACCGAACACATCACCACCTTTCTTTAATTTTCGGATCAAGGTGATGAAGGCTCTTGTTTACCACTTGTTAACAAAGTTTACCATACCAATTGTCACTGGGGTGCGACTATTATGACTATCACAAGACATAGATATAAAGAACGACATTAGAAAGTCGTTTTAATTCTTGAATGTAAGTAAAATCATTCAGAAGCATTTCATACAACATTATTGCATAAACCACTTTTTGAAGACATAACATAAGTGTTCAAATTCTCAAAAGATAGTCACGACAATTATTTATCTCCATAGCCCAACTACGTCACTCCTCCATCTTGATACCTGAGAAAAACATTGCTAAAGTGTCAACACAAAGGTTGGTGAGTTCATAGGTTTGTTTAAACTGTATTGTTTAATTAACCACAAGATTTAGTCTACATGTGACAATATAACAAATACAAAGTCACATAAAAATGCATTTACTATTGTCTAAGCTCATGAAACCGACGCGTTAACTGATAACCAACAATGAAAGCCCGTGCAAGTATCTAACCCGGGATACTCGTATTCTGACTTAAATGAAACTGTATCCGCTTAACTAATGTCAGTCTAAGCCAGATAGGGGTGTCGACCACGATAGATCTATCCATAACATTTGCGCTTACTGCTGTACCCCAACCACGTAATTAACGGTTCATGATAATGGGCCAAAAACAACTTGGGATAAATCGGGACTTAGACCAATAAGTAAACGAGTAAATGTACTTGTGTTCATACGTTAAATCAAGCAATGTCTCACCCCAAAAGATGATATAAAACAGTAAAAAATGAGGCTATGAAACTCACCTTGAAGAAATAGCATTGGTAAAATAGGACAAAGTAGACATGAAGAAATAGTAGCTCGATACAATCTGTAACCTAAGTTAAATAAGGTATGTATTACTATACTTGCAACACATAAATAACGTATCATTTAGTCCCCAAGTATGTGCTAGGGTTTATTTAAATAAATTGATAGTTTATAACATTTGCGAAAGTTTAGCGTTTGAAAAATATAGTCATTTAATCGGGATATATTTAGCAATACTAGACACTTCGCAATCAGAACCGTTTATTTAGTCAAGGTCATTTAATGGGTCAAATATCCCAAATATATATTATATTTTTATTAGCAAAAATTTAAACTAAATAAAATTATCAAATTTATTAATAATAAATTTTATTTTATTTTAAAATGCCATGTCCCCACATGGGGGGAACATGCAGCAAGTCCAAATTCAACAATTTGAAAACTATACATCGTTTTTAAATTGAAGGAAAGGGGTGATCTCGGCAGTTTTTTTGCCATAATTAACGGGCTCGATTGTAGCTAGCGGAGTAATCCACAAGTACCGTTGGATAGCTAGCCGGGTGGTCGATAAGTAGGTGTTTTAGGTTTTATAAACCGATATCGTTTTATAGGTTAAAATTGGGTTCGAAGTGAGGGTCGTGAAGCCAATGTAGAGGAAAAGTGTTTAACGAGTCCTTTTCGATCTCGTCTATGGTTCTCGATAACGACTTTTGGGTCGAACCAAAAATACACTTCTGTAGACGGCATGACCGTCTACAACTTTCGTTATTTGCCCACCCCGGGGCAAGGTCTTTTGCGGGTCGAAAGCGGGTCGAAAAGGGTCGAGTCGCGACTAGCTTTAAAACAAATATTCAAAAGTTTTGAATGTAATGTGCGACAACTAGCCATCTTTCAACTCAAATTAAGGCTTAAATTTAGCTCCGTTTTTAGTAATTCTTTTTGCATCTTAATATCGACACTAGTGGCTATGTTACGAGCTACAAGTCACGACCCATAGCTCATCATGTTGCCTTATATTTATGTCCAAAAATAGTAGATTTTGCCCGAACATAAAATGACTAATTCATGTGTAGTTTCTGTTTTCAAAAGCCTCGTTAGATCAAAACATCTTTTATCAGACTCCCAACGAAAAGTCATGTTAAACAAGGTGCTTTATGTTTAAGAAATAGTGTAGTTAGCTTGGTATTATGTTAAGCATTTTTAGTGAAAGTTTCCCTAAGTGTGATTTATGACGAATACTTTTGCCATCGTTAAATAAAAGCAAGTATTCATTTTGTGTTATCAACGTTTTTAGCAAGCACATACTAGTGATCAAAATATACACATGTAAGCAAGACGAGATTAAGGTAGAGACTTACAAGAGTCCTAGTAAAATGAGAGGTGTAGAAGAGTAAGACTATGTGTTTTATTTAATTTAACCCGAGTCAACCAATTGATCTTTCACCACTTATAAAATCCGAAACCAAACCCTTTTCTTTCCTTCCATGGGCAACGTCTAACACATCACAGGGAGGAGTAATTATTTGTTTTTGTTAGGTTGTATGTTTTGTAAAGTGTGTGATGAAACTATGGAAATAGTGTACCTATTTATAAGGTAAGCAAGTAGTTAGAGGGTTCAAAGACTTAGTTAGGGTTTTCATTTAGTTAGATTAGTATGGAACTAGTAGCTAACTATGAAGGTACCATGGAGAAGTGTAAAAGATATGGGGAAGAGGAAAAGATGTGAGTACAATTGTTGGGCAGTGGAAGAAGAAACGAAAAACAAGTTCCCAAGTTTGACTTCTTATTTACATTAGGTGTATACTAAAAATTCAAGGGTCCATGTCAAGTATAGGGGAACACAACGTGAAATTTAAAACAAAGAGTAAAACAAACGTGTGCATAGGAGCTAAAAGGGGACCCTGATTTTGACCTTGATTTTAGTAACAAGTTGGTATTTTTCATTTTGGGAGAAATTATATAAGTAGCATATATGTTAAAGTGTAGATAAAGAAAAAGGTAAATGTTTTAAGAAATTTTGCTAGTATTTCAAATAGATGTTGGTCTTTAGGAAAATATTCGTGTTGTGTTTATATAAAAAGAATGTATCGCGTTTAATAAGAAATGTTAAAAATTGTCGAATCATAGATTAGCGTAGGATGGTTCCAATTTATGTAAAGTGCTTAATGTTTGATAACGCAATTGAATTTAAACACACATCATATAAATTATAATAATTCTTAAGAGAAAATTGCGCAGCGAAAACGGCGTTCCATTAATATAAATTTCTGGATTCGTACACGATTTAAGTGAAAACAATCGGGGATTTCATGAGACGTACATGTCTAGCCCGAAACACCGTGTTTCACGTAATTTAAATAACTTCAAAATTCACGTTTGTGACATTCGATATCCGTTAAATGGAGTTTTGTCCTCAAAACTCGCATATCGATGTCGTTTTTACGACCAAATCATTTTATTGATTTTTAAATATCATAAGCTAGTGTTACGATATTCTTTAAATTGGGTTTTACTCAAGTGGTGTCTCGTTCTTTGCATTATTATTTAGAATTTGCCATTGTCTTAGGTTTCTTCTAACTCAAGTCTCTTTTGAGTTTACTTGTCGTAGGAATTTGCATTCTTAATATTTCTTGTGTCTTACACGATTTCAAACGTTATAGTGGCGAAGAAAATAGTCGTAGGGGATTTATTTGTATTGCGTTCTTGGTGTTTTCACTTAAACAACGGTATAGGTATATTCGTCGTTCATGGCACAAAATAAATGTTTTTTTACAAGTAAAGCGAATTTAGAAGCTTTTTAGTATCACTAGTATAAATCTGATTTCCATGATGACTACTATGAGCATACTCGCGTTCGACCACGGTCATACGTAGTTGATCTGGCTACGTACATCTCAGGTCCAACAATTGTATCCTCCTTTTCGTCACCAATTATCTCTTTGAGGTTGTTATTTAAATATTGGTAGTCCATAATTCATTTCATTCGTTACCATTGTTCACTTCCATAATCGACAATTTAATTCTCATAATTATTCATAGTAGTTCTTATTAGCTTCCTCAATAGTTTGTGTCCTTCACATCAAGTTTTTCGCAAAACTAGATTTTCCTCAAAATTTCACATGGTAATTTTTACCAAAAATGTATCGTCACTAGTCGCGGTGTTTTATTAGTAATACCTTTACTAATTTTCCAAAATTACTTTATCACGATTGTTATTATTCCTACTAATAAAGTTATCGCTCATGGTTTCTTATAGTAAAAAGTTTTTCATAATGTTTTTTTTTCCAAAACTTTGCATGATAATCTTTACAAAAATATTTTGTCCTTAATCGTGTTTGTTTTTATCAATAATACTTTTATTGTTTTACCAAAACGCTTTATCAAAATTTCTGACATTCTTACTAATAAAGTTCTCCGTGATGATTCCTTCTAAGTAGAATTTTTTTTGTTATGTTTTCTGATATGAGCAAAATCTCATATCAATTAATCAACAAATCACCCTAAAACACATGGAAAATACCTAACTTTTGTGCTATAAAGCATAATTATGTGGTGTGTTTTGTGTTTGTGCTCAAATAGGTAGCAAGGATACAATTTCAAGCAAACAAGAAGAAATCAAGCTCATTTATGATGAAAAGACAAGAGAATGATCAAAGATGACAAGTCATTTGAAGATGAAGGACCTATCTTGACAATACTCAAAAGTTGAAAGACTTAAATGCAAACTTTGGAAAAGTCAAGATCAAAGTCAAACATGGTCAAACTTTAAGTCAACCAAGTCAAGGGAGTCAAATGAACAAGAATTAAAGTCAAAGGACTAAAATTGCCAAAGAAATGAAGAATTAAGCTCAAATGATAAATCTGCTAAAGTGTAAGGGCTGAATTTGCCAAATTTACATCAATTTTGATATCAATCCGTGTCACATGTTCTTATCCAATGAAAACACAAGAAAAAGGAAGTTTGGATTGCCAAATAATGGCCAGCTCATCCCCTCATTTATTAACTGAATCTCAAACAGTGCTCCCCACTGTCTCTCTTTTCAGCCAACCAGATTTCGCCATGCAATATTCACATTATCCACTTTTGGATTATGATCCGTGTGAGGGACAACGTGGATTTGTCTACAATGCATTTCACACAAAACTTTCTACATGAAAAATGTTCGTATTGAGATGATGAATGCAACTGCATAAGTCAATTAAACTGAAACTCAAAGGAGAAGAAAATCCCTTTGGTGATCTTGATGAAGAATTTGCAATTTACCAGCTTTGGCCACATGGCATCCTCCCATTGGCTGAGACACGTCAGACGTCCCCAACACATCACCACCAACTTCTATAAATAGGGCATTGTACTTTCATTTGTTGTAAGTAGCTAAGTGTGAAAAACATACACACTTTAGATTTCCTCTCATTTCTGTTTCTTTCATTCAGTAGCCAACAACTCTTAAGTGTTTGACACACACTTAAGAGTTGGTTAGAAGTTAGTTAAAACAGTTGTAATAGAATTTCCTTCATAAATCAATAAAATCACAAAAATATTCATTTCCTCTTATCATTCTCATTTCACTTACTTAATCCTACTATCTTGTTACTATTTGTGATTTCATTTGATCATAACTGATCAATGGAGTTTGTTTGAGAAGTTTATGGAAGTTGCATCAAGTTTTCTAGCAAGATCAGTCCTTTCCAGTTCCTGAGTAGCAAACTTGTAGCAGTTGGTGTGATTTTGTTTAGAAAAAGCTTTTGGAGGTGATAATATGGTTACTGGTGGTGTTCTTATGGTGTTCTTGTAGAATTTAGTTGGCTCAGCTCCACACTACTCCATCAAGGGAGGCTTCTAGCTAAAAAGTTTGTTAATCCTGTTTTTAGGTTCCACTAAATTGAAGTCTGCATGCTACATTCTAGTGTAAACAATTTGTGTTGCTCTGATCATGTGTTAGTACTTGTTTTATTGTAACTGATTTGGTTTGATAGCTTGTGATAAGTTTTGTAGCCTTATACTAAGTTTTACCTGTTTTCACCTTTATTTTCATCATTCAAGTCATTTAGTGCATTTTGTGTGTTAGTGTTTGAACAAGTCTTAATATTGGTCAAATACTCTTCATTTTACTTACTGAACATTACTTGATATCAGTCTTAGCCTAATTCACTCTTTTAATCATAATCACTTTGTTAAAAGTATTCACATACTTGTTAATTAGTGTTTGGATTTGCATAATCTTTGTAATACAAGTTTGTTAAACCTTTCAAGCTTTGCTTATTCATATTCAGTAAGCATTCGGAAACAATTTTGTTTGGTTTTGAAGTCAAAATTCAGGTCAAAAAGGCAAATGGCTTGAAAAAAGTATGGGTCAAAGTCTGTTTTCATTTTCATTCAAAAACTAGCTCATTTCAAATCCAAGCTATTCCTTCATTTCTTAACCAAATTGCTTGAAACAAGTTTCTAGTTATAGCTTAACATCTAAGGATCAAATATGTGCAAGGAATTTCTACAGTATTCTATTTTGATTGAAAAATCAGCTTATTAATAAGCACTATAGCAAACACAAGTTTCTGTAAATGAGAGTGAACTGATTTCTTGGTTAGCCAATTCTACTTCATAAATGTTGTCATTTTTCTTCACAAACCTGTTTAGAAACATGTCTTGAGTAATTTTGGAGCTTTTCAGCTTTTACACATGTTTGGTCAAACTTGGTCAAATAAGCACTTGTGAGCTTAATTCCATTTTCCTGCTTATCCAGTGCATCATTTTCAAAAAGAAAAGACATTCCATACTCTTATTAAGCTGATTGATAAGTTTGAACTTAAAAATCTGAATGTGCATGTCTGGCTTTTCAGTTAGCTTAATGTTGGCTTATTGGAATAAGATAGATTGAGTTTTACTTGGTTTTAAGCAATTTCCTCATACAAGCCTAGTTGATTTTCGATTTAAAGCATTTTAAAACTATTTTGAGCTTACTTGGTTCAGTAATAAGATCATACGAGCTTATTCTTTGTTGTATGCGCATTTTTTATAAAAAGTTTCATAAATTGCATTTTGGTCCTTGTAGATTGAATATGTTTGTGTTTGTTGATAATTTTGCAAGTAATTAGGGTTTGCTAGTATTCAACCCCTAAAATTTCTGTTACTTGTCAAAGTTGGTTAGGCAGTTTGGTTAGTTTGTTAAAGTTAGTTAAGGTTTTGTTAGAATTTACATTTTAGGTCCTTATACTTTCTAAACTTTACATTTCAAGCTTAATACTTTCAAGTACTTACATTTCAAGCACATTACTTTCATGTTTTTACATTTTGTACTTTTGTGAATAATAATCGGTATTTGCAAAGTGTTTTACGGATATATAGCTTAATATTTTTCACCATTTTTTACTTGTTGTTTGAAATAGACATACAATATCCAAATACCCTATCAACCAAGAACAATAATAAACTTGAGATTTTTAGGACTTTCAATTGGTCAAGAATCGAGAGAACACGAACTTCAATATACTCAATTTCAAATGGCACCGCTGTCAGGGATTTCAAAGGTGTATGATGGCAATTTTCTATGACATGATTGAGAAAACTATGGAAGTTTTCATGGATGATTTCTCGGTTTTTGGAGATTCATTCACTTCTTGTCTCTCCCATTTAGAACGCATGCTAAAGAGGTGTGAAGAAACACGTCTTGTTCTTAATTGGGAGAAATGCCATTTCATGGTCAAAGAGGGGATAGTCTTGGGACATAAGATATCAAACAAAGGGTTAGAAGTGGATCCTGCTAAGATAGATGTGATTGCTAAGCTTCCCCCACCTATAACGGTGAAAGAAATTAGGAGTTTTTTGGGTCATGTAGGGTTCTATAGACGTTTCATACAAGATTTCTCTAAGATAGCAAGACCGATGACCCACCTCTTGGAAAAAGAGGCTCCTTTCATTTTCAACCAAGAGTGTTTGGACTCTTTTGAGATACTTAAGGAAAAGTTGACTAAGGCTCCCGTTTTGGTTTCTCCAAATTGGGAATTGCCTTTTGAGCTTATGTGTGATGCTAGTGATTATGCCGTGGGGGCCGTGTTAGGACAAAGAGTGAACAAACATTTTCAACCTATACACTATGCTAGTAAAACCATGACGGGTGCACAACTTCATTATACCACCACGGAAAAAGAGTTTATTGCTATAGTCTATGCCTTTGAGAAATTTTGACCCTATCTTGTGCTATCCAAAACCATAGTGTATACGGATCATTCCGCTCTCAAGTACCTCATGACAAAGCAAGATAACAAGCCTAGACTCTTTAGATGGGTTTTATTGCTACAAGAGTTTAAGATAGAGATTCGTGATAAGAAAGGAGCCGAGAATTTAGCGACGGATCATTTGAGTAGACCTGAGCATCCTTTTCAAGGAGATTTGCCTCATAAGTAAATCAATGAATCCTTTCCATTAGAGGAGCTCATGTCTATATCTTCTCAATAGGATGCCACCCCTTGATTTGCGGATATTGCAAACTATCTTGTGGGAGATGTGCTAATAGAGGGGTCTCACTTCCCAACAAAAGAAGAAATTTCTTAAGGAAGTGAAGTACTACTTTTGGGATGACCCTTACCTCTTTAGGCAATGTGCGGACCAAATGATTAGATGGTGTGTAGATGGGCCCGAGGCATTTAAGATTTTAGAAGCTTGTCATAAGGGACCTACGGGTGGACATTTTGGGCCCAAGTATACGACCAAGAAAGTCTTTGATTCGGGTTACTATTGGCCTTCCATATACAAAGATGCCCAAGAGATGGTGAAATTTTGTGATGTATGTCAAAGACAAGGAAAAATTACTCAACGAGATGAGATGCCACAAAACTTCATACAAGAATGTGAGATTTTTGATGTGTGGGGAATAGATTTCATGGGACCTTTTCCATCTTCTGAGGGAAATAAGTACATACTTGTAGCGGTAGATTATGTGTCAAAGTGGGTTGAGGCCATAGCCTTACCTACTAATGATACTCAGTTGTAGTGAAGTTTTTGAAGCAATTATTTGCTAGATTTGGTGTACCTCGGGCCATCATAAGTGATCGTGGTACTCACTTTTGTAGATCAATTCACAAGAGTTATGAAGAAGTATGGTGTTAATCATACACTTTCTACCGCGTATCACCCTCAAACCAATGGTGAAACCGAGGTCACAAATCGAGGTTTAAAGAGAATTTTGGAAAGAACGGTGGGAGAGCATCGAGCTTCTTGGTCGTATAAGCTTGATGATGCTTTGTGGGCTTTTAGGACGGCTTTTAAGACACCAACTGGTTGTATTACATATAGGCTTGTCTATGGAAAAGCATGCCACCTCCCATTTAAGTTAGAGCATAAGGCTTATTAGGCTCTCAAGTGGGCTAACTTTGATTTAAACCAAGCCGGATCACATAGAAAGGACCAACTAAATGAAATGGAGAGAGCCAATGCTTATGAGAACTCATCGCCTTATAAGGAAAAGACTAAGCAATTGCATGATGCTAAGATCAAGAACCGTGAGTTCAAAGTTGGAGAGCCAGTTCTCCTCTTTAACTCAAGGTTGAAACTCTTTGCGGGCAAGCTTAAGTCGAGATGGTCCGGTCCATTTACTATTGCTCAAGTATTTTCATATGTAACTATTGAGTTGTCACAACCCGATGGTCCAAATTTCAAAGCGAATGGTCACCGTGTTAAGCACTATATTAGGGAGGACAGTTACGTGGAAATGGTCCAAGAGGTCCCCATTTTCCCCATGAATTAATTCATTGTGGGAAGAGTCGAGCTAGAGACTCTTTAAAACAAGCTTGAATAACTAGGTTTAGAGGTTTTAGACTTAGAGTGTTGTAGGTTAGAAATAAGGATGGAGAGTTGATGAGAAGTGTAGGGGAGACCTTCCTTTTGTCTTCATGTTTTTTGTAGGGTTGCTCACTCATCACGTGCTTTGGAGCTTATGGAGGAGGCCCTTGTATCCGGTTCACTTTGTTACTATTGTGATTTTTCATAGACACATTGTGCTTAAAAAATGAATTCACTATAGTTGATCTTTCCTTAGCTTGGTTAAGCAAAGTCTATTCATTGTCATAAGTGTAGGGGAAGTTTATACTTCCATGCTCTTAAACATTAAGGACAATGTTTAGCTTAAGTGTAGGGGGGTCTTCTATCGAAGTGACCTTACCTAGACTTTTTCATTGACCTTCATGATAACATGGAAAATTAGTTTTTCAAACATTTTTCAAATTTTTGATCTACTTTGGCCAACAAAAATATGCATTCATAATTTTTGCATCAATCATTTTTCATTTGCATAACACATTTGCATTTTATATATTTCTTATTTTATTTTTCATCCAAAATATATAAAAAAAAGAAAAAAAAATATATAATAAGGACATGGTTTAACAAATCTAGACTTCTTTGGCATATTAGGCCCGCCATGGATACTTTGACTCAACCCGAGTTTGCTTATCCAAGCATTCTCTAGCTAGTATCCTTAACCATGTAGTCCTTCATTGGTCTATTAGGCTAAGCATCCACCAATCTCATGATAGAGTTGAAGCAAGTATAAAAGGGCTAGATAAACCTCATGATAATTACTTGTGGCTAAACTCTTCTCTTCTTAACCTTTATTTTCTTTGCATGTATATATGTTAATAAATAATCAAGAATGGTTTTAATCGGTTTGTAATCTCTTATGCATTTTTGTCTAATCATTCATGGTTGATATATGTACGTCTTAAGATTCTAAGTTAGAACGTTTTATGTGTACTAGACTTATGTCATGCTTAATACTTAGCGGGTGTTTTTCCTTTTATTCTTTTCAATTTTCTTTGTGAGGAATAAAGAAAAATAAGAGCGACTTACAAAAAAACGAGTGGCTAGAAAAAAAAAGAAAAAAAATAATTATACAAGACTCCCAAGAAGGGAAGTGAAGTGTTAATTATAGTAACTATTAGATTCCAATATTACCTTGACGGGTTGCGGGGATTTAATAGTTGCTCCAATCCAATATTACCTTGACGGGTTGCGGGATTGAAGATCCAATGTCTCAAAAAGGCGGCAGATGTAAATTATTGCGTGAGTTTTATTTTTCTTTCCTTAGCGAGTGTGTAGCTACTTATTAATGCATGACATGAGGATTTTAGACATAAGGCGAATGACTTATTACTATTGAAACGGACTTATATTAATTGTGAGCGGTTTTTCAAGTAATGGATGAGAGGATTACTTAGGATTAAAACCGTGCTTCCTTATTTTTGGATTTTACATTTCTTATATTTCACACTTCAAATAATGACAAATTTTCCTTCAAGCAATTTGCTCAAATAATAATCGGTTCCACATTTAACTGACATGAATAAGTTGATGCACTTTTTACTTGTGAATGCAATGATCCTATTTTTAAGCTTGGTATGGGGAAAGTGAAACTTGAGGGTGATAAGTGTCCATGGTACCAAAGCCCTAATTTAAGTCATTGATTTCTTTATGAGTTTTTCCATCAAAACCATTTCAAGAAAATTCCAAAAATATATAAATAGAATTGTTTTCTTTGCATTGCATTGTACAAAATCAAAATCATGCATCATATATAGTAGAATAGTGTAATAGCATTCCATATTGGCCAAGGTGGGTTAATTATGAGGAAAATGTAAAATTGTGCTTTAAAATATAGCATTGCATGAGGTCATGGCAATGTTCAAGTGTAGGGGATTTGATATGATCAAAATCTCATATCAATTAATCAACAAATCACCCTAAAACACATGGAAAATACCTAACTTTTGTGCTATAAAGCAGAATTATATGGTGTGTTTTGTGTTTGTGCTCAAATAGGTAACAAGGATACAATTTCAAGCAAACAAGAAGAAATCAAGCTCATTTATGATGAAAAGACAAGAGAAGGATCAAAGATGACAAGTCATTTGAAGATGAAGGACCTATCTTGACAATACTCAAAAGTTGAGGGACTTAAATGCAAACTTTGGAAAAGTAAAGATCAAAGTCAAACATGGTCAAACTTTAAGTCAACCAAGTCAAGGGAGTCAAATGAACAAGAATTCAAGTCAAAGGACTAAAATTGCCAAAGAAATGAAGAATTAAGCTCAAATGATAAATCTGCTAAAGTCTAAGGGCTGAATTTGCCAAATTTACATCAATTTTGATATCAATCCATGTCACATGTTCTTAGCAAATGAAAACACAAGAAAAAGGAAGTTTGGATTGGCAAATTATGGCCAGCTCATCTCCTCATTTATTGACCGAATCTCAAACAGTGCTCCCCACTATCTCTCTTTTCAGCCAATCAGATTTCGCCATGCAATATTCACAGTATCCACTTTTGGATTATGATCCGTGTGAGGGATAAATAACAAATGGAAACATGACACGTGTCACTCTTCTTCCTCAACAAGCCCAGAACGTGGATTTGTCTACAATGCATTTCACACAAAACTTTCTACATGAAAAATGTTCGTACTGAGATGACGAATGCAACTACATAAGTTAATTAAACTAAAACTCAAAGGAGAAGAAAACCCCTTTGGTGTTCTTGATGAAGAATTTTCAATTTACCAGCTTTAGACACATGGCATCCTCCCATTGGTTGAGACATGTCAGACATCCCCAACACATCATCACCAACTTCTATAAATAGGGCATTGTACTTTCATTTGTTGTAAGTAGCTAAGTGAAAAAACACACACACTTTAGATTTCCTCTCATTTCTGTTTCTTTCATTCAGTAGCCAACAACTCTTAAGTGTTTCACACACACGTAAGAGTTGGTTAGAAGTTAGTTAAAACATTTGTAATAGAATTTCCTTCATAAATCAATAAAATCCCAAAAATATTCATTTCCTCTTATCATTCTCATTTCACTTACTCAATCCTACTATCTTGTTACTGTTTGTGATCCATTTGATCATAACTGATCAATGGAGTTTGTTTGAGAAGTTTATGGAAGTTACATCAAGTTTTCAAGCAAGATCAGTCTTTTCCAGTTCCTGAGTAGCAAATTTGTAGCAGTTGGTGTGATTTTGTTCAGAAAAAGCTTTTGGAGGTGATAATATCGTTACTGGTGGTGTTCTTATGGTGTTCTTATAGAATTTAGTTGGCTCAGCTCCACACTACTCCATCAAGGGAGGCTTCTAGCTAAAAAATTTGTTAATCTTGTTTTTAGGTTCCACTAAATTGAAGTCTGCATGCTACATTCTAGTGTAAACAATTTGTGTTTCTCTGATCATGTGTTAATACTTGTTTTAGTGTAACTGATTTGGTTTGATAGCTTGTGATAAGTTTTGTAGCTTTAGACTTAGTTTTACCTGTTTTCACCTTTATTTTCATCAGTCAATTCATTTGAGCGCAGTTTGTGTGTTAGTGTTTGAACAAGTCTGAATATTGGTCAAATACTCTTCATTTTACTTACTGAACATTACTTGATATCAGTCTTAGCCTAATTCACTCTTTTAATCATAATCACTTTGTTAAAATTGTTCACAGACTTGTTAATTAGTGTTTGGATTTGCATAATCTTTGTAATACGAGTTTGTTAAACCTTTCAAGCTTTTCTTATTCGTATTCAGTAAGCATTTGGAAACAAATTTGTTTGGTTTTGAAGTCAAAACTCAGGTCAAAAAGGCAAATGGCTTGAAAAAGTATGGGTCAAAGTCTGTTTTCATTTTCATTCAGAATCTAGCTCATTTCAAATCCATGTTATTCCTTCATTTCTTAACCAAATTGCTTGAAACAAGTTTCTAGTTATAGCTTAACATCTAAGGATCAAGTCTGTGCAAGGAATTTCTACAGTATTCTATTTTGATTAAAAAATCAGCTTATTAATAAGCACTATAGCAAACTCAAGTTTGTGTAAATGAGAGTCAATTGATTTCTTGGTTAGCCAATTCTACTTCATAAATGTTGTTATTTTTCTTCACAAACCTATTTAGAAACATGTCTTGAGTAATTTTGGAGCTTTTCAGCTTTTTCACATTTTTGGTCAAACTTGGTCAAATAAGCACTTGTGTGCTTAATTTCATTTTCCTGCTTATCCAGTGCATCATTTTCAAAAAGAAAAGACATTCCATACTCTTATTAAGCTGATTGATAAGTTTGAGCTTAAAAATCTGAATGTGCATGTCTGGCTTTTCAGTTAGCTTAATGTTGGCTTATTGGAATAAGCTAGATTGAGTTTTACTTGGTTTTAAGCAATTTCCTCATACAAGCCTAGTTGATTTTCGATTTAAAGCATTTTAAAACTAGTTTGAGCTTATTTGGTTCAGTAATAAGCTCATACGAGCTTATTCTTTGTTGTATGCCCGTTTTTGATAAAAAGTTTCCATAAATTGCATTTTGGTCCTTGTAGATTGAATCTGTTTGTGTTTGTTGCTAATTTTGCAAGTAATTAGGGTTTGCTAGTATTCAACCCCTAAGCTTTCTGTTACTTGTCAAACTTGGTTAGGCAGTTTGGTTAGTTTGTTAAAGTTAGTTAAGAGTTTGTTAGAATTTACATTTTAGGTCCTTATACTTTGTAAACTTTACATTTCAAGCTTAGTACTTTCAATTACTTACTTTTCCAGCACATTACTTTTATGTTTTTATATTTTGTACTTTTGTGAATAATAATTGGTATTTGCAAAGTGTTTTACGGATATATAGCTTAATATTTTTCACCATTTTTTACTTTTTGTTTGAAATAGACATAGAATATCCAATTACCCTATCAACCAAGAACAATAATAAACTTAAGATTTTTAGGACTTTCAATTGGTCAAGAATCGAGAGAAAACGAACTTCAATATACTCAATTTCATTTTCCAAAAATATATATTTGTTTTTTTACAACTTCTTAAAAAAATTATTTGATTAATTTTTTTCTCCGACATATATAAAAATATTGTAGGATAAAAACTCTTTCTTAAGTAAAAACCTTTTCAAGATATATAAGATAACTTAATAAAAACAA
This sequence comes from Glebionis coronaria, assembly GCA_025667525.1. Taxonomy (NCBI): domain Eukaryota; kingdom Viridiplantae; phylum Streptophyta; class Magnoliopsida; order Asterales; family Asteraceae; genus Glebionis; species Glebionis coronaria. The sequence goes on from JANFOE010001416.1 coordinate 479,281, forward strand.
CTAGAAACAATTAAATAAAATTTCAAAAGTACGATTATATAACCAGATTTTTGTTGGTGGTAACATCGACGGATGTCGAGTCACTTGATATTCATAAAAATAAATTATTTAGTATTCCACATCAGTCACTCAATTCTATCATAAAATTTTCCAGAGCTTTGATCATGCTTTATGACCTCTTAGATAATTCGTTCAATTTGTTTTTATTCCAAAATTATTCCATTTGTTTAATCCAATCAATTATTCAATTCCATCACAAAAATTTCATCACAAGAATCGTTCAATTTATTTTTATCTTACGTTTGCTCATAATTGTTAGGTAGACCTTTTTATGTTCTACATGCGTTATTAGGATTTCTAAAAAGTGACCGCAATTCACATTTAGGGTTCTCAACCTTTGCGACATGTGATAATCCATTTAATTTAAAATATGGCCCTAATCCTCATATAACTGAGTTCTTCCATTAATATTAGTTTTTATATCATGCTTTGTAAATTTATAATAGCTCATTGTAACTTACTTGCAAACCAATGGACTAGAACTTCTAGATTCGTCTTTGTACAATTTCTCCAACTTATATTTCTCCTTGATATGCATTAGACTTACGTGTCGGCGTATTTGCAGATAGTTTTCATATTTTTGTAACACTAGTTTATGTTTGTTCCTTATGATATAATATTATATAGAGTATTATAGGAGTAATACTTTGTAAAGAGTGTTTATCGTCGTACGTTGTATAGAATAGAGACGGCGACATTAATTATTTTAGTGTTCACAAACCATACAAACTAATAGTTCTAACACACCCTCTTAGTCAAACATCAATGAGGTATCACCTTGTCAAATCATGTAAGTCTTATCCATCCGCGAGTAAATTCACCAAAAACCTTTTTTTTGGGTAAAGGGGTCATTCCCCGGTAAAATATATTAAATCCCAAAAAAACCATGAAGTACAATGGAATGTGACTAAGTGTCACATTAACCTCAAACATATGCTTGAACCACCTAGAATGAATGACATGCCATCTGTTAGAAATACGTTTTACGTATTAGAAAGGATCGGTCACTCTAACAATAGTCCATGTAATAGCTCGTAGTTTATTTATTTACACTTATTAAACAAAGCCCAAACCGAGCCCATAAGTTGTATGGGTCGGCGGCCAAATGTAAGCCCAAGCCCATGACATGGGCTTGGGTATATAAACCCTCTCCTTTGATGGAGAGGGTGGTGATTTCATTTTAATTTAACACATAGTTCTTAAACTCTCTCTCTAGAAGTGTGAAATCATTTATCTTTCTCTCTCTAAAACATAAGAAAGATTTACATATCCTACACCATCCATTTTACTTATCAAATACAAACCCAATTACACCAATAGGAAAAAATCACCTAATGGTGCATAAACAACAAGAAACACCTATCATAAAGCAACAAAAATTAACTCAGGTAGCTCCCAAAGACGAGCGTAGGCTTCACTCTCTTTGGACCTCTTCAGACTGCATGACTAAGCATCACAACTCAATCAAACAAGAACAGACTTAAGATTTAGTCAAGTATTAGTCGTTAAACTTCTTAATATCTATGATGAATTTACTCGTCTTTAGATATTACTCATACAATTTAACATCGATTAAACCCACACAAAACTCATCAAATATGTTATAACTTAATGATCAAACTAATCACGCAACATGTACATTTATGAGTCTTACCCATCCTCAAAAAACTCATCAAAAATCCTAAGTTGTGTAACGACTGACACCTAACTTAGCCTCGCAACCCAATCAAACAAGAACAGCCTTGAGACCTTGCTAAGTATCGTTATACATCTTAACATTTTTGATGATTTGCCTTGGTTTTGGGTTTACTCACGACTTATCATCAATCATTACTAAATCTCACTGCGTCCAAGTACTATTTTGGTGTATACTTTAATTTGGTGTATATTGATATGGAACACAAATGTTTCGGCAGTCGATAGTAGTCCCATGGACTATTTTAAAATACGTGATAACATAAATATGCGTCCGTTATTTTTTCCAAAATGTATATATACATATGGCACAAACCATTGTTGTCCAAATAAGTATGACACAAAATATCTGAGTAGTATAACAATCCATACAAGGATGTTAGGTATTTATTTCAGCATAAAAATCGTTTTTGTATTTATCCCTATAGGTACATCTTACCTAGAGATTATCCAAACAAGGGAAAGGAGTACCTACTCCTGATAGCATGTAGCAATCAAGCTTAAACTTATCATGGCAAAACACATAAGCTATTTCAAGTCACAACTTACTCGTATCGAAGAAGTAGAGTGAAGTGGTCCATAGAGATACTGAAACGGTTATAGTCTAGTATTACTCTTTTCCCAAAATTTCATTTTTGACCAAAGCATTTATAAAAATAGTTTTTATAAAAGTAACCTAGTTCTCTATAACCAAGTCTCTGATACCAATCTGTCACACCCCCTAATTATCAGTGTAAGTGAATACACTAGGGTGCGACTATCATGACTATCACAAGGCATAGATATAAAGAACGGCATTAAAAAGTCGTTTAAATTCTTGAATGTAAGTAAAATCATTCAGAAGCATTTTATACAACATTATTGCATAAACCACTTTTTAAAGACATAACATAAGTGTTCAAATTCTCAAAAGATAGTCACGACAATTATTTATCTCCATAGCCCAACCACATCACTCCTCCATCTTGATACCTGAGAAAAACATTGCTAAAGTGTCAACACAAAGTTTGGTGAGTTCATAGGTTTGTTTAAACAGTATTGTTTAATGAACCACAAGATTTAGTCCACATGTGACAATATAACAAATATAAAGTCACATAAAAATGCATTTACTATTGTCTAAGATCATGACACCGAAGCGTTAACTGATAACCAACAATGAAAGCACGTGCAAGTATCTAGCCCGGGATACCATGAAACTGTATCCGCTTAACTAATGTCAGTCTAAGCCAGATAGGGGTGTCGACCCCGATAGATCTATCCATAACAACCAGCCACGTAATTAACGGTTCATGATAATGGGCCAAAAACAACTTGGGTTAAATCGGGACTTATAGCAATAAGTAAACGAGTAAATGTACTTGTGTTCATACGTTAAATCAAGCAATGTCTCACCCCAAAAGATGATATAAAACAGTAAAAAGTGGGGCTATGAAACTCACCTTGAAGAAATAGCATTGGTAAAATAGCACAACGTAGACATGAAGAAATAGTAGCTCGAAACAATCTGTAACCTAAGTTAAATAAGGTAAGTATTACTATACTTGCAACACAGAAATAACGTATCATTTAGTCCCCTAGTATGTGCTTGGGTTTATTTAAATAAATTGATAGTTTATAATATTTGTGAAAGTTTAGCGTTTGAAAAATGTAGTCATTTAATCGTATATATTTAGCAATACTAGACACTTCGCAATCAGAACAGTTTATTTAGTTAAGGTTATTTAATGGGTCAAATATCCTAAATATATATTTAATTTTTATTAACAAAGATTTAAACTAAATAAAATTATCAAATTTATTAATTATAAGTTTTATTTTATTTTAAAATGCCATGTCCCCATGTGGGAGAACATGCAGCAAGTCCAAATTCAACAATTTGAAAACTATACATCGTTTTTAGATTGAAGGAAAGGGGTGATCTCGGCAGTTTTTCGCCGTAAATAATAGGCTCAATTTCAGCTAGCGGATTAATCCGCAAGTACTGTTGGATAGCTAGCCGGGTGGTCGATAAGTAGATATGTTAGGTTTTATAAACCGATATCGTTTGATAGGTTAAAATAGGGTTCGAAGTGAGGGTCGTGAAGCTAATTTAAAGGAAAATGTTTAACGAGTCCTTTTCGATCTCGTCTACGGTTCTCGATAACGACTTTTCGGTCGAACCAAAAATACCCTTGTGTAGACGGCATGACCGTCTACAACTTTCGTTAATTTCCCTCCCCGGGGCAAGGTCTTTTGCGGGTCGAAAGTGGGTCGAAAAGGGTCGAGTCGCGACTAGCTTTAAAACAAATATTCAAAAGTTTTGAATGTAATGTGCGACAACTAGCCATCTTTCAACTCAAATTACGGCTTCATTTTAGCTCCGTTTTTAGTAATTCTTTTTGCATCTTGTTCGTGTATGTGTCCGGAACACATGACCCGATCCAGAACACACTTAACGATCCAGAACGCACACATCCTTCTAGAAGAAGTCAACGATAGTCAACAAGGAACTCAGCAGACACACTTCCTATAAAATAGGGAGTGTGTCCCCAATCGGGCCAACCAAGGCCCATCACCATTTCCGGCCTTTTAGGAATCAAACTAGTATAAATACCCCCTTTGGGTTCAAGGTTTAGGTTAACTCTTTTACCCTCATCACTTTTTACTCATATTATTTTACTCTTATATTCCTCTTCGGATTTTTACCCTTTACTTACTTTCTCGCCGGAGCTTGGTCTGGGTTCTCACACCCGGACGAGGCTAACGCGTTGCATTGGTTTCAGGTTATCCGAAGCATACATCACCCCAGATCCGATCTGGTCACACCATTCGGATCTCCGCAAAGAATTGCACAAACATTTGGCGCCATCCGTGGGACTTGATATTCTATCTACCAGTTGTTTAGAATGGTAGGTCCTACTCCTCCTGTCACTCCGACAGGTCCTAACCTTCCGATTGACTTGACCTCTCTGAACAATCAGAATCTCACAAAGGAACAACTTGAACAACATATCTTAACCTTGCGACTGCTAGTCAAAGAGCATAACCGGAACGCCGTGGAACCTGTCTGTCTAAGTTTCAACGAAGAAGATGAGGAAAGCAGCAACACTAAGATAGTAAGAGGCAAGGTGGTATCCGATGCGGATTTAAAGAAACCTTTCAAGGAAGCAGTCAAATCCTCACTCACTCAAAGAATCATTGACTTCTCCGGACCCGAGTACAAGATGCCTGCCACAGTCAAGACATACGACAGAACGGGAGATCCGGATGATCATTTGAATCGCTTCACCGGAGCAGCCAATTCGAGCGAATGGCCAATGCCGGTTTGGTGCAGGATGTTCCAGCAAACGTTAGAAGGGGGAGCTAGGGGATGGCTTGAAAGCCTTGATACCGACAGCATTGATGAATGGGCAGAGCTAAGGAAGGCATTTGTCAAGAGATACTCGATCTGAAAGCTATGTCATAAAGTCCCACATGAGATAAGCAAGATTGTAAGAAAGGCAAATGAGTCATTAATAGATTTTAAAGAACGTTGGACAGTCGAAGTAGGTCTTATCCATGGAGTTCCGGAAGTCATGAAGATTTCGGCATTTATGGATTCGGTCAAAAGTCCAGAGCTGGCAAAAAGGTACTCGGACAAAGTTCCTGAATCGGTGGACGAAATGATTGAGAGGTTGGATGACATTGTTCGATCCGAGGAGGCATTCGCTAACATTGAGCTGCCAAAAGGGAAAGGAACGGAGCCATACCGAAAGCCCAACCCTCCCACCCAAAGAAGGGATGATCGCAACCAAAAGTACCATGGCTGGAACAACAATAGAAGAAATGATGGTCGAGATGCATATAAGGGAAGAGATTTCTTCAACAACAGAAACAGGAATAGAGACAACAGGGCACCATACCCACCACCTCGGAATGACAATTATCACAGGAATGATTACAACCGAAACAATTATCATGACCGAAACAGAGTGGCCCCGGTCCTAAGTGTTAATTCCTTGACAAAGAATCTAAAAGAAATCCTAGCAACCGAAATACAGCTTCGTCTACCCCCTCCCCGTCCAATGAACAATCCGGCAAGACGTGGAAACATGGATCGTTATTGTGACTATCATCAGGATAAGGGGCACTTTACCAACGATTGCATCCAGCTAAGAAAGCAAATTGAGCTAGCCCTAGAATCTGGAAAGCTGAACCATCTTGTCCGGGATGTACGCTAGAGAGGATGAGACAATCGAAGAGAATAGGCTCCAAGGCAAGACAAGATTATAAACATGGTCCAGACATTACCGGAAAGAGAGAAAAGGAAAGCTAGAGAAGCAACCGAAAGCTGGATGAGAGCCCTAATCGCTTTTCCACCATTGGAAGAAGATGAAATGTCTGATGATCCAATTATCATAGAGGCCGAATTGGGAGGTTACTTGGTAAGAAGAGTTTACGTAAATGAGGGAGCATCGATGGAGATTATGTTCGAACACTGCTTCGAGAAGCTGCCAACAAGCATCAAGTCAAAGTTGAGGAACACACAAACTGATCTCGTCGGATTTGTTGCAGAAGTAGTCAAACCAATAGGAAAGATCGAGTTAGAAGTCAGTTTCGGATCATATAGCTTAGTCCGAAGAACTCACATGAAGTTTGTAGTGATCAGCGCCCCGTCAACATACAATGTGATCCTAGGGAGAATAGGCATCTGGATCCTCCGGGCCATTCCGTCAACCATCCATGCCATGATGAAGTTTCCTACTCCAAGAGGGGTAGCTTCGCTAGTCTCTCGATCATCATCGTCTCGGAATGTAGGCAGATAGCAAAAAGAAAAGCACCAACGCTCACAACCAAATATAAGACCATGACGGCTGAGTTACCATCCGGTACGGAGAGCAACATGATTAACCCTGCTTATCCGAAACACCTTACCACTATTGGTAGCGGATTAACTGAAGCTTGCCAAACAGCATTCAAGAACCTTCTGAAAGACAACGTGGATGTCTTCGCATGGGAACCATCAGATATGACAGGAGTGCCGAGGCGAATCATGCAACATAATTTGAATGTCAGTGAGAGCTTAGACCCGGTATGTCAGAAAAGACGAATACTATGATCCGAAAAGAGCAAGGCCGTAACCAAAGAAGTGGAAGAACTAGTGGCGGCCGGAATGGTCAGATCAGTAAAGTACCCAACGTACATCTCCAATCCGGTCATGGTCAAAAAGAGTGATGGGTCGTGGAGGATGTGCGTAGATTTCAAAAATCTTAATTCAGCATGTCCGAAGGACTACTACTCACCACCGGACATTGATGAAAAAATTGAATCCGTAGTAGAATCTCGCTTTAAGTGTTTCTTGGACGCATACAAAGGTTACCATCAAATTCAAATGGCCCCGGAAGATGAAGAGAAGACAGCCTTCTATACGGATCAAGGCACTTTTTGCTACACCAAGATGCCCTTTGGATTAAAAAATGCCGGAGCAACATATCAAAGACTGGTTGACTCAGCCTTTCAAAGTCAGATAGAGCGAAATATGGAGGCATACATTGATGACATGATGATAAAGAGTAAGGATGAAAGGAGCATGTTAGCATACGTAGCAGAAACCTTTGACAACCTCAGACAAATCAACATGAAGTTAAATCCAGTTAAGTGCTTGTTTGGGGTAGAAGAAGGCAAATTCTTGGGATACATCATTACTTCCGAAGGTATACAAGCCAATCCGAAGAAAACTAGGGCCATCATTGACATCCAATCACCAAAGACATGGAAGGAAATGCAATCGTTGAGTGGCAAGTTAGCAGCTTTGAACCGATTCTTATCACGGTCTGCTGAAAGGGCACTCCCATTCTTTAACACACTAAAGAACATCACAAAGGAGAACAAGCATGAGTACAAATGGACCGCGGAGGCGGAAGAGGCATTCCAGCAAATGAAGTAGTTGATCATGAACCTGCCAACCCTTACCACTCCAAGACCAAAGGAACCCCTGTACATGTACTTGGAATCATCACAAGAATCAATTAGTGCAGTATTGCTTACTGAAAGGAATGGAAGACAATGTCCGATTCATTATATTGGACGAAGACTTAGTGATGCGGAAAAGAACTATTCTCCTATGGAAAAACTGGCTTTAGCCTTGCTAAAGGCATCAAGGAGACTTAGGAGATATTTCAAAGGCCATGAGATAAACGTAATCACAGACCAACCAATCAAGCAAATATTAAGCAAGGCAGATGCATCAGGAAAGTTAGCTAAGTACGCAATTGAGTTGGGGGCTTACAAAATAGAATACAAACCAAGGAATGCAATCAAAGGGCAAGTTTTGGCAGACTTCCTAACCGAAGCACCTATAGGTCAGGCAGCAGAAGAATTCTTCCAGGTGCCTGCTTCGAAGTCGGGAAAGGACGAAATAGAAATGTGGACCCTCTTTACAGACGGAGCATCCAGTGCCCAAGGTGCAGGAGCCGGGTTGGTCCTCATCAGCCCAACCGGAACCGAGTTCACTTACGCGCTCCGGCTGAATTTTGAAACCACCAACAATGAAGCAGAATACGAAGCCCTTCTGGCAGGTTTAAGAATTGCAATACAGATGAAAGTGGGAAGGATCAGGGTCCGAGTAGACTCAAAGTTGGTAGCAAACCAGATCAAGGGAACATACGAAGCAAATTGTGATAGAATGATAAAATACCTAGCCGAGGCAAAGGTTTTGATATCAAATTTTTCCCATTTTGCAATCATAAACATACCAAGGAGTAAGAATCAGAAGGCTGGCGTCCTAAGAAAACTAGCAACATTGGCATTCGACCACATAACAAAAGAGGTCTTGGTGGAGGTCTTGAACGAAAGGTCTACCGACCGGAACGAAGTAAACACCATAGTGGAAGAAGTGGGCGACAATTGGATGACTCCCATCATTAAATGTCTCCGGGATGGAATCTGGCCAACTGATAAGAACGAAGCACGATGTTTAAGATTGAAGCTGCACCAATATGAAATGGTTGATGGGGTCTTATTCAAAAAGGGTACCTAGAACCAATGCTTCGGTGCGTGGGTCCGTTGCAAGCCAACTATGTCCTTCGGGAGATACACATGGGTTCGTGTAGCATGTATTTAAAGCCAAGGTCGATAGTAGCACAAGCTTTAAGATCGGGGTATTACTGGCCAACCATGCACACAGACGCAAGGGAGGAACTAGAGAAATGTGATTCATGCCAAATTCATGCACCAGTAGCAAGATTGCCAAAGACATTGATGAAATCTATCATGGCACCATGGCCATTTTACCAATGGGGAATGGACATTTTAGGTCCATTACCAGCCTCATCCAGAAATGTGAAATACATAATTGTCGCCATTGATTATTTCACCAAGTGGATGGAGGCTAAGCCTTTGCTGAAAATATCCAGAATGGAAGTAATCAAATTCTTTTGGGACAATGTTGTTTGCCGATTCGGAATCCCAAAGATAATAGTCACAGACAATGCTAAGCAATTCATCAATGAACCATTCAAGAGCTGGTGTTCGGACTTGGAAATCAAGCAAATCAATACAGCCGTAGCCCATCCACAAGTAAATGGTCTAGTCGAAAGGGCTAACAAGACTCTCATGGAAGGCATTAAGACAAGGCTGGGCCGAGAAAGGAATGGATGGGCAGAGGAGCTACCGCACATACTGTGGGCCCACCAGGCATCACTGAAGCAAAGTAATGGAGAAACTCCTTTCAACCTCACGTATGGATCTGAAGCAGTCATTCCGGCTGAGATAGGAATGCCCACATATCGGACAATGATGATCAATGAAAAGGACAATGATGATGCCCTGCGCATAAACTTGGACCTATTACAAGAAAGAAGAGAGATGGCAGCTATCCGGGAAGAAAAGTACAAGACGAAGGTGGAGCAGTACTACAACAAGCGAGTTTGTCCAGTCACATTCCGCTTGGGAGACTTTGTGTTCCGAAAGAATGAAGCAAGCAGGGTCCAGAAAGAAGGAAAACTTGCTCCCACATGGGAAGGCCACATACCGTGTCAAGGAAGCATACCAGAATGGCTCATACAAGCTCCTTACCATGAAAGACAAGGAAGTCCCAAGGGTGTGGCATGCAATGAACCTTAGGAAGTGTTATTTATAATTTCATTTCTATCCTGTAACGGCTCTTTCTCCCTTCAGCAAGGGAAGAGTCCAGTTTATTACTTTATCTAGATTTTATTTCGAAATGTATCAACCTTCACTCCCTCCAGAAGGGAAAGGTTATGTCCTTTGTTTTTAATGAAAAAGCTTCTCCTCTCGTTACTAAAGGAGGAAGCACCTTTGCAGCAATTATGAGTGGCATGAATGATAAAGCGTTGCACTTAAATCGCACCCTAACAATAGAAACACAATTCTTTCTCCCTTCGGCAAGGGAAGAATTTGGACATTTTTGAGTAAGTCCTATCCGAAATGGAAGGCATACGCATCTAATTCTTTCTCCCTTCGACAAGGGAAGAATTTGGTTATTTTTTAGTAAGTCCTATCCGAAATGGAAGGCATACTCATCCAATTCTTTCTCCCTTCGACAAGGGAAGAATTTGGTTATTTTTGAATAAGTCCTATCCGAAATGGAAGGCATATGCACCCAATTATTTCTCCCTTCGGCAAGGGAAGAATTTGGTTATCTCTAAATAAGTCCTATCCGAAATGGAAGGCATACGCATCCAATTCTTTCTCCCTTCGGCAAGGGAAGAATTTGGTTATTTTTGAATAAGTCCTATCCGAAACGGAAGGCATACGCACCCAATTCTTTCTCCCTTCGACAATGGAAGAATTTGGTTATTTTTGAATGAATCCTATCAGAAACGGAAGGCTTATATATAATCTTGTTCACTTTCGCTTTAAGTCCTAGGCCGAAAGGTGAGGCCTATTCGTATGCAATTATCTTTTCAAACAAACAAGAATCATAAAAGAGGTATATATTTAACAAAATATAAAGGTCAACATGCGAAAGCAATATAGTTATTACAATCTTCCAAATCAAAAGAAACGAAACAACAAATAAAAATAGTCTGTAAATATTACATTCATCCGAATAGAGTTAAGATTGGAAACAATTGTTTTAAACGAATCACAAGCAAATCAGGCCGCGGGGGTATCCTTGCTTCCAGAAGCATCGGCATCATCATGAAGGGACACCATGTATTCATCATTAAGGGTCTCTACCGAAGGATCCACAACCTTGGGAGGAGCCGGAGCATGTTCGATTTCCATCAAGCGCTCAATGGGCAAATAGAAGTTGGTGGCGACCTCTTGGATATAGGGATATTTAGCCTCCGGAAGGGCATCAACCATCGGCCCCATTTTCTTCTCATGATATAAATCAAAACCCGGAGTGGCAGGAACGATAGCCAATTGCTCCTCGACAGGTCTCCAAACCTTAATCCCTGCGGCCCAACCAGACTCAATAGCTTTGTTGAAGTAGTCTGTTATGTTCTTTTTATGTTCATGGCTGTTCAAGAGATTGGAAACAACAGCATGAAGTAGTGTCCGGATAGCATTGTACCTCCCCATCTCAGAAGTGTTGCACTTGCTTTGCAGATCGTCCTTCTCGACTTTCAATGCTTTGATCTCCTCGGCATATATGTCTTTGTCAGCATTCACCACATGCAAAGTCGCTTTGAGATCAGCATTCTGGGCATCACGACCTTTGAGCCTCTCTGACAAATCAAAATTTTCGCCCACTGCGGCAGCTAGCTCCGAATCCCTAGCAGCACAAACCTTTTCGGAATTCTGAAGCTGAGAGGAGACCTTAGAATTGGCTTGGATCTGTTCCGACAACTTAACATTAGAAGCTTGCAGAAGCACTTTGTATTCTTCGCACTTATCCATTAGATGGTCTTGGTCGTAGAGTTCTTCCTCCAACCTGCGAAGGGAGTCGACCATCCCCATCGTACTCCGAGCAAGTTGGTACAGCTACGGCTTAGGGCAAGGGAAGGGGGATTGGAGCTCAATTCTCGTTGCACAGCCGGAGGAATAAGATGCATCATTAGGTCGCGACACTCCGAAGGGGTATCCACCCGGCTGGCAGAATTAATACTCCAATTCGGAGCATACCTAGCACTTGGGCCAGTCGCCCCCTCCTCCGCAGTAAACATGCCTGTTTCGGACAAACATAATTTTTTTAATAAAAGCAGATGACATGATATACGTGAGTAAGATAAGAGGAAAGCATGGGGAGGAAGGTACTTACGTGTAGACTGATGATGCTCCGGATGCATAATCCCTTTCCCATCCCTTTGTTTAACAGGCTCCTCAACGTCATCAGAAAAAACACCCTTGGAGCTTGATCCATCCAGATACGAATTGCCAAGAGTGGGACTTTTTTCCTTAGTATGTTCTGAGGCAGTATCCTTCCCATCCCCTTTGGACCCTCCTCATGTGTCTTCTCCGAACCGGTGCCAGTAGGTCCGGGAGAGTCATCATCCACGTTAATATTCAAATTAATTGACCTAAGAGGCGAAGGACTGAGAACGCGATCCTCATTGAGGATTTCATCTTCATTCATATACGCACCCCCATCCGCATCAACCTTTCTTCTCTTAGCTGAACCATCAGAAGCCGCAGCCTTCTCAGTCATACGTTTCATACTCCGATGAAGGTCGCTGACAGCCTTGCTCATTTTAGTAGAAGCACCGGAAGAACCACCCTTCTCAGAAGCTTTCTTCTTCCCCTTTGGTTTCCCCATCGGTTCCCCACTTTCTTCCTTTCTCTTCTTCTCCCCCGCGGCGCGAAGAGCGGCAAGCCTTTTCTTCTCATGAGTGGCTTTGACAGCCTCGCTCTCACTCATAGCAATAATTTGGTCAGCAGTAGGAGCACTCAAACGCTCTCCAGCCACAAGGGCCTCAGAAACATGAGGTGTAATCCGGTTGGCATCAGTCAAGCGATTGCCCTTAGTAATCTTGCACGGAGCAGTTATAGGAAACCTTAGGTACTCAGACATGGTGACAGCTGCAAGAAGAGAAAGAAAACACAACGAAAGCAATACAAACTTACAACCATGAAAAGGGAAAAGGCAAAGTATAGAAAGAGAAAGAATGAAAACAAGGGTAATACCATTCCCTTCCGGATCCAAAAAACGAGGCAAGAATCTTGGACACTCCCAAGTTAGTGACACACCAGCCATATACAACACCCCTTCCGGAAGGGCAGCCAAGTATACAACATGCTCTTCAAGAAGAAGAGCATCCGACTCGTTAAAACCATCTCGAGGAACATAACCATTCAAGTCTGAATCAACATGTCTCCACGACATAAAGTCCGGAACAGCTCAGTGATATATGACAAAAAAACTCACATTTCCAATTCTTCAAGCAAGTGAGAGTATCATGAAAAATCTGCTTGCGAGAACCCTTTCCAGACCTCTTTTCAAAAGAGAACCAATGACCTTGTTTGCTAAGCCTATAGTAAAGACGGAACAGAGGAGCAGTAGGTTCGATGGAGAGGCTTCGACAGTAAACTTCAAAGGTGATAACACGATTCAACCCTAATGGAACTAATTGTGAGATGTGTACTGCAAAGTCTTTTAAAACGGCCAAAAGGAAGGTGGAGAAGGGTACTCGTAGTCCGGATAGTTTAAAGAACTACTCATATAAGCCTATACGGTTTTGAGGGAGACGGTCCATAGTCATACCTTCCGGAGCAACTTGGGGGTTGCAGCTTTCCGGAATATGGTATGTCTTCACCAAATATTTTACATAAGCCTCGTTAAGAGTAGTCGTATATTTAGGCATGTCAAACTTGGGAGCGTAGCGAGTTGAGCCGGAAGGCCCAGGAAGATTCTCGTCTGCCATAACGAATAAGGGATGGATCTGGAAAGGTAACCAGGAAAGGAAGAGAAGATACCTGAAGAGAGAGATCCGGATTGGTAGAGAGAAGTAAAACCTGAGAGAGAAGTAAAAACACACACAAAAAATGACGAATGGGTAGGTATTTATAGGCTCGGTAAAAACATGAGAGAACGTGAAAGGTACAGTAAAAACACACGTGTCATCAATCCGAGCAAGCTGGCGCCACGTGTCGATCATCGCAAGGAAGTAGGGTAAAAGTGGTTGGGCCTTGATGGGCTTTAGCTGGAAAATGGGCTGAAAAGTTTGTCCGGCCAACACCAATCATAAAAGAAACGGGTTTAAGTATTGATTTGACTAAGCCTTTTTGAACAAAGTTAGCCCATTTAACACTTGGGGGGGGGACTTGTTCGTGTATGTGTCCGGAACACATGACCCAATCCGGAACACACTTAACGATCCGGAACGCACACATCCTTCTAGAAGAAGTCAACGATAGTCAACAAGGAACTCAGCAGACACACTTCCTATAAAATAGGGAGTGTGTCCCCAATCGGGCCAACCAAGGCCCATCACCATTCCCGGCCTTTTAGGAATCAAACTAGTATAAATACCCCCTTTGGGTTCAAGGTTTAAGTTAACTCTTTTACCCTCATCACTTTTTACTCATATTATTTTACTCTCATATTCCTCTTCGGATTTTTACCCTTTACTTACTTTCACGCCGGAGCTTGGTCTGGGTTCTCACACCCGGACGAGGCTAACGCGTTGCTTTGGTTTCAGGTTATCCGAAGCATACATCACCCTAGATCCGATCCGGTCACACTATTTGGATCTCCGTAAGGAATTGCACAAACACATCTTAATATCGACACTAGTGGCTATGTTACGAGCTACAAGTCTTGACCCATAGCTCATCATGCTATCTTATATTTAGGTCCAAAAATAGTAGATTCTGCCCAACATAAAATGACTAATTCATGTGTAGTTTTTTTTTCAAAGGCCTCGTTAGATCAAAACATCTTTTATCAAACTCCCAACCAAAAATCATGTTAAACAGGGTGATTTATGTTTAAGAAATGGTGTAGTTAGCTTGGTATTATGTTAAGCATTTTTAGTGAAAATTTCCCTAAGTGTGATTTATGACAAATACGTTTGCCATCGTTAAATAAAAGCAAGTATTCATCTTGTGTTATCAAAGTTTTTAGCAAGCACATACTAGTGATCAAAATATACACATGTAAGCAAGACGAGATTAAGCTAGAGACTTACAAGAGTCCTAGTAAAATGAGAGGTGTAGAAGAGTAAGACTACGTGTTTTATTTAATTTAACCCGAGTCAACCAATTGATCTTTCACCACTTATAAAATCCGAGACCAAACCCTTTTCTTTCCTTCCATAGGCAGCGTCTAACACATCACAGGGAGGAGTAATTATTTGTTTTTGTTAGGTTGTATGTTTTGTAAAGTGTGTGATGAAACTATGGAAATACTGGTCCTATTTATAAGGTAAGCAAGTAGTTAGGGGGTTCAAAGACTCAGTTAGGGTTTTTATTTAATTAGGTTAGTATGGAACTAGTAGCTAACTATGAAGGTACCATGGAGAAGTGTAAAAGAGATGGGGAAGAGGAAAAGATGTGAGTACAATTGTTGGGAAGTGGAAGAAGAAAAGGAAAACAAGTTCCCAAGTTTGAATTCTTATTTACATTAGGTTTATACTAAAAATTCAAGGGTCCATGTCAAGTATGGGGGAACGCAACGTGAAATTTAAAACAAAGAGTAAAACAAACGTGTGTATAGGAGCTAAAAAGGGGATCCTGATTTTGACCTTGATTTTAGTAACAATTTGGTATTTTTCATTTTGGGAGAAGTTATATAAGTAGTATATATGTTAAAGTGTAGATAAATAAAAAGGTAAATGTTTAAGAAATTTTGCTAGTATATCAAATAGATGTTAGTCCTTAGGAAAATATTCATATTGTGTTTATATAAAAAGAATGTATCGCGTTTAATAAGAAATGTTAAAAATTGTCGAATCATAGATTAGCGTAGGATGGTTCCAATCTATGTAAAGTGTTTAATGTTTGATGACGCAATTAAATATAAACACATATCATATAAACTATAATAATTCTTAAGAGAAGATTACACAGCGAAAAAGGCGTTCCATTAATATAAATTTCTGGATTCGTATAGGATTAAGTGAAAACAATCGGGGATTTCATGAGACGTACATGTCTAGCCCGAAACACCGCGTTTCACGGAATTTAAATAACTTCAAATTTCACGTTTGTGACACCAATGTTGTAAAAAACAGGCTAGGCAGCACCAAGGCGCTAGGCAGTCATACTCCGTCTAGGCGGCGCCTAGGAGCTAGGCGATTTATGTGGTAAAAAAAGTCAAGAAAGTCAACAAAAAGTCAACATTGTTTTATAATAAATTAAAGGTTTTCTTTCTAATATATAGTTCCCATATTTATTTTTACGTAACATCTTAAAATAAAAGATAAACGAATGATTATAAACATAAAGTAACGGGTTTTTCGTATGAAATTTGAACCAATTAAATTATATGTTCACGTTTGAAGTTTTAAGCACTAAAATTGTTATATTTATTTATATATTTTGCAACTTTAAACTATGTGAACTTCGAATTATTTGAAATTAGAATTATTTTTATGTCATACATATTATTTATGATACTTACATGCATAAAATTCCAATCGGCCTATGCGCCGCCTCGACGAATTCCGCCTCGAAGGTCGTCGATCGTCCGACTAGCGCCTAGCAATTTATACAACCTTGATAGATACTATGGATCATAAGTTTTCGCCACATATAATTCTTGTACAAACAAAAACTCATTAAGAACTAGTACTAGCTCTTGCAAAACCGTGAATAGTATATGCAAACCAAATAACACCCTGAACCTTGTGAGGCTAATATAAGTCTTTGTTTTAAGCTCATACACACTCTCACATTTTAAGCTTACATAATATCCATCACCTTTCTTCATTCTCTTTTCTATTAAGAGCAAGACAAGCACTAAAATCCATTCCATTTTACTATTTACTTGTAACCTAAACTCATCACATGAACACTTAGAGTAAACTCACACTCTAAGTCACACTCTACTCACGTCTACAAGGAAGCAACAAGGGCGAAGGAAGAAGCGTTTGGGTTTAGAGGCGACAGTAGCTACGGTTAACGTTCAAGGAAGTACCAAGATTGTTAAACTATCACTAAGACTCATAGCATTGTGTTAAGGACCTTAGTAAGTATACACATCTATATTTGGTTTATTTTTTTACTACTAGCAACATGACACGAGTTGGTTTTTAATCTAAATGAACATACAAAGTGAATTAACATAACTCTATGTACACTTGACCTAAATCTATATATCTCACGTCTAGATATACATATAAACTCAATGGCTAAATTTAAGACTTGTCATGAACACGAATGGCTATGTTGCATGTTGAACTCGCCGTTAAAAACTAGCCATAATCGGCCTTGACATCACATGGCATACACGAAATATTATAGTGAGAATTTGGGATTTCTTTTGGGCCTTATGACCCTATACCGAGACTAAAACCGGGAGCTTATAAGCCAATAAATAAGCCTACGGCTTATTTGTTTGATAGACAAAACCCATAAGCTCACGAGGGCTTATTGAACCCATTCTATATTTTGAAAACCATTTGTAAAACTTTAAAATGTTATCAGGCCTCAAACTTTACCACTTGGCCAACTAACAAATGATACCGAGAGCCCAAGACCTTTGACCCATAAGCTAGAAATAACTGACGGCCTGATGTTTGGTTTAACAAAACCAATAAGCTCATAAGAGCTTATTGAGAGGTTATTATGATATAAAATAATTTTGGACCCCCAAAACTACTAACGGGCCTAACCGAATATTACTCGGCCTAATAAGCCCGTTAAGCCCATTTAAACTAAACTGATACTTGGAATAAGCCTCACGACTTATTTGACTTATTTAAACATGTTTAAAGCTTAATTAGAAGTTAATAACGTTTCCTATAATTTATTTGAACTTAAAATGATTATCTGGAACTTCGAGGACCAAACATGCCATTTTTGAAACTAAAAATGAGCCCTAGCTTGGAACTGAGGGTTTTGTAAACCATAGGGACAATTAATGACGTTTTCGAGACTTAAGGGTGAGTTGTGGAAAACTTTATGGGTCAAATATTTCATATTACACAAGAGAGGGACTAAACATGTCTTTGCTAAAACTATAAGGGTTGTTGTGAACAATGGGAGATTTATATGACATGTTACCAAAGTAGAGGGACTAAATGTGCACGATTCGAAACTATGGGGTTGAAACTATAAATATTATACTACAAGGACTATTCTTGCAAATTGGAACTTAAGGGTTATTATTGAACTTGAGTAAAATGTAAACTTAATAAAATACGATTTATTTAATTAAGACCCGACTATTAAAATGTGTATATTATTTTCTCGATAGCCATCGAGGGTACAAGTCTATATTAAAATAATGAAACATGCGTGTACAAATTTTAAGTCATAGCATTATATATAATGATACTTATAATTATAATTTATTTAAAGTGAGCGAGAACATACAAACAGCGGATATATTTATATATATCATAGACTGAGAGCCATTCATTTGCATAGGTATTTGACGTATCGTGTGTCGTCTGACTTGGATACTTTGACTATTCTCGAGTACTACTATTCAAGTGAGTTCATAGCCCTACGTTTTGACTTTATTAAATAGTTTGTACAACTTTGGGGGAGAAAACATGCAGTACATTTTTTAAAGAACGCAAACAGAACTTGAGTACATTTATGATTACATTTTGCCTATTGTAAGATACCCATGATCCCGGACTGTGAACTGTTAATTGTGTGATAACGCGAATGTTGTAAATAGATCTATTGGGATTGACAATCCCCATTTAGGTGAGTAGCGCTCACTATGTCTAGGCCAAGACAACAAATGTATACCATGTCGGATATTTTGAGAGCGTACATTGGGTGGTCCCCATTAGTTGATACTATGTGGACACCTACGGTCTAGCGTCGGTTCACATGCAATAGGAAAATGTAATTGCTTTGTAGTGTTTGCTTTGTGCATTACTACGTGAAACATCTTGCGGTCCTAAACTATGATTTTACTAAACCTATGAATTCACCAACTTTATGTTGACCTTTAGCATGTTTTTCTCAGGCAATTAAACTAGACTATTTGTACATATATTGGACATCATTTAGGAGCATAATAATGGATTACGGATTTGTTTTCATCGGGATAAATGTGACGACTTAATATTCACCATTTCAAACTACTTTGTAATAAGCTTCATAAGACAATATTTATAACGATTTATTAAAAATCATATTTTTATTATCTATGTTTTATATGCCATTTGTTTTGTGATTCACGACGTGACATCCAAGTTCATTATGTTGCATGTTTAATTTGAGGGTCACACTAAAGCTCTAGAATCATCATGTTTTACAAGTGTTTTCCCATTATCTCTAACTTTGTACCCAATATTACCTGCATACCTCTTTCTGCCTTCTCCTTTCACTTTAGACCTGCATTCTCTAGCAAAATACCTAGTTTTGTGACAATTTAAGCATTCAACCTTGGTTTTATCAAAACCGACCGGTTCCTTTACATCAAACTCCAGTTTTCTTCTAGTCTTTTCGTACATATTCTTCAACCTCATGGAAAGCATGGCAAGCTACCATTTCAAGTCCATTTCTTCCAAATCTACATCATCCATCTCTTCAAGATCATCATGGTCCAATTATGGACTACAATATTGATTTTCAAAGAAAGAGTACATAAGGTCATCAGTATATGATTATGACCCTTCCCTATGAAAGTTAGAACTAGAAGAAGTAGAAGCACTATGAGCGGTACTAAATCATTAGTACTATTAGTGTTTTCAGCAGAGACAAAGGCTAGATTCAGTGTACTTGAGGATGATCCAATAGCCTCTTTTACATCACGTTCAAAAACTCTTAGATAATTATGAAGATCATCAAAACTAAGAGTGTCAAATCCTGGCCTAGTCCTAATAATCAATGACACTTAAGACAAGGACTCGGGTAAAGACCTAAGAAACTTTAAATTGGCATCTTCAGTGAAGACACCTGCACCATGAATCTCTAACTAACTCGGAAGGATTTGAAACCTATCATAACCTTTGTGATTTCCTTCTAAATTTGATACAGAGAAGCCTTCAAATAGTTTCTTCAATGTATACTTCTGCATCTTTTTAGATTCATCATTTCCACCAAACCTAGATTTGATGGCTTCTCACGCCACCTTAGTATCTGTCATCCTATTGAAGTTTTCCAAATGATCTCATGGAAAGGCCATTAACATAGTAGTCCTACCTTTCCTCTCTCTCTCGTGCTTGAACTTCTTCACTAGTTTTAGGAGGCTAGACTTTTATAACTCCATTTGCATCTGTTACAATGTTCACATGACCATTTCCTTTCTGAATAACGTCCGATATAGTGTAGTCCGTATGACTTAAGTAATGTTCCATTTTCATGGCCCATATGTTATACTGACTTTTTACAAGAATATGAAGTTTTACTGTGTGAGAGATTTGTGTTATTGTAGGTGGTGGTGGTGAGTTTTTAGGTTGTACATCTTCATTATGAAGAACTTCATCATCTTCTCCTGCCATTGAAAAGATCTAAGAAATGAAGGTTTAGACGGATATGTTTTTAGGTCCTTCTTATTCAGGGTTTCTCTACAAGCTCTGATATCACTTGTTGATCCTAATGAATAGATCTGTCTAGCCTGTTAAGGGTGGTAACTAGTTTGAATAAATCCAAAATAACTACAAGAGAAACAAAAACTAAGAACAATATAAGGTATGCTAAATCTAACTTATAATGCTACGAAGAACAATGAGAATAACAGATTACTAACTATGAATATATGAACTGGTATCTAACTAATCTCCATAGGGTTCCTTTTATACGCAAAGGAAAACCCTAGTAGGCTTACAACATATCCTCTAAACGGTACTAACTATTATAACTAACAGTACTATCTATTACAATCTTTCTACTAACGGTACTAACTAATACTAGCGGTACTAACTAATAAAGTTAATAGTACTAAGTCGGGAAATCATAATTTCCAACATAAATTTTATTGAAATTTTGTACGGAGATACTCCTAACTGTTGATCCCAAACTCAGGTTTTAAACTTTAGCTTGTTTAAGGGTTGTGATAGAAAGAGTAAACTCAATCTAACACTAGAGAAACTTTGCAACACAAAGTAACCAAACAAGATGCGGAATATAATGTTTAGCACAAGAACAAATGTTTAAATCAAACGTTGAACTTTAATATATCATAGATATACGAATACCCAATAGTGGTATTAGGGTTACAAAATCTTAAAGTATGAAATGAAATGAACAGAGAAAGATGTGTTTTACATGACAACCT
Organism: Glebionis coronaria; assembly: GCA_025667525.1. Taxonomy (NCBI): domain Eukaryota; kingdom Viridiplantae; phylum Streptophyta; class Magnoliopsida; order Asterales; family Asteraceae; genus Glebionis; species Glebionis coronaria. The sequence continues at coordinate 500,309 of JANFOE010001416.1, forward strand.
AGTGAGTCCTTTTATAGTACAAGAACCCACGTACAAGATCACTACTAACAAACTAGGAAACTATCTTGGTGTAGTAACTGAAACGCGTCATAATCTCTTCCAAGTTTATCTAGTAGCAGGGTCTTTGACTTTCAGCAGGGGCACCAATCCCCCTGCCTTTGTTATTTAGCAGGGGGAAGTTACTCTAGCAGGGGAAACTCTGACCAACTAGCAGGGGCAACTTATACTTTTATATTTATTCCCAACAATCCTCCCCTAAACTTGTGCTTTAGCCTAAAGACAAGCATCTGAATAAATACTAGTTGAAGAGGATGCTTACAAAGTTCCTGGCCAAAGTTGAATATACATTAACCTTACCAAATCATAAGCAACAGGTGCTCTAGAATCTACAATCAAATCAGCCTGTGCCAACTTCTTCAAGGTCTCTTGAGTGAAAGGATAATTATGATGATCAAACAAATAAACACTTACACCTTCCATGGCTACCTCATAAACCCTAGAATTGGTAAACAACTTCCAATACAGCAGATTTCCGTCATTTACTGCATCAAAAGATGGGATCAAACATCTCATGCTCATACATCATGTGCATGCATTCCTAAATCACCAAAATCCTTCTCTACACCATCCATAGTAGGAGGATTTGCAGCAAATTTCTTCTTTAAAAGCTTCCATAGATCATCTAAGTCCTCAATATCTAAAGTTTGAAACATGGGATCTAAACTTAAAAATGTCTGTGTTGTATTATCAGCTCTTGTAAGCTTCCACCAAGTCATCCCCATGTGTTCATAAACAACATATTCTACTATGGCATATTTCTTCCCAAACTCACTGGATGAGATTTCATCATTCTCTTGCACAATCAGCTGCTTATCTATTTCTTCATTGGAGGGATGCTGAGTCTCCTTAGTAACTATACCAACCTTTTCCATCATTTTTAACCTTTTGGCTGCTCTCTGTGTATTGAGAACAGATCTCTCAGTTGTTGGAAAAGTGGCACCTGCATGGAATGATGCACCTGCTTGAGATGATTAATACAAGGTTTTTACCAAGTATAAAAACTAAGTTCGTTGATGTGGTCTAATCGAATTCATTTCCGGTTAAAGTGCGACTCAATTGTTTTTGGTTAAGAAAAATATTTGTCGTTGTAGTAAATAAAAATGCACAAACTTTAAAGTAAATGGCGGTAATTTAAATCTTAACCTAATTGAAAATAAATGACTGGAAATAAAAACGTGACGAGAAATTAAAAGGCAAACTTAAACTAAAGGCAAGGCAACTAAAATTGTAAACTTAAAATAAACTAAAGGCAAGCTTAAAATAAATTTAAGGCAAGTAAACTAAAAGTGCGACTAAGTAAAAAGGCGGGAAAATTAAAGCTTAAAACATAAAAACATAAACTTAAAATAACTAAAAACAGCTCATTCGGAATAAACCTTCGTTCGGAATAATTACTCGTTCGGAATGTCACCTTCACCCGGAATAATTCTTCTTTACTCGGAATAATTACCTCATGCGGAATAAAACACTCATCCGGAATAACAAAGCTTCGTTCGGAATAATCAAATCAAATCACTCATTCAGAATAAATACTCATCCGGAATAATTGCTTATTCGGAATGTTTACTTCATCCGGAATAACTCTTCATTCGGAATACATGTGCTCATCCGGAATAATTGATTCAGAATGATGTCTTCGTTCAGAATACCTGTTGATCCGGAATAATTCACTTACCCGGAATATGGGCTCATTCGGAATATGTGGTTCATCCGGAATATGTGGTTCATCCGGAATATGTGGTTCATCCGGAATATTACTCTCATTCGGAAAAACAAGTTTATCAAGAATAATCAAAAGAACAACCTTCGTTCGGAATGTACACTTATTCGGAATAATCACAATAACTCTTCATCCGGAATAATACCTTTATCCGGAATAATCCACTGATCCGGAATAATTGCCTTTATTCGGAATAACCTGGGCAAACAGATTAAGCGAAGAACACGGGAAAGAAAAAAGCTACGAATTCAATCCAATCTAACCAAAATCAAACAAAAGATTAAACCAAACTAACCACAAATGATCAACTAATGATAATCTATCAATCCAAATCAATAAAACTAACAATAACAACCAAAATAATCAAAACCCACTTAATCTAATCAAAAAAAACTTAAGAACATAAACATAAACATAAACATGAAGATTAAATCAAAACAAGAAGAGTAGATAAGAGATTAACAAGAAAAGTAAAGATTCAATAACAATAAAAGTAAACTTACTAGGAATTAAAGGAATTAAAGTGCAAGACAATTAAGAAAATGACATGAAATTAAAGTGCAAGTAATGTAAATGGTGGGGAGTTAATTTGCCAAATTAACTAACAAGAATAAAATTAAGACTAATGATCCTATTTATAGGAGGAGGAGGAGTATGATGGAAGGAAGCTTCCTCCTCTCTTTCTTCTTTCTTTATTTCTCATTTAATCCTTCGTCTTTAGTCTTTAATTTTCTAAATTCTTCGACTTTTCAGACTTTGTCTCGGGATTACTTTAAACTCGTCTTGTAATTTCTTCGTAAATTAGACTTGAGTTCTTCGGCTTTATTAAACTTCCGTCTTTGGACTTTTTCTTCGATAAATCTTCAGAATAAGCCTTGGACTTCGGTTCCTTTTGCAATCTTGATTTCTTGACTTCGTCTTTTGTCTTTTTCTTCGATAAAAGCCCGTGAAAGCCCGTGTTTTCTCCCCTTTTCACATTTTCGTCCTAAATCACAACAAAAACACAAACCACGCATAATTCCGACATTTACGACATAAAATACACGTTTTGGCCTGGTTATTATTGTAATTAAGTGGTAAAAGGATGGGTGTTTACTCACCTATCAAATCCCCTACATTTGACCATTGCAATGTCCTCATGCAATGCATTAGTTACAAAGCAAGATTACACTTTTCATCACAATCAATCCACATTGGCCTTTATTAAAGAGATAGAAAATAACAAAAAAGTAAAGAAATCAAAGACTTACCTTAGGGTTTTGGAATGTCATGAATGATTATCATCCTCAAGTTTCACGTTCCCCATACCAAGCTTAAAAACGAGATCATTGTTATTATAAGTTAGCAAACTAACATGAACTCATGTGGGCCAATTATTTACTTAGACTCCCTTATTCCTAGGTGTATCTCTTATATTTTATTATTGTCTTAAATGATCATAAGGATGCATTGTTGACTTATTTTGGTAATTATTTAGGCTGAAAATAAAGTGGGACGATTTAATCAATAGTTAGCTAAAGGACAAAATCTTTTAAAACTGCTTCTCGGGACCTCATAAAGTTCAAATCTTGGCATAACTCGCTTCACGATTTGAGACCTTTCTCGGACCGATATTTGGCAGTGAATTCATACTTCAAATCTTGAGAGACGTTCATGAAATAATGGTCTTCTCTTCATAATAGGAATTTCTTCACTTGAAGTTTTGAGAGATTCTTCATACTTGGACCACGACTTCTTCATTTTTCTCCAATATTTATTTGGGATTTTGATATACAACGATCCGCCTCCTTTTAGGACTTGGATTTATTTATCCTCATACCTTGTTAGGGCCTTTTTGGATAGATTTCTCCATGATCTTTACGGGAGTATTTGCTTTTCGTCGTGTGTCTCGATCCTTCATAGTTATTCTTGATAAATGATTCTTCACATCACTTGGGATCTTTAGCAACAAAATGTAGCCCTCGTGCCTTGTTAGGGCCTTTTCGGACTCGCCAATCTTCGCATCCCGCTTCAATAAGTTATGCCTTGGCTATGAACTCTAATTAATACCGAGCAACTTTTAAACGATCTTGGGCTAGAAGCTAAGTAACTTTTCAAATCGTACAACCTTATTTATTGCAGATAAATTTATTAGCAGGCGATGGGAGAATAGGCTCATAATTAACTCACATAAATTCACGAAAGAATATCAAACTTATAATTGACTCTATCATCTCTCGTTCTCCACAATTTAAAATCTCAAGGAATGAGACTCGTGGATGCTTAGCCAATTAAATCAAATTTTTGGGTTTTCGAGTCATCTATAGGATCTTGCAAACTCTTACACTCATTCAAGTATAGAATTCACATTTTAAAGTTCCCTTAATAAATGACTCTCTAGGATCAATTATTGGAACTTGCGAAAAGTTCTTGTTCTTAACCCGTGAGAGTTAAGACTTTCGCGTTTTAAAGCTCCCTATATAAAAGCCTAGCAAAACTTGACTTAAACACGTTAAGGATACTAGCTAGAGTAAACTTAGATAAGTAAACTCGGGTTGAGTCAAAAGATTCACAACGTTGACAATTAAAACCACTTTATTAAAATTTATTCTAGCAAAGAAAGATAATAACTATACAAAGGTAAAACTACTAGGCCAAAATAGATCAAAAATTTTGAAAAATGTCGAAAAATCAATTTTCCGGTTAAAATGAGGACAAATACAAGGAAAAAACCACTTAACTTCGATAGAAGTCCCCCCTACACTTGATATAAACATTGTCCTCAATGTTTAAGCATGTAGCAGTAAACTCCCCTACACTTAGGACATTGTGCACGTTATTTAAATCTTGCTAAGGAAGAGACGACTAACGAGATTCCTATTTTAATATTAGAAAATATAAAATAGTGAATCGAAAAGAGTTTATGATAGAACCGGGAAGACGGAAGCACGGAATCACGGGTCGTCAAAAATCATCAAGAGTGGATCATTGAACACTCGAATCCCTGAATATGAGAAGAGAGGAAATAGCAAACACCAACGGGTCTCCCCTACACTTAGGATAAAGATAGCTAAAAGATAGATACTTGGGTTGCCTCCCAAGAAGCGCTTGATTTTTTATCACCGAGTCGTGAGCCTGACTCGACCTTGATTATCATGAAAAGAACCTTGAATAGCATCCACCGGGATCAAATACATAGTCTTGGAACAGTGGATTATCATAGCAAGAGTCGAATAGAGGATTGTTGTAGACGACAAAATCATCAAGCACATTAATCATATTCGTCGATTCTCTTCCATAGGATTTGTTTTTGATCTTCCCCATTTCGAACACTCGTGCATCATTCCCGACCCTTAAGATTAACGTACCTTCGGCAACATCGACAAGAGCTTTTCCAATTCTCAAGAATGGCCGACCAAGTATTAAAGGAATACGAGGGTCCATTTCATAATCTACAACAACAAAGTCGACTGGAAAAGTGAAGGTGCCAACTTTAATGAACACGTCTTCGGCAATACCAAGCGGGTAAGCGAGAGTGCGATTAGCAAGCTCAAGAATCATATTCGCTGGTGTAAGGTCGGGCAATGATAACTTTTCCAAACACTGAAAGGCATCAAAATTATACTTGCCCCGAGATCGGCTAAGGCAGTAAATTCGTCGGTTTGGTTAAAAGTACAAGGTAGCACAAAATGACCGGGATCTCTAAGTTTTTCCGGAAGTTCTTTAAGAAGGACGGCAGAACAATTTTCATTCAATCGAGTATTAACAAACTCGGCCATCTTCTCCTTTTTGCTAAGCAATTCCTTAAACATCTTGACAAATTGTGGCATTTGGGCTAGGGCTTTAACAAGGGTGAAGGTGATGGTCATGCCGGCAATCTTGTCCAAAAAGTTAGAGACTTGAACGTCATTCTTAGTCAAAATTCTAGCCTTGTCGAGTCGAGAAGGGTAAGGAATGTTGGGTTTATAGGTGGGAGGTGGGGTTGGTGAAGGGTTCTTCTTAGGTACTTATTCATGACAAGGTGGAGACGGTAGTGGTGAACTAATACTAGGTGTGGGAGTAGTAGGGACAAATGGTGGTGGAGGAGGTTTAGATGGTGTAACTGGGGGTGGGATAGATGGTCCTACTAAAGTTGCTCACTACGGGTAGTAATAGCACTCACATTCGCTCTCGGGTTGGTGACGGTGTTTGAAGGTAGAGAGCCCGAAGTAGAAGGTTGAGTGGTTGGTAAGAAACTAGCCAGCATATTCTTCAAATCATTCGTTTGATTGCTGAAGGAGGATTGTATATCATTTCGAAGCTCGGATCTAATGTCATTCCCTTGCTTAGTGATATCCCCTTTCAAATTGATAATTTGGCTTTGTAGATTCTTGATTTTCTCTCCTTGGGTTCTCATTAAAGCTTCAACATCTTGATTAATGGGTGGGGCTTGTTGAGCAGGTGGGTGATAAGGATTAGAAGCTCGAGGTGGGATTTGGTTGCTTCTATTGTAATTGTTGTTGGGGTTGTGGTTTTGAGGAGAAAAACCGGGTGAAAGTAGTAACTGAAACGCGTCATAATCTCTTCCAAGTTTATCTAGTAGCAGGGTCTTTGACTTTCAGCAGGGGCACCAATCCCCTGCCTTTGTTATTTAGTAGGGGGAACTTACTCTAGCAGGGGAAACTCTGACCAACTAGCAGGGGCAACTTATACTCTTATATTTATTCCCAATAATCCTCCCCTAAACTTGTGCTTTAGCCTAAAGACAAGTTTCTGAATAAATACTAGTTGATGAGGATGCTTACAAAGTTCCTGGCCAAAGTTGAATATACATTAACCTTACCAAATCATAAGCAACATGTGCTTTAGCATCTACAATCAAATCAGCCTGTGCCAACTTCTTCAAGGTCTCTTGAGTGAAAGGATAATAACGATGATTAAGCAAATAAACACTTACACCTTCTATGGCTACCTCATAAACCCTAGAATTGGTAAACAACTTCCAATACAGAAGATTTCCCCCATTTACTGCATCAAAAGATGGGATCAAATATCTCATGCTCATACATCATGTGCATGCATTCCCAAATCACCCAATCCTTCTCTACACCATCCACAGTAGGAGGATTTGCAGCAAATGTCTTCTTTAAAAGCTTTCATAGATCATCTAAGTCCTCAATACCTAAAGTTTGAAACATGAGATCTAAACTCAAAAATGTTTGTTTTGTATTATCAGCTCTTGTAAGCTTCCACCAAGTCATCCCCCTGTGTTCATAAACAACATATTCTACTATGGCATATTTCTTCCCAAACTCACTGGATGAGATTTCATCATTCTCATGCACAATCAGCTGCTTATCTATTTCTTCATTGGAGGGATGCTGAGTCTCCTTAGTAACTATACCAACCTTTTCCATCATTTTTAACCTTTTGGCTGCTCTTTGTGTATTGAGAACAGATCTCTCAATTGCTGGAAAAGTTGCACCTGCTTGGAATGATGCGCCTGCTTGAGATGATTAATACAAGGTTTTACCAAGTATAAAAACTAAGTTCGTTGATGTGGTCTAATCGAATTCATTTCCGGTTAAAGTGCGACTCAATTGTTTTTTGTTAAGAAAAATATTTGTCGTTGTAGTAAATAAAAATGCACAAACTTTAAAGTAAATGGCGGTAATTTAAATCTTAACCTAATTGAAAATAAATGACTGGAAATAAAAACGTGACGAGAAATTAAAAGGCGAACTTAAACTAAAGGCAAGGCAACTAAAAGTGTAAACTTAAAATAAACTAAAGGCAAGCTTAAAATAAATCTAAGGCAAGTAAACTAAAAGTGCGACTAAGTAAAAAGGCGGGAAAATTAAAGCTTAAAACATAAAAACATAAACTTAAAATAACTAAAAACAGCTCATTCGGAATAAACCTTTGTTCGGAATAATTACTCGTTCGGAATGTCACCTTCACCCGGAATAATTCTTCTTTACTCGGAATAATTACCTCATGCGGAATAAAACACTCATCCGGAATAACAAAGCTTCGTTCGGAATAATCAAATCAAAACACTCATTTAGAATAAATACTCATCCGGAATAATTGCTTATTCGGATTGTTTACTTCATCCGGAATAACTCTTCATTCGGAATACATGTGCTCATCCGGAATAATTGATTCGGAATGATGTCTTCGTTCAGAATACCTGTTGATCCGGAATAATTCACTTACCCGGAATATGGGCTCATTCGGAATATGTGGTTCATCCGGAATATGTGGTTCATCCGGAATATTACTCTTATTCGGAAAAACAAGTTTATCCGGAATAATCAAAAGAACAACCTTCGTTCGGAATGTACACTTATTCGGAATAATCACAATAACTCTTCATCCGGAATAATACCTTTATCCGGAATAATCCACTGATCCGGAATAACTGCCTTGATTCGGAATAACATGGGCAAACAGATTAGGCGAAGAACACGGGAAAGAAAAAAGCTACGAATTCAATCCAATCTAACCAAAATCAAACAAAAGATTAAACCAAACTAACCACAAATGATCAACTAATGATAATCTATCAATCCAAATCAATAAAACTAACAATAACAACCAAAATAATCAAAACCCACTTAATCTAATCAATAAGAACTTAAGAACATAAACATAAACATGAAGATTAAATCAAAACATGAAGAGTAAATAAGAGATTAACAAGAAAAGTAAAGATTCAATAACAATAAAAGTAAACTTACTTGGAATTAAAGGAATTAAAATGCAAGACAATTAAGGAAATGACATGAAATTAAAGTGCAAGTAATGTAAATGGTGGAGAGTTAATTTGTCAAATTAACTAACAAGAATAAAATTAAGACTAATGATCCTATTTATAGGAGGAGGAGGAGTATGATGGAAGGAAGCTTCTTCCTCTCTTTCTTCTTTCTTTATTTCTCATTTAATCCTTCGTCTTTAGTCTTTAATCTTCTAAATTCTTCGACTTTTCAGACTTTGTCTCGGGATTACTTTAAACTCGTCTTGTAATTTCTTCGTAAATTAGACTTGAGTTCTTCGCCTTTATTAAACTTCCGTCTTTGGACTTTTTCTTCGATAAATCTTCAGAACAAGCCTTGGACTTCCGTTCTTTTTGCACACTTGATTTCTTGACTTCGTCTTTTGTCTTTTTCTTCGATAAAAGCCCGTGAAAGCCCGTGTTTTCTCCCCTTTTCACATTTTCGTCCAAAATCACAACAAAAACACAAACCACGCATAACTTCGACATTTATTACATAAAATACATGTTTTGGCCTGGTTATTATTGTAATTAAGTGGTAAAAAGATGGGTGTTTACACATCTATCAATGATGCACCTGCTTGAGTTGGTTCCACTGCTGTTCCTTCAGCCTTTCTTTTTCTAGACTCCCTAGCTCTCTCCGTCATCTCCTTTTGCCTCCTGAGAGACTCAACCTCTTTAGGAGTGTTTATACCATTGAAGTCATCCACATTTGTCTCTCTTAGAACTGGTCTGACTGCCTTCTCTATATCCTCAAAATTCATGTTTGTGAAGTGAGCATCAGTCCACCTCTTGTATCTTTTGAGCAATACTTTGTAGTGTGCCAGCCTCCCCTTTTTAGACTTCAAATATTTTTCCTTCTGAATCTGACTCACCCTTCTTTCCAGGTATTCCTTTTGATAATTGAACACTAAAAGAGTCAGTTCATACCTGTATTCCAAAGGAGCATTCACCAACTCCTTTTCCCATTGATCTAAAAATTCTTGAGCATGAGGCACCCTTTCATCTAACTCTCTATGCATGATTTCAATCTGTTTAAGCATTTCTTTGGGCCTCATCTGTTGCATTCTCTGATCTTGCATGTGTAGCTCTTCTTCTTGAAGTCTGAGAGCTACTTGTTCATCATATTCTTCTTGAGCCCTTAGCTGTTCAGGAGTTTTATGTTTGTATTTCCTCTTGGGTTGTTCAATCATTATCCCCGTTCCCTTATCTTTTGGATCTACTGCTAGTTTTGCTTTTGGTGCAGGTTCTCCAATTCTTATTCCCTTCTGAGTTGGTTGCCTTCTATTCTTCCTAACATGTTTGTGTAATAGGTTTAGCAGGGGAAGGACTTACAGCAGGGCGATCTACCTTGGCAGGGGAAACTTTTGTAGAAGCAGGGGCTTCTCTTTGATTGCCCATATTCAGCAAGGGTTGGGCAATATCTTTTGTAGCACTCCCCTTATCACTTCCTTTCTCATCACTGGCTATCTTTTCTTGTCCTATATCCTGTCCACTAGGAAATGCATACCACTGAGTAGATTCATCTGTGTTGGGAACTTCCTCCCCTTTGGAAGCATCATCATCTGTGGATATAATAAGCTTAGGCTTTCTCCTCCCCTCCAGTGTAGCAAGTCTGGTCTCCAGATTATTTATAGCTAGACCTTGCTTTTTGACAGTTTGTACAAGTTATGCATTTTTCTCTTGCAAGCTAATGCACATATTCGTCAATTCTAAGATAGACAATGGTTGCATTTGCCTCTCAATCCTAGAAGGGGATTGCTCCCCTCTTTGGGTATCACTGAGTGAGGGAGAGGACTTACTTATGGTGTCACTATCCTGCTCATCCCTTGAGGATGAGACAGTAGTGGCAGCCAAACCCTCAGTGTGCTCCAACCTTTTGGAGGCTCTCCTCTCTGCTACTTTTGAAGATTCACCAGGCAAGGGAGACCTGGCAAACCTGGTATTGGTTCTCCTTTCATTTTGTGGATTAGCAGGGGGTAGTGAGCTGACAGGGGGATCATCAGTTTTGGTAGGGGAATCAGATGGTTTGTGTGTGGCTACTTTTGTTTTAGCTGCTTCTTGTCTGATTTGTTTCATCATGATGGGAGTGAGAGGAACATCCCTGCCAGAAAATTGTGGAGATGGTGCAGCAAGTGTGGTAAACAGTTTAGTAGTATGTTTGGTGGCTGAAAAATGGCGTTTGTGTTTGATAGGACCATGTTCACTCATATTCAACAAAAGTTGTGTAAACCTTGGATAAATACAAAATTTAGAACTCCTTGTAATGTTTTTTACCATTCCTTTGAAAATCATTTGAGAAAAACAGTACTTTCGCCCTATTGCAAAGCATATCAGGGCAGAAGCAACCTCACTTCCAAATTCTTTAAAAGCAGTGGTTTTAGGTGACAAACATTGTAAAATTTTATGAATCAAATATTTCCAATGTGGGGCTAATAAGTGTGAAAACACTTATCCTTTTACCACTTATTTCCAATAATAACAAGACCAAAACGTGTATTTTATGTCGTAAAAGTCGGAATTATGCGTAGTTTGTGTTTTTATTGTGTTTCAGGATAAAAATATGAAAAAGGAAGAAAACACGGGCTATCACGGGCTTTTATCGAGGAAAAAGACAAAAGACGAAGTCAAAAGATCAAAACTGCAAGAAGAACGGAAGTCCAAGGCCTATTCTGAAGATTTATCGAAGAAATAGATCCAAAAAGGCCCTAACAAGGTATGAGGATAAATAGATCCAAGTCCTAAAAGGAGGCGGATCGTTGTATATCAAAATCCAAAATAAAGATTGGAGAAAAATGAAGAAGTCGTGGTCCAAGTATGAAGAATCTCTCAAAACTTCAAGTGAAGAAATTCCTATTATGAAGAGAAGACCATAATTTCAAGAACGTCTCTCAAGATTCGAAGTATGAAGTCGCTGCCAAATATCGGTCCAAGAAAGGTCTCAAATCATGAAGCGAGTTATGCCAAGATATGAACTTTAAGAGGTCCCGAGAAGCAGTTTTAAAAGATTTTCTCCTTTAGTTAACTATTGATTAAATCGTCCCACTTTATTTTCGCCTTAATTAACTATCGAAATAAGTCAACAATGCATCCTCGTGATCATTCAAGACAATTATAAAATATAAGATATACACCTAGGAATAAGGGATTCTAAATAATTGGGCCACATGAGTTCGTGTTAGTTTGCTAACTTATAATAACAATGATCTCGCTTTTAAGCTTGGTATGGGGAATGTGAAACTTGACGACGATAAACATTCATGACAGCCAAAACCTCAATGTGAGTCTCTGATTTCTTTACTTGTTTTGTATATATTTCTATCTTTTTAATAAAGGCCAAGGTAGGTTATTCATGATGAAAAATGTAAACCGTGCTTTGAAATTAATGCATTCCATGAGGGCATTGCAATGGTCAAGTGTAGGGGATTTAATAAGTGTGAAAACACTTATCCTTTTACCACTTATTTCCAATAATAACAAGACCAAAACGTGTATTGTATGTCGTAAAAGCAGGAATTATGCGTGGTTTGTGCTTTTATTGTGTTTCAGGATAAAAATATGAAAAAGGAAGAAAACACGGGCTATCACAGGCTTTTATCGAGGAAAAAGACAAAAGACAAAGTCAAAAGATCAAAAGTGCAAGAAGAACGGAAGTCCAAGGCCTATTCTGAAGATTTATCGAAGAAAAAGTCTAAAGACGGAAGTTTAATGAATTCGGAGAACTCAAGTCTAATAGAAGAAGAAAATTATAAGGCAAGTTCAATTTATATCGACTAATCCCGAGACAAAGTCGAGAAAGACGAGAAAGAGAAAGAAAAAGGAAGCAACACATGCACCTCCCCACCTCCAATATATACCCTCCTAATGTGTCATTAGGAGGGTGTTAGTTAGTTATTATTTAGCCTTCATTTTTCCTTTGTAGTTTTTAGAGAGAGAAATTGTTTAACTTTCTCTCACTAGAATTTTATCTTTTCTTCATCTTTTCTTTCATGTTTAAGCTTTGATTTAATCTTGTATTTTGGAATCATTAATCTACAAGTTCAAGTTTAAGCTTTTCATTATTAATCTCTTTCTACCTTTCTTGATTTTTATTATCTTTGATCTTGTTTCATCTTGATGTTTGATTGATTAAAAAGTTTATCTTTTTGTTCATATCTAAGTTTTTGTAAAATTTGAGCTTTGCGCTTATCATGCTTATTGGCTTATTTTGCACTTAGCTTATTTGCTTTTAAGCTTTCTTAAAATTTTAGTCTTATTAAAGTTCGTTTTATAAATTTTCCGTATTTAGTATTTTAAAAGTCATCAAATTTGTGCTTATTTAGTCTTGGCTAAGAGTTGGTAAATGTTTATTTGATTAAGTGCTTATTTGATTTGCTTTTTCTGTTATTGATTTCCATCGTCTCATGTTTAAGGGTTTTATCAGTTCTGATCAAGTAAGTGTGATCGCATAAACCCCTAAGGTTTCTACTTGCGATCCTTTACTTCGATCACCAAGTACGATCGTCCACTGCGATCACAATCTACGATCTATACTGCGATCCACTCGTTGCGATCCAGGGTACCATCGAAGACTACGATCCAGGGTGTGATTGGCTGTCACGATCCAAGCCACGATCATTGGCTGCGATCGTGGGTACGATCTGATAGTACGATCGAAGAGTACAATCGTCACTGCAATCCACTTATTGCGATCGTGGTTACGATCCAATCTTAAGCTACTTGGCTGCGATCGCTCGTTGCGATCTGGGCCACGATCGAGGGTACGATCCAAGTGTGATCTGACCTCGGTATTAGATTTTATTTCATGTTTTATCATAGTTTTCAAATTTAACTTTTCCCGCATTTTTACTTAGCATTATTTTAAACGAGTTTTGTCTTAGTTTATTTTTACAAAGTTTTAAGTTTTAAATTCACTTTAAGTTTTTAATCATTTATTTTTAACTCGTCATTTTTAGTTTAATTTTTAAAGCTTTTATTTTTACTCAACGACACTTTCATTTTACTATTAGTTTAAAAATAGATAACCACCTCTCTTTATTTTTCCACCAAGAACGAATAAGTCGCACTTTTAACTAGTAATTAATTCGAAAAGACTGGAACAACGAATCTTTTTCATACTAGGGAAAACCTTGTATTAGGGGTAAACTGGCCTTTAGCAAACTTACACTTTTGATTTTCAGCAAGAGTGTACCCCTGATGAGACTGCTTTTATACATAGTCTCATCGTCCAAATAGGGCTTAAAATGCATTAAATATCATCAAATTACCCAAATATATGCTTGTGTTTGTTGCTTGTGTATTTTAGGTACGGATATTGAGAAAATGACAAAAGATCACAAGAATCAGTCAAAAACGAACACGGGAAACGAAGCCGCACGATGAACCAAGCCCTAATGAAGAATTTTCCAAGAAAACCCTTGAAGAATTGAAGAGTTATGAAGAAGGGTCCTCCAATATGGGAGAATTGACACTTTATACCCTTGTATCTTCATAATTACAAGTTTGGTCCCTAAAGTTTGTCAAAATTACAAAAAGGGCCCTTAACTTTGAAGAATTGGCAAATTTAGTCCCTCAACAAAACTAAATTGTCAATATTGGTCCTCCAAGAAGTTAACAAACAAGTCAAACCTTGAAGAATGAAGAAAATGCCAAAATCAGTCCTTCAAATATCATCAAATTGCATGTTTAGTCCTTGAAACAAGTTTAAAAACTTGTTGTGCCAAAAGTGTCAAACTGCCAAAGTTGCTTATAAAGGGATTTGAAGTTTAAGCTGTTTAAAACAAAATGGAGAAAACTAGAAAGATGGGGGACTATTTCTGCCAGACAACCAATCATACCCCCACCAATCAGACTGCCACATCACCTCCATCCTCCACTCACAACCCTCCACCTCACTTCCCCTCCCACGTCAGACTTCCACCCACACCATTTAAATAACTTAATCAGTTATTTCCCACCAAACATATTTTTTAAAAATCTAATTTCCCCAAAATGGATTAAACAAAGCACTAATCACCCTTAAACCCTAATATCTTCCTAGGATGAATTAATCACAAAACAAGGGGAAAATGTTTAATATGCTCCAGATCCTTGATTCATCACACCCTAAACCCAAACCCAACTCCAAAAAACGTCCCCCTCACCCTCACATGGCTCTCCAACCCTCCCCTGACCCACATCCGAGCTTGAAGACAAACTGAGGACAGCTAATCAACGCCTATTAGCATTTTCGTGCTCCCAAAGAAAATATGGACGTCCAAGATCTTCTTTCCACCACTGGCATCCCACAAACATCTAAAATTCATCACATGGGTTCTTGACCAAGTTCAAAAATTGGCATCTTCAAATATTCGAGAAGGGCAATAGAGGAAGTTCATGTCATTAGGGTTTTAGCTTCTTTTCAGTTCTAGAACAAAATGTAAACCTCTATATAAAGGCCTCATAGGACTTAGTTTAAAATGTTCTTGATTTTTCTCCTTTTTCACAAGCCTTGTAAAACCAGTTTATGAATGAATATAAATGGTGTTGAGTTTGATGATGAGAAAGATTGAGTACCTTTTACATTTCATGTTGTGTTTTGTTTGAAAAAGTTTTTTCAAAAAGGCATTTTAAGTTTCTGTTTTCAAGTTTTTCAAGTTCTTAAATCCGTTTTTCAGTTGAGCTAGAAAGTTTATAGGCCACATAAGCTACTCATTTGAGCTCTTATATGACCATAGAACCCTGATATCCAAGGGATATCAAGATTCAGTGGGTATAACCTTGGATAAGAAGTGTTGTGAGGTGGAACTTTTCTTGCTAGTTGGCTCCATTTGTTTATTTACACTTTACTGTATCAAAAGCTACAAGCCAAAAGCTTGTAGCCTTTGATACTTGCAGTTGTTCCTGGTCTTGTGGTGTATGTACAGGTAACAAGAAGGAAGAAAGCTTCCATTCTTACCCATTCCTTTTTCACTTTTTACCAAGCATTTGGCATCCCCATTACAACAAAGTTCAGCACAAGCCACCAGCTTGTGGGAGGTGACTTTTCAGTCACTGTTGGGCCTGGATGTAGGCCAACAAGGTAGCATTCTTGTTCTCAGATTTCAGTTTTCAATTTGGTGCTTTGTGTGATTTATGTGAAATTTAAATGCAAGTTGTTAAGTGTTTGTTTGAGTGTTGGATATTGTTTAATTTAGGTTTACATGCATGCTAGAAGGGTTTGAAATCAGTTTTGAGTAGAGTTAAATAGGTTTACTTTGTTAAGTTTAAGTTTCTGATCATTAAGGGGTGTTTGGATTTGCATATTAACTGAGATATTTGAAAGATTTTTGGGTTAAAAAGCAGTTTGACATACTCACTAGGTAGTTGTTAGGTTATATACTAGTTGGTTTTCAGATTGGAAGAGTTTTAAACAAAGCTGCATGTTAAAAGTTGAGTAAACTAGCTAAAATCTGTAACTTACCATTTATGCTTGTTTTGTGTGAATTTTACATTCAAATCTTGTTAAGCTGCTAGGATTAAGTGCTAGGTAGGGATTGAAATCAGTTACATGCCATTTGGTTAGTTTGTGTGCATATTTTTAGCATTTGAAATTCGTTTGTGTGCCATTTGAACCAGCAAAACACTCTCAGACCTATACCAAGTTTATCAGTAACATTTTGGTGATTTGTGTGCATTTTTTGTGAAGCAACTTGTTAGATTTTGTGTTGATTGTGACTCCCTATACTCAACTGAGTATAGGGGTGCCCATTTGTCCATCAAAATACCAACAAAAATCAAGAACTTGCTCCTCTTGTTCTATTCTTCACAAGTGAAGATATCATCCTTGTGTTCATAAGCTAAACTTGTAATCTGGGCACGTTTTTGCTTTCTAAGGCTTTGAATCTTGCCTTTTGGTTATTTGATTTGTGTTTTTAAGTAAGTTAAAGTTACTGGATTAAGTTTTTAAGTTTTAAAAAAAAAGTTTTTCCAAAAAGCTCCTTGGCCTGGACTCGAACACGGGACCTCTCGTTGGAGGACTATACGTGTTAACCAGTGACCCAAGTGCTTTTCTCTGTTATCCATCCCACCCTTTATTCATTTATATTCTCTTAATTTGTCTTAAGTTAAATTAAGCCGTAGCTTAATAAGCTTATAAAAGCTTATCGGAAAATCTTTTTTGCTTGATTTCATTTTTCTTAGGTTTGTTACTTAGTTTAAGACTTTTCTGGCCAAAAATTTGATTTTTCTCTTTCCTTATTTATTTTTTATTAATTTTTCTTTACCCGTTTTTAATTAATTAGATTAAAATAGCAAAACTAGTTTAAAAATTTTATAAAAAATGTTTTTAGGTTTTATTTAAGTAACTTGAGGTTTACAGCCATTTAAGTTTTCAAAAAGTCTTATTTTTGATTTTATAGGATTTTAGGGTTTTTAACCAACTTTAAAATTTAATATAAAATTATTAAATAGGTTTTTGAAATTTTTAATTGCATTTTTGTATTAGTTACATTATTTTAGATTTTTGGTAATTTTTTAGAATTTTTTCATAAACTTTGAATTTTTTTGAATATTTGAATATTATTTTATTAATAAAAATTGAAAGTTTGATTTTTAAGTTTTTACATTTTTCCTAGATTGTAGGCACTTAATTAGGAGTTTTGTAACTTTTCAAATATTTTTAGGGCTTTTCAATTATTTTCTAGAATTAATTTAAGTTTTAATTGATTTTAATAGTTTTTAAGTGTTTAAAAATAGTTTTATTTGGTTTTAAAATTTTAAAAAATACTTTTTAGCTTAATTAGGTTATTTTTGAGGTTTACAAACTTTAAAATCTTGTTTAGGACTTTTTAATAATTAATTGTGATTTTTAGGGCTTTAATTAGCATTAAAAAGTCATTATCTAATTAATTAAAAGGTTTTAGCAAGTTTGGATTTTTTGTAAACTATTACAATATTATTGTGGATTTTTATTAATTTTTAGGTTAAAATTTTAATTTTTGCACTATTTACGGTTTTACGTGATCGCCTTTTTCGTCTTAGTTTAATCCGTCTGCGTAACCGTCTTTCTCTTCTAATCTCATTTCTTTCTTTCTTTCTCAATCATATAATCACAAATCAAAATCATCTCTTAACACAACGCACTAGCCTCCTCGAGAACGAACTCACTTTTAGGGTCATTCACACACGGTTTTCCTAAATCGTCGTGCATACTTGCCCTAATTTATCATCCTTTTCCTAAAGGGTACAAAAACTACCAACATCATTTTGGCGCCGCTGCCGGGGAGGCGTGTTGTGTTTTGATTTGGAAATTGTTGTTTTTTATATAGCCATAATTAGTATTTGTATTAGTAGCACTCTACTAATACGTATTATCGGTTTTTTGTTTTTTGTGAATACTATTACTATATTGTATACGTAGAACAATAAATTTACAAGTACTCCAAATACGTGAGAAATCACAACCTTGACTTGGGAGGTCATTACCCAATCATTGTATTCGAATCTCAAACCAAAGAAAAAGGCAAAAATAGATAAATACTTTCGAGAAGCTCGATTTTGAAAAATACAAACTATAAGGTGGGTATAAGGCGGTTGTATTTCACGACCTAAAGGAAAAAGGCTCTTAAGTGCTTCGCGCCTCCTCGTTTCCTCCGCTTGCTTGTGCGTATTTTGAGATTGAAAGCTAATCGAGGGTTTTGCCGCCCAAAGTATTACTTAAGTATCATATATATTTTCTTGGTTTCATTTGATTAAACCCTCTTGAACGATTTGGTGTTCCACCATCGTTCTAAAGTCATCGAAGGCGTTCACTTCACGTGATCGTTTTCATTCCTTAAGGCTTCTTTAATCGAGAGATTTGATTAAGGAGGAGATTTGTAGATTTGTGTCTACTTAATACATTCCACAAAATCCAAAAAAGTAAAAACAATCAAAAACCACAAAAAATCGAAAAAGTAAAAACACCAAAAAGAATCTTCTTTGCTCACCCTCTCGTTGTACGTGACGTTTATGCAAACTCGCTCCAAAGCAAGACGTGCTCGTAAACGAAGAAACAAATCAACCACTCCTTCTAGTGAGGAGTCTCCTATTGACGAACCCATCGTAGTGAAAGAAGCACCCATGGCTAATCGAACTATGATGGAGTTGCTTCAAGCACCCACCGAGGGTTATGGAGAAGCGATTGTGATTCCCGCTATCCTTGCGGAGACGTTTGAGGTTAAGACGGGTTTGTTGTCCATGATTCAAAACAACAAGTTTCGAGGTGACGAAAAGGACAACCCTCATAACCACATTCGCCAATTTAATCGTCTCACCGCCACTTGCAAGTTTAAGGACGTCTCTAACGACTCGATTAAGATGATGCTTTTTCCGTATTCTATAGCGGGGCCCGCAAAAATTTGGTTAGAGAAAGAGCCACCCAATTCTATATTGACGTGGAAGGATCTCGTTTCAAAATTCGTGAACCAATTTTTTCCGCCCTCTAAGACTACGCATTTGAAAAACGAGATTTCAAAGTTTTCACAAGATTATAATGAGAGTTTTTCAACGGCTTGGAATAGGTTTAAGGAAATGTTGCACGAATGTCCTCATCATGGTTTTTCCGACTTGCATCAAATTGACACGTTTTACAATGGCTTGAACGATCATGAGCGTGATTATCTTAATGCCGCCGCGGGTGGTAATTTTTTGTGTAAGACGGTCGAGGAAGCATTGTTAATCATTGAGAATAGGTCTAAGGTCTATAGTCCTCGTAGCACGTCGAGTGTTCGTAAGACTTCGTCTTCGCCTTCGCCTTCATTGTCACACACCGTTGATGCTTGCCAAATCGAGGCTAATTTGGAGAACAAGATTTTTGATAAGCTTAAAGGATTGTTAATTGAGTTTAAAGTTGGTGAACAACCCACTCCCGCTACGGCTAAAGCGGTTGAGGTTTCTTGTATGTATTGTGGTGGAGCTCACGATTATTCCGAGTGCATTACCAACGGTGGTAATACTTTGAGTGCCTTCGCGGCCGTGGGAACTTATAACTAAAACGGTCAAGTTCCCCGCACTAATCAATTGACTCCACCGGGTTTTCCACCAAATCAAAATGCTAACAATTATCGAAACAATCAAGTTGGTTACCAAAACAATCAAAGGAACAATTACAAGGGTAATAACAACTATGGGAATCAAGGAAGTAGTAGCCAATTGCAAAATCAAAACCAAAACCGTAATTTTCAAAACACGAGTCAAGGTCTTCAAAATGTTTACACTAGAGAACTTCCAATGGACTTTTTGAATTACGCTACGGCAAATGATAAGATTTTGGAAAACATTCAAGAGCAATTGGCTAGTCAAGCTAGGGACACGGCTAAAAACACCAAAGAGTTAGCTAATTTTGTGAAGGAAAATCTTAACATGAGAAATGAGTTGAAAAATGATTTTGCTAATCAAGTTAGAGGTCAAAACAATAAAATTGAACAAAGTCATGCTAGGCTTGAACAAAGAATTGACCAAAAAGCCGCTAGTCGAGATGTTAAGTTTAATAGTCAAGATGCTAAGCTTAATGCCATTTTAGAAGCCGTCATGGGGAACAAAGCTTCTACTTCGGGAAATTTGCCTAGTAACACCGTATCAAACCCGAAGGGAGAGATGAAAGTGATTACCACACGAAGTGGTAAGGCACTTAAAGAACCGACTCCTCAACCAATTACTCCAACGGTGGAGGAAATTGAGGAAGAACCCGAGGTGGTGGTCGAAAAGGAGCATATCTCAAGCCCACAAAGTACCGCTCATGCCACACCTACGGTCGACCCTTTACCAACATTGGAACCCGAGATTCCAAAGGCTATGCCTATGCCCCAACCCACACCACCCTTGCCTTACCCATCGAGACTTAGGAAGGAGAAACGACAAGAGCGCGACAACTATCAATTTGAGCTTTTTATGAAAATGTTTTGTGAGTTGCACCTTAATGTGAGTTTCGCCGATGCTTTGGTCATGATGCCTCGATTTGCCGCTAACTTTAAGAGTATGTTGAACAACAAGGAGAAATTGCATCAATTGTCTAGTTGTTCGTCGGTTTATCTTAATCGCATACCTCAAAAAGTCAGTGATCCCGGTAAATTTTTGATCCCTTGTGCAATTCAAGATATTGAAGAATGCTATGCCTTGGCCGATCTTGGTGCTAGCATTAATTTAATGCCACTTGCAATCTTCAAGTCGCTCAATCTTCCTAATCTTACTCCTTGACTAATGTCTATCGAGATGGCCGACCATTCCACGATTCGTGCATGTGGTTTGGCGGAAGACGTTTTTGTGAAAGTGGGGAAGTTCTACTATCCCGTAGACTTTATCGTTGTCGATATTCCCACGGATCCTCAAGTTCCTCTTATTTTAGGTCGTTCGTTTTTAGATACGTCTATGGCTTTAATTGATGTGCATGCTAGAAAGATCACCTTACGTTTCAATGACGAGGAACTTGTTATAAACGCAACTCAAAATTCTCAACTTTCTCATGTTTATTCCGTTGCTACCATAAACCTCGTTGATATGATCGACGTGGTTTGCGAGGAATTTTCACAAGAAGTTTTAGGGTTTGGTGATGAAGAAACTAGTGGCAATCCCACTATGTTAGATCCAATTCTTGATAATTCGACACCAACCTTCACTCCATTTGAAGGTGGTGGTTTTACGTTGGAAGAATGCAACGTTCCACGTACTTGTGACGAAGACCTCGACAACGATGAGGACTTCTCGATTATCAAGGATTTCTTAACGATTTCCCATTTCCTCCACCCGAGGAGGTAATGAGTATCGAGCCCAAATCTTCACTTGAGGAACCACCTATCCTCGAGTTGAAAGATTTACCTCCTCACCTCGAATATGTCTATTTGGAGGAGGACGACAAGTTGCCGGTTATTATTGCGAAGGAACTTTCGAATGATGAAAAAACCGCACTTGTCGATGTTCTAAAGGATCACAAAGGGGAGATTGCGTGGAAGTTATCCGAAATTAAGGGAATCGATCCCAAGTTTTGTACCCACAAAATCTTAATGGAGGAGGATTTCAAGCCCACAATCCAAAGTCAAAGGAGGGTGAACCCCAAAATTCACGACGTCATCAAAAAGGAGGTCCTTAAACTCCTTGACGCAGGAATGATTTACCTTATTTCCGATAGCCCTTGGGTGAGTCCTATTCATTGTGTCCCTAAAAAGGGAGGGATGACCGTTGTGCCAAACGATGCCAGCGAGTTGACTCCCACTAGACTCATGACCGGATGGAGAGTGTGCATTGACTATCGAAAGTTGAATGAAGCCACTCGAAAAGACCATTTTCCCTTGCCCTTCATGGACCAAATGTTGGAGCGTCTTGCGGGAAACGATTTCTATTGCTTTTTAGATGGTTTTTCCGGTTACTTCCAAATTCCCATCGATCCTCGTGATCAAGAAAAAACTACGTTTACGTGTCCATATGGAACGTTTGCCTATCGTAGAATGCCATTCGGACTTTGCAATGCACCGGGAACCTTTCAAAGGTGCATGATGGCTATTTTTCATGATATGATCGAGAAAATGATGGAAGTCTTCATGGATGATTTTCCGTGTTTGGTAATTCGTTCACTTCGTGTTTGTCGAACCTTGAGAGAATGTTAAAACGTTGTGTGGAAACCAACCTTGTGCTCAATTGGGAAAAGTGTCATTTTATGGTTAAGAGTGGAATCGTCTTAGGGCACAAGGTCTCGAAAGCGGGGATTGAGGTAGATCAAGCTAAGGTAGACATCATCGCCAAATTACCTCATCCCAAAACCGTCAAGGGAGTTAGGAGTTTCCTAGGCCACGTGGGCTTTTATCGTCGATTCATAAAGGATTTTTCAAAGATTTCTCGACCCATTACACATCTTCTTGAAAAAGAGGCACGTTTTGTCTTTGACGAAGATTGTGTACGAGCCTTTGAAATCCTTAAAAGGAAACTTACCGAAGCTCCCATTCTTGTTGCTCCCAATTGGAACCTCCCCTTTGAGCTTATGTGTGATGCTAGTGATTACGCTATAGGGGCCGTTTTGGGGCAACGTCATGATAAGCACTTCTTGCCTATTCACTATGCTAGCAAGACGATGACCGAGGCTCAACTAAAATACACTACAACGGAAAAGGAGTTCCTGGCCGTGGTGTATGCATTTGAGAAGTTCCGACCTTACCTCGTCTTGACGAAATGCATAGTGTATACGGACCATTCGGCTATTAAGTATCTTATGGCAAAGCAAGATGCTAAGCCTAGATTACTTCGTTGGATTCTCCTCCTTCAAGAATTTGATCACAAAATCGTTGACAAAAAAGGAGCCGAGAATCTAGCGGCCGACCATCTTTCTCGTTTGGAAGATCCTCACCAAAGTGTTTACGAGCCCAAGGAAATCACTGAAACATTTCCGCTCGAGACACTTGGTATAGTGAATTCTAAGCTTGATTCTTCTACCCCATGGTTTGCGGATTTTGCAAATTACCATGCGGGTAACTTCATCATTAAGGGTATGACGACTCAAGAAAAACGAAAATTCTTTCGTGACGTCAAGTACTACTTTTGGAACGAACCTTACTTGTTTCGAACTTGTGCGGATCAAATCATCCGACGTTGTGTATTTGGCACCGAAGCTTCTAATATCCTTAGAGCTTGTCACGAGGGACCCACGGGTGGTCACCACGGTGCTAATCTCATGGCTAAAAAGGTGTTTGATGCCGGCTTCTTTTGGCCTACTATTTACCGAGATGCACAAGATCTTGTGAAGTCGTGTGATGCATGCCAACGACAAGGAAAAGCCTCACAAAAAGATGAAATGCCACAAAATATCATTCAAGTGTGTGAGATCTTTGACGTTTGGGGTATATACTTTATGGGGCCGTTCCCATCATCTCGTGGTAATAAGTACATTCTCGTTGCGGTTGACTACCTTTCTAAGTGGGTGGAGGCAAAGGCCTTGCCCACCAATGATGCTCGTGTGGTAGTCAAGTTTTTGAAGCAATTGTTATCTCGGTTTGGAACCCCTCGTGCTATCATAAGCGATCGTGGAACCTATTTTTGTAACGACCAATTCGAAAGAGTCTTAAGGAAATATGGGGTTACACATCGGCTTTCTACGGCTTATCACCCACAATTGAGTGGGCAAGTCGAGGTTTCAAACCGAGCTTTGAAGAGGATCTTGGAGAGATCCGTTGGGGAAAACCGACAAACTTGGTCGGATAAGGTGGACGATGCTTTATGGGCCTTTAGGACCGCTCATAAGACGCCCATTGGGTGCACTCCCTATAAGCTTGTGTATGGAAAGAATTGTCATTTGCCTATCGAATTAGAACACAAGGCTTATTGGGCCCTAAAGCATTGTAATGATGATATGGAGACCGCGGGAAAACACCGGAAAATGCAATTAAATGAATTGGATGAATTGAGAGACATTGCTTATGAAAATTCATTGATTTACAAAGAAAAGACTAAAAAGTTGCATGATTCTAAAATTAAAAACCGGGTTTTTAACATTGGGGATCAAGTTTTGCTTTTTAATTCAAGATTAAAAAATCTTTTTCGGTAAGTTGAAATCCCGTTGGTCCGGTCCATTCACCGTGACTCAAGTGTTTCCGTATGGGACCATCGAGCTAGCTCAAGATGATGGTCCTAACTTCAAGGTGAATGGACATAGGTTGAAGCACTACTTTGGCGGGGAAGTTCCATCCTTGAACTACCTCGACCAAATCACTTTCCCTAATGATAATTAGTATTGAGGGGATCGAGTCGAGCTCATGACTCGGTAATCAAAAACGAGGTGCCTCGTGGGGGAGTCCCATGCTTATCCTATGTACATATTATCGCTTTCTAATGTAGCTTACGTGTGGGGATTTGTGCCCTTCTAACCTTTGTTCCGTGGTTGTTTGTGAATTGTGGACTTTAGATGATCATGGTCTTCACGATTGGAGCCTCTCGTGTTCGTTTTATGGGAGCACTCGATCGTTTGCTTTGAAGACTTTCTCAATATCCATAATATATCCTTTTGATGTTCTAACCTTAGGTTATTAGCACACTTCATAAACGGCTATTAATTTATTGGTTACACCCTTTTCATGCTAGATTAGGCATTCGACTACGTCTCTAGTATGAGGGTGTTTGCACCCCTAGACTCGAAACATTGAGGACAATGTTTAACTTTAGTATGGGGGTGAATAGATACTTGCCTTGCCAAACCTTCACGCTTTCCAAAGTTTATTTTTTTGTTTATCGTTTTGTTGCAAAATAAGGCTAAAAATGGCCAAATTTTAAAATTTTCTCATGTTTTATAAGTGTTTGAAGACACGAATGTAGATTTTCCGATGGCGAGAATAAGAGTAATTTTTGACTCGACCGTGCGTGTTGAGCACTTAGCTTTGGTTCCTTAACTACACATTAGGCTAAGTCTCTTAAATGAGGACGAGAAATGATAGGGTTAATTATAAGTTACTATGCTAAACGTAGAGTACTCGTATTCTTTCAAAAACTCATGTGTTCTCGTTGTTTGCTTATTCTCCCTTCGCTTGTAAATATTTTTTTTTGCTTAATAAATATTGACTTAGCGGTTTAGTTAGGATTGTTGGGTTTCTAGTCTTTTCTAGTAGCTTCCGTGTAATTAAATTGGGAAGACATTAAGGTATCACCAGCGTCACGGTTTTGAAGTATTGGCACCCGAATAATCAAATGCTTCACCCAATAATAAGATTTCAAGTGCTCACCTAAATCTAGCAAACAATTTGAAGCCCCATAAGGCCTAAAATCTATGCAAAATTGAAAGTGAATCAAGCCTTAATCTTCGAAGCTTTAAAGATCCAAAATTCGCTTTAGCGTGAGGATATACGTCTTTGGCTAATAAAACCACCGATGAGGCGGATAATAAAAGGCAAGGCAAGACCGAAGTCATAATAAAAGCTTCATGGCGAAGTTGAATAAAAGATGGAGGTAAACCAAAGATAATAAGGCCCTTCCGTTAGGGGTCGTATAAAAGTCTTGGTAATAAGTCTCATGTTCAAAACCGTTATAAAACCGTGTTTATCGATCCTTCTTGTCAACTTAATGTTTTGACATCGTTGTCTATTAGGAGGGGTTATTGATTTGATGGTCTTAGTTACAACGTTAGGACTCTATTTTTAGACCTAAATCTCTATTATCGCATAAGTCAAATGATGTATCCTCGTGATCATTAAGAGAAAATAAAATATAAGAGATACAACTTAGGAATAATGGGAGGATAAGTACGTGCTTAGGGCATATGAGTAGTGTTAGCATTACTAACTTATAATGACAATGATCTCGTTGCATGCTTGGCATGGAATTGGAGTGAAAATCGAGGATGACGAAATTATTTCTAACGAAGCATTCACGTGTTCTTATTCTATGAACCTAAACGTCCCATTTTGCGATGAAAATCATACATTATGTCTAAAACGAAAGTAGTAGAAATAGTAGTAATGTAGCTAGTTTATCGTTCAATAAAGTGAATAAAAATGAATTTTGGAGATGCTACGATACTTTATTCTAGCATTGCGTGAGGGCACGGCAATGGTTTAGTATGGGGGAGTGATGAGACTGCTTTTATACATAGTCTCATCGTCCAAATAGGGCTTAAAATGCATTAAATATCATCAAAATACCCAAATATATGCTTGTGTTTGTTGCTTGTGTATTTTAGGTACGGATATTGAGAAAATGACAAAAGATCACAAGAATCAGTCAAAAACGAACACGGGAAACGAAGCCGCACGATGAACCAAGCCCTAATGAAGAATTTTCCAAGAAAACCCTTGAAGAATTGAAGAATTATGAAGAAGGGTCCTCCAATATGGTAGAATTGACACTTTATACCCTTGTATCTTCATAATTACAAGTTTGGTCCCTAAAGTTTGTCAAAATTACAAAAAGGACCCTTAACTTTGAAGAATTGGCAAATTTAGTCCCTCAACAAAACTAAATTGTCAATATTGGTCCTCCAAGAAGTTAACAAACAAGTCAAACCTTGAAGAATGAAGAAAATGCCAAAATCAGTCCTTCAAATATCATCAAATTGCATGTTTAGTCCTTGAAACAAGTTTAAAAACTTGTTGTGCCAAAAGTGTCAAACTGCCAAAGTTGCTTATAAAGGGATTTGAAGTTTAAGCTGTTTAAAACAAAGTGGAGAAAACTAGAAAGATGGGGGACTATTTCTGCCAGACAACCAATCATACCCCCACCAATCAGACTGCCACATCACCTCCATCCTCCACTCACAACCCTCCACCTCACTTCCCCTCCCACGTCAGACTTCCACCCACACCATTTAAATAACTTAATCAGTTATTTCCCACCAAACAAATTTTTTAAAAATCTAATTTCCCCAAAATGGATTAAACAAAGCACTAATCACCCTTAAACCCTAATATCTTCCCAGGATGAATTAATCACAAAACAATGGGAAAATGTTTAATATGCTCCAGATCCTTGATTCATCACACCCTAAACCCAAACCTAACTCCCAAAAACGTCCCCCTCACCCTCACATGGCTCTCCAACCCTCCCCTGACCCACATCCAAGCTTGAAGACAAATTGAGGACAGCTAATCAACGCCTATTAGCATTTTCGTGCTCCCAAAGAAAATATGGACGTCCAAGATCTTCTTTCCACCACTGGCATCCCACATACATCCAAAATTCATCACATGGGTTCTTGACCAAGTTCAAAAATTGGCATCTTCAAATATTCGAGAAGGGCAATAGAGGAAGTTCATGTCATTAGGGTTTTAGCTACTTTTCAGTTCTAGAACAAAATGTAAGCCTCTATATAAAGGCCTCATAGGACTTAGTTTAAAATGTTCTTGATTTTTCTCCTTTTTCACAAGCCTTGTAAAACCAGTTTATGAATGAATATAAATGGTGTTGAGTTTGATGATGAGAAAGATTGAGTACCTTTTATATTTCATGTTGTGTTTTGTTTGAAAAAGTTTTTTCAAAAAGGCATTTTAAGTTTCTGTTTTCAAGTTTTTCAAGTTCTTAAATCCGTTTTTCAGTTGAGCTAGAAAGTTTATAGGCCACATAAGCTACTCATTTGAGCTCTTATATGACCATAGAACCCTGATATCCAAGGGATATCAAGATTCAGTGGGTATAACCTTGGATAAGAAGTGTTGTGAGGTGGAACTTTTCTTGCTAGTTGGCTCCATTTGTTTATTTACACTTTACTGTATCAAAAGCTACAAGCCAAAATCTTGTAGCCTTTAATACTTGCAGTTGTTCCTGGTCTTGTGGTGTATGTGCAGGTAACAAGAAGGAAGAAAGCTTCCATTCTTACCCATTCCTTTTTCACTTTTTACCAAGCATTTGGCATCCCCATTACAACAAAGTTCAGCACAAGCCACCAGCTTGTGGGAGGTGACTTTTCAGTCACTGTTGGGCCTGGATGTAGGCCCAACAAGGTAGCATTCTTGTTCTCAGATTTCAGTTTTCAATTTGGTGCTTTGTGTGATTTATGTGAAATTTAAATGCAAGTTGTTAAGTGTTTGTTTGAGTGTTGGATATTGTTTAATTTAGGTTTACATGCATGCTAGAAGGGTTTGAAATCAGTTTTGAGTAGAGTTAAATAGGTTTACTTTGTTAAATTTAAGTTTCTGATCATTAAGGGGTGTTTGTATTTGCATATTAACTGAGATATTTGAAAGATTTTTGGGTTAAAAAGCAGTTTGACATACTCACTAGGTAGTTGTTAGGTTATATACTAGTTGGTTTTCAGATTGGAAGAGTTTTAAACAAAGCTGCATGTTAAAAGTTGAGTAAACTAGCTAAAATCAGTAACTTACCATTTATGCTTGTTTTGTGTGAATTTTACATTGAAATCTTGTTAAGCTGCTAGGATTAAGTGCTAGGTAGGGATTGAAATCAGTTACATGCCATTTGGTTAGTTTGTGTGCATATTTTTAGCATTTGAAATCCGTTTGTGTGCCATTTGAACCAGCAAAACACTCTAAGACCTATACCAAGTCTATCAGTAACATTTTGGTGATTTGTGTGCATTTTTTGTGAAGCACTTGTTAGATTTTGTGTTGATTGTGACTCCCTATACTCAACTGGGTATAGGGGTGCCCATTTGTCCATCAAAATACCAACAAAAATTCAAGAACTTGCTCCTCTTGTTCTATTCTTCACAAGTGAAGATATCATCCTTGTGTTCATAAGCTAAACTTGTAATCTGGGCACGTTTTTGCTTTCTAAGGCTTTGAATCTTGCCTTTTGGTTATTTGATTTGTGTTTTTAAGTAAGTTAAAGTTACTGGATTAAGTTTTTAAGTTTTTAAAAAAAACGTTTTTCCAAAAAGCTCCTTGGCCTAGACTCGAACACGGGACCTCTCGTTGGAGGACTATATGTAAGTCCCTAATCAATGCAAGAAACCCTAATCTTAAATTAATCAACACAAGGTATTACTTTTCAAACGTAATCTTATTATTGTATAATAAAGAATTACAAGTGTTATGGATAACACAGTTTGATGACAATGTGTTGTGCACACTTTGAACAACTATAAACCCTAACTTATGAATACAGTCGTAGCTGTTTGATTCACTAAGTTATATGCAATAATGTTATGAATATCTCAAAGTGTTAAACATTAATGCATGGATACACATCCTATTTATAGTGTTACGAGATTGACCTAAATAGTACTTGATGGTGACTACACAATCTTTTACAATTTCCCACATCAGTCACATGATGTCCTTCTATTCTTGGTATTCTTCCATTATGCTTTAAGGAAACAGTTGTCAAAACAGTTTCCTTTTTCTTCATAGTCTCGAACACACAAATGGCATGTCCAAAGTGTGCTGAGAGTTATCAGGGTATTGCCACCCCTGTTAACTCTCAACCCCTCAGAGTCCCTGATACATCTTGGCTGTTATCCATCACAGCCAATGAGTATGTCTTCAGGTAATCTTCGACTTCCCTGACAATGTCCCTGACATGGACTCCTCTGAGGTTGCTCACATAGACTTGGATCTCTGTGAGTCTTGCGAAACTTACCTGCCTCCTAGGCACAGGCAAAGGACTATCTAACAGCCTAATTATGTTTAAATCAATGATCAGGGAATCTAACAAGTTTAGATTCCCAACAATCTCCCCCTATTTAAACATAAATAATGCTAGATCTAACTAAGTTAAGGTAAGTGAGTTAACAGCTTCTTCTTACACATAACAGATCTAAACAAACATACCTCATGATTTTATTAACACTTAAAGAAAAATTACAAGTGCATTACATAAGCAAAATAAAAGATGAAGGTAAAAAGGGCTGTGAACATCTTCAATAGTCATCATTTTTAATTCTTTCTTCAGCTTCAGCCAAGTCCAATCTGTTATCAATTTCATCCTGCAAAGTCTTTGCAAACCTTTTGGAATACTCTGAGTTGATCTTGAGTGACTTCTTATGACAGAGCAACTGAATTGTTGAAGCTAAGCATAGCTCATCTTCCCTTTGAAAAGCATACTGGCAAGCCCTGTTCATGAATGCCATTCCTCTTTCAGGCTCTGTGTATGTCTGACCATCAACATGGCCAACAATACCATTGGGGAGGATCAAATCCCTGTGCATGCCATCCACTTGAACATCTTTAGTAACAAAAGTTTCATTAACAAATTGTGAAATTCTTCTCCTTTTGTTGCCAGTCTTTGGGGGTTCTTGTTCAAAAAGCTGTGGTGGGGGATCAATCTTAAGTTTGGCAGCTGTTTCCTTGATCCAGGTAAACTTGGCCTTAAGAGTCTTAAGCAGAAGAAAATTAGCCTGTCAAGTCTTTTTGGAAGCTAAGGCTTCAAGTTCGAACCATTCTGATAACCCAAGTGTCTTTAGCCTGAAGTTGTCAAACACATCCATATTTCCCTGTTGGTTTTCCCTCCACAAGATCATCTGTGGGGTGTTTGTGGATTTATGAATGGTGTATTTGAACTTGGTTATCTTGTCAGGGGCATATTTGTTGTTCACGCAGGCATCATAGTCAGCTTTGACTTTCCTTAATGCCTCAACGCGTTTTGCTTCCATTTCCCTCAACCTTTGTTTTTGTTTTTCTCTTCCAGGTGGTGTCATCTTCCTCAGAGTAGCTTCATTCAATTCTTTGGCTGTCTTGAGTTCATTTAATCTTTTGAATTCTTCAGCCTATTTCTCTATTTCTTCAGGAGTTAAAGGAATCTCATCAGAAGGTGTAAAGGTTGAGAATTGGGAAAGGTCTGTTGTTGATCCTCCTGTCTCTAGCATCGCAGCTATTTTCTTGAGTTTGGTGTCAGTGTCAACCAACACTATCTCCTTTCCTTTCTTTGAGACAGAGGACTCCACACTTACGTTTTTCAAAACATCAGCTCTTTTGATAAATGATGTCTGAGCCTGAGTTTGAATTGCTTTGGGGAGGGAGCTGACAGTGAATTTTAACTTCTTGGCAGCTGGTTCATCATCATCCCCAGGCTTGCTGGTGTTAACCAAAACCAGCGATTTTGATGAGTCAACTCCATCTTGAGTGTGTTGCTCCCCCTGAGTATTATCCTCATCATCAGATATTGTGATAGGTGTGATGACTTGGAGAGGAACAGGTGTAATGGTGGGGTTAGCTGATGATGAGCCTTGTTTAGCAGATTCAAGGCTGAGTGATGTGTCTTTCTCCCCCTCACGTTCATCCTGGCTTCGAAGACGTTTGGATGAACGTGCTTGAAAATGCCTTGCAATCTGCTCGACAGAGGCAGCCATAGAGCGTTCTCTTTTCCTTGAAGCCCTGGCAAGCTTCAGCAGGAGGTTGTCATTTGCATTTGTATTGACCTGAACACGCTTGACAATAAAGTTAGCATGGCGGTATTGCCTGTTGCGAACAGCATCAAATTGCATGTGCATGGTGAGCTCATGGTCATGGAACATGGCAGGGACAGCTGAGTCAATGGCATCTTTTATCCTTGTGTAAAGGTGACTGAGTCCTTGGGCTACACCTCTTCTTGCACCATCCTGAATGGGCTCAGTAACCGCCTCAGTCACATCCTTTTTTATGATGCCAGGAAATGTCACAGTGAAGTTGTGCATTTCAGACTTGATCACATCCAGCTTTCTTGATAAACGCTCAATATCTGATTGATGATGGACAGGCTGAAGATTCTTGATATTGAGGCTTTGCTGAGCATAGTCATCCCCCCTTGGTAAGAGATCAAAGTTGGTCTGGGCAGGATGATCAAACAAAAGAAATTCTGCTGTTGGATCATAAGTGGGTCTTTGGAATACTGTTGTTGAAGTAGCAGAGTTCGGAGTATCAACAGCATCCTTGGGAGGAGAAGTCTTATTTTTAGCTGGTGTGGACACAGCTATTTCTTTGGGAGGAGATACAGACAGCTGGTCTTCCTCATCTTCTTCATCCTCTTCATCGAACATCCCTTCAGGGAATTCATCGTCAGGCATGGACTCAATATCAGAGACATAATCTTCCAATGATAGCATTTCATCATCAGCATTTATCAGAGGCTCTTCATCAGTAGGTTTGTCTTGAGTCATTGTATCAGCCTCCTTGTCTTGTTGTACCTGAGATTCGATGACTGGCTGTACAATTTCAGCCTGCAAATTGTTTCAATTAGTAACAGGGAAAAAGATAAGGGGAATGGTCGCCATTTCGCTGTCCCAGAGAGGCTGAGGGTGATTACTCAGCCACTCCAAAGGATAAATCCTTGGGATTCTTTTGAGTGAAAAAAAAATATGGTTAATGATCGCCATTCGTTGCCCCTAGGAAAGCTGAGTGTGATTATTCAGCCCCCCAAAAGGTTAAAACCTTTGGGACTCTTTTGATTGTGAGACATATGTTGTTAAAGGTCGCTTGTTACGCTGCCCCTAGGAAAGATGAGGGTGATGATTCAGCTCCCCCTGAAAAGATAAATCCTTTGGGACTCTTTTAAGGAGGGAACCAAGAGGCTGTGTGAAGTACAGCTGATCAAGGTTGAGACATTAGTGTATTCAGGTTGTTGTTAGCCTGAATACTGTCTAGAGGGTGCAGGGTCATCGGGGTGCTTTATAAACACAAATGAATCATTCCCTGGTGCAAAGACAGGGTGTACAGAAGTCTTAAAGGATTCTAAGTGCATTGGCAGACTTCTATGGGTCGAGGATTACCCTAACTTCACCACTATCTCCTACAGACAAATGAGAGTGGCTGCTTATGAACCTCTAAAAATCTACACTGATTACCTGTGAGATATCAGCTAGATCAGGCTGGTTTCCTGTCGTCTCAGCTGACATTGAGACACTAGACTCCTGTTGTTTGTCAGCAGATAAATCTGAATCCATATGAGCATCTGGACCAGAGGAGGTGTCAGTCTTCTTTCCCTTGGCCTTAGAAACAGCTTTGGAGTGGGAAGAAGAGGGGACTTTCTTCTTCTTAGGTTGTTGGCCAGACGAAGCCTTGGACTTAGTAGTGTGCTGCCCAGAGGTCAAAGACTTAGACTTGCCAGCAACACTAGAAGTATTCACCTTCTCAGAAGAAGGGAGCAAGGGCTTCTCAGCTGTTGGTAGATGGTTGGCCACATTCATCATATGAGCGGTGACAGGGACATCTTCAGCGCCTATTTCTTTGTAGATAGCACCTGTGATGCGGTAGGGCTTAAGAGCAGTCAAGGCCTTGTTGTGGTAGTTTTCTCCCAGCAGGCTTTCGAAGATCAGAGACAGGAAGCGCACATAACAGATATTCTTTTCCCTGACCTGATTCCTTCCCTTCAGTTGTTCTACAAGGTTGGAAAAGAGAATGCTTCCAACGTCAACATCAGCTCCCCAGATTAATCCATAAGCAATAGCCTGATGGTTGAAAGACATTTGGTCCTGTGATCCCTGCATCCCTCCCAGGGATTTAACAATGTGGGTGAAGAGGACACGCCACATGGGAGTGAAATACTTAATCTTCAGAGGAGATTTGGAGAGGACCTCAGCTGGTGTAAGGGCAGGGTTAACGTCATGGCAAGGGTTGAGTGTGGCCAGGGTTTCTTTGACAACCTTTTTATCAACAACCTTCAGGCATTCATCTCCATGCTTCAACCCGGCCACACTAGAGAAATCTTTAAGGCAGAAGGAGAAAGGGTGTTCATTGCAAGAGAGGCTAAATGTTATGGTGTCATCAACCACCTCAGCAGAGTACCAGAATTCCCTAAGGTATTCTTGGTAAAAGGTGGAAGGGGATTTGGTAAAGGCTTCACTTAGGTCACAATTCTGAATGAAACTGACCAGATCTGAATAGGTGCTATTTGGGGCCTTAATCCATCCAATGGCGTTGTTGGAGGCGAGGATGCTTTCGGTGATCTCGAAGTTAACATTTGCTGCTTTGGGAACTGAAAATGCCATGAATTCGAGGTTGAAGGTGAAGGAAAATGGTGGATAGGTTAAGAGAGATAAGAACTTAGAGAGAGAAGTAGATTTGAGAAATGAGAGTGGTGGTGGGTGAGAAGAGAAAAGAGATAATATATATTCAAACTAAGTGAACAGTTATTCAACAGTATTAAATGCAAGGAGCGAAAATGACTGTTCAAGTGGGTCCCCTTGACCTTTCAAAATAGTTTGTCTCCTCGTTATCCGAAAAATAAATGATTATATATTTGAGAATGTTTTTTGTATTTACTTGGAAAGTAACTACCTAGTTTCATGTGAAAAACATTTAATATAGAATCAATCATTTAATGAACACATTTAATATCAAGCCACAGGCTTTGAGATATTGAGCATCCCTAGCTCAGCAACTAGCATGTTGAACGAAGGTTCAGCCAAAGGCTTTGTAAAGATATCAGCTAGTTGCAGCTCTATGGGAACAAAATGCAGCTCAATATCTCCCTTCATTATATGATCCCTGATAAAATGATACCTGATATCAATGTGTTTGGTACGAGAGTGAAGAACAGGGTTGTTGTATATGGCAATGGCGCTGGTGTTGTCACAAAAGATTGGCACTTTGTCATACAATATTTCATAGTCAGCCAATTGACTTTTCATCCAGAGCACCTGAGCACAACAGCTGGCTGCAGCGACATATTCTGCTTCAGCTAAAGACATAGCCACAGAGTTTTGCTTCTTAGCACTCCATCTAACCAATTTTCCTCCTAGGATTTGACAGCTGCCTAAAGTGCTTTTCCTGTCAATACAGCATCCAGCATAGTCTGAATCTGAATAGGCCTTGAGATCAAAGCCTGATTCCTTTGGATACCATAGGCCTAAGGATGGTGTTCCTTTGAGATACCTGAAAATTCTCTTAACAGCCACTAGATGGGATTCTTTTGGGTTAGCTTGGTACCTTGCACAGAGACATGTGGAGAATTGGATATCTGGACGACTAGCTGTTAGATACATGAGTGACCCAATCATGCCTCTATATAAAGTCTCATTGACAGAGACCCCTGACTCATCAGGGCCCAAGTTGTTGGGTGGAAGCATGGGGCATTTCACTGATGCACAATCAGCTAAGTCATATTTTTTAAGTAAATCCTTAACATACTTTTCTTGACAAATTGAAATTCCCTTAGGACATTGTTTAATTTGAAAGCCCAAAAAGTAAGTTAATTCACTCATCATACTCATCTCATATTTCTTGGTCATTAATTTAGCAAAACGTTTACTAAGATTGACATTTGTTGACCCAAAGATGATATCATCCACATAAATCTGTACAATGATGAAATCACTCTTATCCTTGAAGGTAAAGAGTGTTTTATCAATAGAACCCCTGACAAATTTATTTTCAGTTAAGAAATTTGAAAGAGTTTCATACCATGCTCTTGGAGCTTGTTTCAGCCCATACATTGCCTTGTGAAGTCTGTACACATGGTTGGGAAACTCGCTGTTCTCAAATCCTTCAGGTTGTGCAACATACACTTCCTCAGCCAAATCACCATTGAGGAATGCACTCTTTACATCCATCTGATACACAATGATGTTCATATAGGCAGCATAAGCAAGGAAGATTCTGATGGCTTCAAGTCTAGCAACTAGAGCAAATGTTTCATCATAATGAATTCCTTCAGTCTGAGAGAACCCCTGTGCTACCAGTCTGGCCTTGTTCCTGATGATGTTCCCAATTTCATCCATCTTGTTTCTATAGATCTATCTAGTTCCTGTGATATTCTTACCAGGTGGAGCTGGCACTAGTGTCCATACTTTGTTCCTTATGAACTGATTGATTTCTTCTTGCATAGCAGCTACCCATCCTTCTTCTACCAGAGCCTCAGCTACTCTTTTAGGTTCAATTTGTGAGAGAAATTTAGCAAAGAGACATTCATTGGTTGAGGCTGACTCTGAGTCTTGGATTCGCTGTCTAGTTGTGACCCCTGCATTTGGTTCCCCAATAATGTTGACAAGAAGAATGTGTTGATCTCTTGACCACTTATTTTGAGGAGATGGGGGACTCAGGGACAGGAACACTTGTGGGCACAACTGGTACAGTTTGAGTTTCATCCTGTTGATTAGGAGGGCTTTCTTCAAAGACTACTTCAGTGTCAGAATCTTCTTCAGCCATATCAAGAGGTGCTATTTCATTATCAGCAGGAGAGTCTTCATGGATTTGAAGAATTGGTGAGTCATCAATAGCATGAGACGGACCATCAGAGATTTGAGGCTCTTCTTCATCAAGTTCCTGAGAGGTAGGAACTTCTATGTTGTGAGTAGACAGAGGGTCAAAGGTAGGGACATAAGGGGTGAGAGTGTTGGAGTGATGATGACTGGTAGGTCTGGGTTCTGTGAACTCATCACTTGGGAAAGATATATTTTCATTAAAATCAATTTCATCACCCTCTGTTCCCGTTCTCTGTATGACTTCATCATCTTCATTGAATCTAACATGGAATGTTTCTTCAACTTCTTGTCTTCTGATGTTGAATACTCTGAAGGCTTTGGCTGTTGGAGAGTATCCCAAGAAGAAGCCATCATCAGCTTTTTCATCAAACTTCCCAAGTTTATCCCTGTAGTTATAAATAAACACAGGGCATCCAAACACATGAAAATAGCTGACATCTGGAGATCTTTTTCTGAAAACTTCATAGGAAGTTTTACCATGTCTTTTGACAATGATTGATCTGTTTTGTGTGTAGCAGGCAGTGTGAACAGCTTCTCCCTAAAATTGCTTTGGTAAGGCTGCACCATTTAACATAGTTCTTGCTGCTTTAATTAAAGTCCTGTTTCTTCTTTCAGCCACACCATTTTGTTCAGGGGTGCCAGCTGAAGAGAAGTTCTGTGAAATCCCTTTTTCATCACAAAAAGATTCAAGTTGATGATTCTTGAATTCAGTACCATTATCACTTCTTAGAGCTTTGACTCTAACATCATTCATATTTTCCACCTGTCTGATGAAGGACATGATGGTTTCAGCTGCATCACTTTTCCTTCTAAGGAAGAACACCCATGTGTATCTTGAAAATTCATCAACTATGACCAAGGTGTATTTGTTGTGATTAATGGTCTGAGGTTTGACAGGTCCAAACAAATCCATGTGAAGGAGATGTAAGCACTTGTCAATAGAGAATGATTGCCTAGTCTTGAATGAAGACCTGTGATGCTTTCCTTTGACACAGGCAGAACAAGTCTTGTCTTTGGAAAACATTACTGAAGGTAGACCAGCAACCAAGTTTTGAGTGGCTATCTTGTTGATGTTCTTGAAGTTGAGATGAGACAGTCTTTTGTGCCACAGCCAATTGACACTTTCAGAGGCTTTAGCAAGAAAACAATTTGAGCTGTCTTCAGAGCACACAGCCATGTTGATGACATAAACATCTCTCCTTCTAGGTGTAATCAGCACAACATCATTGTTTTTGTTGAATATGGTTTCCTGAGTCTTAGTAAACAAAACCTTATAGTCAGCATCACACAATTGGCTGATGCTGATAAGATTGTGTTTAAGACCATTCACATATGCAACCCTGGTAAATGTAATCCCATTGCAGTTCACTGAGCCATATCCTTCTGTGTCACCTGAAGAGTTATCTCCAAACACCACTTTAGGACCTGGCTCCTTTGAGTATCTGTGCAGGTATTGTTGAATCCCTGTCATGTGTCTAGAACAGCCACTCTCTAGATACCATACCGATTCCTTGAGATATTTCTGCACAGATACATAGAAACAGATTAGTTCCTATGGTGAACCCACTTTCCAGTGGGTTCCCTGAATTGCTTATTAGCAACTCTTGTGTTTCTGAAAAACTTTTGGCGTTGGGAGGGACAGTTCATTGTTTCATGGTTATAACTTCCACAGATATCACACCCAGGGAAGTCTCCACACTCGTCTGAGTGATGGTCTGTGAACCCACAGAATTTACAGGGAGGATAAGGTTTGTAATTTCCCTGTTGTCTTTTGGAACTCTGTGGTCTGTCCCTAGAGGGTGTCTGTGCTCTTTTAGCTGCCATGTGTCTGTCATGATCTAAGGTCGAATGGTGAGAGTTTTTACATACATTGCAATAAGGTTTGATTAACCTTTCCCCTTTGGGTTCACCTAGGACTGACTTAGGTTCATGTGAAGTAGAGCATTCAGCGGAAGGCTTAATGTGTTGTTTCAAGAGTTCTACTTCTTTCATAAGAGACAACAGGCGATCTTCAGTGGTAGGTTCAACCTTATTCACAGCTTTAGTAGCAACAGGCTTGAAAGCTACTTGTTTACCAGTTTGTTTAGCAGGCACATGAAAAACTTTAGCTGAAGGATTCTCAATATCAGTCTTAAGTTCACCCTTAGCAGATCTAGAAGAACTGTTGGGTTCAACTCCAGAGAGTTTGGGCAAGGGTGGTAGTTCAGCCACATCTTCAGAGACAGGGTCATTAGTCAAAGTGGTATCTGACATATGAATGGTCTTTGTAGATTTAAAGACAATGTCTTTAGGTTTGGTGAGAATTCTCCGCTTATTTTTCTTAGCAGATATATCCCTTTTTAAATCAGCAGGCACTTCATCCCTAAGCAATTGATCAATAGTAAACCTAGCACACAGCCATTTTTCAATAACCTTGTTCAATTCAGAGACATGATCATTTAAAGCAATGTTTTTCAAGGTTAATCTAGCTACTTCATTTTGCAGGGATATTTTCTCTAAATTAACCCGCCTGAGAGTTTCACATTCAGCTTTAGCATTAGCATTTCAGATTTGACAGTGTGAAACTTATCAAGTAGGTTCTTTCTTTGTTCCTCAACAAAGTGTAAATCAACAATGGTGTAATCAAGGACATGCTTACGTTCATCACTATCAGACATGGATAGAAGCCTGTGTACCTTTTTCATTGTGATGTCAACCCATTGTCCTGATCTTGCATAACTTTTTCCAACAGCTGGTTCATCCTCAGCAATCGCCATGAAAGCCCTGACTCTGGTGGTGTCTTCTTCATCTGACGTCAGTGGCTCATCATTCCAGTCATAAGTTTCAGCAACCAACCCTTTCTCTGTCTTTCTCTCACCACCCTTCTTCTTGGACAGAGCTTCAATCTTCAAGTTCATTTGTTCTAACTCAGCTTTAAGTGCCTTGTACTTATTTTTGTAATCTTTCTTCTCAGTGTCTAAAGAATTGGATTGAGATGAGTTGTTATGTTGTTTGAACTTGTAGGGTTTGGATGAAGATGATGGATAAGAGGGTGAGGATGTCTTGGTGGAAGGACAGTCTTTTTGAAAATGTCTAAGCTTTCCACAGGCAAAGCAAGTTTCTTTTGACCTGTCAGTTGGTTTACTTTCTGATCCTACTCTTCTTGATCTTTTGAAGTATCTTCTTTGGTTGGAAAGCAAGGCTCTTTCATGAAACTCTGCATTAAGGTCTGTCAAGAACTCTTGGCTGCTACGGGTATCTTCTTAAACATCAGAATTGATGTCATGATGATGTGTTGCAGAGATCAAGGCTTTGGAAGAAGCTCCTTGGACCACAAATCTTTTAGTCTCTGACTTGTAAATAGTATCAATCAAACCTTCTTCGTAATTATACTTTCCATAAAGCTGAGCAAGGGTGTCATTTTTGATTGAGTTGTTAGCCCTCTGAGTCTGATTCATACTCAGCCATTTTCTTGGAAGGCTGTTGACAAAAGTGGCATTGATCTCAGCTTGACCAATAGTGACGTCATTCATTGCTAGGTCATTGAGAAGAATTTTCAGCCTTGTATAGGTTTGCTGAACCTTTTCACCTTCAAGTGATTTGAAGGCATTGAACTGAAGTCTGAGTGCCTGAATTTTCGTCTCTCTTGTTTCAGAGGGTCCTTCATGTCCAAGGATGAGGTCTGTCCACATTTGTTTGGCTGTGGGACACTGAATGACAGACTTCATGATATGTTTGGGAAGACAGGATATTATGATGCTTTTGAGACGTTTATCTTGATTTGCCAATTTCCTATCAGCTGGAGTCCATTGTTTGAGAGGTTTGGGAAGAGGGTTTTCTTCAGTGGATGTAAGCGCCATGGGAATATAAGGACCATTTTCTAAAATTTCTAGAAGAAAAGGTTCAAGCCCATCAAGATATACAAGAAATTGACTCTTCCAACTGGCAAAATCTTCTTCATCAAATACTGGTACACTTGTGATGTGTGATCCACCTCTTGAGTCAAGAAGTTGGGGTAGATCATCGTCATTAGCAGGAGGGTTGAGTTTTGGTGAAGATGGGTTTGTGGAAGGTGATTGTGGTGGGTTAGAAGTTTCTGGCATGGTGGATCTTGATTATAAAACTGAGAACGATGTTTCTTGAAGGTTTTAATATCAAACACCGCTCTGATACCAACTGTAAGTCCCTAATCAATGCAAGAAACCCTAATCTTAACTTAATCAACACAAGGTATTACTTTTCAAACGTAATCTTATTATTGTATAATAAAGAATTACAAGTGTTATGGATAACACAGTTTGATGACAATGTGTTGTGCATACTTTGAACAACTATAAACCCTAACTTATGAATATAGTCGTAGCTGTTTGATTCACTAAGTTATATGCAATAATGTTATGAATATCTCAAAGTGTTAAACATTAATGCATGGATACACATCCTATTTATAGTGTTACGAGATTGACCTAAATAGTACTTGATGGTGACTACACAAGCTTTTACAAGTTCCCACATCAGTCACATGATGTCCTTCTATTCTTGGTAGTCTTCCATTATGCTTTAAGGAAATAGTTGTTAAAACAGTTTCCTTTTTCTTCATAGTCTCGAACACACAAATGGCATGTCCAAAGTGTGCTGAGAGTTATCAGGGTATTGCCACCCCTGTTAACTCTCAACCCCTCAGAGTCCCTGATACATCTTGGCTGTTATCCATCACAGCCAATGAGTATGTCTTCAGGTAATCTTCGACTTCCCTGACATGGACTCCTCTGAGGTTGCTCACATAGACTTGGATCTCTGTGAGTCTTGCGAAACTTGCCTGCCTCCTAGGCACAGGCAAGGGACTATCTAACAGCCTAATTATATTTAAATCAATGATCAGGGAATCTAACAAGTTTAGATTCCCAACACTATACGTGTTAACCAGTGACCCAAGTGCTTTTCTCTGTTATCCATCCCACCCTTTATTCATTTATATTCTCTTAATTTGTCTTAACTTAAATTAAGCCGTAGCTTAATAAGCTTATAAAAGCTTATTGGAAAAGCTTTTTTGCTTGATTTCATTTTCCTTAGGTTTGTTACTTAGTTTAAGACTTTTCTGGCCAAAAATTTGATTTTTCTCTTTCCTTATTTATTTTTTATTAATTTTTCTTTACCCGTTTTTAATTAATTAGATTAAAAATAGAATAAGTAGTTTAAAAATTTTATAAAAAATGTTTTTAGGTTTTATTTAAGTAATTTGAGGTTTACAACCATTTAAGTTTTCAAAAAGTCTTATTTTTTATTTTATAGGATTTTAGGGTTTTTAACCAACTTTAAAATTTAATATAAAATTATTTAAAAGGTTTTAGAAAATTTTAATTGCATTTTTGTCTTAGTTACATTATTTTAGATTTTTGGTAATTTTTTAGAATTTTTTCATAAACTTTGAATTTTTTTGAATATTTTAATATTATTTTATTAATAAAAATTGAAAGTTTAATTTTTTAAGTTTTTACATTTTTCCTAGATTGTAGGCACTTAATTAGGAGTTTTGTAACTTTCCAAATATTTTTAGGGCTTTTCAATTATTTTCTAGAATTAATTTAAGTTTTAATTGATTTTAATAGTTTTTAAGTGTTTAAAAATAGTTTTATTTGGTTTTAAAATTTTAAAAAATACTTTTTAGCTTAATTAGGTTATTTTTGAGGTTTAAAAACTTTAAAATCTTGTTTAGGACTTTTTAATAATTAATTGTGATTTTTAGGGCTTTAATTAGCATTAAAAAGTCATTATCTAATTAATTAAAAGGTTTTAGCAAGTTTGGATTTTTTGTAAACTCTTAGAATATTATTGTGGATTTTTAGTAATTTTTAGGAATTTTTAGGTTAAAATTTTAATTTTTGCACTATTTACGGTTTTACGTGATCGCCTTTTTCGTCTTAGTTTAATCCGTCTTCGTAACCGTCTTTCTCTTCTAATCTCATTTCTTTGTTTCTTTCTCAATCATATAATCACAAATCAAAATCATCTCTTAACACAACGCACTAGCCTCCTCGAGAACGAACTCACTTTTAGGGTCATTCACACACGGTTTTCCTAAATCGTCGTGTATACTTGCCCTAATTTGTCATCCTTTTCCTAAAGGGTACAAAAACTACCAACATCAACCCCAATTTTACAAGACCCTCAAAAATTTCGGCATCAGGTAGGTTAGCAATCCCATCCTCATCATCCAAAACAAGCTTGTCTCTAATGGAGGCTGTTAACTATAAGATTCAAGCTAACTAGGGGGTGATCTAGAGGTCGGGGAGGATAAAACAAGTGTTTAGACATTTTTAGAGAGAGAAAGTGATAGACTATAAATGTGAGTGTTTTATTGAGAGAGAAAGTAGAACAAGTAAATGGGAATCCTCACCCCTCCATGGAAGTATGGAGGGGTATATATAGGCTAAACAAGGAGTAACTTTGACAACTTGTCAATAGTAGTCCCTCCACGTTTTGCCTATCTGAATCTAATGTAATTCCGTAACTAGCGCTCACATTTTAGGGCTAACAATCTTCCCCCAATGTGGAGACATACGGAATTACTTACAATGTTCCTAACAAGTAAAAATACAACAAAATAAAGTCTTCCAAGGCGCTTCCAATGCTGAGGGTGTCTTTTAATTCTTCTTGTCTTCATAACTTGTACCTTACCTTGAATCCTCTTTGTCTTTACTTGTTGTGGAACAATTGTAATATGCATGATTTGGATTAACTTCCCCCCAATTCATGCAGCATGTATTTAAAAAACTTTCTTCATAGACTTCTTTTTGACGAAGCTTCTGAATCAGCTTCCCCCCAAACCAATATCTGTATCTTAAGTAGATTCTGACACTTTGATGTAGTTTGAACAATCTTCTAGCTCATCGGTTTAAGTGCACAGCGGAAATTTGTAGAAGAACCACACCAGATAATACTGCTTCTATACTGTCTCATGTCGTTTGGTTTTTGGTGATAATCCGTTTGGGGTAACATGCAGGAAATCAGCAACAATTCTTCTCACGCCTGCAAAATACTTCATAAAAATCATATAAAGTAAGTAGATACCATTCCATGTACACTACTTCCCCCTGGAAGTTGATCCGATTACTTCAAAGTACACGATCTTCCCCCATGATGATTTCGAACTCTCGGAAGCATCATTATCGTGGACATCCATATACTCGAGAAGCTCTTAGTCTAAAGCAAATGTCTTGAAAAGTTTTTAAAGTCATTGAGAAACTTTGAAATATTTTTGCTTAGACTATGAAGTACCATTGTCGTTATGAAGCTCATAAATATCCCGTGAGAATTGATTGCTGATTCCATCTCTCTCTGTCTAACTTACCAACCTCGAATTCAATCGCCTATTTGTTGTGACCACATGTGAATTAAAACCGATATTCCAAACTTGAAACTGAAGTACAATACCCCAAATTTGTTACTTAAGCTTGCACTTATGTCGATTGAAGAACGGTGCAGAAACAAGTCTCTTATACCTCTTGAAGTTATCCACACGAGCAACTGCGTGTGACACTGAGAACTACAACAAAGCTCCTAAAAATGATAGTAATCCATGTCGTCGACCATTGTAGGATCGTGTTTTCAAAGGATTTAGCAATCTATGATTTACCTATTGAGATGGATGGAAATGAGGAAGAACTAGAGAGAGAAAGGTAGAGAGAGAAAGGAGAGAAAGAGAGGAATGGTTGATTAAGATGAAATGTGTGTAAACATGAATGACCAACCCCTCCTAACATGCTAGGAGGGGGTTTATATAGCCCACCCTACATGTGGGCTATATGGACTATATTGGATCACGAGCCCAATATCATTGGAGTGACCGATCCTTTCTAAATACGTAAAAATGTATTTCCAATAATCTCCCCCAAAGGGAGGTCACTCCAAGTTACAATGTCCTAAATAGTCTATAGCTCGTGATCTATGCTAATAATGATGTGACCGAGACTTTCCTTGGAAAAACGTATTTCCAACAATCTCCCCCAAAGGGAGGTCACACCATTTTACAAAATCTTAAACCTAGCATACTATGCTTGAGTCTTCGATCTTGTTCTTGTGAATATGCTGATGAGATCTTTGACTTTAGTCTTGAGCATGTTTTCTTGCCTTGACCTTGTGCATTCATCACTTGTGATATTTGCCTCTTCGTGACTTCGTGATCCACATACTTATACTTTTATAAATTCTTGAAAGCTTCAGAGTTTGATACAGCGGAAGACTTGACTTTTAGACTTTCTTGAATTTGTTGAAGTATTAAGTGCAGAAAGCATAAGCATGTGTTGACGACTTCTTCTGGATTGAACACCGCAATGCCACCTTCTTGTTACGCTGCATAAGAAAGTTAGCAACAAAACATATACACGGATGAAATGGCCTTGAACATTTCATTCTATATCGGTGGCATTTTATCGCCGGTCGGTGAAGACCGTTGGACGATATTAAATATCGTACTTGTGGCA
Organism: Glebionis coronaria; assembly: GCA_025667525.1. Lineage (NCBI taxonomy): Eukaryota > Viridiplantae > Streptophyta > Magnoliopsida > Asterales > Asteraceae > Glebionis > Glebionis coronaria. Next base: position 544,822 of record JANFOE010001416.1, read on the forward strand.
GGTAGTTTAATTAAGAACCTCTTGACAAGATTTCGCGGGTAAACCCGTTCTCTTTATTCGATCGTCCAAAGCTGACTGCGAACATAAAGAGTGAATCATTTGGATAATAATATCCGCATGATTTGAAGCCGTCAATTCATGTTCCTGGAACAAGTGAAATTCAGTTAAGAACCGCACCATCGTTGCTTTCCAGTTGTCACGAGCTTGATTCGTATAGAATCTTGCAAGTTACCTACCAAGTGCTGTTTGAGGTTAAAACTAGAAGGATTTCCACTCATCACTGTGAACACTAAGGTATCACTCTGAGTGTTCTGGCAAGATCACTAAGATATTGCGTAGAGGCCTGGAACGTGTTTAAATTCATTTAAGAATTAAACCATTTATGCTTTCCAGTTATCACAAGTTTGATTCATAAAGAATCGCACAAGTAACCTACCATGATCTTTTTGATATTCCTCAAGAAGGATTTTCATCTTCTTTGTAAATACGTTCGTATTACTCGGATGTTCAGGCAAGATCATGAAGATTTAGCGTAGGACTCTTATGATGTATCTTACTTTTCACAGTGTGTGAAGAAGCAAGGAATTATGAAAGTGTGTCGTAATGAGATATTTGATGATCTCATATGGCTCTAGACTCGATCGTGCATTTTGGATTTTTTTAGTGATCGGAGGCTGAAGAGGAGTGCCACCATTTCAATACCAATTTATTCGGAGTGAATAAATCAATAGATAATGTGTTATCTCCGTGTGATTAAAACAAATATCTTTTAAGAGATATCTGAGTTAGCTGGGATGGGTTATGCCTTGCATCACTGGGTCCATGATATCTGTCTTCAATATCAAGAATCATTAAACAATGATCTTAATAGCATATGTATTGACCCGGTTTCTGCCTAAGTTGTAAGGAGGGCTTCTTTCTTTAAACCCTTTATCTTTACAATTCTTTTTCATTCTTCAACCCCTTCAATGCTTACCAATACGTCATAACTAGCACCTTGTTGTGATTGTTCCAGTGCTAACTTAAGTACTTGGTCGGCATTCAGCTACGTTCACAATCTTTCTCCATCTTTCCTAAGGACTACTATTTCTAGCTATGGGATGTCCTTGGGAAGATTCCTCCGGTTCTAGAGGAATCATTGGACTTTAACCTATCCTACCATCCTTATGTCACCACAATCTTCATCTTCGTGAAATAAGTGGGTTGCGGGTAAGTATAAATCACCATGAAATCCATTTTGAAGTACAAATCCGTTTTGCTCCCCCTTAACATATGCCACGATATTCGAAAACATTTCGCACATGTCGGGATGAGCTATCACGTTAAGTCAAACCATTTGTTATTAATCATTTCCCATATTAAATCACATTTTCTCCCCCATATTAAAAATATTAACCCAATCGATGTTTTTAATATCAATTGGTTTAACAGCATTTTAAGAAAATTTTGCGAAGAAAGATGCAAATCCAATTATCTTCATGAATTACACAAGCTCCCCCTCAAATTAATAAGGGTGTACTTGAAACGTAATTTAAATACCTTTTGAACACAAGTGTAAGGTATTTATCACGTGCAAAGATCATATATGATAATGTATTCACAAGATTAGCAATATACGAGGTTGGACCTGAATGATGGAGACATCATATGATAGAATCACATGGTTCTTGTTCACGAATGTTGGCCGCCTCGTCATGTCTGAAGTTATCTCTTGACTCCATGTGTATGATTGATATCGTTGTCTTGACACCAAATGTGAACTTGGCACTCTCGGCATCAAGGATTCTGAGTGCTGGACAATTGCTCCCCCTCAATTGTTGACCCGTGTTCTATTGAAAGAGTTGTAGTCGTCGTTTGAGTAGTCGCATCGTCGAGTATGTAGATATCAATTGTAAATTGCTACGGTTGGTGGAGATGATAACTTCATAAAAACAAGATTTCTCTTGTTTTAACAAATAAATGCACTGACACGTACATAAATTCGTGTTAGATTGTGTTATTCCGTAAACACAATCCCTTACATGGTTATAAAGTAAACCATTCCCGAGAAAATTAATTCCCGTTGTTGAGTCAAAGCTTTCTGGTGAAATTCTTGTGTTGTCCCAAATAATATGATAGATTAAGATATGAGATGGAAAAGATATGAGTTTTAGAGAGAGAAAGTAGTGAGAGAAAGTAGAGAGAGAGGTGATTAATTTGGAGAATATTAGATTTAGAAAGATTAGTTACAATGATCATCCCACCCTCCTAACATGCTAGGAGGATAGTATATATAGTCCACCCACATGCGGGCTTTAATGGACTATATATTGGGCTGGGCTTGACTTTTGAACTTTAATTAGTTTAAATCCAAGCCCGTAAACCACGACTAATAAACTACTTATTACAATGTTCTAATTAATGTTACAATAGAAACCTATGATCGAACATTCTTGTTTGACTCAATATTTTGAGGCTAACAATCTCCCCCAATGTGAGGTCATTCCTCTTTGATATTTGGAGTCCAATGGAGATTAATGAATTTCGTCATATATGAGTCTTGAACGTGTAACAGTAGTTTTGTTCCTTCATGCTGTGATCTTTGAGCCTTTGTCGTTGTCTTTCGTCTTAGTCTTTTATCTTGAGATCTTTAGATCATTCTTGACTTGTCTTTGCCATCTTGTGATCTTGTGTCTTTATCCACATGCTCACACTCCTAATTGTTAAATAAGTCTTTGGGCATGAATATGTAGTTTTGAATCTTTGACTTTGCTGAGTACACTGTGACGCCACCTTCTCGAGACAAAACATAGAAACGGGCTAAATGGCTTTGACATTCGTCCTAAATCGGTAGCGTTTTACCTCCGGTCGGTGAAGACCGTTTTACGATATTAAATACCGTACCTGTGATTAGGTAGATTCAGTTAAGAATCTCCTTGACAGGGTTTCGCGGCACTACTAGCCGTTCTCTTTACTCGACCGTCTCAAAGCAAGACTGTGAACATAAAGAGTGAATCAATTGGATAAATATCCGCTTGATTAAAGTCATCAATTCAAATTCCTGGAACAAGTTTGATTCATTAAGAATCTTACCATTGTTGCTTTCCAGTTGACACAAGTTTGATTCATAAGAATCTCACAAATCACCTACCGTAGCGCTGTTTGATGTTGACGCTAGAAGGATTTCCATTCGTCACTGTGAATATTAATGAATATCACTCTGAATGTTCTGGCAAGACCATAAAGATATTGCGTAGAAACCTGAAACGAGTTTGAAACAATTCAGAATCAAACCACTGTTGCTTTTCAGTTTTACATATGTTGAATTCATAAAGAATCTTGCATATGACCTACCGCAGTGCTGTTTGATGTTAACACTGGAAGGATTTCCACTCATCATTGTGAATACTAAGTAGTATCACTCTGAGTGTTCTAGCAATATCACAAGGATATAGCGTAGGACTCTCTTGATCTTCATCCGTGTGTCCTAACGATATTTGATTGATCTCTTGGCTCTAGACTCGATTTGTGCATTTTTAGTAGTCGGAGGCTGGAGCAGATGCCACCTATTCAATATCAACTATCTCGGAGTGAGAAAGTCAATAGAAGTCGTGTTGATCTCCGTGACAATAAAACAAACTTCTTTTGAGAGAAGCCTGAGTAGCTAGGAAAGGGTTGTGCTTCACATCACTGGGTCCATGATGAGTTTGTCTTCATGATGTGTTGACCCGGTTTCTGCCTAAGTTGTATGGAGGTCTTCTTTCTTTAGACCCTTTATCCTTACATTTCTTTTTCATTCTTCAACCCCTTCAATGCTTACCAAGACATCATTAATAGCACCTTGTTGTGATTGTTCCAGTGTTATCATCAGTACTTAGTCGGCATTCAGCTTCGTTCACATTCTACTCCATCTTTCCTAAGGACTTCTAATAATCTATTGGATTGTCCCTGGGAAGATCCCTCCGGTTCTGGTTGGATCATAGGACTTAAACCTAACGACCCTTAATAACGTCGTGAATTAAAGATGTTGTAGGTATTTGATCATAACCATGAGTGCTTCAGTCTTTAGATCACATTTTAATCACATTTTCTCCCCCTATCTCTAATATATAAAATCTTTTGATATTAGAGATACCAAATTTGATTAAAATATATTTTGAACAATAGTCTTGTAAATCTTCAGGAGAAAAATGTGTCAAATTTAGCATGAATTTTGGAAAGCTCCCTGATAGGTGTGTAAACACCCATCCCTTTTACCACTTAATTACAATAATAACCAGGCCAAAACGTGTATTTTATGTCGTAAATGTCAGAATTATGCGTGGTTTGTGTTTTTGTTGTGATTTTAGGATCAAAATGTTAAAAGGGAAGAAAACACGGCTTTCACGGGCCTTTATCGAAGAAAAAGACAAAAGACGAAGTCAAGAAATCAAGAGTGCAAAAAGAACGGAAGTCCAAGACCAATTCTGAAAATCTATCGAAGAAAAAGTCAAAAGACGGAAGTTTACTTAAAGCCGAAGAACTCAAGTCTTATTTATGAAGAAATTTCAAGACGGGTTTAAAGAAATCCCGAGACAAAGTCGTTAAAGTCGAAGAATTAAGAAGACAAGGACTAAACGATAAATAAAGAAAGAAGAAAGAGGGGAGGAAGCTTCCACTAAGCACCTCCCTAATCCCCTATAAATAGATCATTAGTGATTTCATTTGTTGTTGTTGGCTAATAGTGACAATTAGTTCTTCCACCATTTTAATTACTTTCTCTTTAAATTCATGTCATTTACTTAATTGTCTTGCACTTTTAATTCCTTTTAATTCCAAGTAAGTTTACTTTTATTGTTATTGAATCTTTACTTTTCTTGTTAATCTCCTATCTACCTTTCTTGTTTTGCTTAATCTTTGTGCTTGTTATCTTATTTTCATGCTTATTTGATTACTTGTTATGCTTTTATGTTTTTGATCTTGTTCGTTTATTGATTTTATAGCTTATTGTGTTTTTCTCAAATTTAATCAAGTGCTTATTAGTTAATTTTTATAAAAAGTTGATTTTTAATATTTTTATCATTTAGTTTTCTCAAAAGTTTTTAAATTTTAGCTTAATAGCTTTTTCTTAAATTTGATTTGGTTAAACTTTTAGATTAGTGCTTATTTGTTTTTAGCTTATTTTCTAGCTTATTTTCATTTCCCTTAGATTCGGATCCTTTAGCCTACTTTTTGTGTTTTCCGGATAAGGGGTAAAACCCTCTTTTTCCGGATAAGGCCCCTAATCACACTCTTTTGCGGATAAGACTACAAACGACTTATTCCGGATAAGGCTTGAAAAAGCTTATTCCAGATATGCTTGGGAAATCGTTTTCCGGATAAGAGTATGAACTCTTATTCCGGATAAGGGCCCGAATTCCGTATTGCGGATAAGGCTTTACAGCTAGATTCCGGATAAGGATTGACCGTGTATTCCGGATAAGGTGTTGGAACACCTTATTCCGGATAAGGACCGAGTAGTTTTTCCGGATTAGCTTCAGTAGAAACCCGTATTCCGGATAAGGGTATAAACCCTTATTCCGGATAAGGTGGAAAAGTTGTTTTTTTCCGGATAAGCAAAAGCTTATTCCGGATAAGAAGTTCAATAGATTATTCCGGATAAGGAGGTTTTTAGTTTTTCCGGATATGAGCCATTAGATTTTTTTCGGATAAGCATAGAATTGCGTTTTCTGAATAAGACGAGTTAGGTCTTCTTCCGGATAAGGGATAATCTTGGGTTCCGGATAACCTTAGCATTTGTTTTTCCGGATAAGAACATTAAGTTCGGATTCCGGATAAGGACTATTTTTGGGTAGTTTTCGCACTTAAGTTTTTTCTAGTTTTAAGCATTCCTTTTCCCGCCTTTTTACTTAGTCGCACTTTAAGTTTACTTGCCTTTAGTTTTATTTTAAGTTCACTTTTAGGCATTGCCTTAGTTTATTTTAAGTTGCGTTTGAAGTTTACGTTATTTACTTTTATCGCTTTGATTTCTTGTCATTTATTTTTAATCATTTTTAGCTTTATTTACTTTACCTTTATTTTAATTGTTTTGCATTTTTAATATACTACAACGACACAACATTTGTTTTCACCAAAAGACAGCTGAGTCGCACTTAAACCATTTTTCAATTCGAAGAGACTGGAACAACTTTAATTTTCATACTAGGTAAAAGCCTCGTATTAAATGGCGCCGCTGCCGGATCTTTTCGTAAAGATTAACGGCTTTCTGTGAGAGACGCGTTGCTTTTTGGGATCCGTTCATTCGTGAGCGTTATTTTTCTTGCTTAAAAATTTCCAAAAATCCATAAAAAATTTCAAAAATTTCAAAAATCCAAAAAGATTTTATTTTCTTTATAGTGTATATATATTCTCTTTGTGTTTGGTATTGTTTTCTTTTGCTTTTGCAGGTGTATGCGTACTAGATATTCTACTTATCCAGAGCCCGAGACACGTGAAGATATAGCTATGGCAGGTGTGAACAACAACAATAATCCACCGCACCTCAACAATAACAACAACAGTGTTCTTCCACAGCCCGATCTTCGAACAATGGAGGATCTTTGTCAACCCACCATGTTTGGACGAGGAGGACCGATTGCGCCGATGCAAATCACGACTCCGGAGTTTTCATTGAAGCATCACATGATTCAACAAGTGCAAACTAATCCATTCCGCGGAATGCCTGATGATGATGCCAACAAACACCTCGACAAATTCATTACTATTACCCAAAGCATGAAGTTGCCCGGTGCTACAATGGATGTTCTTCGCCTTCAACTCTTTCCACATACTTTATCACACCACGCCGAGAAATGGTTTGATCGTCTCCCAAAGAATTCAATTCATACTTGGGATGACATGACTCAACGCTTTTTGTCGCGCTACTTTCCACCATCCATGGTCACGAGCCTTCGAAATCAAATCAGCGGTTTCGTGCAAGAACCCGATGAATCTCTCTTGATGCTTGGGAAAGATATAATGTTTTGATCGATCGTTGTCCAAACCACAACATGATTCCTGTGACCTTAATTGATACTTTCTACAACAGTTTGACTTTTCGTGATCATGATACGATTAATGCAGCCGCCGGTGGCACATTTATGAAAAGGAGACCTGAGGAGTGTAGAGATCTTATTGAGAACATGACTACTCATCACAAAAACTGGGATTCCTCCACTTCTTCAAGGAAAAACCCGAGAGTCAATGTTTCTTCTACATCAGCAAACCCCGACATGACCGAATTCACCCGCATGATGGCCGGAATGAACAAAAATATCTTTCTCATCGCTTCAAACCAACAACAAGTTAAAGCGGTAGCAAATCCTTGTGAGACATGCGGCGGTCCTCACTCATACACTGATTGTCCTTCTACTCAAGGCAATCCAGAAGACGTATATGCGGCTTATGGTAATTATTCACCGGAAAATTACCAAGCCCGACCTCAAGGGGATCGAAATTTGCTAAGTTACCGGTCCAACAACTATCTTTCATCCGGTTTTTCTCCATAAAACCACAACCCCAACAACAATTACAATAGAAGCAACCAAATCCCACCTCGAGCTTCTAATCCTTATCACCCACCCGCTCAACAAGCCCCACCCATCAATCAAGATGTTGAAGCTTTAATGAGAACCCAAGGAGAGTAAATCAAGAATCTACAAAGCCAAGTTATCAATTTGAAAGGGGATATCACTAAGCAAGGGAATGACATTAGATCCGAGCTTCGAAATGATATACAATCCTCCTTCAGCAATCAAACGAATGATTTGAAGAATATGCTGGCTAGTTTCTTACCAACCACTCAACCCTCTACTTCGGGCTCTCTACCTTCAAACACCGTCACCAATCCGAGAGCGAATGTGAGTGCTATTACTACCTGTAGTGGAGTTACTTTAGTAGGACCATCTATCCTACCCCCAGTTACACCATCTACACCTCCTCCACCACCATTTATCCCTACTACTCCTACACTTAGTATTAGTTCACCATTACCATCTCTGCCTCGTCATGAAGAAGTACCCAAGAAGAACCCTTCAACATCTCAACCTTCACCTTCTACACCTCCACCACCCAACCCCAGCATTCCTTACCCTTCTCAACTCAACAAGGCTAGAATTTTGACTAAGAATGACATTCAAGTCTCTTACTTTTTGGAAAAGATTGCCGGCATGAAAGTCACCTTTACCCTTGTTGAAGCTCTTGCCCAAATGCCACAATTTGTCAAGATGTTTAAGGAATTGCTTAGTAAGAAGGAGAAGATGGTCGAGTTTGTTAATACTCGCTTGAATGAAAATTGCTCTGCAATCCTTCTTAAAGAACTTCCGGAAAAACTTGGAGAACCCGGTCGTTTTGTGCTACCTTGTACTTTTAACCAAACCGACAAATTTACTGCCTTAGCCGATCTCGGGGCCAGTATAAATTTGATGCCTTTAAGTGTTTGGAAAACGTTATCATTGCCCGACCTTACACCCACGAAGATGACTCTTGAGCTAGCCAATCGCACTCTCGCTTACCCCGTTGGTATTGCCGAAGATGTGTTCATTAAAGTTGGCACATTCACTTTTCCGGTCGACTTCGTCGTTGTTGATTATGAAATGGACCCTCGTATTCCGTTAGTACTTGGACGCCCATTTTTGAGAACCGGTAGAGCTTTAATAGATGTGGATAAATGTGAACTCATCTTAAGATTCGGGGATGATGCACAAGTTTTTGAAATGGGGAAGCTTACAAGCAAATCCTATTGAAGAGAATCAGCGAATATGATTAATGTGCTCGATGATTTTGTCATCTACAACAATCCTCTATTCGATTCTTGCAATGATAATCCACTGTTTCAAGATGATGTGGATGAATCTCTCTCTAATTTGGAACCTTCACCCATATATGATTCTCCACCGATCTATGATGCTTATGATGATGATTCTAGTTCCGATGGAGATGATTATGATGATTTTACGTTCGAGTATCCCGACATGCCCACTTATGATGATTTTGATGAGGCCGATACTCTCTCGAGTGATTCTTCTCATGATGAAGATCCTCCGCCATCCATGCTTAATCCTACTTTGGATGACTACTCATTTGAGGAAGACTTTTCTACTTTTCTCAATACATACTTCCCTCATGAGAGTGATGCACCTCCTTTGGACTTTGATGATTATGGTCTTCATCCTTCTACGGATTTGAAGAAAATTCTTTCAAAGGAGAAGAAACCGGACGACACCAACATCCGCAGTACGTATGTTTTGACACCTCTTTGTCCACCTTCTGAGGACAAGGTTGTGCCTTTTCTTCGCGGATGTTCTTCAAATTCTGCTGAGCCTGAGTGCTATTTTCCCCCAAAAGGAAAAGGTGTTCGACCCCGGTATTGAAATTTTTAAGCCATCTCAGTATCCGTCTGATGAAATAAAAGGAAAAATTTTTGGACCTATTGGAGATATGCTTGCACCTCTTCACCCTTGCTACCACCGTGCTCCATCTTTGCATAAGGGAACCTTGCCTACTCTTCTTTGGCTTGCCTTGTTCGCCTTAAGCTTGTGCTCTTTGATGGACGAAAACTATGTATTTGATCCCGGTGGATGTTTTTCATGCTTCTTCCTATGCTAATCAAGGTCGAGTCCGGCTCACGACTCGGTGATCAAAAATCAAGCGCTTCTTGGGAGGCAACCCAAGTATCTATCTTTTAGCTATCTTTATCCTAAGTGTAGGGGAGACCCGTTGGTGTTTGCTATTTCCTCTCTTCTTGTTAGAAATACGTTTTTACGTATTTAGGAAGATTCGGTCACTCCAACAATATACTTAGTAGTAGCTCGTAGTCTAGACATCTTTATTAAACAAACAAAGCCAAGCCTAGCCTACAACATGTGTAGGTCGGCCCAACAATGTAAGCCCAAGCCCATCACAAGGCTTGGGTATATAAACCCTCTCCTTTGATGGAGAGGGTGGTGTGGTTTCATATTTTTCACATAGTAAACATTTCTTTCTCTCTCTAGCTTTGTGTGAAATCCACCATCTCTCTATCTCTTTCTCTCTCTAGAAACATAAGCAAGATTTACAATCCTACAAATGGTATCAAGAGCCATGGGATGATTGTATTGTTCATGTGTTTGTGTTCTTGATTCATACGCCATTTTTGATCCATTTTCACACGTCCAAAAATTTTTTTGTGTTTTTGATGGTTTTTTCTTGATACAAATCTTCTACATAGTTGTGGTAGGGATTTGGTATAGTTACTTTGGCTAAAAACACAAATTTTTTGGGTGTTTTGATCATTTTTTGGCTTAAAATCACGAATTGGTTGAGTTTTGTCCGAGAAAAGTGGAAATTATTCCGATCTGGTCAAATCGGAAAAGGGTTTATATATTCCAATCTGTATTCCGATTGGTAAGTATTCCGATTGGTAAAGTATTCCGATTGGTAAAGTATTCCGATTGGTAATGTATTCCGATTGGTAAGGATTCCGATTGGTAAAGTATTCCGATTGGTAAGGTATTCCGATTGGTAAAGTATTCCGATTGGCAAGGATTCCGATTGGTAAGGATTCCGACAGGGCTTTCCGATTGGCAAGTATTCCGATAGGAGGATTAGTTTAACATTCCGATTGGTCAGTATTCCGACCGGGTTTCAGATTGGTAAGTATTCCGACAGGTTTCCGATAATTAAGTATTCCGATTAGGTTTTCCGATAAATCATTCCGATCACTATTCCGATCACTATTCCGATAACAAAATTATTCCTTAAAAAATTTCGAACGTGTGTAATTTTGTCTTGGAATTTTTGGTTTATTGAGAACATATTTTAGGGGATTTTAACATTGTTTCTCGACTTCAACTCACAATAACAAACACATTTACTTTCTTTCATTGATCGATCAAAGTTTGTAAATCTTAACTTATTAAAATGGAGTACACATCTCTTACAGATAAGTCCATCCTCTCGGGTACGGATAATCGTCCACCAATGTTGGTGAAGACTATGTATGAGGAATGGGCTTCCCGAATGGAACTTTATATGTTGAACAAGGAGAATGGACATCTCATTTGGGCATCGGTGCTCAATGGACCATTAGATTATGGTACAGTGACGGAAGGTACGACTACTCGTCCTCGCACAACGGGTGAGTTGACTGGAGATATGAAGATTCAAGATAAATGTGATAAGTATGCTACAAACATCATTCTCCAAGCCCTTCCTCCAGATGTCTACAAACTCGTCAGCAAACACAAAGTTGCCAAAGAGTTATGGGATAGAATTCGGGTTCTAATGCAAGGCACCTCGTTAACTAAACAAGAACGAGAGTGTAAGCTTTATGATACTTTTGATAAGTTTGCCTATGTGCCAGGGGAGACTCTCAATGATTACTATCTGAGATTTACCCTATTGTTGAATGAGCTCAATATCTATGGCATGACAATTCCTACCTTTCAATTGAACACCAAGTATTTGAACACTCTTCCTTCAGAATGGAAAAAATACGTGACGGATGTTAAATTGGCTAAGGACTTGCATAACACCAATGTGGATCAACTTCAAGCCTTTCTTCAACAACACGAATGCCATGTGATCGAGGCTCGGTTGTCTACACCTCAAGTTCATGATCCACTTACAATGTATGCTTCTCAACAAAACATGGCTTATACTTATCAGCAACCATCATACTTGCAGCAGACACCACCACACAACTATCAGCAACCACAGCAACCATCTTATCCACCACTAGTGATGCCACATCAAGCATTTCAACAAGGTGTTCATCAACAATCTTTTCCACAGCAACCACCATATCAGACATCACCATCACAAGCCAACACCTCTCCATTGGGCTATACTCCTCAGCAAGGATATTTTCCAATTGAAGCACAACCAGCACAAGCTTTCTACTCTAATGAACTTCCACCAATCGAAGCACCGGTCTTTACACCAAATGATACGCCAGCTGATGTTCTAAACCATCTCATAGCCTACTTGTCAAAACTTGTTGCAACTAGAGGATTTCCACCAACAAACAATCAGCTCCGCACCTCATCAAATCCTCGACAACAAGCCACTGTTCAAGATGGTCAAGTGATGGTGCAACCTATTAAGGGAAGGCAAAATTCATATGGACCTCTTACAAGGACTGGGAACAATCAAGCTGTGAATTCTCAAGCTAATGGAAATGGAAGTCCTAGTGGTCCTAAAAAGGTTGTGACTTGCTCCAATTGCCGAGGACAAGGTCATATGGCTAGGGAATGCACTCAGCCGAAAAGGAGGAGGGATGATGCATGGTTTCGTGAGAAGATGTATTTGGTTGATGCTCAGTCTAAGGGGAAGATTTTGGATTCAGAGGAGTTAGCATTTCTTGCAGACACAGGGGCAGCAGATACTGAAGGCATTGCAGTCGTCTCCACTTCTAATGCAGCTTATCAAGCGGACGATCTTGATGCATACGATTCGGATTGTGATGACATTCACTCTGCCCAAGCTGCTCTCGTTGCTAATCTCTCTCACTACGGTTCTTATGTCATCAGTGAGGTACCAACCACATCTAATAATATTGATGATAACCAACATCAAGTTGGGCATGAAAATGACAACCTCGAACAGCATTCGGGGACTAGTAACTCAAATGATGTGGTACCCAATCCAACACATTTGAGTGCACCTCAACCAAATGCTACGACGGGTATGGAATCTTATGCTCAACATGATTTGGTCATGGTTCCTAAACATATTATTGATCAAATGCATATGGACCTCAGACAATCCGTAGATACGAATTCCACCCTAACTGCTGAGCTTGCGTTGCATAAAGAAAAGGTCAAAACTTTTGAAATGGTCCCTCAAGAAGAGAAAATAACACGTTCTGAATTTGACCAATTTCGTTTTGAAAAGATTGAACACTTGAAAGAAATAGAATCATTAAAAGCTAATCTTTCCAATGAATTAAAAGAAAAAGAGTCGGTTGTCAAAGATTTTCAGAAACTTAAAATGGATTTCGAAACTCTCGAGTCTAAAAAGGTTGAATCGGAAATTAATGCTACCAAACTTCTTAAATTCAAAGAACAACAGCTTTTAAAACAATACGCTTCTACAGAAAAGGTTCATCTTTTAACTAAATCATTTAAAGAATTCGAACTTAAGCGTCTTCAAGATTTACCACCTAATCCTGGTTATGCAAAACAAGCTCAGGAATATATTCCCGGTCTTTATGATATGACCATAATTGGCAAATCGAAAGAAGCACCTTTTGTTCGTAGTACTGAGGAGACACAATCACTTGGGGATGAAACTCATTCTAAAATGCTTTCAAAATTCCATACAATTGATTATGATCAACATAACAAAGATCAATTTTCGAAAAAGACACGCATTCGCTTACAAAAGGAATTAGCAGAATTAACAGTTCTTGTGCCCCAAAGTTTGTCAAATGAAAATCTTCCTAGTACGTCTCCTACACTCGTCAAAAAGGATTTAACGAAGTTAATTCCACCGGTAAGTAAGGCGTCCGTTAACTTAAATACGGTTCACCAACACTTAGCCGATTTTGACAAGGTTATTTTGGAACGTACGACGGCCACGGCCATAACGGAAGGTGAATGGAACTTTAAGCACACTAGAGCTGCGTTTCGAGATGAAATTGTTCCGTTTGTAAAGAATGTTAAAGCTTGTCTTCGTAATATTGATCAAGATTTGTTTTTGGAAATAGAAGAAGTTAGACGTGTTTTCAATGAAATGGAAGATGCTTATGAAAACAGTTTACTTGAAATAGAACGGGTTTCACGCCATAATGATCTGCTTCTGAATCAAGTGATGTCTCATGATATAGTTTCTGTCTGTGTGAATACAAGTGTTGATAATGATTCTATTGTGCATAATGTTGAATCTGTGGATAATGTGGTAGATAGTACTTGTCACGAATCTGACGCTGAATTTTTAAAGCTTCAAGATTCATATTCTTCGCTTTCAAAACGTTTTGATGAGATTCAAACACATTGTATTTCGCTTGAATGCAAGCAACAATTTATTCAAGAAATCTTTGAAACGTCATTCGAAGGTGTTAATATCGATGATGCAAATTTTGAAAAGAATTTTCGATTGAATTTACAATCAAAACAGCGTCAGCCAAGTGACAAAGTTGCTAACTCTTTGCCGATAGAAATAGAGAAATCCAAGGAGCTTAACTGTGTGAACGTACTTGAGGCCGCTGAGAATTTTAGACTTGATCTAGATAATCGAGTTTCCAAGATTTTGTCCAAAGTTGATAACTTAAAACAGAAAAATACACGACTCTTCGATTCAGTACAACCCGCATGTGTTGATAGAACTGCACAGAATCAATCATTGATTGAACAATTGAATCGAAAGTCAGTGGAAATATCTGATTTGAGGGAACAAATTTGTGATAAAAATCTGGTCTTGGCTGAGTTAAAGGAAACACTTCGTACTCTAAAAGGTAAGAATGTTGTGGATAACGCAGCCACTATCTCAGCTTCGTCCTCTAGTGCAATCAAAAGGAACCTAATAGCCGTCACACCACTTAACCAGGGCCCTAGGACTAAATCTTCTCAAACATTGGTCACTAAAGATAAGGCGGAATCAAAACAAGCTTCTAATATTCCCGTGTTGCCTTCTACAGGAGTAAGCACCACTACTAAGGCTCAAAGATCTAAGCTTAAGAGAAACAAGAAGAATGATAGGATCTTGCCCCCATCTAGTAGTCAAGTGAAGAAGAAAGTAGAAGCCCATCCTAGGAATGTTATTTCTGTTTTGAATAAAAAGAATCATGTAGCTAAACCTAAAGGCTCTGCGGTTGTGCAGCGTTCTAAGCCTACTATGAATTCTAATTTGAAATGTTGGAATTGCAATGAATGTATGTTTTCTAGTCGTCATGATTCTTGCCTTATTGACCATGTGAATGAGATGTATGCCCGGAAAATGGATTAGAATGGAAACCGACTGGGAAAGTGTTAACCCAAGTTGGTTGGATGTGGCGCCCCACTGGTAGAACTTTCACTATAGTAGGAAATATGTGCCCTTTGACTAGGATCACTCCCACTAAAGCGAAGAAAGCGTGCCCTTTAACTAGGAGTACCAAGGCTACCAAAACACAAGTGTGTCCTTTAACTAGGAACACCGACACTACGGTAGGAACCAAGTGCCCTTTAAATAGGTCTACTCCCACTGTAGTGCCCGCGAATAATCCAAAACCTAAGAAAGTTGGAACAGTAAAACCTGTTAGTGCTAAAACTCCCATTAGAAAAAGCAGGAAATCTAAGGGTCTCACAAATGTTAGCAACTCTGATAATTCTATATCTGTATCTGCTAACACTCCGGAACCAATAGTTTCCAATGCATTGTCTACTGTTGTGATTGAAAACAGGTGGTCCAAATTGTTCTCTGGTATTTGGACTCTGGTTGCTCCAAGCATATGACCGGAGATCGCTCTCAGCTCAGAAATTTCGTCAGCAAGTTTCTTGGTACGGTTCGATTTGGTAATGATCATATTGCAAAGATAATGGGTTATGGTGAATATCATATTGGGAATGTTATAATTTCAAGAGTGTATTACGTGGAAGGTCTTGGTCACAACTTATTTTCTGTGGGACAATTTTGTGATGCAAACCTAGAAGTTGCTTTTCGAGAGCATACCTGCTTCATTCGTAATTTGGAAGGGGTTGATTTATTGAAAGGTACTCGAGGGAATAATTTGTATACTTTGTCTCTACAAGACATGATGGCCGCTTCTCCCGTATGTCTTCTCTCCAAAGCATTGAAGACTAAGTCATGGTTATGGCATCGACGGTTATCTCATCTTAACTTTGACGCTATTAATCATTTGGCGAAAAACGAACTTGTTCGTGGTCTTCCTAAACTTTCATTTCACAAGGATCATTTGTGTTCCGCGTGTACAATGGGGAAAAGCACTAAGAAATCTTACAAACCCAAGACGGAAGACACCAACCAGGAGAAACTTTATCTTTTGCATATGGATCTTTGTGGGCCAATGGGTGTTGAAAGTCTTAGTGGCAAAAAGTACATCCTCGTCATTGTCGATGATTACTCTCGGTTTACATGGGTGAAATTTCTTAAAGCAAAGAATGAGGCACCTAAATTCATCATCGGATTTCTCAAGATGATTCAAGTGCGTCTCAACACTACTGTCCGACGCATTCGTACAGATAATGGAACCGAATTTGTGAATCAAATTTTGCGTGATTATTATGAAGAAGTTGGCATTTCTCATGAAACATCCGTTGCATGCACTCCACAACAAAACGGTGTCGTTGAAAGGCGAAATCGCACACTTATGGAAGCTGCTCGAACAATGTTAATTTACGCAAAGGCTCCATTGTTTTTATGGGCAGAAGCAGTATCTACAGCAGTGTACACCCAAAACCGGTCACTAATTCGTAAACGCCATGGTAAAACACCTTATGAGCTTCTCCATGGAAAAGTACCAGATTTATCATATCTTCATGTATTTGGTTCTCTTTGCTATCCAAATAATGATGGTGACAATTTGGGAAAACTTCAACCAAAGGCTGATATTAGTATTTTCATTGGTTACGCACCCTCAAAGAAGGCATACCGAATCTACAACCGTAACTCTCGCAAGATCCTCGAAACTATGAATGTTGATTTTGATGAGCTGACAGCAATGGCTTCTGAGCAAAGCAGCTCTGAACCCGCACTTCATGAAATGGGACCCAGTAACATTAGTTCTGGTCTTGTCTCAAACAACCCTACTTCATCATCATTTACACCACCTACTAGGAAGGAATGGGATACGTTGTTTCAACCGTTCTTTGATGAATTCTTTACTCCTCCAACTATTGTTGCTCCAGAACCTGAGGTAATAGCTCCGGTAACCGAAGTTGTCGCTCCAGCAACCGAAGCACAATCAGATACATCTACACCTACAATGGGTCAAGATATACCTTCAACGAGTAATTCTCAACCAACACATGTTTCAACTACCCATGTCATGCCTATTGATGATGAAGAGGATGATGATGATCACGATTTGGAATTCGCTTAAATGCGTGAACTTCCATTCTTTGGTGTATCTATTCCCGACCCTAATCAAGCCGGGTCGTCCACCTCAGAGGAAGCTCCTTCTACAGTTTACTCCAATCCACGGATTCGTGAACATGACAGCAAGTGGACAAAGGATCATCCTATAGATTCTATTATTGGTGACCCTAATCGTCCAGTATCCACACAAAGTCAGTTACAAGAAAGTGCACTGTTCTGTCACTTTGATGCTTTTCCCACTGAAGTTGAACCTAAGACATGGCAACAAGCTTTTACTCAATCCTGTTGGATAGAAGCTATGCAAGAAGAACTTAACGAATTCATACGTCTTGATGTTTGGGAACTTGTCCCATACCCGGATCAAGTGCAGTTACTCACGTTGAAATGGGTTTACAAGGTGAAACTCGATGAGTTAGGCGGAATATTGAAGAACAAAGCTCGTCTAGTAGCTCGTGGATACAAGCAATTATTGGGCATCGACTTTATGGAATCCTTTGCACCTGTTGCCCGTTTGGAAGCTATTAGACTATTCCTCGCTTATGCAGCCCATATGAATATGGTCGTCTATCAGATGGATGTGAAGACGGCATTTCTTAATGGTGAACTCAAGGAAGAGGTCTATGTTCAACAACCGGATGGCTTTGTGAATCCTAATTATCCTAATCATGTGTACAAGCTTAAGAAGGCTCTCTATGGGTTGAAGCAAGCTCCTCGCGCATGGTATGATCTTTTGTCACAATTCCTCATTACGCAAGGCTTCGCTAAAGGCAAGGTGGATCCCACGCTGTTCATTCAGAAACGAGGTAAAGATATGATTATGGTACAAATATATGTTGATGATATTATATTTGCAGCCTCGACCCAAACCTTATCGGATGAGTTTGGGACACTCATGTCTTCCAAGTTTAAGATGTCAATGATGGGCAAGGTATCATTCTTCTTAGGTCTTCAGATATCTCAGAGTCCCAGAGGCATCTTTATCAATCAATCCAAGTATGCCCTTGAATCGCTTAAGAAGTATAAGATGGAATCTTGCGACCCCGTGGATACTCCAATGGTGGAACGAACTAAGCTTGATGCAGATCCACATGGAGTTGCCGTTGATCCGACACTTTATCGTGGAATGATCGGTACTCTTCTGTATATCACAGCCAGTCGACCTGATCTTCAGTTTGCTATATGTATGTGTGCCAGGTATCAAACTAGGCCTACTGAGTTACACTTAGCTACTGTTAAAAGGATCTTTCGATATCTTAAAGGAACTATTAATCGGGGACTTTGGTATTCGAAGGACTCTTCTATTGCACTAATGGCATATGCAGATGCGGATCACGCGGGTTGTCAAGATACAAGGCGTAGCACGAGTGGAACTTTGCAACTACTAGGAGATCAATTAATCAGTTGGGCATCGAAAAGGCAGAAAAGCGCTGCAATTTCAAGTACGGAAGCAGAATACATAGCTATGTCCGGTTGCTGTGCTCAAATTCTTTGGATGAGATCGCAATTAACCGACTATGGTCTAGGTTTCAACAAGATTCCGATGTACTGCGACAACAAAAGTGTAATTGCCTTATGCTGCAACAATGTTCAATTCTCCCGGTCGAAGCATATTGACATTCGCTACCACTTCATCAAGGAGCAAGTGGAAAATGGAGTAATCGAGCTTTACTTTGTCCGATCTGAGTATCAATTGGCGGATATTTTCACGAAGGCTTTAGATCGCGCTCGAATTGAATTTTTGGCCGACAAGCTAGGAATGAGAACCTTCTCGCCTGAGACTCTTAAGGAACTAGCAGATGAAGCGAAAGAATAGTGGTGGTAAAACTATTCTCCGTATCCTTGGTGATCATCTGTATATAGTGTTTATATTTTTATCCACAAAAGCAAAATACAAAAATATAAAACCTTATAAAAACCATAAAAATTGAAAAATCTAGAAAAATACAAAAATATTTTTACTTTATTTTTCTAAGGCATGTCTTTTGGTACGATAATATTTACGGCCTTAGAAATGTTGATTAATATCGACACGGCGCCATAAATAGAGTTCGTACAAAAGTTGTAAACATTTCATAAAACATGCCTATATGGCTTGTAGTTATTTCAGACTGCAACCCGGTTTTCATATTAAAGTCAGGTATTTCTTATGAAAGCTTTGGCTCACAACGGGAATTAATTTTCTCGGGCAAGGTTTACTTTAAAACCTTGTAAGGGATCAAGTTTACTTTCTAACTTGGTCTAACACAAATCTATGTACGCCTCAGTGCATTTATTTGTTAAAACAAGAGAAGTCTTGTTTTTATGAAGCTATCATCTCTACAACCATGCTATCTACATACTCGACGATGCGACTACTCAACCGACGACTACAGCTCTTTCAATAGAACACGGGTCAACAATTGAGGGGGAGCAATTGTCAAGCATTCAGAATCTTCGATGTCGAACGTGTCAAGTTCACAAGTTGGTGTCAAGACAACAATACCAATCGTACATGTGGTGTCAAGCGATGACTTCAGACGTGACGAGGCGACCAACATATGCTGACAAGAACCATTTGATCTTATCATATGATGTTCTCATCTATCAGGTCCAACCTTGTCAATTTTGTTTAATATGGTGAATATGTGATCATGTTATAAATCGGTATCATATCTCATGCGTTTGATATCATGAAGATAAAACGGACTCGCATTTTTCTTCCCAAAACCTTTGTTAAAACTTCATTAAATCAATTGATATTAAAAACATCGATTGGGTTGATATTTTTTAATATGGGGGAGAAAATGTGATTTAATATGGGATATTATCACAAATGGTTTGACTTAATGTGCTGGCTCATCCCGACATGTGCGAAATGTTTTCGAATATCGTGGCATATGTTAAGGGGGAGCAAAATGGATTTGCATATCAAAAATGGATTTTCATGGTGACATATACTTACCCGAAACCCATTTATTTCACGACGATGAAGATTGTGGTGACATAAGGATGGTAGGATAGGTTAAGTCCTATGATTCTTCCAGAACCGGAGGAATCTTCCCAAGGACATTCCATAGCTAGAAATAGTAGTCCTTAGGAAAGTTGGAGAAAGATTGTGAACGTAGCTGAATGCCGACCAAGTACTTAAGTTAGCACTGGAACAATCACAACAAGGTGCTAGTTATGACGTATTGGTAAGCATTGAAGGGGTTGAAGAATGAAAAAGAATTGTAAAGATAAAGGGTGTAAAGAAAGAAGCCCTCCTTACAACTTTAGGCAGAAACCGGGTCAATACATATGCTATTGAGATCATTTTAATGATTCTTGATATTGAAGACAGACATCATGGACCCAGTGATGCAATGCACAACCCATTCCAGCTAACTCAGATATCTCTCAAAAGGTATTTGTTTTAATCACACGGAGACAACACATTATCTATTGATTTATTCACTCCGAATAAATTGGTATTGAAAAGGTGGAACTCCTCTCCAGCCTCCGATCACTAAAATCCAAAGTGCACGATCGAGTCTAGAGCCATTTGAGATCATTAAATATCTCATTAGGACACACTTTCATAATTCCTTGCTTCTTCATACACTGTGAAAAGTAAGAAAGATCTTAAGAGTCCTACGCAAAATCTTCATGATCTTGCCTGAACATCCGAGTAATACGAAAGTATTTACAATGAAGATGGAAATCCTTCTTGAGCGAATATCAAAAAGCTCATGGTAGGTGACTTGTGCGATTCTTTATGAATCAAACTTGTGATAACTGGAAAGCAACGACTGTTTAATTCTTAACTGAATTTAAACACGTTCCAGGCCTCTACGCAATATCTCAGTGATCTTGCCAGAACACTCAGAGTGATACCTTTGTGTTCACGGTGATGAGTGGAAATCCTTCTAATGTTAACCTCAAACAGCACTTGGTAGGTAACTTGCAAGATTCTATACGAATCAAGCTCGTGACAACTGGAAAGCAACGATGGTGCGGTTCTTAATTGAATTTCACTTGTTCCAGGAACATGAATTGACGGCTTCAAATCATGCGGATATTATTATCCAAATGATTCACTCTTTATGTTCGCAGTCAGCTTTGGACGGTCGAATAAAGAGAACGGGTTTACCCGCGAAATCCTGTCAGGAAGTTACTTAATTGAAACTATCCGTCACGGGTACGATATCTAATATCGTCCAACGGTCTTCACCGACCGGAGGTAAAATGCTACCGATTTAGAATGAAATGTTCAAAGCCATTTCGTTCGTGTCTACTTATGTTGCGGCATTTGAAGACGGTGGCGTTGCGGAATCCGAGAAGAAGTCGTCCCCGCATGCTTATACTTTATGCACTTAATACCTCATCTAATTCAAGAAAGCCTAAAAGTTAAGTTTTCCGCTGTATCGAACTCTGAAGCTTTCAAGAATTACTAAGGCATAAGTATGTGGGACGTGAGGTCACGAAGAGGCAAAGATCACAAGTGAAGGATGCACGAGATCAAGGCAAGAGATTAATGCTCAAGACTGATATCAAAGATCACATCAGCATGTTCACCAGAAAAGAAAAAGAAAAGAAAGACGAAGACTACGAGCTCAAGACAAGCATAGTATGCTAGGTTTATTTTATTATTGTAACTAGGGTAACACCCTTGTTTGGAGTGACCTCCCTTAGGGGGAGATTGTTAGAAATACGTTTTTACGTATTTAGGAAGATTCGGTCACTCCAACAATATACTTAGTAGTAGCTCGTAGTCTAGACATCTTTATTAAACAAACAAAGCCAAGCCTAGCCTACAACATGTGTAGGCCGGCCCAACAATGTAAGCCCAAGCCCATCACAAGGCTTGGGTATATAAACCCTCTCCTTTGATGGAGAGGGTGGTGTGGTTTCATATTTTTCACATAGTAAACATTTCTTTCTCTCTCTAGCTTTGTGTGAAATCCACCATCTCTCTATCTCTTTCTCTCTCTAGAAACATAAGCAAGATTTACAATCCTACACTTCTCATATTCAGGGATTCGAGCGTTCAATGATCCACTCTTGATGATTTTTGACGACCCGTGATTCCGTGTTTCCGTCTTCCTGGTTCTATCCTAAACTCTTTTTGATTCACTGATATGAGCAAAAACTCATATCAATTAATCAACAAATCACCCTAAAATACATGAAAAATACCTAACCTTTGTGCTATAAAGCGGAATTATGTGGTATGTTTTGTGTTTGTGTATAAATAGGTAAGAAGGATATATTTTCAAGCAAACAAGAAGAAATCAAGCTTATTTGGATGAAAAAGACAAAGAAGGATCAAAGATGACAAGCCATGAGAAGACAAAGGACCTATCTTGACAACATTCAAAAGTTGAGGGACTTAAAGTGCAATTTTGGAAAAGTTAAGATCAAAGTCAAACCTGGTCAAAAGTCAAGTCAACAAGTCAAAGGATCATTTTTATGCAAGTTTGAAGCTAAAAGGATAAAAATTCACAAGTTTGTGAAGATTCTAGCTCAAGTTCAAAAGTTATAAATAAGGAAGCACAATTTGCCAAAGTTTGAAGATTTCAGGGATCATTTATGTCAACTAATGAAAGTTGAGAAAGTGTGCTTGGCTAATTTAAATCCAAGTCATTCCACAAGTAATCAATGGGCTCTTTAATGCATCCGAGGAGCCATAAACGCAACAACTAGTCATTGAGGAAAAGGCAACAGCAGCGAAACTCATATCTGCAGCCATTAATAAATCAGGGGAATTACTGTAGCAACAAAGGCAGTATGAGAGAATATGCAGAGCATTTAATAAGCCATTCAACCCTTCTATAAATACTAATGCAGATCCAATAATGGGCATTTTTATTAAACAGAAAGTTCGAATCCCAATTTACTCCTCAACAGCCAATCATGTTCGAGTAATATATCAATCCGGATCAAAACTTCAAAAAAGCCCAACCAACTCCTTCCACGTGGAATTTCCTGATTCGTCACAACACCTCATCATTCCCTTCCACTCCTTTACGTCTCAGCTATAAATTCAAGCAATTGTATTTCATTTTTCAAGTAGCTTTTAGTGTGAATTTTCACACACACAAATTAGAATATTAGCTCTCATCTTTTTTACCTTTTTACTGTGTGTTGTCTCACACAGTTAAACACATTCACATACAAAGTTAGTTAGAGAAACAGTTGAAGTTTGTTAGTAGGTTGTAACAGATTTCACTTCATAATCAAATAGAACCACATTCTATTTCCTTTATCTTCCTGACTCCATTCATATATCAGTTTTGATTTGAAGTTCTTTATAACTCTTGTGTTACGTTACTGTTCGTATGCTACTCCTTCGACGTTACTGTTCGTGATAAATGCTAAACCTTTACCGTTCGCACAAAAACAGTAGGATGATGCAAGATAGTTTTTCGTTGATGCAAGATACTTAGGTGGCAGTCTCAGTTTAGCTCAGCTCGAGTTTTGGTTTCGATTCGATTTTCTACGCAGTTGCGGCTATTGATGTGTTATTGAGTGTAAGTCGGACGAGTGCAGATTGATTCGGAAGTGTAGATTGATGTTCGTCCAGCTAGATCGATTTGACAACGGACAGGCGAAATCAGTTTTGTTCGTAGCTTTGATGTCAGTAGAAAACTCAAGATCAATAGTCGACGTTTCATTGTAGACGTTTCATGGATTAGCAGGTTGTCGTTGGTATATTTGTGAAAGTCGAGCTAGTCAGTTGAGGATGCATGTAGGATAGCTAGTTTAGCAGATTCAAGTTCGAAGGAATTTCGGTATCGAGTACTTGGAGTTTTTCTGTTCGAGGAAGTGCGATTCAAGAGTAGTTCGTAAATCGGTTTCGATATCAGCTTTCGGTTTTCATTCGAAGGTGGTGTTCGTTTAAAGCTAGCTCAGCGCTAAGCTTCGCCATCAACGGACTAGACGACGGATGTAACGGTTAAGCACATTTTACTTTCTGTCATTTGTAGTGTAATTTGCAAGTTCTTAGTTTAATGATAGCTGATATTTTGATGTTTAGATTCTAGAGTAATTTTACATTTAATCTGCTTTGTCTGACGTGCTATATGAAACTTTCTTTCTGTTTAGTTTCATGCATAGTTCCAGTAATAGTTTTCTTAAGTTTCTGTTAAAAATTGCTTTGAAAATAAAGTTGACCTCATTTTACAAGTTTAAACCTCAGCTTTGTATATCTGTATATCATCCACGGTCCACCGTTACCATCCGTTAGGCACTATAACTTTCCATCTCGCTAGTTAGATTTAGAGCAGTTAGTGGACAGTTTATTTCTTTTGGGTTATTGGGTTTACTTGTTGGGCCACCAGAACTAGTTAATGAAAAAGGCTCAAATTAGTTTAATTCATTTTTAGTGAGTATAGATTTTATAAAATTTTAGATTTGTTAAACATTTAGATTTTATAAAAAGAATGTTATTTTTACAAGTTTTGGTATTCTTATAGAATTGGTTAATTTTTGTAGAATTTTATAAAAATTCATTTGTTAAAAAAGATTAGTTAGAATTTTATAAAAAAAGTTAGTTAGACTTTGATAAAAAAAATTAGTTGTAATTTTGTTGAAATTTGTTACATTTTCTAGTTCGTTAAGTTTGTTAAATTTGGTAAATTTGTTAGATTGTTGAATTAGTTACATTTTCTTGTTAAACTTGTTAGTTGGTTACTTGTGCTTTGTTTACTAGTACCTTGTCCTTATTTGAATAAAAATTTGGTATTTGTAATTTGTTTTACGTATAAGTAGATTGATATTTTTCATTTTTTTATGTGTTGTTTGAATTAGACATAGCAAAGCCAAATAACCTTACCAACCAAAAACGATCATAAACCCGATTTTTTAGGACTTTCAATTGGTTAAGAAATGAGAAAACGAACTTCACTATATACAAATTTCAAATGGCGCCGCTGCTGGTTCTTTGACTTTACGAGAGACTATCGATTGACGGTTTTCATTGGCTTTTGGGAATCGTTCACCTAGTGAACGTTATTTTACGTATCATAAATTAAAAACAATAAAAAATCAAAAATATAAAAATACATAAAAACTAAAAAATTAACAAAACAATTCTTTTCCTAAAGAATTGACCAAACAAATTAAAAAATCCAAAAAGCAATCTTTTTCCTAAGAGATTGCACCCAAAAATATATATTATTGGATTCTCTCGGTTTTTATGTACATATAGTATTTTCTCTTAAAAACACATAAATACAAAAATATTTTCCATATATTATTATAAGTAAATACGTATACATATAAGAACAACCAATTCACATATTCTCCATAAGTATTGCCGAGGCAATACACCGTGTTGAGGGGCGTTCCGGTCCTTGACACGCGTATCGATCAAACAAAAATAAGCAAGAATAGATAAATACTTCCAATAAGCAACAATTCGAAGAATACAAACAATTAAGTGAATAGAAAGGCGGTGTGTTAGGACCATTGGAATAGTTAATTGTAATAGGTAGACTAGGAGGTATGTAGTTCTTCCTGGTCATAGTAGTAGTAGGAGCAAGTCGTGCTCCTGGTCTTAGTTAAAGTCAAACTTTATTATTTAGTTATTATTTTGTTAGGATATGCATGAGATATGTTAAGAAAAGATATGCATATCAGTTTTACACGTTTTGTTTAATGATGTATTAGGGTATCCTTGTAGTATAAAAGGAACCTTAGGCAGAAGGGTTAGACACACCTTCATCAAACGTAATTCTAGTTATCATTAATATTAGAAATCCTTAGAAAAGGATCAAGTCATTATAGTTATTCTGTTATTCTTTATAGTATTTGTATTCCATACTTATATTGTGTATAGAGACTCTTTGTGAATAGACTTGTGATTACAGAAGTCGTTCACCGTTCCTGACAGGCTACAAGATCCACATCTAGTGGACCCAACAAGTGGTATCAGAGCCTGGGAGAGTCTCTGTACAAGAAGAATCAATTTTTCTCATTACTAACATTTTTGTTTAATCATGTCTGCCTCAAGTTCTACTCAAACAGGAGAAGATATTACTCCTAAAACTCTGCAACCTCAGCAGATCGTTGCTACAGTTTCCAACACAAATGGTAAGTTTCCTCTTCTGAAAAAGGACGAGTATGATAGCTGGGCAATGAAGATGGAATGGTGGATCACCAACACTGATCAAGACCTTTGGAAGATTATTCTGAATGGGAACAGCAGGAAGTTGACTGGAAGAGACAAGAATGGTAATATTACTCTTCTTGACCCTAAAACACATGAAGAAATCACAGCCATTCAGAAGGAGGTCAAAGCAAAAACTATTTTGCTTCAATCCCTTCCTGATGATCACATGGGTGACTTCTACCATTTGGATGATGCTAGAGAGATCTGGAATGGAATAAAAGCAAGGTTTGGTGGGAATGAGGAGTCAAAGAAAATGCGAAGATCCATGCTAAGAGATGAATTCACAGAATTCAAGATCTCAGAAACTGAAGGTATCCATCAAGGGTATGACACGTTCCAAAAGATATTGAGCCAGTTGAATCAACTTCGGTCGAAACCTGACGATGGTGATATTAATGCAAGATTTCTTAGAGCCTTACCCTACTCATGGAATCAGGTGGTAATCTCTCTCAAAGCAAAAGGTGGGCTTGACTATCTCAATTTTGATGATTTATTTCATAAGCTCAAAACTTTTGAGCCTCATGTGAGGGGATATTCAAGTGATTCTTTTCCGACTCCTGCTAATTCTGCCTTTGTGAGTTCTATGGGATCCAGTCCCATGTCTTATGCTAGCAGCCCAAGCAATATTGTGTCTTCTCAACATACTTTTCAGCATACTTCTGCTCCTGAACCAGCAGCCAAATCTGGTAGCATGGTAGAAGCTGTTCTTCATTCTTTTGTTGTTCACGTTGATGCTCAACAGCAACTTGCTTTTGATGACTTTAAACAGGTTGATAAACTTGACCTGGATGAAATGGATCTCAAATGGCAGATGGCCATGCTCACTCTTAGGGTTCACAAGTTTGAGAAGAAAGCAGGTCTAAAATTTAATTACAACCCAAGAGAGCCAGCAAGGTTTGACAGAAGCAAGGTTCGATGCTATAACTGCCAGCAGCAAGGTCACTTTGCAAGGGAATGCCCTAACAAAAATGACCAAGAGAAGAGCGGATATTCAGCTTTTAAGGTTCAGGAGGTAAAGGACGACAAGAAGGCATTGGTGTCTGTTGACTCTATGGTCAACTGGAATGATCATCAGACTACTACATTGGAATCAGCTGAGTCCTCGACTGACGTGTTTGCAATGATTGCTGGGAATCTATCTGATGCAGAGGAAGCAGACGAGTTTGCTCTTATGGGCATCTCACCTCAGGTACAACATTGTCCTCTTGGTTGTCATGATAAATATTCAGAATTGTTGTCCCAATATAATGACTTAAATGATCAGAATGATAAGTATTTTTTAGAGGTTCAAGCCTATAGGCTTCTTTAAACACATTGGAACAACAAAAGAGGTTGCTTCAAGATACTCAACGTGAGTATGAGGATAAAATTAGGATACTGAACATTGATTTAGAAAACACAACAAATATGCTTAAATACACAGAAAAGGTAAAAGATGACAGTATCAAAGAAAAACAAGAGATGAAAGAAAGATTAGATGCGACACTTTTGAGATTTGAAAATTGGCAAAAGGCACCTAAAAATATTTCAAAATTAATCAATAGTAGCATGTCTGGTAGGACTAAAAGAGGGTTAGGATTTGATAAATATATTGATTCAGAAGATGTGTTTGATTTATCTTTTTCGAGTGTCTTTGATCCCGACAAAGAGGAAGAGGGAGAACCTAGTTACAATAGGTTTAAACCAGCAGCAGAAATGCATGTTGTCCCTCCACCTCTTACTGGAACTTTCATGCCCACTTCTAGGCATAATGACTTGGATGGATCACTGATGAGACTGTATTTATACATAGTCTCATCGTCCAAAATCGGGCTTAAAACGCTTAAAATATCGTCAAAATACCCAAAATATGCCTGTGTTTGTTCATTGTGTATTTCAGGTACGGATATCGTGAATTCACCAAAAGATCAAAGGAATCAAGCAAAAACGAACACGGGAAACGAAGCCG
This sequence comes from Glebionis coronaria, assembly GCA_025667525.1. Taxonomy (NCBI): domain Eukaryota; kingdom Viridiplantae; phylum Streptophyta; class Magnoliopsida; order Asterales; family Asteraceae; genus Glebionis; species Glebionis coronaria. The sequence goes on from JANFOE010001416.1 coordinate 572,913, forward strand.
CACAAAGAACCGGACCCGAATCATGAATTTCCAGTCAAGTCCTTGAAGATTGAAGAATTGGCAAGAATGGTCCCTCTACTTTTGAAGACTTGACATTTTATACCCTTGCAAAACTCATAATTGCATTTGGGTCCCTAAAATGTTGATTATATACAAGATTGGCCCTTGAAGATCTCAAAATTTACAAGTTTAGTCCTTGTTTTCATGACTATAACTTGGAAGGACTAAACATGCCAACTGCCCAAAGTTATTATAAAGGATAAAAAACGTTTTTGGTTGTTTAATACAAAGTGAACAAATGTTGGGAGCCTAAGGACTTATTTGGGCAGACACACAAACTTATCCTAGCCATTACCAAGCCGCCACGTCACCTTCTCTCTCCCCTTAACCAATCACCTTGCACCCCTCATCCACGTCAGAATCCACCCAGCGTTTTTATTAAATCAGTTTTTAACTAATTTTCTTTGGTGGGAAACACACTTTTAAAACACAATTAACCCCTTAAACCAATTAAATCATCCCTGCTACTCACCCTTAATCCCTAAGAACCCTAGACCCTAATTACCACTAATCAAGGGGTTTTTCTCCCAAAGTTTCCAGAAACATGATTAAACTCCACCTCATCACAACCCAGCTCACAAAACACCAACCCGTGACCTCCTTGTGGGTCCCCCAAGGTCCCCTGCTTCACTATTTTTGGCAAAGAGAGCATCTTACAGCAATCAAACGGCTCTAATACACTCCTTGGTCCCCAAGGAGTAAAGGAACGAACCAAGATCAATTCAAGGCTAGCTGGCATCACATGGAGCACCATGACCAAGATTCCGAAACGTTTGACTCAAGGGCATAAATGGATATTCACAGATTAGGGTTTAATACTTGTAATATTTAATTCAATGTTCTAGTAATTTCCAATTTGTAGTATATAAAGGGTGCTTGTACCTTTTATTTAGTTGTTCCAGTTTTTGTAAGGTTTTTATTTAAGTAATGAAAATGAAAAAATTAAGCTTATACAATCTCTGAGTTCCAAGTCTTTTTATCTTTCATTAGTTAACAGTCAAATGCTATCTCCAAGTTTTTAGTTTAAGTTGTCTAAGTTTTCAAAAAAATAGAATATAAAAACGTGTTCTTAGCATTTTTTTTTCAGATAATCACTCATGCTTAAAATGGAAGTGAAAGTGGAAGCTTTAATCTGTTTGATTTATTGAAATTGGTGTAGGATTAGTTGGTTTCAAGATTGTGTGGTTTAACAAACTTCAGTTGGTTTCATTAAATTTGAAGAAAAATCAATTTCAGTTTTTTTTTATTTTTTCTTAAAGCTATAAGCTACAAGCAGCTTAATCAATAAGCTTGCTTTATAGCTTATTAGCCTCTTTATCAGGTTACTACTTTCTTTTGTTTGTCTGTTTGTGCAGGTATCAACAGGAAACAAGTCCCATTCATCTTTCCATTTTTTTTTGGTTTGAAGATATTTCACCCTTGGGTCCTCTTGGATTCCACCAGCAGGGTTCTCTACTGTCTCATAAGTTCATTAAGCAAAATTCCATTTGAAGATGGCCTCAGCCCCAAGGTAACAAAAGGCTTGAACCCTTTTTATGCAAAATTTTGATTTTCAATGTGATTTATGTGATTTTTGGAGAAACTTGTTTGATGTGTTAAGTTTTGCTTATTTATGCTTAAAGATATCTCATATGCATGTCTAGCTAGGATTTAGATAGTTTAGCTAAGATTAGGAAGTAGTTACTTTGTTAATTTGCATTTTTTAGAATTAAGGGGGTGTTTGGATCTGCTTAATAGGTTAAGTGTGTGACATAGACTTGGCCTAGAAGTAGGTTAAATATACTCAATTAGGATTGTATTGGTTTAAAGTATCATTGGCTTTAGTATTGTGGCAAGAATTAGGAAAAATTGCATACTCTTTTCTTGGTAATACTAGCCATAAAATCAGTAAGTCTTTTTCTGTGTTTGATTTAGGGTAATCTTCCATATGAGCTTGATTAATTGTTAAAGTATAGGTCCATATAAGGGTAGGGGTTGATTGTGTGTTATTTGGGTAGGGTGTATGCAAGTTTTGTGCATTTAAAATTCACCATTTTACCAAGTGCATCAGCAAACGACACCCACAGCCTTTTTCTGTATAACAGCAACTTAACTTGCCCATTTTTGTGAGATTATTGTATTGTGCCTGCTTGTTTTTCTGTTCATATTGACTCCCCACACTTCCATGAGCGTGGGGGTGCCCTTGTTTCCAAAAGAAACCCAGTAACAAGCAAGAAACAAGCAAAAGAAGCACCAGACCTAAATTTTTGTACTGTCAGTGGGAACCAAGTTCCCACTGCTTGGCTCTTTTTTCCCACTGCTTAGCTAAAAGACAGAAACATAAAAGTGTCACTATCAGTTTCATAAGATTTTTGTCTTTTGTGACCAAAAATAGGAATTAGGATTTGATTTTTGTTGCATTATTTTTCTTATTTTATTCTTAATTTTTCAGTATAATTTAATTTTAAGTTACTGTTCATTTGGTAATTTTTAGAATTAATAGCATTTTTAATTACTTTTTAATTCATCTGATTTTGTCTTTTAGTGTAAAAAACTTATATTTTTCAGATTTAAAATTTTTCCTAGGTTTAGAATATTAATTTAAGATTTTTAGTTAAAAAATTAGTTACTGTTCACTTTTTAATTATTTTTTATAATTAATTTAAGTTAATTAGGGTTTAATTATTAAATAGTTTTGTCTTTTAGTGTAAAATTTTACTTTTTTCAAACTTTTTCAATTTTCTACTATTCATTAGGATAATTTAGGATTTTTAAAATTGTCAAATTAATTTTGTCATTATTTTATTAATTTTTAGGATTATTTTAATCTAAAAATAGTTTTTAGTGATTAAAAAAATAGAAAAATAGTTTTTAAAATTTAAGAAAAATAGTTTTTAGTCTTTAAATAATATAAGTTAGTTATTAGTTCAATAAATTAATATTTTGGGCATTTTGTTAATTATATTTAATTTTTGGGCTTTAATTAGCATTAAAAATTGAATATTTAATTAATAAAAGGTTTTAAAATATATTTGTTGGATTTTTATTCTTATTTATATTATTTAAGACTTAGTTTAATCTTTTAATTAAATTTTAGGTTTAATTTTTAATTTCGTCACGTTTTACGTATTTACGTTCGCGTTTTACGTCAACGTCGTAGTTTAATCGTAAGCGTAGCTCGTCTTTTATTTTTCTCTCTTGAAACCAAAAACGTCACTAATCTAAACATTGTTATTTCATATTTTGGCACACATAATACACACCTCCTTCGAGAACGAACCCGCATTTATTCGGTTTTATGTTTTTCCTAAAGCGTGTAACTTAATACTTGCCACTCATACGCGTTTTTCCTAAAACGTGTACGTTTACACTACATCAATTTTTGGCGCCGCTGCCGGGGAGGTGTTTGTGTGCCATTATTATTAGTATCGTGTTTGTGTGAGTAGTGCGTTTTAGCTTTTCATTTTTTGGAAAGCATGAATATCGTACATACTCATTTTTGTTATTTTTCTCTATTATAGTATAATATCCAAATAAATCGTGTTTAATTTTCCTAAGTTAAACACACAACAATCTTTTACTATATTGTAGATATATTGGTTTTCGTTTTTCTTGTGAATATATTATTACTATATTGTAATACGTAAGAACAAATAAATATACAAGTACTCCAAAAGCGTGAAAACGCAACCTTGATTCGGGATTTCATCACTCGATCATTGTATTCGAATCCAAAGCAAAAGTTTAAAGGCAAAATAGATAAATACTTTCGTGAGGCTTAATTTCAATTAACACAAACTATAAGGTGGGTATAAGGCGGTTGTATTTCACGACCTAAAGGAAAAAGGCTCTTAAGTGCTTAGCGCCGCCTCATTTCCTCCGCTTGCTTGTGCGTGTTTTGAGAAAGAGGGCTAATCGAGGGTTTGCCGCCCAAGTATTATCTACGTATATTATATTTGCTTGTGTTTTCAAGATTAAACCCTCTTGAACGTTTTGGTGTTCCACCAACGTTCTAAAGTCATCGAGAACGTTCACTCCACGTGATCGTTTTCATTCTTTGAGGCTCCTTTAATCGAGAAAGTCGATTCGAGGGGAGATTTGTAGATTTGTGTCTACGTAATACAACAAAAATCCAAAAAAATTAAAAACCAATCAAAAACCAAAAAAATTGAAAAAATCGAAAAGCCGCAAAAAGAATCTTCTTTGCTACCACCCATTCTACGCTTAGTGCATGCGCACTCGATCGAAGGATTATTCCAATTCTAGTGAAGCTTCGAATCGACGCAATCGTAATCGAAGGAATCGACGACGTAGACGAGAATTAGAAACCGACGTTCCTAATATCGTTGTTGAAGAAACCGTAGAGGAGATGGCCGACAATCGTTCTATGATGGAATTGCTCCAAGCGCCCACCGAGGGTTATGGAGACGCGATCGTAATTCCCGCCATCGAGGCGGAGAATTTTGAGATCAAGAGCGGAATGCTTTCGTTGATCCAAGCTACGAAGTTTCGAGGTCGTGAAGCCGATAATCCTCACGACCATATTCGGAATTTTGATCGTCTTTTGGCCACGAGCAAGTTTAAGAACGTCGACACCGATGTCGTCAAGCTTATGCTTTTTCCGTACTCGCTCGATGGTGCCGCCAAGGATTGGTACGAGAAAGAGCCACCTAATTCGATAACTACGTGGAAGGATCTCGTCTCCAAGTTCGTTAATTATTTTTTCCCACCGTCTAAGACGACGTTTTTCAAAAACGAGATTACGAAATTTGAGCAAAAATCGAATGAATCTTTTAGAGACGCGTGGGATCGTTTTAAGGAATTGCTTAGGCAATGTCCTCACCATGGTTTTTCCGAGTTGCACCAAATCGATACGTTTTACAACGGTCTTAATTTTCACGAACAAGACTCGTTGAATTCCGCCGCCGGTGGCAACTTTTTGTGTAAAACTCCGAGAGAAGCTTTGATAATTATCGAAAACCGATCCAAGGTTTACCAACTCCGCAATGCACCGAGTGTTGCCAATGTCGCCAATGTTAGTAGTTCTAATCGCTACATTGAGAGAGTTGATGCAAAAGTCGACAAGCTTACAAATGTGTTCACGTCTTATCTCATTGAGATGCAAAAGAAAGACGCTCCCGCTACGGTGAAAGCGGTTGAGGTTTCGTGTACGTTTTGTGGTGGACCTCATAATTATTACGAGTGTGCGGCTACGGATGGCCAAACGTCGAATGTGAGTGCGTTAAACAACAATTTTTCAAATCAAAATAACGCGGGTCCATCACAACAAGGCAATTATAACCAAGGCAACAATTTTCAAAATCGAAACAATTTTCAAGGAAACAATCAACAAGGAAATTTTTCGAATCAAAATCAAGGAGGTTATAATCAAGGTCGTAATATAACTTGGCAAAATAGAGATAACAATCAAGGAAATAATTTTTCAAGTGGTAATCAAGGAAATTTTCAAAGAAACAATCAAAACCAAGGGAACTTTAATTCAAATCAAAATAGTTCGTCAAACGATTTTCAAAATTACATGAAAACGAATGAGGCTAATATGAGACGATTAGAGGGAGAAATTGGTACTTTGAAAAACGACTTCACAAATACTTTGAAATTGCAAAACACGAAGATTGAGCAAGGGCAAATTGATATAAAAAAATGTTTTCGGCTATAATGAACAAAGCCTCGGGTTCGTCATCAAGTTCGTTACCTAGTGACACCGTTGCTAATCCGAAAGAACAATGTAAAGCCGCCTCGTCTCGTGATAAAGGTCGTGTGATTACCCCTAACCTTGAAGGATTCCGTGTTGTTTATCCCTCTCAACCCTCGACTTCTAAGACGTCTTCTTGTTCTAAAGTCGATGGGGTGAACGTGGCGACCAAGGAAAAGAGTGCACACCCTCGTGTACCTCAAATTCCATCCACGGTTCAAAAAGAGAGCTTTGTCGACCTTACCAAAGTGACCCTTGAAGAAACTTGTGCTTCGATCCTTCTTAAAAAACCCAAAAGGCGTATGCCGAGAAAGGAAAAGGATCCGGGCCAATTTCTACTACCTTGTGATTTTTCCGAGATTGAGGGATGTTTAGCCCTTGCCTATTTAGGTGCTAGCATCAATCTTATGCCTCATTATCTTTGGAAATTGATGAGATTGCCTTCGCTTACCCCCACGAACATGACAATCGAGCTTGCAAATTGTACACCTTTAATACCAATTGGAATAGCCGAGGATGTCTATGTTAGGATTGGAAAGTTTGTTTTTCCCGCGGATTTCGTTATATCCGATTACGAGTGTGACCCTAAATGTCCCATTATTTTAGGCCGACCATTCTTATCGACGGCTCGAACCGTAATCGACGTTCACGAGGGGAGACTTACTATGAGATATGGGGATGAGAAAATAGACTTTTTTGCTAGAAAATCCCAAGGATTTTATGAGAATGAAAAAACCGAGGTTTCAAAACCTAATGATTCAAATTCTAATGATTTCAAAATGTTTACTTTAGCGGAAAGAATGAAGCTTGATGCATGTTTTGAAAGAATTAAGAAAAACGGTTTTAAAGATGATGATTTTAATGATAAAGAATACGTGTACCTAATTCAAAAGGGTATGTGTAAATTTATGGATGAAAACTCACTTTGGGATGTTTTTAGCGAAACAAGTGAAACACCAATTCCGAAGGGTGACGTTAGTGCCATCACGACAATGACCAAAATGGACTCGTCTTCACCACCTTCGAAGGACCACGTCTTTGAGGCTTCAACTTCTAACTCCATCAAAGTGCCTCCTTTGCCTAGCCCAACACCCGTTGAGGCTAAAAGGTTTATCGACATCGATCCTCTCGTTTTAGAAAAGTCACCTAAGCATAGCCCTAGTGCTTGTAAGTCCATGGTTGTGAGTGCTCACATCGACTCTTTCTTTGACGATGACGATGGCGATTTTGCCGAGCTTGATCACGTACTTCGACATCCACATGCTATTTTTGATTCTCCTAAGAAGAAACATGTGAAGTACGATGATTATGAGTTTGATCCCGAGATTGAGGAAATCATTGAACGAGAGCTAGCTCTTATGCCTTCACTTCCACCTACGAGTGAGGTCGACCTTTCCAAGATCGAGGATGAACTTAATGAGTTGGAACGTCTTATTTTCGATGACGAACCAACTCATGTGACCACTAAAAATCCCATTCTCGAGGAGTTACCTAATCAACACTCCTCATTTGAGAATGACGTTTACCACATTCGTGAGGATCTAACTTATCAACGATCCCCACAAAAGAATGATGGTTTCGTGCTTGATCGTGATCTTTTCGAGAGAGTTTCTAAGATACTCAAGGAGGGGAATGACAAACCGTGGTTTGACAAGCCTATCTTTGATGAAGAAATCGATGAGATCGACGTTCATGAGGATGACGAGTATGTAGACCCCGAGGGGGCGGTGTTCTTTATTGACAAACGTTTTGAGAACTTATATAATCCGCCACCCCCTCCCGCCAAAGACTTAAATGTGAGGATTTTTAGCGCGACTAATTTTCAAATTGACACGCCAAATATTTTCAACATTATTCAATCGGGTTTTCATAAAGAGTTTTTGAACGATGAAAAAGGAAAGGATTTTAAAAATGTTTTAAATGATTTTTCTACATGTTTAACTCCGTCATCACCGCGTGTTATGAGTGCTACCACCTCGTCTACTCCTTTTGACGATGGTTGGTGTGGATCTAGTGTGGGGGAAGCCCCAAATGTTCCCTCCCATTTCTCCACCGAGGACGAGATTTACGATCCCGGAATTGCTTGTAAAGGGAAATCTCGGTCTTCCACCGATGCAATAAATGGAAATCTAATCTATTTGCTTGGTGTGAGTCTACCTCGAGTAGCTCATAAGTTTGACTTACCATTTGCCCCACCTTTCTACTTCTTATCTCTTTTCTTCTACCCCATTGGGGTTTGTGTTGAAGTAGCGTTGTTTCGTCTTTCATCCGAAAACGAAGACGCTATCTTTGACCCCGGTATACGTTTATCGGGTTTTTAAAGTACTCCATGTACTTTTGGGCCTTGTTTATCATGTAAGCCCCACTAAAAATGACCAAACCATGATTATCCCTAAATGATCACATTTATGGGGATCCGAGTCGAGCTTTTGACTCGGTTATCAAAAACAAGGTGCCTCGTGGGGGATTCTCATGCTTATCATTGTAAATATTATTGCTTTCGTAGTTAACGTAACGAGGGGACTTGTGCTCTTCCTACCTTTGTTTCGTGGTTGTTTGTGATTGTGATTCATTAGGTTCATCGTCATCATTGGAGCCTCTCGTGTTCGTTTTACGGATCACTCGAGCTTCGATCGTTTCCTTTGGAGATTCCGATATCCGATGATATCCTTTTATGTTCTAACGTTTATCTTATTAGCATAATTCATAAACGGCTTTTAGGTTATTCGTTTTACCCTTTCCATGCTCGAGATTAAGCATTCGACTTCGTCTCTAGTATGGGGGTGTTTACACCCCTAGGCTCGAAACATTGAGGACAATGTTTAGTTTTAGTATGGGGGGTGAGTAGATACTTCACCTTGCTTACGTCAACACGCAATCCAATATTCATCTTTTTGTTATCGTTTTGTTGCAAAATAAGGCTAAAAATGGCCAAATTTTAAAATTTTTCTTGTTTTTCATAAGTGTTTAAGACACGAATGTAGGTTTTCCGATGGTGAGAACGAGAGTAATTTTTGACTCGACCGTGCGTGTTGAGCACTTAGCTTCGATTCCTTAACTTTTTAGGCTAAGTCTCTTAAATGAGGACGAGAAATGATAGAGTTATTTATAAGTCTCGTAATCGTCATGATCTTATGTGTAGTAATTATTGGCTTATTCTCCCAACGCTTTTGCATAATAAATTGTTAATAAATATTGATTTGGCGGTTTAGTCACTATTGTTGGGTTTCTAATTTGTTTTGGTAGCTTCCATGTAATTAAATTGGGAAAACATTAAGGTATCGCCAGCGTCACGGTTTTGAAGTATTGGCACCCGAATAATCGAAAGCTTCACCTAATAATAAGATTTCAAGTGCTCACCTAAATTAAGCAAAATTTTGAAGCTCACAAGGCCGAAAAATCTATGCCCAAATTGAAAGTGAATCAAGCCTTAATCTTCGAAGCTTTAAAGATCCAAAATTCATATACGTCTTTGGCTAATAAAACCACCGATGAGGCGGATAATAAAAGGCAAGGCAAGACCGAAGTCATAATAAAAGCTTCATGGCGAAGTTGAATAAAAGATGGAGGTAAACCAAAGATAATAAGGCCCTTCCGTTAGGGGGCGTATAAAAGTCTTGGTAATAAGTCTCATGTTCAAAACCGTTATAAAACCGTGTTTATCGATCCTTCTTGTTGACTTAATTTTTTGACATCGTTGTCTATTGGGATGAATTATTGATTTGATGATTTTGGTTACACCGTTAAGTTTCTATTTTTAGACTTAATCTCTATTCACGCATAAGTCAATGATGTATCCTCGTGATCATTAAGACAAAATAAAATATAAGAGATACCAAGTAGGAATAAGGGAGTTTAGGTTCGTAATTAACACTCATGAGAAGTGATCGTGTTGCTAACTTATAATGACAATGATCTCGTTACACGCTTAGCATGGAATTGAGTGAAAATCGAGGACGACGAAATTATTTCTAACGAAGCATTCACGTGTTCTTGTTCTATGATCCCAAAAGTCACATTCTCGTGATGAAAACAATACATTATGTCTAAAACACGTATAGTAGTTTATTTAAATTTATGTCTTCAATAAATGTCATCATAAAATGAATTTTGGAAGTGCTATGATACTTAATTCTAGCATTGCGTGGGGACACGGCAATGGTTTAGTATGGGGGAGTGATGAGACTGTATTTATACATAGTCTCGTCGTCCAAAATCGGGCTTAAAACGCTTAAAATATCGTCAAAATACCCAAAATATGCCTGTGTTTGTTCATTGTGTATTTCAGGTACGGATATCGTGAATTCACCAAAAGATCAAAGGAATCAAGCAAAAACGAACACGGGAAACGAAGCCGCACAAAGAACCGGACCCGAATCATGAATTTCCAGTCAAGTCCTTGAAGATTGAAGAATTGGCAAGAATGGTCCCTCTACTTTTGAAGACTTGACATTTTATACCCTTGCAAAACTCATAATTGCATTTGGGTCCCTAAAATGTTGATTATATACAAGATTGGCCCTTGAAGATCTCAAAATTTACAAGTTTAGTCCTTGTTTTCATGACTATAACTTGGAAGGACTAAACATGCCAACTGCCCAAAGTTATTATAAAGGATAAAAAACGTTTTTGGTTGTTTAATACAAAGTGAACAAATGTTGGGAGCCTAAGGACTTATTTGGGCAGACACACAAACTTATCCTAGCCATTACCAAGCCGCCACGTCACCTTCTCTCTCCCCTCAACCAATCACCTTGCACCCCTCATCCACGTCAGAATCCACCCAGCGTTTTTATTAAATCAGTTTTTAACTAATTTTCTTTGGTGGGAAACACACTTATAAAACACAATTAACCCCTTAAACCAATTAAATCATCCCTGCTACTCACCCTTAATCCCTAAGAACCCTAGACCCTAATTACCACTAATCAAGGGGTTTTTCTCCCAAAGTTTCCAGAAACATGATTAAACTCCACCTCATCACAACCCAGCTCACAAAACACCAACCCGTGACCTCCTTGTGGGTCCCCCAAGGTCCCCTGCTTCACTATTTTTGGCAAAGAGAGCATCTTACAGCAATCAAACGGCTCTAATACACTCCTTGGTCCCCAAGGAGTAAAGGAACGAACCAAGATCAATTCAAGGCTAGCTGGCATCACATGGAGCACCATGACCAAGATTCTGAAACGTTTGACTCAAGGGAATAAATGGATATTCACAGATTAGGGTTTAATACTTGTAATATTTAATTCAATGTTCTAGTAATTTCCAATTTGTAGTATATAAAGGGTGCTTGTACCTTTTATTTAGTTGTTCCAGTTTTTGTAAGGTTTTTATTTAAGTAATGAAAATGAAAAAATTAAGCTTATACAATCTCTGAGTTCCAAGTCTTTTTATCTTTCATTAGTTAACAGTCAAATGCTATCTCCAAGTTTTTAGTTTAAGTTGTCTAAGTTTTCAAAAAAATAGAATATAAAAACGTGTTCTTAGCATTTTTTTTTCAGATAATCACTCATGCTTAAAATGGAAGTGAAAGTGGAAGCTTTAAGCTGTTTGATTTATTGAAATTGGTGTAGGATTAGTTGGTTTCAAGATTGTGTGGTTTAACAAACTTCAGTTGGTTTCATTAAATTTGAAGAAAAATCAATTTCAGTTTTTTTTTATTTTTTCTTAAAGCTATAAGCTACAAGCAGCTTAATCAATAAGCTTGCTTTATAGCTTAGTAGCCTCTTTATCTGGTTACTACTTTCTTTTGTTTGTCTGTTTGTGCAGGTATCAACAGGAAACAAGTCCCATTCATCTTTCCATTTTTTTTTGGTTTGAAGATATTTCACCCTTGGGTCCTCTTGGATTCCACCAGCAGGGTTCTCTACTGTCTCATAAGTTCATTAAGCAAAATTCCATTTGAAGATGGCCTCAGCCCCAAGGTAACAAAAGGCTTGAACCCTTTTTATGCAAAATTTTGATTTCCAATGTGATTTATGTGATTTTGGGAGAAACTTGTTTGATGTGTTAAGTTTTGCTTATTTATGCTTAAAGATATCTCATATGCATGTCTAGCTAGGATTTAGATAGTTTAGCTAAGATTAGGAAGTAGTTACTTTGTTAATTTGCATTTTTTAGAATTAAGGGGGTGTTTGGATCTGCTTAATAGGTTAAGTGTGTGACATAGACTTGGCCTAGAAGTAGGTTAAATATACTCAATTAGGATTGTATTGGTTTAAAGTATCATTGGCTTTAGTATTGTGGCAAGAATTAGGAAAAATTGCATACTCTTTTCTTGGTAATACTAGCCATAAAATCAGTAAGTCTTTTTCTGTGTTTGATTTAGGGTAATCTGCCATATGAGCTTGATTAATTGTTAAAGTATAGGTCCATATAAGGGTAGGGGTTGATTGTGTGTTATTTGGGTAGGGTGTATGCAAGTTTTGTGCATTTAAAATTCACCATTTTACCAAGTGCATCAGCAAACGACACCCACAGCCTTTTTCTGTATAACAGCAACTTAACTTGCCCATTTTGTGAGATTATTGTATTGTGCCTGCTTGTTTTTCTGTTCATATTGACTCCCCACACTTCCATGAGTGTGGGGGTGCCCTTGTTTCCAAAAGAAACCCAGTAACAAGCAAGAAACAAGCAAAAGAAGCACCAGACCTAAATTTTTGTACTGTCAGTGGGAACCAAGTTCCCACTGCTTGGCTCTTTTTTCCCACTGCTTAGCTAAAAGACAGAAACATAAAAGTGTCACTATCAGTTTCATAAGATTTTTGTCTTTTGTGACCAAAAATAGGAATTAGGATTTGATTTTTGTTGCATTATTTTTCTTATTTTATTCTTAATTTTTCAGTATAATTTAATTTTAAGTTACTGTTCATTTGGTAATTTTTAGAATTAATAGCATTTTTAATTACTTTTTAATTCATCTGATTTTGTCTTTTAGTGTAAAAAACTTATATTTTTCAGATTTAAAATTTTTCCTAGGTTTAGAATATTAATTTAAGATTTTTAGTTAAAAAATTAGTTACTGTTCACTTTTTAATTATTTTTTATAATTAATTTAAGTTAATTAGGGTTTAATTATTAAATAGTTTTGTCTTTTAGTGTAAAATTTTACTTTTTTCAAACTTTTTCAATTTTCTACTATTCATTAGGATAATTTAGGATTTTTAAAATTGTCAAATTAATTTTGTCATTATTTTATTAATTTTTAGGATTATTTTAATCTAAAAATAGTTTTTAGTGATTAAAAAAATAGAAAAATAGTTTTTAAAATTTAAGAAAATTAGTTTTTAGTCTTTAAATAATATAAGTTAGTTATTAGTTCAATAAATTAATATTTTGGGCATTTTGTTAATTATATTTAATTTTTGGGCTTTAATTAGCATTAAAAATTGAATATTTAATTAATAAAAGGTTTTAAAATATATTTGTTGGATTTTTATTCTTATTTATATTATTTAAGACTTAGTTTAATCTTTTAATTAAATTTTAGGTTTAATTTTTAATTTCGTCACGTTTTACGTATTTACGTTCGCGTTTTACGTCAACGTCGTAGTTTAATCGTAAGCGTAGCTCGTCTTTTATTTTTCTCTCTTGAAACCAAAAACGTCACTAATCCAAACATTGTTATTTCATATTTTGGCACACATAATACACACCTCCTTCGAGAACGAACCCGCATTTATTCGGTTTTACGTTTTTCCTAAAGCGTGTAACTTAATACTTGCCACTCATACGCGTTTTTCCTAAAACGTGTACATTTACACTACATCAATCACAGATGCATGAGTCCCCAAAAAGTTCTACTAATTCTAATGACTTTGTCTCGTGTACTTACAGTGACAAAGCCAGTGACTCTGCATCAAGTGGTTCAAGTGAAGAGTCAAGACCTACAAGTTCCAAGTCGAATGATCATGCTGCTACTGGTTCTAGGAAGTGTGAAGAGAGAGTTGATTTTAATTCAACTGTGTCTCGTCCTGGTTTATTGAGTCCTAGGAAGATTGATTCTCCTAGAATTGTGTGTAATAAAGTTAGCAGTATGAAACAATGTCATTCTAATAAAAGGTCGTTTAAAACATGTTTTGTTTGTGGGAGTGCATTTCATTTGATTAAAGATTGTGATTTTTATGACAAACATTCTTCTGCTCATCAAGCATTTCCTGCTCCTGGTCCACCAGGAGTTGTTCCATATTCTTCTAGAAGACTAAACCCAAGTGCTCAATCGTTTTCTTCTTCTAGAAGGACCTCTCCATTAGCTTCTGATCATTGGAGAAACATTGGATTAACATCTACTAGACTAACCAGTAACTATTTTCAGAATTTTAATCCAAATTATGCACATAATTTTGACCACATGTATTTTGGATTGGGAAACTTGGGAACTGCTGTTAAGCCCTCAGCAGGTTGTTCTTGGTCAAACAATAATACCAATATGATGAATAGGCAACCAAAGAACAACGGTGGATCTCATCAATCTTCTTGGCTATCTACTAAAGATCCACAAGGCAGGCTCAAACCTGAAAAGGTTTGGGTCCCCTTAAGACACTAACTTTTGCATCTTTATTATCTTGTTGTTGTAGGTTACTCCATACCAAGATCCTACTCTAGGAATTGTTGATAGTGGATGCTCTAGGAGAATGACAGGAAATAAAAGTCTTCTATCTAACTTTGTACCATTTCAAGGCGGAAAGGTCTACTTTGGAGGAGGTGAAGGCAGGATCACTGGCAAAGGAATGATTCAGACGCCCAATCTTAATTTTGAGCAGGTCTACTATGTGGAAGCACTTCAACACTTCAACTTGATATCTGTCTCTCAGATTTGTGACAAGAAGCAGTTTGTCCTCTTTACGGATACTGATGCACTTGTGCTATCCAAAGACTTTAAACTTTTGGATGAATCACAGGTTCTACTCAGAATCCCAAGAAGACACAATCTCTATAGTAGCAAGCTGAATAAATTCAACCCTACTGGTCAACTAGCATGTTTGGTTGCTAAAGCCTCAGAAGATGAAGCCACTCAATGGCATAGAAGGATGGGACATGTGAACTTCAAGACCATTCACAAATTAGCAAATATGAACCTGGTCTCTGGTTTACCTCCCAAGTCATTTAGAAATGATATTAATTTTCTTGCTTGCAGTAAAGGCAAACAACATAAAGCATCCTTCAAGGCCATTACTGCTCTTAGCCTTATAACTGAACCATTGCAGCTACTACACATGGATTTATTTGGTCCTACCTCTATTAGGAGCATTGACCACAAACAATTCTGTCTGGTGGTAACTGATGGATATAGCAGGTTTACGTAGGTTTTCTTCATTATACTTATAGAGAATCAGTTGTCCAAGAAGGTTAAAGGTATTCGATGTGATAATGGAACTAAATTTAAAAATGCAGACCTCATAGCACTTTGTAATTCTAAAGGCATCAAAAGAGATTATAGTGCAGCAAGAACTCCTCAACAGAATGGCGTGGCAGAAAGAAAGAACAAGACTCTAATAGAAATAGCAAGAACAATGCTTGCCGATTCCAAGCTTCCAACCATGTTCTGGACAGAAGCTGTTAATACTGCAAGTTATGTTTTAAATAGAGTTTCTATTACAAATCCTCACAAGAAGACTCCTTATGAGCTCCTAACATCCAAAGTTCCAAATATTGCTCATTTGAAGCCATTTGGGTGTCCTGTCACCATTCTAAATACTAGTGACTATTTAGGGAAATTTGATGGCAAGGCAGATGAAGGATACATTGTGGGATATTCAGCTCACTCTCGGGCTTATCGTGTCTACAATCTCCAAACCAAGCGAGTAATTGAAACTATAAATCTCAGGTATTTTAAGGAGAAGTCAAACATCCAAGGCAAGGGTCCTGAATGGTATTTTGATCTTGATTATCTTAGTGATTCATTAGGATATTTTCGTTTCAAAACTAACCATGATGCAGGTCCACAAGTGTTTGCAACTTCTAGTACAGGTGCTCACTCTAGTCTTTCCGAGTCAGATGACGAGGATGATATTTTTGTTGTTCCATCCTATTCCACCACAGTCTCTCCTACTCCTCCTAGTGATGCAACTCCATTGGATGTATTGGATTCACAAGTAGCTCTTGACACATTACTCAAACAACAACAAGAAGCTACTACAGCAGCTGCTCAAGGTGGCTTTGAGTTTCCCTTGAATACGCCTACTGACAAAGCTGCTCCTAGTACTACAACTGTTACTCATAGTGCTAGTTTAACACCTATTGGTAGTCCGGCTAGTGATTCTACTTCCCATACTAGATTCTCAAGTCCTTCTGACCTGGGGAACCATCAAAAGAAGTCTTCTACCAAGCTGGATGATATTCATAAACAACCAATAGATGGCATTTTCAACGCTGCTTCATATGATGATGACTTTGTTGGGGATCTTAATAACTTGGCACCAGAAGTGGAGGTAGCTTCCAATCCAGTGTTGCAATCACACAAAGATCATCCTACTACTCAAATAATTGGAGATCCTGGTTCTACTGTCAAGACACGCAAAACATAAGAAGGCCGCGTCTGATCATCATGCTCTTGTGAGCTATATTGAAGATCAAAAGCGTAATAATCATATGGACTTTTAACACTGTTTGTTTGCTTGTTTTCTTTCACATGTGGAACCTAGATCAGTCTCTCATGCTCTTGAGGATCAAAGTTGGGTGGAGGCTATGCAGGAGGAAATGCAGCAATTTTTGTTTCAGAATGTTTGGATCCTAGTTGACTTGCCGGATGGAAAGACAGCCATTGGTACCAAATGGATTCTCAAAAACAAGAATGATGCACGGGGTATTATGGTGAGAAATAAGGCGAGGTTGGTTACACAGGGTCATACACAACTTGAAGGCATTGACTACACTGAAGTTTTTGCTCATGTTGCTAGGATTGAGGCCATTCGTCTGTTTTTGGCTTTTGCTTCCTATATGGGCTTTACAGTTTTTCAGATGGATATCAAGAGTGCATTTCTCTATGGCAAGATTGATGAGGAATTTTATGTCACTCAAACTAAGGGCTTTGTCGATCCACTTCATCCCAAGAAAGTTTACAAGGTGGTCAAGGCTCTTTATGGACTTCATCAGGCTCCTAGAGCTTGGTATGAGCGTCTCTCAACTTTCTTGTTGAAACATGGAAGAAGAGGCACAATTGACAAAACACTATTTCTTAAGAGGAACACCAAGGACATTATCCTTGTTCAGGTATATGTGGACGATATTATTTTTGGTTCTACTAAAAAGGAATGGTGTGATGAGTTTGAACAACTAATGAAGGGTGAATTTCAGATGAGTGCTATGGGAAAGCTTACATTTTTCCTTGGTCTTCAAGTCAAGCAACAGTCGGATGGGATCTTCATAAGTCAAGATAAGTATGTTCATGAGATCCTTCAGAAGTTTGATATGGATCCTCTTAGACCAGCAGCAACACCTTATGAAGTTGCTAAAGTCAAACTCAAGAATGTGCCAGATCCTCCGGTAAATGTTCACATGTACAGGTCTATGATTGGCTCACTCATGTATTTGACTGCATCACGTCCGGATATCATGTTTGTCGTAAGTGCTTGATCTAGACATCAGGTGGCTCCAATGGTTTCTAACTTGAATGCAGTAAAGAAGATTTTCAAGTACATCAAGGCTCAACCCAAGCTCGGCTTGTGGTATCCTAAAGAATCACCTTTTGTTCTTGAAGCATATAGTGATAGTGACTATGCAGGTGCTAATAATGACAGAAAATCTACTACTGGTGGTTGTCAATTTTTGGGTCGAAGACTTATCTCATGGCAATGCAAGAAACAAACGATCGTAGCTACTTCTTCAACAGAAGCTGAATACGTTGTTGCTGCTAGCTGTTGTGGACAAGTTTTGTGGATCCAAAATCAGATGCTGGATTATGGGTTCAATTTTATGAACACCAAAATTTTCATTGACAACCAAAGCACTATCTGCATTGTGAAGAATCCTGTTTTTCATCAACGTACAAAGCATATTGAAATTCGGCACCATTTTATACGGGATGCCAATAAGAAGAAGTTGATACAGGTTCTTAAGGTTCATACGGATGATAATGTTGCTGATCTGTTGACTAAACCCTTTGATGGTACTCGGTTCAACCACTTGGTGGTTCACATTGGGATGGTCAATCCTTGAGACCTAGGATTGAGGGGAGGCTAAGCCTAAGGGGAGGCTTAGTGTACATATTTACTTGCACAGACTAACATATTGGTAGATTTTAACAACAGATTGAATGGGTTCTTGTGGTGTGTGTTACTCCTAGTGGAGGGTTTTTCTCACTTCTGATGGTTGTCTTCATTAATGACTGGCTTCTAGTCCTTAATGGTTAGCTTCTAGTCGTTCATGGTTGGCTTCTAGTGGATAAAAATCCTTCTTTGTCAAGTGATGGTTGGCTTCTAGTCTTGGTTTGGGACACTGTTCACTTTGTTGACTTCTGTTGACCATATTATGCTTCTAGTGTTGACCATTGTGCGCTTTGACTTTTAGTCAACGCATGCAAATTCTAGTATATATCCTCTTATTTAACTTTGGTAAATTGGGATTTGCAAATAATGTTATAAGGGGCAAGTGGTTAACAGTTACTAGACCATTATTTATGGTCAATTAACCCCCTTAACTTATTCATCACAATCATAACACACACACATCCGCTCCTACTCTCTCAAACCCTAACAAATCATCTTCCATTCTTTCTGATCAACATCAATGGCTGCTTTGGTCTACCAACCCGCTCACAATAAGGTCGCTTATCTAGGAGATGGTCCTAAACGTGATGACTTCACAGACATTCTGGAGTTTATTAAGGTGTCTAACCTCAGGTATGCTTTTACTGTGTGCCCCATTGTTTATGATAGTGTGATCCGTCAGTTTTGGGATTCTGCTACTCTTGTGGCTGTGGTTGGTCATCCACGTGAACTTCATGCTACCATTTATGGACGTTCTTATGTGGTTACTGAAGCTTCTATTAGGAGTTCCCTTCATCTTCAAGATGAAGGTGGTGTTGTTTCCATCCCCAATGCTGAGGTTTTGGAGGGGGTGGCTGCTATTAGGTATAATCATGGGGGGAAGTTTAACTTCCATAAGAATAGGTTATCCCCCAATAGAAGTTTCTAGTGCACTTTTTGATTCATTGTTTAAGCCCTAAGTCTGGGAGTTGGGATGCTTTTCCTACTCCTTTGGCTACTGGTCTAATCTGCATAGCACAGGGTAGGGTGTTTAATTTCTCTCGCTATTTGTTTGATGGGATGGTTAGCAATCTGTCTAGTACTGGTTCTAGGAAGAAATTTTTAATGTATCTCAGGTTTTTACAGCAGATACTTGTGTGTTTACCTCGGGATAGGGAGGAGTATGAGACTCCTAAGCTTACTACTAAAGTGTACTATAATATGGCTCATAGGTTTAGAGGGGAGTGGAGGCCCCTAACTGATGCAATGTTGGGCCTTGCTCAAGGTCCTCCTGATGTTGTTCCTCCGGTTGACCAAGCCGAGGAGAAACCTCAATTAGGTGATGACCCAATGGAGGAGGAGCATCCTGCTGGTGGTGCACCCAATGTGGTTGTGGAAGTGCTGGTTGAGGAGGTGGTGGTTGAAAGGCCATCCACTTCCAAGGCTGCTCCCTCTTCGATGCCACATTCGTCTCCATTTATGGATACCCCCCCCCCCCCCCCTCCTAGTCCTGTCCCTCATTCTTCTGGTCAGCCTTCTGGTTCTCGTGCTCATACAGCTGACCCCTTTATTGCTTCTGGTTCTAGTGAAGCCTTCCCAGACCCGAGTCCTCTTGGTGGGAAAGCGGAGGAGCCTATTACACTTACTTCTTTGCTTGATCTCATGCACAGGTACCATGAACGGATTCTTTCTTTGGAAGCGGATTTGAATCAACATCGTAAGCTTACCAGGGAATTTGTTCTTCCCATGGCTGACCGGATTAAAGCCTTGGAGACACAGCAGAGGCGAAGGAAGAAGCATGTGGTTCAGTCTGATTCTGATGAGGAGGTTGAAGATCTTGTGGAGGATGGCTTGAATTTGTTGGCGAAGGCTGCGTTTGCTGATAAGCTATATGATGATCTGCTGATTCCTCCTACTTCTTCAAGCATCCCTCCTGCTGCTGCTCCATCTACAACAAGGAAGATGTTGCTGCTACTACTGCTGGTTCAACTGCTGGACCATCTCATGATCCAAAGGGGAAAGCCCCTATGACTGATGCTCCCTCACCCCCTCGCAAGCGTACACACAGACAACTTGAGGAGGATAGGTTGGGTGAGGAGGCTGCACAAAGGATGCAAGAGGAGATTGACCAAGCTGCTCGGGCTGAGGAGGAAGCTCTTCAGAATCAGAGACGTGAACAGTTGCAGCATGATGCTATGCATTGGGATGATAGCGATTGGATGCGGGTGCTTACTATTCTTACCTCGGATTATTCACAGTTTACTGATCTCTTGGGTTCTGATGTGAATGAGCATAATTGTATTCCTCGAGCTATGGTGTTAATGCGTAAGCAACAGTTAGCGCTTGCTGCTCAACTTCGTGAAAAACGTAAGAACAGGCCTTTGATGAAAACCGAGGAGAAAAAGTTGATGCAGCGGTATGTGAAGTATCAGTCGGCTGCTTATTTCACTGTTGGTTGGACATGGGAACGGGTTCGGGCATTGTCTTTTGATGAGCTTAAGGCACTATATGAACGAGCATCAGAGCACACCTGTTCCGGAGCGTTTCATCTATCGTCCTCCTTCACGAGTGGTTCCTACTTCTCAACCTGCTGTTGCTCCTAGTTCTACATCTGATGCTCCTCTTGGTTCTGCTGCTATTCCATCGGTTGTTGATGTTTCTACTGTTGGTACCACCCCTACACCTTCGGTTGCTCCTCCTGTTTCATCTCTAGGTCCTACTACCACCACCACCTATGCTGCCACTACCACCACCACTGCTACTCCGGCTATGGCACCACCATCACCACCCGTGACTGGTCCTCAACCTATTCCTTCTTCTGGTGCAGCTCCTGTTGATCCTTTGGTTGGGCAAGGTATTGATTCTACTTCTGCTGATCCTACTCCTGTTGCAAAGGTAAAGGTAAAGGTTGAACCCTCGCCTGGTGCTCCCACTCCTCGCCTTCCATCCGCAAGCAGTTGGCTAGACGTGCTAGACGTGGCAAGTCTGTTCCCTATGAGAAGCGTGCTCCTGAATTTCTTATTGATGCAGCTTCTGATAGTGACTCAGAATTGCCATTGGGTAATGGATCTCTTACAGGTTGGACATTAAGCCTTCCACGACTCTACCTGGTACTGTCTCCCATAGGATTACCATTAGTGATGGTTATGTTCGGTATGCTTCGGGTTTGCAAGGTATTTTGTCCTGGGCGGATCGTAAAGATCTTATGGCATTGTATGGGTTTGTGGATGCTGGTATGCCTGTTCATCCTAGTGAAGTGCCCTCCTGACCTGGTCTGAGA
This sequence comes from Glebionis coronaria, assembly GCA_025667525.1. Taxonomy (NCBI): domain Eukaryota; kingdom Viridiplantae; phylum Streptophyta; class Magnoliopsida; order Asterales; family Asteraceae; genus Glebionis; species Glebionis coronaria. Next base: position 594,136 of record JANFOE010001416.1, read on the forward strand.
ATGTGGGCTGATTTGAAAATGATGCTTGATTCCCCTCCACATGCTCCCCTTTCTGGTGTCTGGAAGGACCAGCCAACAAGGGTTACAACGAGATGGAAGTTATATGATGGTTGTGGTGTGCATGTCTTGGATTTGGAGTCTGGTGCTATGGTGTTCATGCTCACAGATTTGGATTCTCCGTTGACGATTGCTTCGATGGAGGCCATGCTTGCTTGTCACATGCAGATTTCTAATGCCCCTTCCGGGAATGAGTCTTCTATGGCGACTACACTGGTGGAAGGGATCCAAGCTCGTTTGCAAGCTGAGAAGGTGGTTGCGTCTGTTCTGTGATGTGGTTGGTTTGTATGTTTTTATGTTTTGTGTTTTATGTTCATCTGTTAATACTGCAATTCTTTTCACCAATATGTAAAGTGATTGGTGACTTTCATTCATTATAGTTCAAAAAAAAAAACTTTTTATATAATATCTGCTTATACTTTAACCAAATCATGGATTTTACACTTGTAAATAATATACCATTTGCTTCTACTGTTTCAAAACTTTGGGTTCATTTTGCTGATTCACACTTGTGCTGGTTGGATGTTTCATCTGGTGTTGGACTTGTTCCACACAACAAATGGTCATCAACTCACCATGTCTCACCGACAAGAAAGAGTTGATTCACCTTGAGGGTACGGCTCCTGGTGTGATTCTCAAATCCGTTGATGGTTGCCAGGTTACCTAAAACTGGATGGTTTTCACTTGCCATGGTCCTAGACTGAAAAGTGGCTAATCCAAGGGGGTACGGCTCTTGGTAAAGATTTTATCAAATCTGTTGATAGCTATAATAGCTTGCTTAAAGCTATAGGGTTTTCAACTCACCGATGCTTCATTGCTAAGAGTTGGCGAGTCCAGAAGGGTACGGCTTCTGGTAAAGACATATCAAATCCGTTGACGGCTGTGATGGTTTGCCTAAAATTATCAGGGTACCCCCACTCACCATTGATTGACGTTCTAAGAGTTGGGCTGGGTTTTGGTCTCCCAGGGTGATGCTTATTCCACCAGAAAGACTGGCTAGCCCAAGAGCGAGCAACTATTTGGTAAAGGCTCATCAAATCTGCTCATGTTGCTGTCAAGATTCAACACGATGCTGATTTGTTTAAAGCTTTGGAGAAGCTTCTAGTGTTCCATGTTGCGGCGGTTCTTATGTTTCTTATCTTGCTGATGCTGCTGTTTCTTTTGTTGTTTCAATCCTCAAGCTTTATTGAACGTTTTACCAGGAAACTTGAACTCAACAAGTCAAATTCAAGTTTAGGGGAGGATTGTTAGGACCATTGGAATAGTTAATTGTAATAGGTAGACTAGGAGGTATGTAGTTCCTCCTGGTCATAGTAGTAGTAGGAGCAAGTCGTGCTCCTGGTCTTAGTTAAAGTCAAACTTTATTATTTAGTTATTATTCTGTTAGGATATGCATGAGATATGTTAGGAAAAGATATACATATCAGTTTTACACGTTTTGTTTAATGATGTATTTGGGTTTCCTTGTAGTATAAAAGGAACCTTAGGCAGAAGGGTTAGACACACTTTTATCAAACGTAATTCTAGTTATCATTAATATTAGAAATCCTTAGAAAAGGATCAAGTCATTATAGTTATTCTGTTCTTCTTTATAGTATTTGTATTCCGCACTTATATTGTGTATAGAGTCTCTTTGTGAATAGACTTGTGATTACAGAAGTCGTTCACCGTTCCTGACAGGCTGCAAGATCCACATCTAGTGGACCCAACACGATGTGCTATAAAATGCCATCTAAGGGTCAATAGGTATTAAGTGCTTCGCGCCACCTAACCTTCCGTTCACTTGTGAGTATTCTAAGAAGGAAGGCTTCATTGGGGATCTTGCACCCAAGTAGTACATACGTATATTATTATTTTCTTGTGGATATTTCATATTGAAACTCGAAGGGGATAATCCTTTTCTCTTCAAAGTCACACGAGAGCTTCTCTCTCATTCCTCGTATTGAGTTGCATGCTCACTCGCGGGCATGCACAAATACCGATTGGTGTACAACCCCTTCCTCCGAAAAGGAAGAAAAAAGAGAAAGAGTAGTAACACCACCGTCCATCAAGCCGATCACGAGAATCGTGCTTTGATTCATCCACAACAAGAATCCATGGCAGGAGTTGATACTCGATCTTTGATGGAGCAATTGCAATCCAATGTGCACGGATATGCCGATGCTATCAAGATACCCGATATTCCCGCAAACACATTTGAGCTAAAGACATCCATGATTAAATTGGTTTCAAAAGCACCTTTTATGGAAACAAGAATGATAATCCTCATGATCACCTTAAGAGATTTCTTGCTCTTTGTAACACCATTAAGTACAATGAAGTTCCCCATGATGCCATTAAGTTGATATTGGTGCAATTTTCACTAGAGGGTCCGACTAAGAATTGGTTAGATACACAACCACCCAAGAGTACTACCACATGGGATGGTTTCACTACCAAGTTTTTGAACAAGTTCTTTCCCTCATCTAAGACCACGGCTTTGAGGAACTCAATTATAGGCTTTCAACAAAAACCTAGTCAAACATTTAGTGATGCTTGGGAGGAGTATAGAGAGTTACTGAGGAGATGCCCTAACCATGGATTGGATGAAGTTACCAAATCAATACTTTCTACAATGGCCTTAAACCTCATCACCAAGACTCACTCAATGCTTCCGCGGGAGGAAATATTCTTTTTAAATCTATTCAAGAAGCTTGGGATATTATTGAGACCAAAGCAATGGTGCAAATCAACATACAATTTGATGAAAGAGTACATGTCATTCAAGAAGGAGGTTCTAAACCATTGGAGACTCAACTCATCTCATGCATTCAAGCATTGACTCAAGCTCAAAAGGAAAATCAAACAATCATGCAAAACACTCAAAAGATGCAAGAAACAATGTTGAATGACTTTATGAAGCTTTCTATGGGCAATCATTCCACAAATGATGTGCATGCCATTACTCTTTCATGTGAGACTTGTGGAGGTCCACATTCCTATCAACAATATGATAAGGTGCAAGGTTATCAAGGGGAATGTTATTCTTACCAAGAGGAACATCGTGAACATTTCAAGCCAAACATCAATCCAAACAACCTTTCTTACAAGTCTCAAAATTACCTTACTCCACCGGGATTCCCACTCCAACCTCCCACCCAATTTCAACAAAATTCCCCTCCATTGTTACAAAGAAATCAAGGTCCAAGACCACAATACCAAGGGAATAACTACAAGGCACCTAACAATTTTCAAAATCAAGGAAGTAGCTTTTATCCACCACATCAAGGATTTAATCCACCACTCCCACCCTTCCCAAATCAAGGATATTCATAAATACCAAATCAAGGTTACCCTCAACTTCAAAATCAAGGATATGGGCTACAAGAGACTCATGAGTATGTTGAGAGGAGAATTCGTAAAAGTGAGAAAAGAATGAATGACCAAATGAAACGTATATTGGAGGAACAAACTAATAGGCTTTTGATGGCATTCAATCAAAGACAACAAGGGGCTTTACCATCTAACACACAAACAAACCCAAGGGCAAATGTCAATGCTATTACAACAAGAAGTGGAAAGTCAGCAAAGGATCCTTCACCTCCTACACCTCCTATTGTTAAACCTACTTTTGTTCCTACATGTGACAAGCCTTCTACATCCACTTCACCACCTCTAAATGCTCCTATTCAATCAAACACACCTTCTCAACCTATTCCCACTTCTCCTTTAACTTCCACAACTCCCAATCAAGAAGCTAACAAAGACAAATCTTCCATTGCAACACCTACACCTAAACCAAGTCTCCCTTACCCATCACGATTGAGAAAGGAAAAGCTTAAGAACAAGGATGATATACAAGTCTCAAATTTTTTGAGGATGTTCAAGCAACTTAACATAAACATCTCCTTTGCGGAAGCTTTAGCCAATATGCCTAAGTTTTCTAAGATGATTAAGGACTTACTTTCTAACAAGGAGAGATTGGTGGATTTGCCTAATGCTTCTTTGAATGAAAATTGCTCCGTGGTTTTGCATAAAAAGTTGCCTACTAAGCTTGGAAATCCGGGGAGGTTTTTGATTCCTTGCAATTTTCCGGGGGTGGAAAATTGTATGGCTCTTGCGGACATTGGTGCTAGCATAAACCTCATGCCATTATCGATTTGGAAGAAACTTTCACTTCCTGAGCTCACTCCTACTAAGATGACTCTTGAGTTAGCCAACCGTACTATAGCTTATCCGGTGGGAATTGCGGAGGATGTTTTTGTGGGGGTTGATAGATTTACCTTTCCCGCGGATTTTGTGGTAGTTGATTATGATATGGATCCGAGAGTTCCTTTGATTGTTGGTAGGCCATTTTTGAGAACGGGTCGTACTCTTATCGACGTAGCGGAAGGTGAACTCATAATGCGGGTAGGAGATGAAAGAGTTGTGTTTAACATGGGGAAGTTGTCTAAGAAATCCAATGAACCAGAGACCGTGAAGCATATTGATGTTATTGATAAGGAGGTAAATCAAGTTGATATCCTTGATGAAGTTTGTGGTGAATATTTTCATGAAGCTTGCACAAGTGGTAATTATGATCCTCCATATGTTGAGACCATAGCTTCCACTACTTCATCCTTGGATTTTCATGAACCTCAAGAGCTAAACTTTGGTGAAACCCCATATGACAATCCACTTTTCCATAATAATGACGATATTCATGCGGACTTTTGTGATGAAGAATCTCTTCTTTGTGATACAACAATATATGATGACTATAGTGATGATGAGATTTCTACTTGTGACTCTCCATTTGTTGATGATCACACTTCTTCGGGTTTTGAGGAATCACCAATCTTTGATAGACCTATCTATGATGTTTATGGTGATGAGGAGGATTCTATCATTGATGAGATTGATGAGTTTTTAGAGGTGGATATACCTTTTGAGTATACTCTTGGATATCTTGATGAGGAGGGGGACATAATCTATTTAGAATCTCTATTGCATGAATATCCTTTACCTTCTTCCTTGCCCGCCTCAACCTTTCAAAGTGATAAAGGAAAACAAGTCATGATGGTTCCTTCCAAGAGCTTGTTGTTACCCATGCCTCCACAACCTTTCTCTCACCATGTGAACTACAAAGGAGAATATTCTAAGGCAACCAACACTTGTTGTTTTCCCATCAAGGAACGGATTTTTGATCCTGGCATAGAGCTTGCTAAACCATCTCAGTATCCGCCTGATGCAACAAAAGGAAAACTTGTGAAAGATTTGAGAGTTTTACCCTATCACCTTGTGAAGAACATATGGGAAACCATTTTGGAGAACAACACCTCACTCTTTTCACCATTTCTTGGGAAGTTAGTTGTTGGATTGTGTTATGAGTGGGATGGTAATTATGTATTTGATCCAGGGGGATATTTATGGAGTTTTGATCATTGAAAACTTGTTTTACCTCATCATGGAGATTTTTCTTTTTTTTGGGTAAAAAGATTTTTCTTAAAAAGGGGCAACATTTTTCTTCTCCATGATAGGTTTTAGACACTTTTGAGTGTGGGATGAGTCGAGCTAGAGACTCCTTAAATCAAGCTTGAATAACTAGGATTAGATCATCTAGCATAGAGTGTGATAGGATAGGATTCATAAAAGGGTATATAGTCGAGATGTAGTGTAGGGGGTGCCTATCTTTTGTCTTCTTCGTGTTTGTAGGGTTGCTCTCTCTCATTTCATGCATTGGAGCTTATGGAGGAGTCCCTTGTATCCGGTTCACTTCGTTACTATTGTGATCTTTCATAGACACCTTGTGCTTTAAAAATGAATTCACTATAGTTGATCTTTCCTTAACTTGGGTTAAGCAAAGTCTATTCATTGTCATAAGTGTAGGGGAAGTTCTTATACTTCCATGCTCTTAAACATTGAGGACCATGTTTAGCTTAAGTGTAGGGGGGTCTTCTATCGAAGTGACCTTACCTAGAACTTGTCATTGACCATCATGATAACATGGAAAATTAATTTTTCAAACATTTTTCAAATTTTTGATCTACTTTGGCCACCAAAAATATGCATTCATAATTTTGCATTAATCATTTTTCATTTGCATAACACATTTGCATTGTATATATTTCTTCTTTTATTTTTATCAAAAATTGAAAAAGGAAAAAAATATAATAAAAACATGGTTTAACAAATTTAGATCTCTTTGACATATTAGGCCCGCCATGGATATTTTGACTCAACCCGAGTTTGCTTATCTAAGCATGCTCTAGCTAGTATCCTTAACCATGTAGTCCTTCATTGGTCTATTAGGCTAAGCATCCACCAATCTCATTCTTTGAGATTTTAAATTTGTGGAGAATGGGAAATGATAGAGTTGAAGCAAGTATAAAAGGGCTAGATAAACTTCATGATGATTACTTGTGGCTAAACCCTTCTCTTCTTTACCTCTATTTTCTTCGCATGTATATATGTTAATAAATAATCAAGAACGGTTTTAATTGGTTTGTAATCTCTTATGCATTTTTGTCTAATCATTCATGGTTGGTATAAGTATGTCTTAAGATTCTAAGTTAGAACGTTTTATGTGTACTAGACTTATGTCATGCTTAATACTTAGCGGGTGTTTTTCCTTTTATTCTTTTCAACTTTCTTTGTGAGGAATAAAGAAAAATAAGAGCGGCTTATAAAAAATGAGTAGCTAGAAAAAAAAAAGAAAAAAAAATAATAATTATACAAGACTCCCAAGAGGGGCAGTGAAGTGTTAATTATAGTAACTATTAGATTCCAATATTACCTTGATGGGTTGCGGGGATTTAATAGTTGCTCTAATCCAATATTACCTTGACGGGTTGCGGGATTGAAGATCCAAAGTCTCAAAAAGGCGGAGGATGTAAATTATTGCGTGAGTTTTATTTTTCTTTCCTTATCGAGTGCGTAACTACTTATTAATGCATGACATGAGGATTTTACACATAAGGCGAATAACTATTTACTCTTGAAACGGACTTATATTAATTGTGAGCGGTTTTTCAAGTAATGGATGAGAGGATTACTTAGGATTAAAACCGTGCTTCCTTATTTTTGGATTTTACATTTCTTATATTTCACGCTTTAAATAATGACAAATTTGCTCTCAAGCAATTTTCTTAAATAATAACTGGTTCCACATTTAATTGTCATGAATAAGTTGATGCACCTTTTTATTTGTGAATGCAATGATCCCATTTTTAAGCTTGGTATGGGGAAAGTGAAACTTGAGGATGATAAGTGTCCATGGTACCAAAGCCCTAATCTAAGTCGCTGATTTCTTTATGAGTTATTTCCATCAAAACCATTCAATAAAAATCTAAAAAGATATAAGTAGAATTGTTTCTTTTGCATTGCATTGTTCAAAATCAAAATCATGCATCATATAGTGTAGCATAGTGTAATAGCATTCCATATTGGCCAAGGTAGATTAATTATGAGGAGAATTTAAATTTGTGCTTTAAAATATAGCATTCCATGAGGTTATGGCAATGTTCAAGTGTAGGGGAATTGATATGAGCAAAAACTCATATCAATTAATCAACAAATCACCCTAAAACACATGAAAAATACCTAACCTTTGTGCTATAAAGCGGAATTATGTGGTATGTTTTATGTTTGTGTATAAATAGGTAAGAAGGATACATTTTTAAGCAAACAAGAAGAAATCAAGCTTGTTTGGATGAAAAAGACAAAGAAGGATCAAAGATGACAAGCCATGAGAAGACAAAGGACCTATCTTGACAACATTCAAAAGTTGAGGGACTTAAAGTGCAATTTTGGAAAAGTCAAGATCAAAGTCAAACATGGTCAAAAGTCAAGTCAACAAGTCAAAGGATCATTTTTATGCAAGTTTGAAGCTAAAAGGACAAAAATTGACAAGTTTATGAAGATTCTAGCTTAAGTTCAAAAGTTATAAATAAGGAAGCACAATCTGCCAAAGTATGAAGATTTCAGGGATCATTTATGTCAACTAATGGAAGTTGAGAAAGTGTGCTTGGCTAATTTAAATTCAAGTCATTCCACAAGTAATCAATGGGCTCTTTAATGCATCTGAGGAGCCATTAACGCAACAGCTAGTCATTGAGGAAAAGTCAACAGCAGCGAAACTCATATCTGCAGCCATTAATAAATCAAGGGAATTATTGTAGCAACAAAGGCAGTCTGGGAAAATATACAGAGCATTTAATAAGCCATTCAACCCTTCTATAAATACTAATGCTGATCCAATAATGGGCATTTTTATTAAACAGAAAGTCCGAATCCCAATTTACTCCTCAACAGCCAATCATGTTCGAGTAATATATCAATCCGGATCAAAACTTCAAAAAAGCCCAACCAACTCCTTCCACATGGCATTTCCTGATTCGTCACAACACCTCATCATTCCCTTCCACTCCTTCACGTCTCAGCTATAAGTTCATATTGTATTTCATTTTTCAAGTAGCTTTTAGTGTGGATTTTCACACACACAAATTAGAATATTAGCTCTCATCTTTTTTACCTTTTTACTGTGTGTTGTCTCACACAGTTAAACACATTCACATACAAAGTTAGTTAGAGAAACAGTTGAAGTTTGTTAGTAGGTTGTAACAGATTTCACTTCATAATCAAATAGAACCACATTCTGTTTCCTTTATCTTCCTGACTCCATTCATATATCAGTTTCGATTTGAAGTTCTTTATAACTCTTGTGTTACGTTACTGTTCGTATGCTACTCGTTCGACGTTACTGTTCGTGATGAATGCTAAACCTTTACCGTTCACACAAAAACAGTAGGATGATGCAAGATAGTTTTTCGTTGATGCAAGATACGTAGGTGGCAGTCTTAGTTTAGCTCAGCTCGAGTTTCGGTTTCGATTCGATTTCCTACGCAGTTGCGGCTATTGATGTGTTATTGAGTGTAAGTCGGACGAGTGCAGATTGATTCGGAAGTGTAGATTGCTGTTCGTCCAGCTAGATCGATTTGACAACGGACAGGCGAAATCAGTTTTGTTCGTAGCTTTGATGTCAGTAGAAAACTCAAGATCAATGGTCGACGTTTCATGGATTAGCAGGTTGTCGTTGGCATGTTTGTGAAAGTCGAGCTAGTCAGTTGAGGATGCATGTAGGATAGCTAGTTTAGCAGATTCAAGTTCGAAGGAATTTCGGTATCGAGTACTTGGAGTTTTTCTGTTCGAGGAAGTGCGATTCAAGAGTAGTTCGTAAATCGGTTTCGATATCATTTTTCGGTTTTCATTCGAAGGTGGTGTTCGTTTAAAGCTAGCTCAGCGCTAAGCTTCGCCATCAACGGACTAGACGACAGATGTAACGTTTAAGCACATTTTACTTTCTGTCATTTGTAGTGTAATCTGCAAGTTCTTAGTTTAATGATAGCTGATATTTTGATGTTTAGATTGTAGAGTAATTTTACATTTAATCTGCTTTATCTGACGTGCTATATGAAACTTTCTTTCTGTTTAGTTTCATGCATAGTTCCAGTAATAGTTTTCTTAAGTTTTTGTTAAAAATTGCTTTGAAAATAAAGTTGACCTCATTTTACAAGTTTAAACCTCAGCTTTGTATATCTGTATATCACCCACGGTCCACCGTTACCATCCGTTAGGCACTATAACTTTCCATCTCGCTAGTTAGATTTAGAGCAGTTAGTGGACAGTTTATTTCTTTTGGATTATTGGGTTTACTTGTTGGGCCACCAGAACTAGTTAATGAAAAAGGCTCAAATTAGTTTAATTCATTTTTAGTGAGTATAGATTTTATAAAATTTTAGATTTGTTAAACATTTAGATTTTATAAAAAGAATGTTATTTTTACAAGTTTTGGTATTCTTATAGAATTGGTTAAATTTTGGTAGAATTTTATAAAAATTCATTTGTTAAAAAAGATTAGTTAGAATTTTATAAAAAAGTTAGTTAGACTTTGATAAAAAAAATTAGTTGTAATTTTGTTGAAATTTGTTACATTTTCTAGTTGGTTAAGTTTGTTAAATTTGGTAAATTTGTTAGATTGTTGAATTAGTTACATTTTCTTGTTAAACTTGTTAGTTGGTTACTTGTGCTTTGTTTACTAGTACCTTGTCCTTATTTGAATAAAAATTTGGTATTTGCAATTTGTTTTACGTATAAGTAGATTGATATTTTTCATTTTTTTTACGTGTTGTTTGAATTAGACATAGCAAAGCCAAATGACCTTACCAACCAAAAACGATCATAAACCCGATTTTGTTAGGACTTTCAATTGGTTAAGAACTGAGAAAACGAACTTCACTATATACAAATTTCATTCACTATTTTATATTTCTCAATATTAAAATAGGTATCTCTTTAGTTGTCTCTTCCTTAGCAAGATTTAAACAACGTGCACAATGTCCTAAGTGTAGGGGAGTTTACTCCCACATGCTTAAACATTGAGGACAATGTTTATATCAAGTGTAGGGGGACTTCTATCGAATTTAAGTGGTCTTTTCCTTGTTTATGTCCTCATTTTAACCGGAAAATCAATTTTTCGACATTTTTCAAAATTTTTAATCTATTTTGGCCTATTAGTTTTTCCCTTTGTATAGTTATTTTCTTTCTTTACTAGAATAAAATTTTAATAAAGTGGTTTTAATTTTCAACGTTGTGAATCTTTTGACTTAACCCGAGTTTACTTATCTAAGTTTACTCTAGCTAGTATCCTTAACGTGTTTAAGTCAAGTTTTGCTAGGCTTTTATATAGGGAGCTTTAAAACGCGAAAGTCTTAACTCTCACGGGTTAAGAACAAGAACTTTTCGCAAGTTATTATAATTGATCCTAGAGAGTCGTATATCAAGGGATTTTTAAAATGCGATTTCTAAACTTGAAAAACTCTAAGAGTTTGCAAGATCCTATAGACGACTTGAAAACCCAAAACTTTGATTTAATAGGCTAAGCATCCACGAGTCTCATTCCTTGAGATTTTAAATTGTGGAGAACGAGAGATGATAGAGTCAATTATAAGTTTGGTATCCTTTCGTGAATTTATGTGAGTTAATTATAAGCCTATTCTCCCATCGCTTGTTAATAAATTTATCTGTAATAAATAAGGTTGTACGATTTGAAAAGTTACTTAGCTTCTAGCCCAAGATCGTTTAAAAGTTGCTCGGTATGGATTAGAGTTCATAGCCAAGGCAAAACTTATTGAAGCGGGATGCGAAGATTGGCGAGTCCAAAAAGGTCCTAACAAGGCATGAGGGCTACATTTTGTTGCTAAAGATCCAAAAGTGATGTGAAGAATAATTTATCGAAAATCAATATGAAGGATCGAGACACACGACGAAAAGCAAATACTCCCCAAAAGATCATGGAGAAGTCTATCCAAAACGGCCCTAACAAGGTATGAGGATAAATAGATCCAAGTCCAAAAAGGAGGCCGATCGTTGTATATCAAAGTCCAAAATAAATATTGGAGAAAAATGAAGAAGTCGTGGTCCAAATATGAAGAATCTCTCAAAAAGTTCAAGTGAAGAAATTCCTATATGAAGAGAAGACCATTATTTCATGAACGTCTCTCAAGATTTAAAGTATGAAGTCGCTGCCAAATATCGGTCCGAGAAAGGTCTCAAATCGCGAAGCGAGTTATGCCAAGATATGAACTTTATGAGGTCCCGAGAAGCAGTTTTAAAAGATTTTCTCCTTTAGCTAACTATTGATTAAATCGTCCCACTTTATTTTCAGCCTAAATAACTATCGAAATAAGTCAACAATGCATCCTCATGATCATTCAAGACAACAATAAAATATAAGAGATACACCTAGGAATAAGGGAGTCTAAGTAAATAATTGGCCCACATGAGTTCGTGTTAGTTTGCTAACTTATAATAACAATGATCTCATTTTTGAGCTTGGTATAGGGAACATGAAACTTGAGGATGATGATCATTCATGACATTTGCAAAACCCTAAGGTATATCTTTGATTTCTTTACTTACTTTCTTCCTTTGAATGTTTATAATTCTCTATCTCTTTAATAAATGCCAATATGGATTGATTATGATGGGAAATGTAAAACATGCTTTGTAACTAATGCATTGCATGAGGACATTGCAATGGTCAAGTGTAGGGGATTTGATAGGTGTGTAAACACCCATCCCTTTTACCACTTAATTACAATAATAACCAGGCCAAAACGTGTATTTTATGTCGTAAATGTCGGAATTATGCGTGGTTTGTGTTTTTGTTGTGATTTTAGGATCAAAATGTTAAAAGGGAAGAAAAAACGGCTTTCACGGGCCTTTATCGAAGAAAAACACAAAATACGAAGTCAAGAAATCAAGAGTGCAAAAAGAACGGAAGTCCAAGACCAATTCTGAAGATTTATCGAAGAAAAGGTCAAAAGACGGAAGTTTACTTAAAGCCGAAGAACTCAAGTCTTATTTATGAAGAAATTTCAAGACGAGTTTAAAGAAATTCCGAGACAAAGTCGTTAAAGTCGAAGAATTAAGAAGACAAGGACTAAACGATAAATAAAGAAAGAAGAAAGAGGGGAGGAAGCTTCCACTAAGCACCTCCCTAATCCCCTATAAATAGATCATTAGTGATTTCATTTGTTGTTGTTGGCTAATAGTGACAATTAGTTCTTCCACCATTTTAATTACTTGCTCTTTAAATTCATGTCATTTACTTAATTGTCTTGCACTTTTAATTCCTTTTAATTCCAAGTAAGTTTACTTTTATTGTTATTGAATCTTTACTTTTCTTGTTAATCTCCTATCTACCTTTCTTGTTTTGCTTAATCTTTGTGCTTATTATCTTATTTTCATGCTTATTTGATTACTTGTTATGCTTTTATGTTTTTGATCTTGTTCGTTTATTGATTTTATAGCTTATTGTGTTTTTCTTAAATTTAATCAAGTGCTTATTAGTTAATTTTTATAAAAAGTTGATTTTTAATATTTTTATCATTTAGTTTTCTCAAAAGTTTTTAAATTTTAGCTTAATAGCTTTTTCTTAAATTTGATTTGGTTAAACTTTTAGATTAGTGCTTATTTGTTTTTAGCTTATTTTCTAGCTTATTTTCATTTCCCTTAGATTCGGATCCTTTAGCCTACTTTTTGTGTTTTCCGGATAAGGGGTAAAACCCTCTTTTTCCAGATAAGGCCCCTAATCACACTCTTTTGCGGATAAGACTACAACCGACTTATTCCGGATAAGGCTTGAAAAAGCTTATTCCAGATATGCTTGGGAAATCGTTTTCCGGATAAGAGTAGCAACTCTTATTCCGGATAAGGGCCCGAATTCCGTATTGCGGATAAGGCTTTACAGCTAGATTCCGGATAAGGATTGACCGTGTATTCCGGATAAGGTGTTGGAACACCTTATTCCGGATAAGGCCCGAGTAGTTTTTCTGGATTAGCTTCAGTAGAAACCGTATTCTGGATAAGGGTATAAACCCTTATTCCGGATAAGGTGGAAAAGTTGTTTTTTCCGGATAAGCAAAAGCTTATTCCGGATAAGAAGTTCAACAGATTATTCCGCATAAGGAGGTTTTTAGTTTTTCCGGATATGAGCCATTAGATTTTTTTTGGATAAGCATAGAATTTCGTTTTCCAAATAAGACGAGTTAGGTCTTATTCCGGATAAGGGATAATCTTGGGTTCCGGATAACCTTAGCATTTGTTTTTCCAGATAAGAACATTAAGTTCGGATTCCGGATAAGGACTATTTTTGGGTAGTTTTCGCACTTAAGTTTTTTCTAGTTTTAAGCATTCCTTTTCCCGCCTTTTTACTTAGTCGCACTTTAAGTTTACTTGCCTTTAGTTTTATTTTAAGTTCACTTTTAGGCATTGCCTTAGTTTATTTTTAGTTGCGTTTCAAGTTTACGTTATTTACTTTTATCGCTTTGATTTCTTGTCATTTATTTTTAATCATTTTTAGCTTTATTTACTTTACCTTTATTTTAATTGTTTTGCATTTTTAATATAATATAACGATACAACATTTGTTTTCACCAAAAGACAGCTGAGTCGCACTTAAACTATTTTTCAATTCGAAGAGACTGGAACAACTTTAATTTTCATACTAGGTAAAAGCCTCGTATTACTCCCCCTCAAAAACTGATCCAATGGAATTGTCATTACAAGGATTTGATCCACATTAAACTTTTGAGGATAGGAGTTGTTGAACACACAATTTTTGAGAGATTTTGAATATCATTGAGAAATTCTTGAAAAAAATTGTGTTCAGCGCTTTTTGAAAAATCAATTCTTTTTGACGAAAAGTTTTTTCTAAAGCATAAACTTGAGTTCATAGACTTTGAATGTCTTGACGAATCCACTCAAGTGTAAGAAGATTTAACTTCTTTTGCTAAGGGTAAGGGCACGAAATGGTACACTCCCCCGTGAATATAGTTCCGGGTTGCGATCTGAAAGTGATTACAAGCTATTGTGTTGAGCTCAAAACATTGAATGTTTTGTGACAAGCTCAACCCAAGATAGATTGCTCTACCCGTTGTTGGAAAAATTGTCCAAAATAGACATTTTCCATTAAAAATAGAAATGACATGTTTTGAAAAATATTTACAACTTTCATTCGAGCTTTATGTACACACCCCTGTCGTTGTTGAGCGACATTTCTAGGTACTTCCATATTATCGATACTGAAAGACATGTCGAGAAGAATATTTTTGGATTATCAAAGATTTTTTATTTTTGTATTTTTCTTTTTCATTAATATTTACAAGTAGATGTTTGATAGATGAATCAAGAAGGCTTCTTTGCCAGAATCTCCAGTTCTGCTGGAGTCAAACATCTCATACCAATTTGCCTAACAAGATACGCAAACCTCTCTTTCGAAAGAGCTTTTGTAAACAAGTCAGCTAATTGGTAATCAGTTCCAACAAAGTATAATTCAACAATACCCCTTTCAACTTGTTCCTTAATGAAGTGATATCTGACATCAATGTGTTTCGTGTGGGAATGCTGTACCGGATTGCAGGAGATGGCTATGGCAGACTTTGAGTCACAGTACATAGGTACTTTATCAAAGTAGAAGCCATAATCCGTGAGTTGTGTTCTCATCCAAAGAACTTGAGCACAACACGCAGATAGAGACACATACTCCGCTTCGGCTGATGAAAGTGACGTGCAATCCTGCTTCTTGGAAGACCATCCCACAAGCTTATCTTGACCTAGAAATTGTGCACCACCTGGAGTACTTTTACATGTATCAAGACACCCTGCATGATCAGAATCTGAATAGGCCGTTAGAAAGAAATCGGTTTCCCTCGGATACCAGAGTCCCATTGAATGGTATTCTTAAGGTATCGAAAGATCCGTTTAACCTCCTTGAGGTGCTTTTCAGTGGGTCGTGCTTGATATCGTGCACAATAGCATGTAGCATGATGTATATCAGGTCTGCTTGCTGTCAAGTACATGAGGGACCCGATCATGGAACGATATCTCGTTTGATCTATGGGTATTCCCTCCAAATCAGCATCTAGGGATGTGGTTGATAATGGTGTCCCAACGGGGTCACATGATGTCATACCATGCTTTGTGATTATCTCTTGACAATACTTAGCTTGGTTAATAAAGATACCACTTGGGGATTGGTGAACTTGAATTCCTAGAAAGAATTTTAGTTCACCCATCATAGACATTTCAAATCTGTTGTGCATTACTTTTTCAAACCATTTTGAGAGTTTTTGGTTTGTAGACCCGAAAATAATATCATCAACATAAATTTGCACAAGCAAAATGTCATTCCCATATTTATAAGTGAACAGAGTTAAATCAATGGAACCTTTTGAGAAACCTTTGGAGACCAGAAATTTCGAGAGCTCGTCGTACCACGCCCTTGGAGCTTGCTTGAGTCCATAAAGTGCTTTGTGGAGACGATACACCTTGTCAGGATAATGAGGATTGACGAATCCTTCCGGCTGCGTGACATAGACTTCTTCCTTCAAAGGACCGTTAAGAAACGTCGTCTTTACGTCCATTTGGTAGACAATGAATCCCTTATGTGCAACATAAGCAAGAAAAATCCTGACCGCTTCCATTCGAGCTACTGGTACAAATGATTCTTCAAAATCAATACCCTCTTTCTGTCCATACCCTTTAGCCACTAGCCTATATTTATTCTTGATGATCGTGTTCTCTTCATCCATCTTGTTTTTCCAGATCCATCGAAGATTTAATGGAATTAGATCGTATGGTCTGTCAACAAGTTCCCAGACTTTCAGTCTTTCAAATTGTTGAAGTTCATCCGTCATCGATTCAATCCAAGCGTGATCAGCCATGGCTTCTTTGATGTTTTTCGGTTCAGCTGAACTCACGGCGAGTGCGAACATACAAACATCACCATCGGTGTGAAGCTGTCGTCTTGTACGAACGGGCTGTGAAGGGTTTCCAATGACATGAACCAAAGGGTGATCTCGGGTCCAATGATGTGTTGAAGGATGTCGTTGATAGAAGGTATGCATATTTGACGGATCAACATGGCGAGTAGAAGACTCTCCAATTTCGTGTACCGGTGTACCGAATGGTTTGATAAATTCGTCTTCGTCAGATAATGCATCTTCTGCTTGATTTGTGTTCTCTGGAGCAATGACAGTAGTTGTGGATGTTGTAGGAGCGGTTGTTGAAGTGATATTCTGAGGAGGTAAATATGCAGCAACCGGTGTTGAAGTAGATGAAGTTGTATCCTTTTGTTGACGATGATCGGTATCATCATTCTTATCATGAGTGACAGGGGAAGACTTTGATACAACTTGTTTCTCCCCCGTGAAATATTCATCATACATTGGTCCATATAACATTTCCAACTCTTCAATTGTCGTGTTGACTGTCATATCAGCTCTAGGAACATTTTCTGGAACCAGCGTTGAACTTGACGGTTCATTGTTGTGGTCTTGAGTTCCGAATTCCGTGCGGTTGTGAACGGAAGTCGTTTGTCGTTGTGGATCGGGACTTAAACTGTTTTGTTCAAGTGCCATTTCTTGCAATTCATCAAATCGAATGTGAATGGTCTCGACAATCAATTTTGTTCTCTTGTTGTACACTCTATATCCCTTAGACTGAGTTGCATATCCCACAAGAATACATACATCACCTTTCTCTTTCATCTTGTCCAGATTTTCACCATCTCGAATAATGTAACACGTACATCCAAAAACATGAAGGTGTTTGAGTGAAAGTTTTTGATCATGAATTATGTGATATGGTGTCTTTTCGTGTCTTGGGATAATTAAGGAGCGGTTTTGTGTGTAGCATGCGGTTGACACGGCTTCGGCCCAAAAGTACAGTGGAAGTTTTGAAGCGGATAATAATGTTCGAGCAGCCTCAACTAAAGTACGGTTTCGTCTTTCAACAACTCCGTTTTGTTCGGGTGTTCGAGCAATAGATGTTTCATGTTCAATCCCTTTGGCTTCAAAATAGTTTCTCAGTTTTGAATTCAAAAATTTTGTACCTTTGTCAGTACGAACCACTTTAACTTGAGCTTGAAGACCACGTTGTATCAGTTTAAGGAAGCTGATGAGAACATCGGGTGTTTCATCCTTGGACCTCAAGAAGTGAGTCCATGTATACCGTGAGTAATCATCGACAATTACCAGAATATATTTCTTTCCATTGATACTCTGAACATGCATGGGACCACACAGATCCATATGAAGAAGATCTAACCGTCCTTTTGAGCTTGGTGTAGTCTTTGTTTTGAAGCTACTTCTTTTAGCTTTAAAAAGTTCACAAGAAGAACAAAGATGGTCTTTGATGAATTTCAAACTTGGAAGACCTCTCACAATATCTTTCTTGGAAAGCAAGTTGATGGTATCAAAGTTGAGATGAGAAAGACTTTGATGCCATAACCATGCCTGAGTCGTTGAAGCTTTAGCCATGAAGCAAATTGGAGTTGATGAAGTTGTGTCTTGAAGTGAAATTGTGTAAAGATCAGTACCCCGTGTACCGGTAAGTAAGTCATTCCCATCATAATCACGAACAAAACATGTCTTCTTTCTGAAAGCAACCTCCAAATCCGCATCACAGAATTGACCAACCGAGGAAAGATTGTGATTGAGCCCTTCGACGTAGTATACCCTTTTAATCGTAATATTCCCCTGAACCAAATCTCCATATCCTAGGATCGGTGCAAATTGATCATTTCCAAATCGGACCGTACCCAGGAACTTCTCCATGAAGTTAATTAGAAGCTTGAGATTCCCCGTCATGTGCTTCGTGCATCCGGAGTCCAGTATGAAGAGACTTATCTGTATCACCTGCAGAAGAGTTAGAACACGATGGAGCATTTACTAAATTGGATACCACAGTAGTTGTGATAGTAGAATCATTAGTGTCCTTATCAACATTTAAAGGCAAACTAACACTCGTTTTCACATTTTCTGTCCTAGCTTTCGGCATCCATTTATATCCGGGGGGACATTGATTAGCAAACCACCATTTCTAAGACTTGCTAGCAGACTCATATATATCCTTAATTTTGCTTCTAGGATTCTTAGTGGTGGAGTCTGATGCATTACTTTTCTTAGTGGGGGTAGCACCAGAATGGTTCACTTTGCGTTTGGGTTTTCTAGCACTAATAGGCATCACAGTTTGCTTCTTAGTTCTAGTTTCTACGCCTTTGACATTATTCATAGCACACATAGAATGATTAGCATTAGCACACTTGCCACATTTGATACAAACAAATTTCACATTCATAACCTTCAAATCATTCACATCATTCATATCGTCATTACATGCGATTACAGACTTTTTATTCTTAAAAACATTCAAATTCCTAGGGTGTGCTTCTACTTCCTTCATCTTCCCTTGATGCTTGTGTTTCCAGACCATATCATTCACTTGAGTGCTCTTAAGCTGAGGCCGGCTAACACTAGTAGTGGAGACTATTCCTGTAGTAGAAGACACACGAATATTAGTGTTTCTAGAAGTCTGAGTCGACTGAATAACCTTGTTTGTGGGCTTAGTGGTCATTCTATACATCCCTGGTTTAATCACATTAGTGTGCTTAACGCTTGGTGCTATGGCATTCCTTATGGGTTGATTTTGTGGTAACCTTTCCTTTCCATCTATCTTGGGGGCAAACACAGGTTTTGCAAACGAGGAATTTGATAAAGCAGATGGTTTTCCCAAGATAGAGGATCTATTCACTTTAGAAGCATTGGGTTGTCTAACAACAGGTTTCTTAATGCTAGGTTCTAGATTTTCCCACCCATTTTAGCAACGAGTTTCTGCAACTCTGCTATCGCTCTGTCCCTGTCTTGTAACTGAGCTTTCAACCCTTTAATTTCCAAATTTCGTTCATTCATTTCTCGAAATGTTTGAGAAAGTTTTTCTTGCAATTTATTATCATGTGGAAAACTACCAACGTCTTTTTGCAAAGCAAGTTCAAGTGAATGACAATGTTTTTGAAGGAAATCAGTTTTGTGTTGAAGTAACTCAAAAGCCTTTTTGTCAACATTTTCTTTACATTTCGAAAGCTCAATTTCAAGACGTTCACATTCTTTGATCTTATCAAGATATTTGCATGCAACATCATAATATTCATCAATATCAGCACAAGATGTAAAATAAGCACACATAACATCGTTAGAAACACATTCTTGCAATAGTAAATCATATTCATCTGAAAAATCAGACTTCTCCATTTGAAGATCTTAAATGTGTTTCTCAAGAGATTCAACATATTTTAAATCATCATACATTTCAGTCCGAATGAACTCCTCAAGTTGAAGAACAGTTTCTTTAATCAACGTCATGTTAGGAATTAAGAGTTCTTTCACAAGCAAGGTAATATCTTGAGGAATCGGACGTGTCCACTCAGCATTTTCACGTTTTGCCCAGTCTCTTTCAACAATAGATTTAACATTATCTATGTGGTGTTTAAGAATACCTAATGTTTTCCTACTCTTGCTTTTAGATTCATCTAGAGGGAGGTAGTTTATGTATTTGTAAACATTAGATTTCTTAGGGGCAAATGCTTTCTTCCATTGAAGTCTCTTTTTTTGCATTCTAAAAACACTTCCTCACGTGTTTTCTGAGTTTGTTTGTTGAAAAGACCATAAAGACTATTCTCATAAGCATAATTATATGGTTTCACAAACTCCTTATTAACAAGTGGTTGACTATCATCATCCCAAAGGGCAGTCTCTTCACTCTCAGCACTAATAGGCATGCTATCAAGATCAGTCCTTTCAGTCTCATCAAGATAAAGATGCGGGTTCGCAGCTTGAGCTTTGGCAAGGTACTCAGGACTTGCAAAGCTAGCTTGACCCTTAAACATCGAAGGAGGTGCCAGCATTCTTACGGATTGAATAGAATCATGCGTTTTATAAACAACTTTCTTCATAAATTCGACTTGTTCTTCTAGTTTCGTTACTTTTTCAGTTTCTTTATCATATCTACTTTTGAAGTCTTGTTTTAACGCATCTACCTCTTGTTTCTTATCCTCAAGAATTTTAGCAGAATTAGTAGTGGTCATAGAGATCTTTTGTTCAAGTTCATTAACTTTGGTATTGGCAAGGTACTTTTTTTGACGTTCATCCATTAAGAAAACATTATATTGACGCTTCTCTTTGGCTAATAACTCAAGAGTTGTATTATATTTGTTTTCAAAATCTTCCTTTTGACTTTTTAACGTACTTCCCTTGTACCCCTCAAGCTCTTTGGTTTTCTGAAGGAGCTCATTTCTATAGCTTTCAGTCATCTCAGTAGATTTGATAAGAGCAGCTTTGCATTCTTCAAAACTTTGAGTGAGCGTAGCGTTTGCCTTCTTTAATTGCTTTTGACTCTTTTTATTTTCAGTGACATCTTTTTGTAAAGTAGCAATTAAATTAGCAAGCGCAATACGTTCCTCTTCATGATATTCATTTGCATGTTGATCATCCTCAGACTCATTATTGCACATGTCTGATGAATCAGGTGTGGTATTGCTATCAACCGTTTCCATCATACACGTGTCATTAATGGCATTATGTAGATCACTATGCTCAGGAATATCACCAAACACATTATGTTCATCAGTAGTATGTACCTTATCGATTGGCTCAATGTCAAAGATAGGGCCATTGTCATCTTCAGTGACTTTGGTAACTTCTTCAACCTTTGCCATGTACGAGTAATGTGCATCGAGCTCTTGATCAGAATCTTCATCATCAGTATCATCAAGCATTGCTCCTTCCTCGGCTGACAATTTAACCCCTGCTTCCATCTTCTTGCATAGCAGCATCTTTTCCTTGTGATAGCTGGAGTCTCTAACCCTTTTCGGCTTCCTGCATTCCTTTGCCATATGCCCATAACCTTGGAAATTAAAACATTGAATCCCACTCTGCTGAACCACTTGACTTCCAACTGTTTCCCTATTCCCAGTAGCAGCAGCAATCCTCTGAGTATCATACTTGGCAGTTTGTTGATCATATCTTGCAGAACCCTCAACATGTGTTGGATTATGTCGATCATACCTAGAAGGACTTTCACCACGTCGACGTGTGTCATACCTTGGAGGACTCTCAACATATCGGTTCTTGGTGTTAGATGATGTGCGAAGATTGTTGTTGGTGGGTTTGTAGATTTTCTTGTAAGTCTTCATTATGAAAGAAATTTGTTGTTTCATCTCTCGGTTCTTTTGAGCTTTTCATCACTATCTTCTTCAGATGATGACTCAGATGGTGGTGATGGTGCTCTTGGCACTTTACCTCGAGATCTGGTGGATGATGAAGACTTAGATGATGTGGAATATCGTGGTGAAGATGATGTAGTGGAATATGGCTTAGGAGCACGAGAGTTATGACTTTGAACATGTTGAGTTGTAGTCACTAAAGCAAGTGGATTAGCCGTCTTGGCAACACATTCAGCTCGAATCTCATTGGCTTCATTCTGAAATTGCTTCAAGATGTCAAAGAGTCGATGATATGAGACCTCGTCTAACTTTTCTTGTTGTTTCACCAAAGTGACGAACCGTGTCCACTCGGGTTGAAGTTGTTGAAGAAATTGGACATTGACTTGCATGGTGGAGACTTGCAGATTATTTCTTGTCATGTCTTTCATCATCTTATAAAACCTGGAGTAGTAAGAGTCAATTGATTCTCCATCCCTTGAAGTAAACTTGCCAAAATTCCAAAACAAGTTTGTTTTGACATCTTGTTTGTTGAGTGATTCTCCTTGTTGCAAGCGTTCAATAGCAGACCACATTTCATGTGCTGTAGGGCATGCATCAATCGTGGAATAAATGTCATCTCCAATCCCACTTAGAACCATATAGATGGCTTCCTTCTCCGCATCATGCCAAGCACAATTTTCAGGTGTGAGATCGGCTCTTGTTTCATCACGTTCACTTGTAGGTATCGGATCAGTAGTATATGTGGCTGCTCTTGGAGGAATTGAGATTTTCTTGAATACATATGGTCCATGAGTAATACAGTTTCACAAGGCATCACCATTGGGTCTTGTATCAAGATATCGTATGAAACGTGATTGCCATTGAGCATACCTACCAGACACAAGCATTGGTGGTCTCTCTTTATTCCCCGCCACCATGATATTGTTGTTTGTGACACGATATTCTTGAGTAGAATCCATCTCAAAATTAATGTGAAGTGAATAGGATCTTAAGTAGATGAAATTGTGAAAAGATTGTGGTTGAAACTTGAAGAAATTGTGAAGAAACTTTATCCGGAAAAACAAGTACTTATCCGGAATATTTTACTTACTCTTATCCGGAATAGTTCAATAAGACCTTATTCGGAAAAAATTCAATGCATAGCTTATCCGGAATAGTGTTCTTTCTCTTATCCGGAAAGTTTGCAACTTTCTCTTTTCCGGAATGTTTTCGTAGACTTATCCGGAAAAAGGATATCCCGTTACTTATCCGGAATATTGTGAGATGAGTTATCCGGAATCACAAAAATGATGCTTATCCGGAATCTTTGTAGTGCTTCTTATCCGGAATAATTTGACTCTCTCTTATCCGGAATAATTGTTCTTCGACTTATCCGGAATAATACAAAACTACCGTATCCGGTATAAATCTCCTTTGACTTATCCGGAATGAACCTTTATCCGGAATAATTGTTATTCTCCTTATCCGGAATAAGTTTTCCGTGGCTTATCCGGAATACTTTATGGTTCGCTTATCCGGAATCCACAGCAACACGTGCTTATCCGGAATCTTCCCGAGTTGCTTATCCGGAATAAATCAAGTCACCCTTATCCGCAAAACCTGCCAAGCTGCTTGTCTGGAATAGAATCCGAGAGATTATCCGGAATACTCAAGTGAAGCTTATCCGGAATATAATGCCAAACCTCTTATCCGGAATAACGTGCTACCTTCTTATCCGGAATACACTGCAACACTAGCTTATCTAGAATCAACCTTTCTACCACTTGTCCTGAATCCCCGACTTCGGCTTATCCGGAATTGTTTAACCCTCTTATTCCGGATATCAAGAATACGCTATGTTATCCGGAATCCACAAACCCTTAAATTCCGGATAAAGACTCAAACTCTCCAAAACCGTGATTTAGCCAAACTTTCCAAAAATGAAACCAAATTTAGCAACTTTTTATAAAAAATCAAGAACAATGATAAACATAAATTCCTACCACTACTATGTAGGCAATTTGTATGAAGATTTTGAGCAATAAAAAACAAAACTTTTTAATACGAGATGACTTTTAAGATGAAAAATCATACGAAATCAAAAAGTTGATAACCACAATCGAAACACAAATCCGCCCCATGGCTCTGATACCAATTGTTGTCCCAAATAATATGATAGATTAAGATATGAGATGGAAAAGATATGAGTTTTAGAGAGAGAAAGTAGTGAGAGAAAGTAGAGAGAGAGGTGATTAATTTGGAGAATATTAGATTAAGAAAGATTAGTTACAAATGATCATCCCACCCTCCTAACATGATAGGAGGGTAGTATATATAGTCCACCCACATGCGGGATTTAATGGACTATATATTGGGCCGGGCTTGACGTTTGAACTTTAATTAGTTTAAATCCAAGCCCGTAAACCACGACTAATAAACTACTTATTACAACGTTCTAATTAATGTTACAATAGAAACCTATGACCGAACATTCTTGTTTGACTTAATATTTTGAGGCTAACAGCTTGACTTTAATATGAAAAGCGGGTTACTATCGGAAATAATAGCAAGCCATTTTGAGCATGTTTTAAAAGTTTGAACTTCTGCTCGAATTTATTTACAACCCCGTGTCATTATTGAATGACATTTCTAGTATCGTAAATATTATCGATTCCATAAGACATGCTCTTTTTATCAAAACGTTTTTGAACACACAATTTTGAAACATTTAGAAAAACCTTTTGAGAAATTCTCAAAAAATTGTGTTCAAAGTTTTGAAAACTAATTACTTGAGCTTAAGATGTTGAATATCTTACAAAACGAGCTCAAGTCCAAGAAGTTGTAAACTTCCCGTTGTTAAGGATAAGTTTATCATCGGCGATAAACTTTCCTTTTAACTGAAGAACAAGTCCTAAGTTGACATTTACTTAGAAGTCGTTTTCATGAGCTTGAAAAACTTTGAATGTTTTAACGTAAAGCTCATGACCAAGAAAGGTAAATTTCTCGTACTTATTTAAAAGATTCACT
This sequence comes from Glebionis coronaria, assembly GCA_025667525.1. Lineage (NCBI taxonomy): Eukaryota > Viridiplantae > Streptophyta > Magnoliopsida > Asterales > Asteraceae > Glebionis > Glebionis coronaria. Next base: position 618,779 of record JANFOE010001416.1, read on the forward strand.
TTCCTTTCTGAGCTTAAAACTTGGAATGTTTTAATACAAGCTCATGACCGAGAAAATTTAATTTCCCGTTACGAGGATAAGCTATCTTTAAAGATAAGCTTTCCTAAAATTGAAGTCCGAGTTACAGTCTGATATTTAACTGTAAGTCATCATGAGCTTAAAAACTTCGAATGTTTTTAATATTAGCTCATGCCCGAGAAAAATTAATTTCTCGTTGTAAGGATAAGTTTATCATCGGTGATAAACTTTCCTTTCTTTGAAGTCCGGGGCATAATCTGAAATATAATTATACACCATTTACACGAGCTTAAAACTTTTGAATAGTTTTAATGTAAGCTTGCGTCCGAGAAAATTTAATTTCTCGTTAATGAGGATAAGTTTATCATCGGCGATAAACTTTCCTTTATTTGAAGATCGGGTCATCATCTGATATTTAATGATGAGCCTTATACACGAGCTAAAAACCTTTGAATGGTTTTAGGATAAGCTCGTGTCCAAGAAAACTTAATTTCTCGTTAAGAAGGTAAGTTATCATTGCGTAGATAAACTTCCCTGTCTCTGAAGTCCGGGTCATCGTCTGTCATTTAACGAGGAGCCATATACACGAGCTTAAAACCTTTGAATGTTTTTAATATTATCTCGTGTCCGAGAAAACTTAATTTCTTGTTTGGAGGGTAAGTTATCGTTGCGTAGATGAACTTCCCTTTCTCTGTAGAACGGGTCACATACTGTGATTTGAATGTGAGCCATTGTGCATGAGCTTAAAAACTTGGAATGTTTTTTATATAAGCTCATCCCCGAGAAAAATTAATTTCTCGTTGTTAGGATAAGTTTATCATCGGCGATAAACTTTCCTTTCTTTGATGAACGAGTTACAGTCTGTGATGTGACTATACGTCCTTTGTTAAGCTTAACCATGAATCCCCTGAGACACTTGTTTCTCCGATATCTGCTTCTTCAACAACCAAACTCTAAGAGTATCCTTAGTTGAACGGTATACAATGATTGGACCGCTTCGTTCTTTTGGAACATCAACTTTGGTACCTGCATTCTCATTAAGAATTTTCATGCTTTGATATGGGTTAGCGATATCTATCTTAGAAGCAAGTGGGGGTTCACAGTTTTCTTTTATTGTACTAGAGGTGACCTGAGGAGATGATTCACTTGTCTTAGCTGGCAAACATTTCATTTTATAGAAAACCTTAAGTTCAGGCTTAAGTTTTGTATCCTCCTTTTCAATTTCCTTCCTGGTAGTCTTAGTAGAATCAGAGACTATCCTAGTTAAAGGGCACTCGTTTCCTACAAGAGTGAAAGTTCTACCAGTGGGGCACCACATTTTACCAACGGGTTTGATTTTAGCCACCCACTGGGATTTAAGTCTAGCACGGGAGTTCACCTCATTAAGTAATTTCTTGATACAAGAATCATGATTGGTTTTAAAGACACATTTCCTACATGTTTTACAGGTAGCATATTTAATGTCCGAGTAATTCCTAGATGATTGATCGATGCTCCTAGGAGATGACATGCTACGGTTAGCAGTGTTGGGTAATCTAGAAGGCATCTGACTATGTTTGACATTGCTATCTCTTACATGTGTCTTTTGCTTAGCTTCCCTTAGACCAGATTTATGGCAAACGTCATTTGAACTAGTTCTAGACGTGGTCTTGGTATTTTTAGAGAAACTAGAGGCAATCATGTGATTAGGTCTTGCTAAAGTTGTTTTAGTCACATTAGGCCTAGTTGGTGGGGTGACTGGTCTAGAAAAATGAACCAAATCAACTTGGGAGGCAAACCGCGGTCTCGAGGATTATGGTCGCTCGGATCTAAGTGCAGTCGGTTGTCTAATGGACTGATTTGTAGACGGTTTCCCCAAGATTGATGGTTTTTCAAGCTTAGTGTCCACACTAGTTCCTTTAGATTTCCTTAATTCATTTTTTAATGCAGCTATAGCAAAGACCTTTTCGTGTACTTGAGCCTTTAAAGTCTCATTCTCTTTGAGCACTTCATCTTGGGATGCCAACTTAGATTCAAGCAACTTAATTTGTTTCAAAAGATTTTCCTTTTCAGCTTTAGAATCTAGGACAGTTTGATCCAATTTTCTTTCAAGAACAACATTTGATTTTTTAAGTTTTTCAAAATATTTTTCAAATTTGTTCGTTTTCTTTGAAAATTCAATTTTGGCATCCTCAAGATCTTTTGATTGTTGAGCTACAATCGTTTCGAGCTCTCTAATCTTGGAATCAGAAGCAGTCAATGAAGCACTTATAAGACAATTATCATGATATATAGAATTTTGAACACTTTCTCCCCCATTATGACTCACATCGGATGAATCAGAAGTGGTATTGCTATCACTCTTTTCCATCCCATGTTTGTCATAATTAAGTTCAGAATGCTCAATATACGGCATTTCATCAGCATATACATCATAAACAACATTACATTGTACCATGTTCGCAGGATCTTCGTCATAAACGGGTAAGGTGTCATCAAAAGAGATCTCGTGAACATTCTCTGATGTGTCACTGGTATCATGTTGTCCTCCTAATTCCATGCTCTTGCCATCTGTAGGCTCCAAGTTGTCAACCGTATGACCATTCTTCTCTTGCATCTGCATCGTAGATTCTTGCACTCCATTATCAACCGAGAGTTGAAGTTGTGATCTTGCATAAGTCGAAGATGAAACCGATGACAGGAGTTTCAATATTATACCACAGAAATCTTGAAGCTCGGTTTGTGTGTCTCAAAAAAATGACTGGCAAATCACTGAACTTTCAGACTTGATGATATTGAATTGGAGGAAAGGGGTGAGTTGAGTCACAAGAGCCTTATATGCAAGTGCCGATGCAGAGTAATTAAAGTCTTCATTGTGGAGTTGCTCTGCTAATTGGTTCAAGATGATGATCATCGATTCCATGAATATATGACGATCTTGACCAAATAGTGTCACAAATTTGCTCCCTCCTTGAAGCCATGAAATGTTCACAAGATGAGACTGAAGCATTCGAAATGAAGTTATACCACTTTCTCTAACGTTGTCTTGCATTTGATGCGATTCTCCCTCTTGAAATGTTGAATGCAACGATTCCATTGAAGTTTGATGAACAATAAGATAAGAATTACTTATTAATGAAAAATCCGTCTTCAATTTCAAATAATAATAATACCCGATTAAAACCGTAGCCACTAAAATTCAAATTTATCCATTTCTTTTCTCGGTCTCGTCTAAAAACATTCGTCACTTAATTGGAAATATTAGATGCGAATATTACATTGGCCAAAAATGTTGACTAATCAATTGCATTGAATTGTTTAATAGAAACGAAATATGCAAAATCCAAAATAACATTCGGCCCATCAACTGTGAATCTGGATAGCACTATGAATATGTCATCTTTATGAAAACAACTCAAGGCTTATCATCATAAATGTCCCATAAATTTGGAATACACGGTCCAATTGGTGAAGTAGCAAATATCCCATCCAACTAAATTGATGAAGAGAATATAAATACACCTTACCTAAAAATTAGGTAACTTAATCTCATATCTTTCTCAAACACGCCGCCCACATTCATTTTATTTCTCCCATCACATACTTTTACTCTCTGTCTCATCTTCAATATCCAATCTAAACGAACCCACCAACCTCTTTATGATACCAAGATCAAATTAACATGATCCAATTAATACTCAAAATCGTTCATCCCTTCCTTAAAAAAATATACAGTAACAAAATAATCATCCATCTCAATCCCTCGAATAAGTATACTCATCCTTCTAGTATTGAATGAAATCATATCCGAAACACATGCATCCGTATATACTGAACAAGATCGAACAACATCATGAGCATAAAGTATGGCTACAAGATCTCTATGGGATCTCGGGTAGGTTGTTTTTGATTGCTTAATTTTGGGTTTGAGTCGAAAGAAATGATGTGTAAATCTTTATACTGGTCAATTATGATTCGAGGTTTGAGTCGGTTGTGTTTTTTGTGGAGTGTTGGGAGTCGACGGAGGTTGGTGTGAGTCTGTTTTGTCTTTGTAACGGTTGAGGGAGTCGAGGGTATGGGTGAGGGAGTCGAGGGTGAGTGAGAGTCTAGTCAAAACCGTCGAGTATTTGTTGTTGTCGAGTCTTTGAGTCAAAACTTGGTCAATCGTTGTCTAATAGTTTAAGTCCATCGCAGTCATATCAACACACCATCGCAGTCGAAACAAAAACTCCATCACAGTCACAACAACACACCATCGCAGTCTTTGATCGTACTAAGATCGTAACTAGGATCGCACTCTGATCGCAACCCGATCGCACTCCGATCGCAGCTTTGATCGCACTCGTGATCGCAGCTTCGATCGCACTCGTGATTGCAGCTTCGATCGCACTCGTGATCGCAGCTTCGATCGTGGTGGAGATCGTAGAAAGTGATCGGGACTTTGGATCACAAGTAGAAACCCTCGGGGTTTATGTGATCATAAAAGATCAGATCGTAGCCGAAAATATATGTTGGATCGTAATGAATAAACCAGTTTGAGACAAAAGTGAAGTACGGATAAATCTGATGTACAAGAAACAGTTGATAATTCCAAGACAAAAGTTATAAAAGACAAAAAATGGATAGAAAGTTATAAATAAATTAAAAAACTGATACTTGTGAGACCTTTCTCCCAAATCGATTCAAAGAACCAATACCAAGACTTTTTTGATTTTAAAAAATGAAAACTGATACTTTTTTTAAATAACTTTTGAGAGAAAGAAACTTGATACCAATTAAAATTTGAAAAATGAAAAATAAAAGATGCGACAAATGATTTTTTTATCAAATTGATAAACACGTAACACCAAAAAGAAACGAGAAAAAATTTTAGAAAGAAAAGATTTTTACCACCAAATCAATAGATAAAAAAAATACGCCAATCCGAAGAATCAACCAAGCTCTTGATACCAATTGTAGGATCGTGTTTTCTAAGGATTTAGCAATCTATGATTTACCTATTGAGATGGATGGAAATGAGGAAGAACTAGAGAGAGAAAGGTAGAGAGAGAAAGAGAGGAATGGTTGATTAAGATGAAATGTATGTAAACATGAATGACCAACCCCTCCTAACATGCTAGGAGGGGGTTTATATAGCCCACCCTACATGTGGGCTATATGGACTGTATTGGATCACGAGCCCAATATCATTGGAGTGACCGATCCTTTCTAAATACGTAAAAACGTATTTCCAACAACCATACACCCCTTGACAGTGGAAACTAGATAATTCAAGTCTTAATCATAAATTTTATCGCCCAAGCAAGTCATCAATCGATAGACTGGGTTTGAAGAAAAGGGGCAGAAAAATAGAAGGAAGGCTCGATGATGAAATAAGTAGACGCCTTCATGAAATCCCACTTCAAGTTCAAATAAAGAATACCAAATCCACTTCGTGATCATTTGTCTCTGTAGAATCAAAACTAGCCGTTGTCGTTTAAGTGAATCTTATATCGGATCATTTTAGCTTTAAGTGTTTTGTTTGCTTTGGTGTTGTGTTGTGAATGTCGTTATCTAGAACAAATGATAAAATATCATTAAGGATAATTTGTCTAGATAACTTGTCATTGAAGCTCAACGTCAGTCATATGCCCAACTGATTCGTTGAAAATTTTTCGAAAATATTGGGTTTTAAACCAATAATTTTCTTTGTCAATTAAGCACTTTCGATTGAGACATACCGAATACCCGACATTAAAAATAATGTCATCATAGTCTGGTAAATACTCACATGTCCACTATCAACATAGCCCAACACAGATTTGACTTTCTCATTCGGCCAAATATGAAGCAAAATACTACATTATACCATTGTCCAGCCCATCTGAGAGTAAGTTAAACCCGATCCAACCTATAAATATTTAGCAGCTTAATCCTAAAAATTAGGTTAGACTTATCCCAACAAGTCGCCTCCATCTCCTCTAGATATCTCCGTCCCCATTTTTTCTATCTAGAAAAGTCAGTCACCATCTAAATCCATCGCATCATCTAACTTATCTCGACCTAATCTCAAACAGATATAACCTCTTATCAATATCAACGAATCTAAAACACACAGCCAACACAAATCTCTATCTCAATCTTGCATCAACCCACCATATAGTATCAAAGAACACCCACGAAATCTTATGGCTTTATAAACCAAATCCTAAACCGTACCTAGATCTTTTCATCAGATTCAAATTGATGTGTATCAAGTGGCTTCAAGATCTCAAAGGGGGTCTCGGGTAGGTAGGTTTGATTATATGTTGGTTTGTTAATACCGAAACAAAGAGTGTAAATAACATGTTTGTTATCTTACTTTCTTTATATTTCGAATATAAAAAAAATGGGTCAAACCATTACATAGATCAATGATGAACTCGAGCTTAAATCTGTATAAAGATTTTGATAATAAGATGAAACTCGAGTCTGAGATGTTATAATATTGCATGTTTTTTTTTCTTCGAGACTTGATGGTTTTAAGAGATGTAGGTGGTGATAACTGATGATTTGTGACGATGGGTTATAGATAGATAGATTCGGGTTTTGTTGGTTGAGTCGAGTCGAAAGACTTTTAAGGTCTCGGTATTTCTCTGATAAGTCGTGTTTTTGGCAATGTTTTCATTTAAAAACAATCATCGCAATGTTTATAACACACTCATCGTAATGTTTTTCAATACTATCCATCGCATTGTGCTTCCATCGTAATGAAAATACCACCCCATCGCAATATGTTGAGCCATCGCAACGAGCCATCACAACGAGCCATCGGAATGACCCATCGCAATAGCCCATCGGAATGACTCCATCGCAATCCAGCCATCGCAATCAATGCGATCGTAAGAAGCCATCTGACTTGGGTTTTGACCAACTTTTTGGTAACCCCGAAAAAAAATGGATCAGCTACATTAGTTTTTGTCCTTTTCCCACCATGAAAAAAATACATAACTAATCAATGTATGATGAAACTTTACCAATAAATGGACAAAAAACGGGTACCAATAAATGGACAAAAAATGATAAACATTACCAGACATAGATTTCGAGACATAAATGGATTGAAAAGAATAGATATATCGTGACTAGAATTGATAAGAATAGATTATAACTAAGACATGAATACCTACCATGGATCAGAATGATACAAACCATGATACAAACCATGAAACTGATAACACAACACGAACACCAAGAAAGATAAGCAAACATAAACACAAAACACCCCCGGTTAGCTCTGATACCAATTGTTAACCATAAGATTCAAAGCTATTTAGGGGTGATCCGAAGGTCGGGGAGGATAAAACAAGTGGTTAGACATTTTAGAGAGAGAAAGATTACAAGATGAAAGGAGTGTGTGTATTTAGAGAGAGAAAGTGAAATACACAAAATGGAAAAACCTCACCCCTCCATAGAAGTATGGAGGGTATATATAGGCTAAACAAGGAGTAACTTTGACAACTTGTCAATAGTAGTCCCTCCACGTTTTGCCTATCTGAATCTAATGTAATTACGTAAATGGCGCTCACATTTTAAGGCTAACAAAGGCAAGTGTAATTACCTTGGGATGGCCATCTACCATGCTCTGAATTGTTACCTCTCCATCCACTGTCTTGGTCATTGAGTTAGACCAAAACTCTTGGATGTGTGAGGTGTAAATCCTAGGATTAATGAGAAGAGATACTCTAAAATATGAAGATTTTAGAAAAGCCACTACATCAGTAAATTCTGCTGTTTCATCATGTAAAAGAGCAATTTGATTGTGATTAACAGCAATTTTGAGAGACATGATAAATGTTTAAAAATGTTTGAAGGTTTATAGTTGTGAAAGTTTAGTGGGATTTGGTCGAAAGAGAGAGGTAGACCTGCTGGTTAAGGGAATTAAGTTTATATAGGCGAATTGAAGAGCTATGATTGGACCAAATTTTCAAATTGCAAAAATATCAGAGATAAATCTTGATAAAAAAAAGTAATTTATTTGAAATAATAAATAAAAGATTACCAATCAGCGAAGAAAGCGCCTTAAATATCTTTTGAAAAGAATAAATAATTCCCTAACCAAAAATTTAGCTAGCAGGCCCAACGGCTATAAGCAGGGTAACGGCATTGTCGGTCAACGGTCAAACAGGGGGATGTTGAACAAGCAGGGTATCAAAATTGAAAGCAGGGGAAACTTTCATAAGGTTATTAGACTAATCGTGAATAGATCAATGCTAAATAGCTCTGCTCTAATGCACACCCTTGTAGACACAAGGTAGATACATAGAAACTCAAGAGTCCTCCATTCAGCTAAGTTCTAAACAAAAAGAGTTAACACATAAGTAACCATGCACCTGGTCAACCCAATAAAATAAGCATACCCCAGTCTCCATCCCTACCATTCCCTTCCTATGGTTAATTGTTCTTGGAAATATGTACAAAAAAACTTAATTTAGACAACAAGGTGGTGAATAAAGAATTTTAAGTACATATTACAGTGCCTCAAGGTTTCAGAATTCTAACGAGCTTTGCAGCAAGTCTTCATCATTCTGAACCCCTACTCACCAGTGGATATGATCTAGAATCATATATGAGTATCCTAAGGATACCCTAAATCCTAAAGGTGTGACCTAACCTCCCCTAAAACATAGAGCATATACCTGGTCCTCCCATAGTGTAGTATGCGCCATTTGGATCTCTGCATTGTTAGTCTAAAAACCACATATAACCACTTTAAAAAGAACAAACCCAACTGAATAGAAAACCTCTTAGAAGGGGACAATGCCTTAGCAGGGGGGATGAACCCCAGCAGGGGGATCTTTGTTCAAAAGCAGTAGAATGAAGAATAATGGAAAAAGTGACTAATATATGTACAACAACAGCAATAAGGCATTCTTGAATATACAAGGAAAATTAGACATTAGTTTTTAGGGAGTGACCATTCCAATACTTACAACCAAGTACTGAAACCTCCCACATTAAAAGCTTTTGTCAAAAGATCAGCAACATTAAGTTCTGTATCAATTGCCTATGGGACAATCAACCCTTTTCCAAAACAATCTCTAATAAAATGATGTCTGATTTCAATATGTTTGGTCTTGCTATAAATACAGGATTTTTAATAATGCAAATGGTGATGTTATTGTCAATAAATATCTTGGTTTTAAGAAAACTGTACCCATAATCAAGCAGCTGGTTCTGAACCCAAAGAACTTGTCCACAGCATGCAGCAGCTGCTACATACTCAGCTTCAGTTGTGGATGTGGCCAGAATAGTCTGCTTTTTACACTGCCAAGATATAAGCCTGCTTCCCAAAAATTGACATCCACCTGTTGTAGACTTCCTATCATTGTTGTCACCAGCATAATCACTATCTGAATAGGATACCAGCTCAAATGGTGACTCCTTGGGATACCAAAGTCCTAAAGTTGTATGACGCTTTAGATACCTAAAAATTCTCTTCACAGCAAACAGATGGCACTCTGTGGGTGCCACTTGGTATCTTGCACATAAGCAGACTGCAAACATGATGTCAGGTCTTGAATCTGTAAGGTACATGAGAGATCTAATCATGGACCTATAATTCCTGACATCAATAAGCTTCCCAGTGCCATCTTTGCCCCAAGGATGCTCCTTATCCATTGGAGTGGAAACTTTCTTTCCTCCACACATTCCAAACTTCACAATTTCAGCCACATACTTGTCTTGTGAGATATAGATCTCATCTTTCCTCTGCTGAACTTGTAACCCCAAAAAGAAGTTGAGTTCACCCATGGCACTCATTTGAAACTTATCCTGCATCAACTTGGCAAACTCTTTGCTAAGCACAGAGTTTGTGGATCCAAAGATGATGCCATCCACATATACTTGTACCAAAAGAAAGTCACCTTTTTGTTTCTTGATAAACAGGGTCTGGTCAATTTTCCCCCTGTTGAAGCCATTATCCAACATGTATTTAGAAAGAGTTCCATACCAGGCCCTAGGAGCTTAGTGAAGTCCATACATAGCCTTCTTTACCTTGTACACTTTGTCTGGGTGTTATGGGTCTTCAAACCCTGGAGGTTGCATAACATAAACTTCTTCATCAATGGTTCCATATAAAAATGCACTCTTAACATCCATTTGGTATACTGTGAAGTCCATGAATGATGCATAAGCCAGAAACAATATAATGGAATCAATCCTGGCTACTGGAGCAAAGACTTCCTCATAATCAATGCCTTCTTCCTGAGTATATCCCTATGCCACCAGTCTTGCCTTGTTTCTGACTATAATACCCCTCTCGTCCTTTTTGTTCCTGAGCACCCACTTTGTCCCAATAGGCCTTGCCCATTTTGGACAATCTACCATAATCCACACTTCTTGAATGTAAAACTGTAAGAGTTCTTCTTGCATAGCTTCAACCCAACTTGGATCATTTAAAGCCTGAAAAATCTTCTTTGGCTCTTCTTGTGACAAAAAGGCAGTAAACAGACAACATTGCATGTTGTCGTGATTAAACTTCATAGTGATGTTTGCAATGAAGCTGTGTTCCTTTGCTGAATACCTTGTTTGTCTGGGAGCTTCAGGATCACCTATGATTTGTGATTGGGGGTTATCTTTATTGATTATGTAGGTAGGCTGCATGCTCATGATTACTTCTGTTTCATCCTCTTCCAAATCAGGATTTATGGGACTATCTTGATTGGGAAAGAACTCCTCAAAAGAGCTTCCAAATGATACTGCATGACTGAGGGATGGATGCTGATGTGTTGAATGCAGCTCTGAATAACTTGGACCTCTATTCCTTATTATTCTGCTTCCACTGCTGGATATGAGTGGACCACCAGAGATAGGTGAAGATGAGGAAATGAGTGGGGATTCTCTTTCTTCATCATTAACATCATTGACAGCTGGTTCTTTGTTAGCAGGGGAAGCATTTGGTCTAGCAGGGGAATCCTGGATTCCACTGCTTTCAGAAGTTGACTTAGCAGGGGAAGGGATTGGCTGCTCCTTCCTTTGAGATGTATCATCTTCTTCACCTGTTTTTGTAGCAGCATCATCAATGGGAAACAGTGAGGGTACAGTCATGTACCTAAATGGTGGCTTCTCCACAGTAGTTGGTTCTTTTGTACCTGAAATGTTAGTGTTCTCCAAAGCAACAGGTACATAATTCATGGATTTTGAAAGAACTTCAATGTCAAAGAACCAATCAAGACCTGTTTGTACATCTTCAGGCTTGTCTTCAAGAAAATCTACATGGAGATTTTCTGTCACTTTGCTTGTCTTCTTGTTGAAGACCCTATATCCCTTGCTGTTTAATGAATAACCAATAAAGTACCCATCATCCCCTTTTTCATTGAACTTGCCTAGATTGTCAATTGTGTTCAGAATGATCACATGACATCCAGATGGTCTAAAGAAGTCAATCAAAGGGGGTCTTCCATTGAAAAGCTGATAAGGGGTCTTGTTGTGTGCCTTAACCACCAAGGCCCTATTTTGAACATAACAAGCAGTGGCTACAACCTCAGCCCAAAAGATAACTGGAAGCTTGGAATCAGATAGCATAGTCCTTGCAGCTTCAATAAGTGTCATGTTTCTTCTTTCTGCAACTCTATTTTGTTGAGGTGTCCTTGATATACTGTATTCCCTCTTTATTCCTTTGTTTGTGCAAAAAGTGTCCAGTTTCTTGTTTCTAAATTCACCACCATTGTCTGATCTCATGGTCACTACCCTCATACTTTTGGAAAGTTCAATCTGATTGATGAACCCTATGAGTACATCTGTTGTGTCACTCTTTTCAAACAGAATGAATGTCCATGTGAACCTTGAAAAATCATCAGTAATCACCAGGCAGTACCATTTCTTCATTATGCTTGCCACAGAAGTAGGACAAAAAGATCCATGTGCAGTAATTCCAATGGCTTGGTAGTAGACAGGCTTGTTTTTTACTTGCAAGAGGCTCTATGTTGCTTCCCTTTCAGGCAAGCAGCACAAGTATGATCATTGGCAAAGGAATTGGAAGGAAGACCATGAACCAGATTATATTTGACCAGCTTGTTCATGTTCTTGAAGTTGAGATGACCAAGTCTTCTATGCCATTTCTTGCATTCATCAACTGAAGCTTTGGCAATGAAACAGGTTTCATTGTCTTGAAGAGAGATGTCCTTGAGATCAATTGTGTACATATTCTTTTGTCTTGGTGTTCTGAGCACAATAGAAGTGTTTGGTGGTAAAACAAATTCTTCCCCCAACACAAGACATTCAGTATCTGTAAACAAGACAAAGTTCTTGTTATCAGTCATCTGGGACACACTGAATAGGTTGTACTTAAGCTCTTTCACCAAGTAAACATTTGTCATCCCATTGGTGACAATAGTTCCTTTTCCTATGATTGTTCCATGTCCTTCTCCAAAAGAAACACCATCATTGTCATGCAGGGGAACAAAGTTAGACAGATAGGATTTATGTCCAGTCATGCTCCTTGAGCATCCACTATCCCAATAGGCTTTATCATTCCTGGTCTACTTTGTCACCTGCAAGAAGAAAAACAATTTAGTTTCTCTTGGGGACCCAAGCCATTACAGACTTGGATCTACCTCGTGTATCAATATAAGATAGTTTGTCAAATACTAGAGATACACCATTGGATTGAGTACCCCTTTTGGGTACCTAAACCCAACGAGCTGAGGCTTTCACAGCTTTTCCCCATCTGCCCATGTTTCTAGAGAGCAAAACTTTGCTAGTAGGGGATACCGTAGACTTAGCAGGGGAATCCCTATGCTTAGCAGAGGGGGTCCATCTTTTGTTTTGGCCTCTATTGGTGTGCTGGTAGGGTCTATAGACAGATTTATATGCAGTATGAGGTGTTGGTTTGGTCATGTAAGAGCTAGACTTGGGACATGCATCAGTCACCTTTCTTAGAGCAGGAACTACATACGTATCAGATACCTTGTTTCTCAAAGCAGGGGCAACATACTTAGCAGGGGAAAAGGATTTTGCCCCTGCATTCAGAAGAATGGCTTTTGGTTGCATATCCTTTAAAGGATTTTTAGTCACCACTTCCATTGGTGCCTAACAGTCTTGATAAGTGTGATCAAAACTGCCACAGGTGAAACAAGGTTTGGTGTTTATCACAAAGTCCTCTCCTAATTGATGAGACTTTTGGTCATTCCAATTTCTTTGATTACCTCTAATATACCTATACATACTAGCATATTTAACAGTAGACTTAGAGGGATTTGATCCTGATTTAGATTTGGGTGAACTACTCTTAGAACTTGAATCACTTCCAAAAAGTCCTTCTCTTGAAAAGAGAATAGGGTTATCTATTTTCCTCTGTTTTAAAGCAATTTGTTCCTTTTCAAAGAGAGGTGATTTGTACACTCTCAAAAGTTATTGGCACACTCCAAATGTTGGATGTTTTGTCATTTATACCCTTAAATCACTTATTGGAATGTATAATTATTAAGGGTATAAATGTAATAATACACATAATTTGAGTGTGCCAATAACTTTTGAGAGTGTGCAAATCACCTCTCCTTTTCAAAGTACCTAACAGCATTGGTTTTCACTAGGGGGTCTTCTGTTTCTAGATTATTAGGTATGTATGCATTTAAGTCAAATTTAATATCTTCCTGCTTTTTGAAACAAGAGAGACCAGTCCAAGACAAATCTTTTCTAAGAAATGGTGCATGTATATTGGCAGGTGGTGGTGGTATGGTAGCATGCTCATTTTTGACACCAAAACCTGTTTTGTCCCTAGGAGACTGCCAAATTTCAACTGCTTTTGTTAAATTTTTAGAAGCTTTTCCAAATTTTTCAACAGTTTGTTCATCTATCTTCTTATTAGATCTAAAAACTTCTAATTCAGCAGTTAATTCCTTAATGGAATAATTATTTTCTTTAGCATCTCTCTCTAAAACGACAATATGATCTCTGTAATCATTTTCTCTTTGTTTATACTCTCTTATGGTGGACTCTAGCTGTTCTAAAGCACGTTTGTAGTTACGGGTGTGCTTCGGGTTGACCCGGTCGGGTTCGGGTCAACTCGGGTCGTGTCAAGTCGGGTCAAGAGTAAAAAATATATAACCCGAACCCGAGCCTAATTAGACATCGGGTCACTCGGGTTCGGGTCAACTCGGGTCGGGTCAACTCGGGTTCGGGTCAACCCGAGTTTAAGGAAAATGTGTAAAAAGTGGCTCAGTTAAGTACTAATACAATGTAAAAAGTGTAATTTTAGTCGGGTTAATCGGGTTCGGGTCAAGTCGGGTCGGGTCAAGTCGGGTCAAGGGTAAAAAATATATAACCCGAACCCGAGCCTAATTAGAACTCGGGTCAATTCGTGTCAACCCGAATTGACCCGAATACACTTTTTGACCCGAGTGACCCGACCCGAATATGATTATTCGGGTTCGGGTTCGGTTCGGGTTCGGGTCGAGTCAACTTTTTTGACGCCCCTAGTTGTAGTTATCAAGGTCGTTATCACAATTTATATAATCAACTTTTATCTTTCTTATTTGATCATTTAATGACTCAGTATTTTTTCTACAAGCTTTAGTACAATATGAATCATCATATACCTCATTGTCTGAACTAGAGCTTGACATGGCCATAAGAGCAAAATCTTCCTCTTTTTCCTCAGCAACTAATGCTTGATTTCTTTCAACACTCTCTGTCATAGCACTCCAGTCCTATCCACCTGCTCCATCTATCCCCTACATGGCTACCATAGCCTTAACACCAGAATCATCATCCCTGCTTTCCTTCCTATAGTTGCTTCCATTCGTTGGCCCTCTGCATTCCCTAGCAAAATGGCCTTTCTTTCCACAGTTGTAGCATTCTACCTTTGTTTTGTCAAATCCAGCTACATCAGAAGGATTGATGGAAATCTTCTTCCCATACTTCTTGTAAAATATGTTGGCTCTCATGCTGAGTAAAGCCATGTTCCACTTAATGTCCATCTCCTCCAGACCTTGCTTGCTTATTTGACTCAGATCTTCATGTAACACAGTAGATCCTTGAGATGCTATGAAAGCACAAGCAGTATCAAGACTGAAGGTTGCAGGCCTTTCTTCATCATAAGATAGTCCAGACCTTGCATCAGGGGAATGGTTAGCAGGGGAAACTTCAATCCCACTGCTTTTAGAGATCCCACTGTTGTGGGATATAAATGCCATGTTGGCAGGGGAATCAGCAAATCCACTTGAATTAGTGGGAATGGTTCTTGATGTCTTCATCTCAATGACCACAGGCTCAATAACCTTCAGGTTGTTGTAGATGTCATCAATGTTCTTGTCATCAATGTCATCTCTGTTTTGCCAAATGACTTTGTAGACAAACCATTCTTTCTGAAGACTGTTGAGGAATCTTGCATTCACCAGTTCTCTTGACACCTCTATGTCAAAGAATTCCAGTTGAGAAACCAGATCTTGGAGCCTATTGTAAATGGCACCTATTGCTTCATCACCATTTGCCTTAAAGGAAGCAAACTAGTCTATCATCTGATTCTTTTTCTTCTTCTTAGTAGCTTCATTCCCTCCATACGTTTTACCAATCGCTTCCCAAAGCTCTTTAGCAGTTTTGTATTTTCTGAACCTTAACTGATGTCTATCAGGTAAAGCCAACAGCAAAGAGTTGTGAGCCCTCACATCATGCCTTCTTGCCTAAATCTCTTTGTCTGCAACAGCAGCAGACTTGGTTTTATCACCTTTGGAGCTTTCACCCATTTCTGTCTTGTCTTTGTTCTTATCTTCAACTGGTACTGTTTTGGTGAATTGATCACCAAATTCTATGACCTCCTATAGGACATAGTGTTCCATCTTGAGATATTGCTGAATTCTGAACTCCCATAATTCAAAGTTTTCAGGATACAGAATGGGAAGTTTGAGAGCATTGTTGTTTGAGGATGGCTGAGAATCTGAAGACATGGTTGGTGTTGGTTGAGAGAAATGTTTTGTTCTTGGTTTAATCAAAGTTTCTCAACAAGCTCTAATACCACTTGTTGATCCCAAACTCAGATCTTAAACCTTAGCTTGTTTAAGGGTTGTGATAGAAAGAGTAAACTCAATCTAACACTAAAGAAACTTTGCAACACAAAGTAACCAAACAAGATGCGGAATATAATGTTTAGCACAAGAACAAATGTTTAAATCAAATGTTGAACTTTAATATATCATAGATATACGAATACCCAATAGTGGTATTAGGGTTACAAAATCTTAAAGTATGAAATGAAATGAATAGAGAAAGATGTGTTTTTACATGACAACCTAGTGAGTCTTTTTATAGTACAAGAACCCACGTACAAGATCACTACTAACAAACTAGGAAACTATCTTGGAGTAGTAACTGAAACGCGTCATAATCTCTTCCAAGTTTATCTAGTAGCAGGGTCTTTGACTTTCAAGAGGGGCACCAATCCCCCTGCCTTTGTTATTTAGCAGGGGGGACTTACTCTAGCAGGGGAAACTCTGACCAACTAGCAGGGCAACTTATACTCTTATATTTATTCCCAACACTAACATTGCAAAGCTAGTCCTTAACGATCATTAAGTAATAACCATTAGAAACTAACTTTGCAATGAATCGTTTTGTGAGCAAGTAAACAGTACATTCTATTTTTTACGGAGTCGGTCTCTAAAGTTATGCGTGCGTTGTAAAGTTAGTCCTCAAACTAACTTTACAAGGGACCGATAACCCCATAGAACTATTCTCGTACTAACTTCGCAACAAACCGCTAATCTCAAGGACCGTTTTCGTAGAAAAAATCTTACAACATATCCTCTAAACGGTACTAACTATTATAACTAACAGTACAATCTATTACAATCTTTCTACTAACGGTACTAACTAATACTAGCGGTACAAACTATTAAAGTTAACAGTACTAAGTCGGGAAATCATAATTTCCAACATAAATTTTATTGAAATTTTGTACGGAAATACTCCTAACATTGCAAAGCTAGTCCTTAACGGTCACCATTAGAAACTAAGTGTGCAATGAATCGTTGTGTGAGCAAGCAAAATGTACATTCTAGTTTTTACGGAGGCGGTCTCTAAAGTTATGCCTGCGTTGTAAAGTTAGTCCTCAAACTAACTTTACAAGAGACTAATAACCCCATAGAACTATTCTCGAACTAACTTCGCAACAAACTGCTAACCTCAAGGACCGTTTTCGTAGAAAAAATCTTGTTCACCTTTCACAAATTCCTGTAGCTCAGTTTTTTTTAATTCTTTTGTCTTTTATGTAGTAGTAACAATGATTGCAGCTGCTATACTAAAAAAAATAGTACTAGTAGCTAATTAGCTCAAACTAGCAGCACTGACTAATCGCGCCATTTTTCAGAATCTTGGTGTCTCTACTCTCGGAGCACAAATTAAGCCATATCAATGATACAAACACATTACTGTCAAGCATTTCAGCATATATACGAGCAAATGTAAATCTTATGTTAGGTTATCCCAGCAATGGCTTTCTGTCACGATCAGGATGCCTGACAATGTGAGGTCGTCCGATGAAGACAACCAAGATCGTGAACAAATAATGTGAAAAACAAACTCGGATGATTAAATCTATCAAACCCGTAAATAGATACAAATTTATATGTTCAAATCAAAAAAAAAAAGGTGACAATAAAAAACGGGTTCACTATGTTAATCTAAATCCAAGAAACTGATCTAAACGAATGCACACTCATTCACAAACCAACCAATGTATTGACAATAGCACATAAAAAACCTGATAGAACCAAGTTTGTCTAAAGATTCCGTGGGTGTTTTATTTCTTATTTCTTCCCACCCATCATACTTTGGCCAGAGGAACTCCCAACAAAGTTAGACGGCGTGCCGCTTGTCTTCTGATTTCCAAGTACATTAAGATCTTCAAACAACCTGTATGAAGGAATGAACCCTGCTTGACCAGCCCCACCAGCATTTGAACCCACCCGACCATCTCCACTCATGCCTGCTACTCTCATATTATTCGAATGTGTGTGTACTTGTTGTGAAGGAGCGTTATTATAAGGAGGTTGATATGAGTAAGGCGTTGAAGAAGAAGAAGAAGAAGAAGAAGAAGAAGAAGAAGAAGAAGAAGAAGAAGAAGAAGCAGAAACATATGGGTTGTTAGCGTAATAACCAGGAGTTGCAGCCCATGGTGGTGGAATATAGCCCGATGAGTAGTTCTGCTGCTGATATTGAGGCTGAGGTTGCATTTGTGGACGACTTTGAACCTGTTGTTGTGGCTGAGGTTCGGACTGAGCCCATGGCACTACGTAGCTGGTTAACTGTGGTTGAGTTTGGTGTGGGTAATTCTCTGTGGTGGCTGAAAATGGTGGTGTTTGGTGTGGAGAACTGGCGGGTGGTGGATTTGAAGGTGGCGAGGTTATATTTGCGGATGATAAGGCAAGGCTTAAGAAGTCTATCATGTCATCCGCTCTTGATGTGTTCACTGGAGGAGGTGGATCAGTTAAAGTTAAAGCCATACTCATTGCAGGATCTTGGGTAAGTCCTGATTCGTTTACCACAGAGCCATTTTGAGACGCAACAGTTTGTGCTTTAGAATGCCTGAAATAAACACAAACAAAACAAGCTTTAGTGCTCTGTTCCTGAGTTTCAAGATAAATAAGTGCGAGAAATTGCCCCGGAAGAAACCACTTGCAAGGTACCAGGAAAGATAATTAAAAAGAAGTGGCCAAGT
The DNA here is from genome assembly GCA_025667525.1 of Glebionis coronaria. Classification (NCBI taxonomy): domain Eukaryota; kingdom Viridiplantae; phylum Streptophyta; class Magnoliopsida; order Asterales; family Asteraceae; genus Glebionis; species Glebionis coronaria. Next base: position 637,449 of record JANFOE010001416.1, read on the forward strand.
TTTATGCAGAAATAAGAGAAAAAATTGATGTTCCGTGAAGTTCGCAAGATTTGCAAGCTACCAGGAAAGATAATTAGAAAGGCCAAGTTCTATGCAGAAGTAAGAGAAAAATTGATGTTTCCCTAAAGTTCGCAAGATTTGCAAGGTACCAGGAAAGATAATTAAAAAGAAGTGGGCAAGTTTTTTGCAGAAATAAGAGAAAAAATTGATGTTTCCCTAAAGTTCGCAAGATACCAAGCCTAGCGACTCCTTTCTCCCTAATTTTTGCAAACTGCAATCAGCCAACATTTTCCATCAAGTTCCTTTCTTTTCTCTTGTAAGATAGGGAGCACATAAATTTTAGGTTCTCTTACCAGTATTTATTATCAGAAGCCCAAGAAAAGCTCTATTTTTTTATTAATCCAAAGCGAGTTAATGTGTCTGTTTGGAATGAAAAGATCCAAAATCTTGGTCCTCTACAAACTCAAGTCATATGAGATATTTATGATGTCTTAAACAGTTTATGCACAGTCAAGATAGGTTTATAATATTATAAAAATAGGCTTATGAGCTGATAATGTGGCATGACATTGCACATTTATAAACCATAATAGAGGTTTTATCATAGTAGATGCCCCAAGTTCTGGTTCCTCTTTTTTAACACAACAGCCTAAATGATCAAAACAGAGAGCCTGACCTTCTAGCTAGCAGAGCAAAGTCATCTTCTTCTTCCTCTTCATCTTCAGGCTCATTTCTTGATGGCGGGGGCACCGGGGGAGAGGCTGAAACACTTGATTTCGAGTTTTCAACTTGATCTTCGGTCGGTTTAATTGGGGAATTGTGGGCATCATACGACGGGGAAGCAGAGCTTGTTATTTGAAGCGGGATTGGAGACCCAGATGCAATAGCATCATGTTTTGAAAGAACAGTTTGCAGGTTGTCATTTAATTCGATACCCTGACCAAGAAGCTCTTCATCACTGCCACAACGAATACTTTCATGACAAAAAAGCAGATATATAAAATAGATTTCTAGTACTCCGTACAAAGATATACAGTCAAGAATCGAATTGACTATTGCTTTTTAAATAACTTGAAAAGCTATGATTATCCAGATATTTCCTTGGCACTTCATCCCCTAAGCTTCTAATGAAACAGTCTTAAGTTTTCTTACAACATAATATAGTCAAAGTAAAATGAATCATTCTGAAACTTTTTATTTGACATCTATTATCCTAAGAATACTACTTGAATTTTATTTATCGAGTCTTGTACATCCGAAAGGAGACTGAAAAACAATACAACCGAAAGACTATCCTTGTCATCGGAGTATATATTTTGACTGGTAAGTTTTGATGCACTCAGAAGAAGAGAAACACAAAAACCACAAACCAAATCGGTATATGAATTTGTAATACACAAGAATAAGTCTTGAAACTTTTTATTTGACATCTATTATCCTAAAAATACTACTTGATTTTTATTTATCGAGTCTTGTATATTCACAAGAATAAGAACTCATACAACTACAACAACAATGCTACCAAGTCAAAATATATACTCCGATGACAAGGATAGTCTTTCGGTTGTATTGTTTTTCAGTCTCCTTTCGGATGTACTAGATAAAGTATAGCCCAAATGTCGGTATTTTCTAGTTTATTTACACACACACACACAAACACACACATACACACACACACACACACACACATATACATATATTAAATAGTTGCAATTCTAATAACAATTAAAATGCTAGCTTTCCTAATGAGAAAAGCTAAAAACTGTTACATTCGAGATATTGGATTTGAACTGTAAAGGAGATCCTGGGTAATTAGCTGATCCATTCCACTAGATCGCTTAGTCCATTACTCCATTCATATAACTGTTTAATGATTCAATTCAAGCCAAGTAGACTGTTAGGTTTACTTACATTGTTGAAGCTAACATTTCCATCAACTTTTTCTGATTTAACCGACATCGGTCCACAACATCAATAATAACTTCATCTTTTACAGCCTATTAACATAAAGACAGGTTAAAATCACCATGATTCGTATCTTAGCATAAGATAGCAAGTAAATGAAAGATGTGCTTACTGCACGGTCATTTAGATCAATTTCTTGCAACATCTCTGATAAGAGATCCGAAACATTCCTCATAGACTCGATTGTGGATTCACTATAAGGAAAAAAAAGGTCATAAAATTTCCAATAAACACTAATTCTAACACTCAGTCTTTAGTAAACTACTTTAAATCAGACATGGTCTAAAAGGGTAATATAATGTAGAAAAGGTAATAAATATACCTTAAGTTTTCAATCTCAGAAGCTATAGCTTCATCAAGCCTTGTTGATGAATTGCTAGGCATTCCATAATTTGCTCGAGGAGATCTGAAAGAAGAATGGATAACAGGAGGTGTAAATATCGGGGCTGCGTCAGGTGAGCGTTCCGGAAATTGTATTCCATATTGCTGTTCCCAGCCAAAAATAAAACAAACTAATTCAGAATCCATACCGCCAAATAAGAAGAAGACAAGTAATCTTCTATACTTGAATCAATATCAATATACTAACACAGGTAAAGAGGTCATTCAAACATAAAAATTTACCAAATAAAAAACCCCTTAAAGATAAAAAAAAAATCACAGGTAACTGAACCAAGACAGGGGCTTGGCACATTCCACAGACTTTTTTAAGCCTGACATGGGCAATTTTCAAAAGGAAAATGTTGCCAGTTCCATGAAGACAATCAATACTAATGTCGAGTAAATGCTTTAAGAAAGAGTAGACATCTATAAATAATGAACATACCCTTAGTTCATCATAAGCAAAGAAATATTGAGGATATTTTCCTCCACGGCCACCAAATGCTTCTTGCCAAGAGTCCAAAAGTACCAATATTTTCTCCCTTACACGCATGTCCATCTGCAGAACATATATCTCTCATTAATCATTATAGTATTATCATCAGTTTTAAGAAAAAGCAATAAGTCATATCAAAGTTTTTGTATAAGGTGGTCAGAAAAAGCACATGGACAAGAACCTTTCTACCTTTTTCTTAACAATCTTGATCATCTCTGGTAGAATGTTTCTCTCGGCAATTTGAACATGAACATTATCACCACAATTCTTTACCATCGTCTCTAAGAGCTAATATACGCACACACAAAAATAAATAAAATAAGGTATGAAGAATATAACTAGCATAATGAATGAAAAAAGATTAGAATCAATATAATTGGTGAAAGAAGATTAAGAAAGATGAAATACCGTTAATGAAAGTAGCTGAACATTTGGGTTCTTGTGTTGTAACCTTTTCTTCAGAGCCTTGACAACATCTTTTGCAAGCCTGTGAAAAAATTAATCATGTAAGATATACTACAATGAGATTATCTGAAGATTCCAACTAATAGAGTGATTAATCCTACAATACAATTATGTATATAACCATTGTTCTGACCTAAATGCAGACAAAAGAAAAATACACTACTACTCAGAAAGGACTGGGCTGGTTTTGGACAAAATATTGCCATGAGCGATGATATCCAAAATTATAATTTCTCCAAAATAAAAAAGATCAAGTAGAATATTATAAAAATATATAATGATCATGACGACATAATGGAACTCTGTATGTCTCATCTAAAGACGAATAAGATGTCCAACAAGAATAACTAGCAGCAGCATGATAAAAGTCCCATTCAAACAATTAATATTCCTTGTAGATTTCAAACCAATTTTCATGTAATATACTACAGTAGTAGTATATTTTATTGAGCTTTCACTAGTAGAAACTGAAACTATTATGTGAGCATTTAAGCATCAACATAATCAAGTCTAAAAACATACAACTATATATGTTAAGTAAATGTTTCAATGTGAAGGCATAGTAACCTAAATAAAAACATACAATCTTAGGATTCAAATAAAAAGAATCAAAGACTAATTAATACACAGCATATAGAAACTAAAGATAACTTTCACATAAACTCAACGTAACAGTAAAAAAGAAGAAGAATAAAAAAGAAAAAGAAAAGTATGTGTACCAAGGATTAGCGTTAAGGGTATCACAGATATCAATATTAAGAGTCCAATCAGGACCATTCAAGAACTCACTGGTCGCTTTATCAACTCTAACAACAGCTGAATTTGCTGATGCTGTTGATGCTGATGAAAACGCTGTGGCGGGAAGCATATTATTATTCTTTGTTATTATCAAGATGATGATGATGATATGTTGTTGATGATGATGATTAAAAGGTTATATTTAGATAAAATCGACAACCGGGGTAAACTAAATAAATAAAAGGGGTGTTTTCGATGGAGGAGATTCCGAATTAAAGAAAACAAGGGCAGCCAAGAAAAGTGCGATTTTCTGGTCTTTTTAACAGGACTTTTTACCATATACCAAATTCAAAAAGCAGAAATTTAATAAAAAATTTAGAGTTTTCATTTTTCACAAATAAAAGAAATTGGAGGAAAAAAAAATTAAACCAATAATTTTGACAAGTAATTAAAATCGAATGATATGATTTGTTTAAAAAAAAGTCAAAATTAAATATAAATTAGTCAAAATAAAAATTTTATTAGAAAAATTTGATGTAGATAAAAAAGTGAAAAAAATATAAATGTTAATGTTAGCCTATATTTTATATAGTCGAACAAGAATGTAATAGGTCATCTTAGTCGTTAATGGTCTTGTATTGTAATAGGTTAGTCGGGTTAACCGGACTTAGACTTTAAGCTAATATTTTATAAGTTAGGGGCTCTAAGCCTAAGAAAAAAGCCAAGCCCAGTCCATGAACAAGCCCACTAAAACCTTTAAGGCGTGTCATATATAAACCATCTTCCATGTGTGGAAGAGGGTGTTGGTTAACATTTACTTTCTCTCTCTAGTTATGTTTTAACATTCCATTCTCTCTACTTTCTCTCTCTACCTTCATCTATTTCTCTTTCTAAATATCATCTTAATATTGTGTTATGAATTGAAGTGGGATTAACATTTGGTATCAAGAGCCTATAGTGGATAGGTGATTGAAGATTCGTGGTTGTGTTCTTATTGATTTTGTGAGGTATATGATCCATAATCCTTGATCCAAATTTTTTTTTTATGGTTTAATCTTGATACAAATCTTCTACATAGTAGTGGTAGAGATTTGGTATTGTTACTTTGGCTAAAAACACAAAAAAAAATGGTGTTTGGATCATTTTGTGGCTCAAAATCACGTTTTGGATAGTTTGATCCGAGAAAGTTGTTTTTTTTTTGTTGGCCACATTCGAGTTTCGGAAAAGGATTTTGAAAAATCCCGAAACTCAGCCTTTATCCCAAACTCAATCCTTATCCGAAACTCACTCTTTCACGAAACTCCACTTTCCCGAAACTCAACTATTCTGAAACTCACAATTATCCTGAAACTCGAAAATTGCGAAAGTCACATTTGCAAATTATTCCGAAACTAAATATTGTGAAAGTCACATTCCGCATCTCAATTGTTTTCCGAAACTCAATTTTTTCCGAAACTAGTTATTGCGAAACTCACTTTTCCCGAAACTGAGAATTTCCCGAAACCCAACTTTCCCGAAACTCAATTTTTTCCGAAACTGGTTATTGCGATACTCAACTTTTCCTGAAACTGAGAAATATTCCGAAAGTGAAAGTTTTTCCGAAAGTGAAATATAGCAAAGTGGAAACTGGGTGATTTTATCCGAAAGTGGAACACAGGGTGAAAAATTGTGAAAGTATTCATTTATCCGAAAGGGAAAGAAGCAGAATTTATCCGATAGTGAAGATTTATCCGAATGTAGTTTTCAGATTATTCCGAGAAAAATTTCGAATCGTGTGTTTTTTGGTCTTGGAGAATTTTTGGTTTCTTGTGAAGACATTTTTGGGGGATTTTAACATTTTTCTTCAACAAGAACAATCACAACACATCCACTAAGATCCTAATCCATTCACACACATTTACCATGTCTAACAACAACATCAGCAATGCAACTGCCAATCAAATTCGTTTGGAACAAGGTGGCAACGGTAATCCACCTGTGCTCACTACCGGTTGCTACGTTCAATGGAGATCTCGTTTTCTCAGATTTCTCGACGAAAAAGAGAACCGAACTGCTATTCGTCACTGCCTTGAGAATCCACCTCCAGTTTTTGAATTCAGACCCATTACCACACAAGCAGAGGATGGTACTTCATCAACTACAAGAGCTATGGAGAATTTCGATACATGTCCTGCTCAGAAAAGAAACTCCTCCAAGCTGAAGCTGATGCTATTAACTACATACTCACTGGGATTGATAACGATATCTATTCCACGGTTGATGCATTACCTAATGCTATGGAAATGTGGAATGCAATTCATCGATTAAAGTAAGGTGAGTCGATCAATGTTCAAGATCTCGAGACTAATCTACTTTGGGAGTTTGGAAAATTCACATCTGAAGATGGTGAATCCATTGACTCATATTACTCGAGATTCTACAAAATGATGAATGAGCTTGTCAGAAAACAGTGCACCATCTCAAATCATCATGCCAATGTTTAGTTTTTACTTCAACTCAAACCGAAATGGCAAAGGTTTGTGACCTTGGTTAAACAAAGGGAAGATATCAATACTATCTCTTATCACAAACATTATGATATCTTGAAACAACATCAGAATGAAGTGAATGAACTAAGGGCTAACAAAGCAGAACGGTCTGCTGATTCTATTGCTTTTGTGGCTGCTACTTCAACAAAATCTGTTCCCCGTCAACAACCACCTACACATTCCTCAAGGTCATCAAGCTCATCCACCAAACCTCTAGCTACTGCTAGAAACAAAGCAAAAGCAATTGTCCCCACTCCACCTCCAAAGTATGACACCGAGTGAGATGGAGATAGTGATGATGAACAAACTTCAAGGGACAAGAAGATTGAGGAACTCATGTCTTTACTCACCACAACTTATAAGAAGATCTACAAACCTACCAACAAAAACCTTAGATCATCATCCAATGCTAGATATAAGGAAGTTGATCATACACCTAGGTATGATCGTGATGCTAGGTATGATAATTAGAGGATGTCTAATCAAGTTGGGGCTAGAGATACTGTAGGCACTCCGGTTGTGCAGAAGACTGGGATTCAATGCTTCAATTGCAAGGGATTTGGGCATATGGCTAGGGAATGTAAGAAGCCAAAACGGGTTAAGGATTCGGGATATCACAAGGAAAAGATGTTGCTGTGTAAGAAATAAGAAGTATGGATTCCACTCACAGCAGATGAAGTTGATTGGCGCGATGACACTGATGATGAAGTTGATGATCAAGTGTTGGAGGCACATTATGTGTACATGGCAAAGATTCAAGAAGTGATTCCAGAGAATGCTGAGAATTCTGGACCTCTCTTTGATACTGAGCCAATTGAAAAGGTACCTTCATACGATAACTATAATATGTTTGCCAATGAGCGACAGCATTCTGAGCAACTCGAAAGCATCAATGACACATATGTAATGGACACGGAGGATAGCAATATCTCTACGGATTCACCGCATATGTGTAATGATGAACGGAAATGATGCTCAGGATACTGACTCGGATGAGGACCGTGATTTGCTTGCCTCTATTATTGATTCTTTAAAACATGAAATTGAGGAAAACAAAAAGCTAATAAACGTTTGAAGCAAGCAAACACATCCTTAGCCGAGGAGATAGACAAGATTAAAGAGTGTGATTATGTAAAAGAAGTTGATCGACGAGTTGCTATAGCTTATGGTTTGGTATATGAACGTAAGGTGCTTAACGAACAATATTGTTCTGAAGTAAGGGGTTGTTTGATAAAAAAGAATGATTAAGTACTGAATAGTTCAAAAGCTGAATGATTCAACGACTCTGAATGAATTGAATTCTGAGTGTTTGGTAATTGTACTGAATTGTTTAACCTCGATAATTTTCATTTTAACCTCATTATGTATTTTTGATTAACTATTTCAATATACTTATTAATGGAATATGATACATTTGTTTTCAATTATTTGTTAAACAATACGATGATCAATTTTTTTTTGATTTTACTACATCAAACATACGAATAGAATTTGTAGCATGGTTTTATTCCAAGCTTAATTATTATAGTAACAATTGCATGCTTAACCAAATAAAGTGCATAGATAAATTAAGTAAAATAAAATAGAAGTTCTATATTGTTAGTCAACACAATACCAAAAAATTAAATGCTCCAACTCATATTAAAAACTTTAAAAAAAATACATGACATAGAATAAAATAATATTATTAATATTTGATTTAAGGGAAGAATATGTAAAACGTAAAGTGAAATAGAAGCATATAGTGAACAAGGAATAAAAGAGACACGTGAAAAAAAGGTGTGAGGGTCAAATAGCAGTCACTGAATGATTTTGCATCCTTTATAGTCATGAGTCGGTCAGCGTGTATTGTATCATTCAAAGGCATTAAAAAATTCTAACAAACACGTCTAATGCTGACCGACTAAGCATTCAACACTTAATTAAATCATACGACACCAATCAAACACACCCTAACACATGAAATTCATGTGTCAAAACAAAAGATATCGGAACTTGAAGAACAACTGCTGCTACATAAACTCCAGATTACCGAATTAGAGTCGGTTAACAAAGATCAAACTGAGCTTTATAAAACTCGTGAAGAAAAGGATATTGAAAAAATTCTTGCTTTGGAAAAGAGATTCGAAACGTTAAACAACATTGTTTACAAAACGGGCCAGTCTATTCAAACTATGAATATGCTCAATAGAAATATGAAAACGAGTTTTGCTAAGCCTGAATATCTCAAGAAAGTTCAATGTATCAAGCCTGCTCTTTATGATATCGATTGTTATGTTGGTAATCTTGCTCTTATGCTTTCCCCTGACTACGACGAAATCATTCGTCATCAAGAAGAAAGTCGATCGAACTTAAGTGATTTAATAAACCTCTCTGATTCTGATCATTATATAAAGTTTGTTCCTCAAAAAGAACTTTCAAAAGAACAAAAGATGTTTACAAATGTTCCACCACCGAGTCCTGAAACGGAAAAGAAAGTATCTTTAAAAAGGGGTTTCAAAAAGCAAAAACGTAAATGGGATGAGAAAAGTAAAAGTGTTCAACAATTTGAGTTTATAAAACAAGGGGTTTTAAATTTGTACAAAGGTGTCGTCGATTATGAAAAAGTTTCTAGAGATACTGTTTGGAATATTAAACCTAACCCACAAGTAGAAGTCGTCATTCAACAATGTATTGTTCCAACCATCGATGATCTTTCAAATAATGTAGAAATGTTTTATAAAGCTCTCACTGAGAAAATGATAACTGATTTAAGATATGTTAAATCTCTTGAAGATGAAGTTGATTTTCTTCAAATTAAATTAAAGACACAAGAACACCAACTTTCTAACGAAATTGATCGACTTTCGAAGGAATACTTTTATGCTGACCATATGAATGCTATACTTGGTGTGTATACCGATCTTGATCAATATTGTCATGTAGCATGTCTAGTGTCAGAAACAGACGAGAACTGTCAACATCTTGAAGTTGAGCTTTCGAAACAAATTCAGTCATATAACAAACTTTCGAAAAGTTTTTCCCAACTTGAGAAACGCTCAATTTCTCTTGAACTTGCTTTAAAAAAGGTGAAAAATCTCATAATCATAAAAAGTGTCAAGAACTGGCAGCTTCTTCGGTTCGTCAATTAAATGAAAAAGGTTTCGAAATAAATGATTTGAAAGCTCAGCTACAAGAAAGGGACATAGCCATCAGTGAGTTACAAAAACTCATTGAGAAAATGAAAGGAAAGTCTGACTTGGGTAAACCATCCGCCGTTCGTCAACCAAATGCGGTTAAATGCCTTAAGTCATCTATTTTGGGCAACCCCCACCCCCCAATACTTTTGCGAAGCTAGGAACTGATAAGAGCACAAATGTGATAGCACCTGGAATGAATAAGATGAATACTAGGTCCACTCAAACTGGAACATCGCGGTTACCTCAGAATACTAGGAAAACTAATCAACGTGTGTCTTCTTCTACATGAGTAATTCCCACTACTATCGTTAGCGGACCATAGCCTAAGAGCACTAGAATTCAAGATAGAGTCATGCCTAACAATAGTCAAGGGAAGAAGATGGAAGTAGAAGACCACCGTAGGAATTTTAAGTTTTTTAAGAATAAAACGTTTGTAACTGCATGTAATGACAGTTTGAATGTTAAGACTTCAAATGTTGGATTTGTTGTGTTAAATGTAGAAATTGTGTTCGTACTTTCAATCATGATGCTTGTGCTTTTAATCATTATGACGTGAATGCTAGAACTAGGAAGCCTATTATTGTGCCCACTAGTACTAGAAAACCCACAAGAACTTTGAACCAATCCACTGCTCAACCACTTAAGAAACTAAGTGCGTTAGAATCCACTACTCTGCGTAAACAAAACATGTTAAAGAAGCTTTATGAGCACATGAGTAGGACATGTAAACGGGGGTACTCAAGATTTACACCACCCGGATACAAATGGGTACCTAAGACAAGCACTATTCTAATTGGGTCTATGAATGTTAGCTTGCCTTTAGAATCTAGGCCTACTAATATTTTGGAACCCACTTCTATCAAGGGCTCCCATTTTTCAAAATCTACATTGTCTTCTAATTCTTATGCAGCTCGTCGAGATCATTCTCTTCATAATGGACTCTGGGTGCACAAAGCACATGACGGGCAATCTCAAGCTTCTTAGTAATTTTGTGGAGAAGTTTCTGGGTACGGTACGGTTTGGAAATGATCAGTTTGCACCGATACTCGGATATGGAGATTTGGTTCAAGGGAATATCACTATCAAACGGGTTTATTACGTCGAGGGACTAAATTATAATTTATTCTCCGTTGGTCAATTTTGTGATGCGGATTTGGAAGTGGCTTTTTGGAAAACTACTTGATATGTTAGAGACTACCATAGGAATGACCTTCTTACAGGTTCTCGTGGTTCTGATCTCTACACAGTAACTCTTCAAGACACATCTTCCACAAATCCAATTTGCTTAATGGCGAAAGCTTCATCCTCTCAAGCATGGTTATGGCATCAACGATTGTCACATCTCAACTTTGACACCATCAACTTGCTTTCGGAGAATGATATTGTGACCGGTCTTCCTAAGTTAAAATTCGTCAAAGACCATCTTTTTTCTTCTTGTGAGTTGGGGAAAGAAAAATGGAAGTCTTTCAAAACAAAGACTACCCCAAGCTCAAAAGGACGATTGGAACTTCTACACATGGATTTATGTGGTCCCATGCGTGTAGAGAGTATTAACGGGAAAAAGTATATTCTCGTGATTGTTGATGATTACTCTAGATACACATGGACTTTCTTCTTAAGGTCCAAAGATGAAACACCAGAGTTTCTCAAAAACTTTCTCAAGATGATACAACACAATCTTCAAGCTCAAGTCTTAACCGGCAGAACAGATAGGGGTACTGAATTTTTGAACAAGACTTTGCAATCTTACTTTCAAGAAGAAGGAATCCAACATCAAACGTCTAATGCTCAAACTCCTGAACAAAACGGCGTTGTCGAAAGACGGAACCGTACTTTGGTTGAGGCACCTCGAACAATGCTTTCTTCATCAAAATTTTATACTCAGAATCGTTCTCTCGTAATCCCTAGGCACGAAAAGACACCATACCACATCATCAATGGCAGGAAACCTACTGTTAAATTCTTTCACGTGTTTGGATCTTTATGCTACATTCTTAAAGACGGTGAGAATCTCGACAAGATAAAAGAAAAAGGTGATGCATGTGTTTTTGTGGGGTATGCTACATTGTCGTAAGGATATCGAGTTTACAACAAGAGAACAAAGATTATTGTCGAAACAATTCATGTGAACTTTGACGAATTGCCACAAATGGTACTTGATCACAACAGCTCAAGTCCCGCACCTCAATGTACAGCAATGTCACCTACACAAAACAATGTACATCCCGTGCAAGAATGTCAAGAAAGTACTCCTACAGCAGACTCGACGGATATGACACAAATGAATGAGTTGGTTGATTTATATGATCCAATGTTTGATGAATATTATTATGGAAAAAATCAAGTTGTGTCAAAGCCTCCCGCTGCCAATACTGCTGATGCACCCGAACACAATCAACAAGACACAACTGCATCTACTTCAGCAACCATTGCTCAAGAGACAATTCCATTGGATACTTAACAAACTCAAGAAACTGTCATACAACCAACATCACCAACCATCAATGCTGAAGGAGGAAACAACAATCAAGCAGTCGATGCATAATCTGACGAGGAAGAATTTATCAACCCATTCGGTACACTGGTACGCGAAGTCGGAGAGTCTTCTACTCAACATGTTGATCTGTCCAACATGCATACATTCTACCAACGATATCCATCCATTTACCATTGGACACGTGATCATCCATTGGAGCAAGTAATTGGAAATCCTTCACAACTGGTTCGAACACGCAGACAACTCGAAACTGATGGCGATGTGTGTATGTATGCACTCATCGTGAGTTCAACTGTACCTACAAACATCAAGCAAGCCATGACTGATCATGCGTGGATTGAATCAATGCAAGACAAAATTCATCAGCTTGAAGGCCTAAATGTTTGGGAACTTGTTGACAGACCCTATGGAATTTCGCTTTTAGATTTTAAATGGATCTGGAAAAACAAACTGGATGAAGAACAAACCATCATCAAAAACAAATCTTGTCTTGTGGTTAAGGAATATCGTCAACAAGAAGGGATAGATTTTGATGAATCATTTGCTCCAGTTGCTCGTTTGGAAGCTGTCAGGATATTACTTGCTTATGCTGCACATAAAGGCTTCACGGTTTATCAAATGGATGTTAAAACTGCTTTTCTCAATGATCATTTGAAGGAAGAAGTATATGTGAATCAGCCAGAAGGGTTCGTTGATCCTCATCATCCTAACAAAGTCTACAGTCTCAAGAATGCAGTATATGGACTCAAACAAGCTCCAAGGGCGTGGTACGATGAACTATCAAACTTCTTGGTATCTAAAGGATTCTCCGAAGGTTCCATTGATCCTACTCTCTTTATTAATAAATATGGGGATGACATATTACTTGTGCAAGTTTATGTTGATGAGATCATTTTTTGTTCTACGAACCCAAAACTTTCAAAACGTTTTGAAAAATTAATGTACAACAAATTTGAAATGTCAATGATGGGGGAGCTAAAATTGTTTTTAGGCCTCCAAATTCATCAATCCCCACGTGGTATCTTTATTAACCAAGCTAAGTATGCTTAAGAGATACTTAAAAAGCATGGTATGCAATCATGTGCTCGCGTTGGTACACCATTGTCGACCACATCCCTAGACGTTGACTTGTACTCATATCTCATAGATCAAACGCGATATCGCAGTATGATCGGGTCTCTTATGTACCTTACAGCCAGCAGGCCTGATATTCATCATGCCACATGCTATTGTGCACGCTATCAAGCCAGACCTACTCAAAAGCACCTCAAGGAGGTTAAACGGATCTTTCGGTACCTTAAGAATACCATTCACATGGGACTCTGGTATCCGAGGGAAACCGGTTTCTATCTAACAGCTTTTTCAGATTCTAATCACGCAGGTTGCCTTGATAGTCGAAAAAGCACTTCTGGTAGCGTATAATTTCTAGGGGAAGACAAGCTTGTGAGCTGGTCGTCAAAGAAGCAGGATTTCACTTCGCTCTCATCAGCTGAAGCAGAATATGTGGCTCTATCCGCGTGTTGTGCTCAAGTCCTTTGGATGAGAACTCAACTCACGGATTATGGCTTCCACTTTGATAAAATACCTATGTATTGTGACTCCAAGTCGGCCATAGCCATCTCTTGCAATCCGGTTCAGCACTCCCGTATCAAGCACCTCACAGTCAGATATCATTTCATCAAGGAATAAGTGGAACGTGCTATCGTGGAATTATACTTTGTCAGAACTGAGAACCAGATAGCAGACATGTTTACAAAAGCTCTATCCCAAAATAGGTTTCAGTATCTCGTTGGCCGTTTTCGTATGAAGTATATGACTCCAAAAGACTTGGAGATTTTGGCAAATGAAGTTGCTTGATATTCTCTCATAGTGACTTCTAAGCGCATCACAGCTTAGGACTCGGACCTCAACTAAGGAAAGTTTATCTCGGACGATACCTTATCCTTCTCAACGAGAAATTCATATTTCTCGGTCATGAGCTTCTCATAATAACATTCAAAGTTTTTAAGTTCATGAAAAACCATTTCTAAGTAAATGTCAGCTTAGGACTCGCACTTCACCTTAAGGAAAGTTTATCACGGATGATAACTTATCCTTCACAACGGGAAATTAGTTTTTCTCGGTCATGAGCTAGTCACAAAACAATCAAAGTTTTAAGCTCATGAAAAATGGACCCGAATGGGAAGTGTACGTTTCAGTGCGCTTTCCTAAAGCAATAGAAGAGAAGTCTTCTATCATGATCAATTTAAAACCGTTGAACACAATTTTTCAAGAATTTCTTAAAAGGTTTCTCTAAATCTTTCAAAATTGTGTGTTCAACACTCCCTTCCTCATAAAATGGTTTTTATATTTCAAAAATGTCATATGTTTTTTTATCAATTTTTGAGGGGGAGCGTTTTAAAATCAAGCCTTTAATGTTGTTAGGTTCATCTCAGATATTCTCATATTTATGTATCCAACACATTCCGAAAATGATATAAACTTGTCAAATGTAATATATTATATCAAATAAGGCACCTCATCTCCGTACCTCAACATATTTTGTAGTGTCGTTTTTCCAAAATATTGTCTATTATTGTCTCAAGACACACATATATTGTTGAGCGGGAGCAACCCGGTCACAAAAGTTCCATGATTCATGCGTGCACACATGTTTCTCTCCCAATCGCTTTTTAGAAATTGTCATATTTTAATCAATTGGTATCTCTAATATTATGTTTTTATATTAGAGATAGGGGGAGAAAATGTGATTAAAATGTAATATATCGCAACATGTGATCTTAAAGACTCAAGTGTAACTCTTTCCTTCACATGCTAAACTATTTCGTATATCGATGCATGTGTGTAGGGGGAGCTTTTCGGAAATGTAAAACTTTCAAAGTGTTAAAAGTTTTGATTTTTATCAAGCACTTTGAATGGTTTTCAATGGTTTTTGGTTACGATCTATACCCAAAACAACCTACTATCCACGACGGAACGATGGAGTCAAAAGGTGGTTTAGGATATGAAACTAAGTCTTATGATCCTACCAGAACCGGAGGGATCTACCCAAGGACAATCCATAGCTAGAAATAGTTGTCCTTCGGAAAGATGGAGTTGAATGAAAATGAATGCGGACTAATCACTTAAGCTAGTACTGGAACAATCACAACAAGGTGCTAGTGATGACGTATTGGTAAGCATTGAAGGAGTTGAATATTCTATGCAACATAGTTAGAAACCAGGTTAACACATCTCTTCAAGACTAGTGTCATGGACCCAGTGATGCAATGCACAACCCTTCCCCAACCATTCGAGTTTATCTTAAAAGAAACTTGTCTCATTGTCACGGAGATCAACACGTATCTGTTGACTTTCTCACTCTGAGATAGTTAATATTGAAAAGGTGGAAGTCTGCTCCAGCCTCCGATAACCAAAATGCACTTATCGAGTCTAGAGCCAAAAGAGATCAATCTATTATCTCATTAGGACACAATCGAGTCCTATGCATTATCCTTGTGGTACTGCCAGAACATCTGAGTGATATGGTTCACAATGAAGATGGAAATCCTGCTTGAGTCAACCTCAAACAAGCTCATGGTAGGTAACTTGTGCGATTCTACACGAATCAAACTTGTGAGAACTGGAAAGCAACTAAGTTTGGATTCTTAATTGATTCAAACCTGATTCCAGGTTTCTTCCCAAAATCCATGTGATCTTGCCAGAACATTCAGAGTGACACTCTTTAGTGTTCACAGTGACGAATGGAAATCCTTCTAGTGTCAATCTCAAACAGCACTGCGGTAGGTAACTCGCAAGATTATTTATGAATCGAGCTTGTGACAAACTGGAAAGCAACAATGGTGCGATTCTTTTAGAATCAAACTTGTTCCAGGAATTCTGAATTGACGACTCTAATCAGACGGATAATTTATCCTTATGATTCACTCTTTACGTTCGCAGTCTACTTTGAGACGGTCGAGTAAAGAGAACTGGCTACTACCTGTCAAGGAGGTTCTTAATCGAATCTACCCGATCACATGTACGGTATCTAATACCGTCTAACGGTCTTCACCGACCGGAGATAAAACGCTACCGAGTTAGGATGAAATGTTCAAAGCCATTTTGTCTGTGTCTATATATTTTGTTGCATATCAAGATGGTGGCGTAGTTGTGTACAAACCGAAGTCGTCTTCACATGTTGATACTAAAAGATAAAGTCTTTCGCAGCTCTGATGAATACTTGAAGGACTAACTACAACTATATGTGCATGGGAAATTGTTAGCCTTTCAAAATCAACAAAGTGTGAATATGTCGATTCAGAAGTCACAAGAGCACAAGATAGCGATAATCAAGATACCTAAGAATGTAATAGGTCATCTTAGTCACAAGGAGCACTCAAATTCAAATGACAAAGGCTCAAGATAAAGATCGTAAAATCATGAAGGAACAAAGCCGTTACAAACAAGATCAAGACCAAGATACAAGACCAAAGAAGGAAGATCACATCCACAAGAATGTATTCACTCAATCATCTTATGCATTTAAAGATGACCGATACATTGAGGGATATTGTTAGCCCTATATTTTATATAGTCGAACAATAATGTAATAGGTCATCTTAGTCGGTAATGGTCTTGTATTGTAATAGGTTAGTTGGGTTAACCGGGCTTGGACTTTAAACTAATATTGTATAAGTTAGGGGCTCTAAGCCCAAGCAAAGCCAAGCCAGGCCCATGAACAAGCCCACTAAATCCTTTAAGGCGTGGAATATATAAACCCTTTTCCATGTGTGGAAGAGGGTGTTGGTTAACATTTACTTTCTCTCTCTAGTTATGTTTTAACCTTCCATTCTCTCTACTTTCTCTCTCTACCTTATTTCTCTCTCTAAATATCATCTTAATATTGTGTTATGGATTGAAGTGGGATTAACAGTTAAATTTGTGAAAATAAACGCTTAAAAAAGAGGGAGTAATTAATAAAAACTTTAATTGTTGAATATTAAATAAGTTAGATGGACTTAAGTGTAAACTTCTAATTTTTCGTATTTTCAAATAACTTTAAAAAATAAACAAATACTCTGTAACCTCTTAAACTTTACACTATTTAGACTTTATACTTTAACTGGGTTAGGTCCATAAATAGTTCATGAACTTCTCAAAATACCCATTTTAGGAAACTTACTTAGAAAAATACCAATATCACCCACTAAAGTTAACACTGACTGCCTATTATCACCCATATTACTGTCTGAGTGATTACACGTCAGCATTTGATTCCTCAATTTAAAAAAAAAGTCGTTATTTACCCTTTTTGAAGTAGTTAAGTAATTGTGAAGTGAGGTTATATACATATGTGAATAACACCTGAAAATCATAAAAGGAACAACCAAATTTTGAGAGGATTGGTGTATATAATTAATCCGATGATATAGTTGATAAGTATTCCGTAATAACCTTTTGTTTCTGACAAACTTGGTTAACACTTCTCTTAACAAAATCAGCTATATAGAAAATCACAAGACTGATATGTAATTTAACTCGATAAATTCTAAACAATTTCAAGAATCAAAATTGGTATTTATGACTCAACCATATATAAAGCAAGGATGCCAAAGCTTCGCTGAAAAAGAGATAATATACTGATAATACATTACCCTTATGTTCCCTTTTACCCAAAAATAAAATATCCGGGATATGATCATTCAAAATAGTGGAACAACGGAATGAAAAAAACTTGCGATCATGATATTACACCAATGAAGGTGGAGTTTCAGTGTGGTGATAGTGGCGTGATGTGGTGGTCAAACGCGATGGCAGAGGCATGGGAAGATGGCAATGATGGTGGAATCAAGGATATGTGTTAAATTTGGGAAATATTGGATAGGGAAGATGTAACCGGTTGTAACCGGTCTATTTTTTAAGAGTTGTAAACTAATGGCCAATAATAGTCAGTCTGTAAAACCCGCTTTAAAATCCCTAGATATTAGTTACATGAAATTACGTATAAATTAAAACTTTACGACTTATTAATATGCGATACGTGACACGAACATTTAGCATGATTGTTCGTATATTAATTAAATACGATAAGTAATCACGTATACTAATATTATATTTAAGTATAATATGTATTATTATAACAAAAATAATTCACGACATTTGAAAATACGAACGCACTCAATAAACATGTAGCACGAAAAATAAACAACTATGTAAGGGTTGTTGGGTTGGACGGTGGGAGTAAGAGGGAAGGAATGGGCCACGGCCCAATACGGAGTCCTAGTCCACATCAATTAATAAAACACGGGGCTTGTTTTATATATAGAAAACAATATCATAAAACCCTAATAGCAAACACAAACGATCGCGTCTTCCTCCATCCTCTTCCTGCCGTCGACTTCTCACCAAGAACCAAGAGACAAAACGTGGGTTTTTTAATTCAAGAACAAGTTGAGTTCGTGTTTTAATTCCTAGATCATAACAATAAATCGGTATCATCTTATATCCTTTTTCTTTTTATTAGTTATGATTAATTTGATCAAGAATCTGTTTTTAGAATTAAAAACATGTAAACACAAGTTGGAAATAGGGAAATCATTTTGGGTATGTTTAGATACGTTTTACACACAAACCGAGACCATTCTTGGTCTCGGTGGTGATTTTATTCCACCAGCCACAACCCCTAATGGGTGTCGGCGTGGTTTTCTGTTAGGGCAGTAGCAACCCCAAACACCCCATCAAGGGGGTTTGGTTAAAAACAGTAGGAACCGAGGCCTGTGTGGGTCTCGGTTGTTAGTTAGTACTAGACAGTGGGTAGTTATTAACTGGAAGCAGGAATATATATATAAGTAACAACAGGTAGAATATAAAGTCAGGGGTAACAGTAAACAAACAGCAGAAACAAGGCTATAGTTCTGCGCATATCTCGGACAACACTGTACATTATATGTTGGACAGAACTAATAAAATAGATATTGGACACAACTAAAAATGTATGTTGGACAGAACTAAATTAATATGTTAGATAACACTGTTATTGGATTGTTTTGCTTATTTGCGTTGTTGTTTAGTGCGACCGAGACATGGGAGTCTTGGTAGGCTCGGGTACACACGAATATTATGCTAAATTACGTTTGTCAATTTAATTAATATAAATACATGTTATAATTAAATTAACCATGGAACTTAGGTTATAATTAATCATGAATTTAGCCTAAGTATTTGTTTATTTACGTAATTAAATTAAAACCATACTTTAATTTAATTATATGAATTTCAAGCTAAGGTAAAGTTTTATTAAGTTAATCATGTCATATAATTAATTATTAATCCCAAATAAAACCATGCATTTTATTATTAATTAATAATTATTATTTTAGCCCAAAGTGTTTATTTAATAAACTTTACTATATAATCATGACTTATATATTTTATGCTTATTAAAACTGTAGCTTATATTTTATATACTTGTTAATCAAGCTTATTTCTAAATATGTAATCTTTCTATTTTTGGAAACTTACTATTTTTGGAAACCTTTCTATTTTTGGAAACCTGCTATTTTTAGAAAGTTACTCATTATGATGTAACAAGTATAATAACACATGAGAACATGAAATACAGTAGTCAGAATACATAAAACATTAAGAAAACATATGATTAAACATGGATCAGTAACATAAGTTAAAAAACACTTAAAACAAGACAAGAACTAGTAAAATAAGTTAAGAACACGTTAAGTAAACTAATAACCAGTAAGTATAAGTTACACAGACAACTCATACACGTCCCTTTTTATTATGTAGCTGTCGTGAAGTCGGAGTGATCTTCCACTTTCGTTTCCATCTTCATTACTGGACATAAGGTACGGATATTACGTCCTTCAGTAAGGACATCTTTCTTCCTATATTAGGATTCCGCGTTTGCAGCCATCTATTTTCCCCAGTAGTTAAGTATCTTAAACACATCAGTATATGTTATGATTATTTTAGATTGCCTAAGCTATATACATGCATGCCAGTTTTACCTAGTTATGAGGGTTCCATAACAATAGCATTAGAGGCGCCCGTGTTATGACTCTTCTACGGTGAGAGTGATTGCTCACAACGTCCTTTTATGTTATTTAGCCTTTGTTATTATTATCATGTGGGGCGAATGGGTGCATCCTAGGACAAGTAGTAAGATTTCATGGTAACTGCGGTGTGTGCCTTGCATCCGTTACAGGAGTTGATCCCTCCACTCATATTATATATTAATTAGAGGCAACCCCTCTAATTGCATGATGAGGTCACCCCTCTATGTATTCATGCACGTTGACATATCATGATCTATATGGGCTCTTGGGCATATTTAAAATATAGTTTTCAGTAAAAAAATAAACATACGTCTTTTCAAAATAATAAATCAGTTTATTAAACTTACACCAGGTTTTCTAGGACTTACATTATTTTGCTGCATTATCATTTCCTACTATTCATTTTATGTTTATACCATTCATTTCATTGTCATTATATCCATTCACTGAGCGTATTGCTCAGCCGTATATCTTTTTTCCATGACCCAAACGGCAGGTATCCAAGGACATACTCGAGTATGGAGAGGACGTGTGATAAGTGTGAAAACACTCATCAATAATGATCCAATTACCACTCAAAACACACTCAAATACCTTATATTAAACTGTAAATTATCAGAATTACGTGTGTATTTTGTGTTTGTGTATTTTCAGGTAATATAGGTACATTTGAGACAAAACACGAGCTTTCAAGGGATTTTCATAATAAAAGACGAAGAAAAGGACGAAAGATGCTCCAAGGACCTTGTTTGCCAAATTTCCAAAGATGGAGGGTTTAAGTTGAAACTTCTACATAAATGGAGGATGAAAAGGAAGTACTTAAAAGTTTTTAACCATATTTGAAAAGAAATAAGAAAGAGAGGGACTAAATGGAAAATAAAGAAAAGTTAAAGTTATTAACTTGGTCCATTGACCAAGTCTCGGTCAAAGACACAAATAAACACAAACGTGTCGTCTTCGTCTTCCCAAATGAAGAGAGAGAAAGAAACGGTTTACATCTTCACCTCCCAAACCTGCAATCAATTATTGAGAACGAACCAAGAAGATTCAGAAGAAGTTTACAACTAGTAAAAGACTCCTTTTGATCTCCTCTACAAGGAGATACAACTTAATTAGATCAAGAAGGGAGAACGAAGAAAGCCCCAAATGTGTAGAAGATGAAGAACAAGATGAATCCTCGTATTAAACACGTGGCATCCACTCATTGGATAGACCACGTCATCAATCTTCTCTCGCGGCTATAAAAAGACATGAAGGCCTCATTTTGCAACCGGTTAGCCTAGGAGTAGATTAGCACATAGTTAGTTAGGAATTAGTTAGCTTTTCTCTCTCAAATGCTTTATGATTTTCAGTTAGAATATTGTTTAGAAGCTGTTAATCAGTTAGTTTTTTTTGTAACCGATTTCTTCCATTAATGAAATGATTCTCGTTCTTTAAAAGCTTACTTGACTTTCTTTTATTCTTCTTTTACTGTTACTGTTAACCGAGAGTTGTCTTTTCCTGTTTGATTCCCTTCTAAGTTCCTGTTTTTCTTTACTGACACTGTTCACGAGAGATTGGTATATTTGATATTCATAGCTTTTTGATACTGTTTCTAGGGTGATTGGTGTTAAGAGAACCGATTGTGTAGGTTTTAAGTAGGATTTAAGAGGTAAAAACCTTATCAGCTTTTCGAGCTTTAAAAGAAGTTTTAATAAGATTTTCAGTTAATCAAAAGCTTATCAGTTCTTTGATGATTTTTGCTTCATTACTTTTTCAGAAAATTGAGTGTTAAAAGAGAAGTTTTAGTTAAAACTTAAATCAGTTTTTTTAGCTTAACATGGCTTTTGATAATCTTTCTAGTTGATCAGTGATAGGCTTAATTAGGTCTGTTAGAAAGTTGTCTGGTGATTTAGCATTCAGTTTCGAGCTTAAGATTTGTTTCTGTTTGAAGCAAGTTTTTGGATGCCAGTTATAGATAGATTGTTAAGTTTTTTTTTAGAGCTCAATCGAATTGTTTTCAAAGTGTACGCAGTTTTCAGAATTGTAGATTTTGTTTGGAGTTTCTGTGCCTTGTTTGATTTGCAGGTATAATTCGGAGTTTATGCAGGTGTATACAGTTGTTCAGTTCATAGAATAGACGAAATTGGTGGTGTTTGTTTTAAACCGGCTCAGCGCCGCGTTTCTCGTCTCAACGGACTAGGCTTCGGATGAAACGGTTGAGCTCCATTTTGTATTTGTAATTAGCGTAAAGAGTAGTGTAAAACTTTTGACTGCATTATGCTTTAATTTCCTTGCACTAGTTGTTTGAACTTGCTTGTTCTATCTTAGATTTTCAGTAGTAGTTTACTTTAATTCATCAGTTCCTACATTTTCTTTTAACCAGTGTTGGTTTAGCACTTGAGTAGTTGATTTTATATAGACTGTATTTTGGGATTATAGGTATTAGATCGTAGGGTTAAGTAGTGTCAAGAGTGATAGGAATTAGTCCTTGACTGAGTAAAACGTTAGAGCATTCAGTTTAAAGCAGCAGTTAAGTTGTTTTGAGCGCAGACTGTAGTGTATGATCTATGTTTCAGCTTATCTGTGCTCACATAATTCTTCACAGTCTGATTTAGCTTCAATTTTATATAAGTTTTGTAATTGTACACGTTAGGTCCCTGAACTTGTATACTTCTATTACAGTTACAGTCCTTAGTTAGATAAATCTGTTAAATCGATTTCATTTTCAGTCCTCACCGTTATCTTTCTGTTGGATCAGTTTCAGGTTGTTGGGCTTATTGAATGTTGGGCTTATTGAATGTTGGGCTTATTGAATGTTGGGCAGATAGAATTTTGGGCTTATTGAAGTTGTAAAAAACGTTCAAGAATTAATTCAGATTTAGAAATTAAAATCTTACATTTTTACACTTTACTTTTTTTATTTGCATTTTACATTTTTTAATATTTGTAGTATAAAACTTGTATTTTCACTTTATATTTTGTGCAAATTAAATGTGTAATTGCTAAATGTTTTTAGAATAGTAAGTATACGTAGCTAGATAATATTTTTACATTTTTAAATGCTTTGTGCCAATTAGACATAAATACCAAACAAATTTGTATAACCAAAAACAATTAAGTCGAGCTTGAAAATGTTATATCAATTCGAATCGAGCTGAGAAGACAACTACACTAAAAAACGAAATTTTAAATGGCGCCGCTGCCGGTTCTTTGACTACACGAGAGACTATCGATTGACGGTTTTCATTGGCTTTTGGGATCCGTTCACTTTGTGGACGTTATTTTTACGTATCATAAATCAAAAACAAATAAAAAATCAAAAATATAAAAATATATAAAAACTAAAAAATTAACAAAACAATTCTTTTCCTAAAGAATTGACCAAAAAAATTAAAAAAAATCCAAAAAAAGCAATCTTTTTCCTAAGAGATTGCACCCAAAAATATATATTATTGGATTCTCTCGGTTTTTATGTACATATAGTATTTTCCTTTAAAAACTCATATATACAAAAATATTTTCCATATATTATTATAAGTAAATACGTATACGTATAAGAACAATCAATCTACATATCTTCCATAAGTATTGCCGAGGCAATACACCGTGTTGAGGGGCGCTCCGGTCCTTGACACGCGTATCGATCAAACAAAATAAAGCAAGAATAGATAAATACTCTCAATAAGCAATAATTCGAAGAATACGAACATTTAAGTGAATAGAAAGGCGATGTGCTATAAAATGCCATCTAAGGGTCAATAGGTACTTAAGTGCTTCGCGCCACCTAACCCCCCGTTCACTTGGGAGTATTCTAAGAAGGAAAGCTTCATTGAGGGTCTTGCACCCAAAGTAGTATTACATATATTGTTACTTTCTTGTGGATATTTAATATCGAAACTCGAAGAGGATAATCTTATTCTTTTCAAAGTCACACGAGAGCTTCTCTCTCATTCCTCGTATTGAGTTGCATGCTCACTCGCGGGCGTGCACAAATACCGATTGGTGTACAACCTCTTCCTCCGAAAAGGAAGAAGAAAAGAAAGAGTAAGACCACCACCGTCCACCAAGCCGATCACGAGAATCGTGCTTTGTCATCACCACAAGGAACCATGGCTGTTGATAACCGTACTTTGTTTGAACGTATGCAAACTAACATTCATGGATTTGTTAGTGCCATTAAGATTCCCGACTATCCCGCTAACACATTTGAGCTACATACATCTATGATCAATATGGTTGCTGCATCACCTTTCTATGGCAAACAAAATGAGGATCCCCATGCTCATCTTAAGAGATTCCTTTCACTTTGCAATACCATTAAGCATAATGGGGTTCCACCGGATGTCATTAGATTGTTGTTAGTGTCATTTTCACTAGATGGGAGTGCTAAGCATTGGTTAGACACCCAACCACCCGATAGTATCACCACATGGGATGGTTTTACCACTAAGTTTTTGAACAAATTCTTTCCTCCACAAAAGACTATGGCTTTGAGAAATATGATTATGGGCTTTACACAAAAACCTAGTCAATCCTTTGGTGATGCTTGGGAAGAGTATAGTGAGTTGTTGAGGCGATGCCCTAATCATGGAATGGATGATCTAAGCAAAATCAATACCTTCTACAATGGCCTTAAACCTCACCACCAAGATTCACTAAATGCTTCCGCGGGAGGGAGTATTCATTTCAAGACATACCAAGAGGCTTTGACCATTATTGAGACTAAGGCAATGGTTCAAACCAATGATCCATTTGAGGAAAGAGTTCATGTTATCCAAAACACTTCTCAAATCCCTTTTGACAACCAACTCCTCAAGTTTCAAGAAGCTATTTTTCAAAGGATGGATAGAGAAAGTGAGAGGCATTTGCAAGCACAACAAGACATGCTTCAAACTTTTAAGAGCATGACATTGAACAATTCCTCAAACAATGTGAATGCCATCACCATTTCTTGTGTTACTTGTGGAGGACCTCACTCTTATGAACAATGTGACAAGGTGCAAGGGTATCAAGGGGAATGTTATGCTTACCAAGAGGAACACCGTGAACACTTCAAGCCTAACATCAATCCAAATAACCTTTCTTACAAATCACAAAATTACCTTACTCCACCCGGCTTCCCACCCCAACCACCCACCCAAATTCCACAAAATCCTCCTCAAATTCTAGCAAGGAATCAAGGGCAAAGACAACCATACCAAGGCAATAATTACAAAGCACCCAATCAATTTCAACCTCAAGCTAATACCTTTTATCCACCACAACAAGGATTTAATCAACCACTTCCATTTATTCCCAATCAAGCATATGCTCCAATTCCAAATCAAGCTTACCCTCAAAATCAAACTCAAGGATATGGGATGCAAGAGACTCAAGAGTATGTTGACAAGAAAATGCGTGATATTGAGAAGAGAATGAATGATCAAGTGAAACGTACAATAGAGGAACAAATTAATAGGGTTTTAGTGGCGGTAACTCAAAGACCACAAGGAGCTTTACCTTCCAACACACAAACAAATCCTAGGGCCAATGTCAATGCTATTACAACAAGGAGTGGTACAACAACAAAGGATCCTTCACCTCCTAAACCTACTATTGTTCAACCCACTTGTGCTCCTACTTGTGATAAGCCTTCTACTTCTACTCCACCTCCTCAAAGTGCTCCTATTCAATCAAACACACCTTCTCAACCACCTCATACTTCTCCTTTACCTTCCACACTTCCCAATGAAGAGGCTAACAAAGACAAATCTTCCACTACAACACCTATTCCACCTACACCCAAACCCACTCTTCCATACCCTTCAAGGTTGAAAAAGGACAAGTTAAAAAATAAAGATGACATACAAGTCTCCAATTTCTTAAGGATGTTCAAGCAACTCAATATCAACATATCCTTTGCGGAAGCTCTTGCTTATATGCCAAAGTTTGCTAAGATGTTCAAGGATTTGCTCTCAAACAAAGAAAAATTGGTTGACTTGCCCAACACATCACTTAATGAAAATTGTTCCGCGGTGTTACTTAAAACCTTACCAACAAAACTTGGAGATCCGGGGCGCTTCTTGATACCTTGTAATTTTCCCGGTGTTGAAAATTGCATGGCTTTGGCGGATTTAGGGGCAAGCATAAATCTCATGCCTTTATCGGTTTGGAAACAACTCTCTCTTCCCGAGCTCACCCCCACTAGGATGACTCTTGAACTAGCCAACCGAACCATAGCTCACCCCGTAGGTATAGCGGAAGATGTGTTTGTAGGTGTGGATAAGTTTACCTTTCCGGCCGACTTTGTAGTGGTCGATTATGACATGGATCCTAGAGTGCCTTTGATTGTTGGTAGACCGTTTTTGAGAACGGGTCGTACCTTGATAGATGTGGCGGAAGGAGAATTAATTATGAGAGTAGAGGATGAGAAAGTGGTGTTTAAGTTAGGGAAAGTTTGTGATAGAAAAGAGGTTAAGGAGTCTAGACCTTGTGAGACGATTAACATTGTGGATGTGTTAGATGAAGTGTGTAATGAACACTTTCATGATGCTTGTAAGAATGCTAGTGATGAGATTCCACATGTTGAAACCGTGGCCTCAATTGCTCCCTCTTTAACACCTTTTGGAGAGAGTGATTTCCTCTTGGAGGAATTTGAGTCTAACTTTCTTGGTGATGATGATTCTCCCATAAATTGGGAAGAAGATATTCTTACAATCCAAAAGTTGCTCAATGAGGACCCTATTCCTTCCCCTATTCCACAAGAGATTAGCAT
The DNA here is from genome assembly GCA_025667525.1 of Glebionis coronaria. NCBI lineage: Eukaryota > Viridiplantae > Streptophyta > Magnoliopsida > Asterales > Asteraceae > Glebionis > Glebionis coronaria. The sequence goes on from JANFOE010001416.1 coordinate 664,488, forward strand.
TGAGGAACCTTCCATAGTGAAACCTTCCATAGAGAGTCCACCTCCCATTGAACTTAAGGAACTTCCATCCCACTTAGAATATGCTTTCTTAGAAGGAAAAGACCAATTACCGGTGATTATTGCTAAGGAATTGAAAGAGGATGAGAAGGAGCAACTTATTGAAGTCCTTAAGAAACATAAGAAAGCTTTAGCATGGAAAATATCCGACATAAGGGGAATTGATCCACATTTTTGTACTCACAAAATCCTTATGGAGGATGATTATAAACCCGCCATTCAAAACCAAAGGAGAGTTAACCCAAAAATTCATGAGGTTATTAAGAAAGAAGTGATTAAACTCTTAGATGCGGGTATGATTTACCCCATTTCCGACTCTCCATGGGTTAGCCCGGTTCATTGTGTTCCAAAGAAGGGTGGAATCACCGTGGTGCCTAATGAGAACAATGAGCTTATTCCCACGAGACTTGTAACCGGTTGGAGAGTTTGCATTGATTATAGAAAACTTAATGAGGCAACTAGGAAAGACCATTTCCCGCTTCCTTTTATGGATCAAATGCTTGAACGCTTAGCGGGAAATGAGTACTATTGCTTTCTTGATGGCTTTTCGGGTTATTTCCAAATACCCATTGACCCTAAGGATCAAGAAAAGACCACATTCACTTGTCCATACGGTACATTTGCTTACAAGAGGATGCCTTTTGGCCTATGTAATGCACCGGGGACGTTTCAAAGGTGCATGATGGCAATTTTCCATGATATGATAGAGCAAACCATGGAGGTTTTTATGGATGACTTTTCCGTATTTGGGAACTCCTTTAGCTCGTGTCTCACCAATCTTGAGAGAATGCTTAAGCGTTGTGAGGAAACACGTTTGGTGCTTAATTGGGAGAAATGTCACTTTATGGTAAAAGAGGGGATTGTTTTAGGACACAAGATATCCAATAAGGGATTAGAAGTTGATCGTGCTAAAATTGATGTGATTGCTAAGCTTCCCCCACCCACCTCGGTTAAAGGTGTGAGGAGTTTCTTAGGTCATGCGGGTTTTTATAGGCGCTTTATACAAGATTTTTCTAAGATAGCTAGACCGATGACTCATCTCTTGGAGAAAGAGGCTCCTTTCATTTTTGACCAAGCTTGTTTAGAATCTTTTGAGACACTTAAGGAAAAATTGACAAAGGCTCCCGTTTTGGTTTCTCCAAATTGGGAATTACCTTTTGAGCTTATGTGTGACGCTAGTGATTATGCGGTGGGGGCCGTCTTAGGACAAAGAGTTAATAAGCATTTCCAACCTATACACTATGCGAGTAAAACCATGACCGGTGCACAACTTCATTACACTACCACGGAAAAAGAGTTGCTTACTATAGTATATGCTTTTGAGAAGTTTAGACCATACCTTGTGCTTTCCAAGACCATAGTGTATACGGATCATTCCGCTCTCAAGTATCTTATGACAAAACAAGATGCTAAGCCTAGGCTTTTGAGATGGGTTTTGTTGCTTCAAGAGTTTAAGATAGAGATTCGTGATAAAAAAGGGGCCGAGAATTTAGCGGCGGATCATTTGAGTAGACTTGAGCATCCTTTTCAAGGAGATTTCCCACCTCAAGAAATCAATGAATCCTTTCCATTAGAGGAGCTCATGTCTATCTCTTCCCAAGAGGATGCCACACCTTGGTTTGCGGATATTGCAAACTATCTTGTGGGCAATGTGCTTATTGAGGGTCTTACTTACCAACAAAAGAAAAAGTTTCTTAAGGAAGTTAAGTATTACTTTTGGGATGATCCATATCTTTTTAGGCAATGTGCGGACCAAATCATTAGACGGTGTGTAGATGGGCCCGAAGCATTTAAAATCTTAGAGGCATGTCATAAAGGACCTACGGGTGGACATTTTGGGCCTAACTACACCGCCAAGAAAGTCTTTGATTCGGGTTACTATTGGCCTTCCATTTACAAGGATGCTCAAGAGATGGTGAAATTCTGTGATGTTTGTCAAAGACAAGGAAAAATTACACAACGTGATGAGATGCCACAAAATTTTATCCAAGAGTGTGAGATATTTGATGTATGGGGAATAGATTTCATGGGACCTTTTCCATCCTCTAAGGGAAACAAGTATATACTTGTGGCGGTGGATTATGTGTCCAAGTGGGTGGAGGCTAAAGCCTTACCTACTAATGATGCTAGAGTGGTTGTAAAGTTTTTGAAACAATTGTTTGCTAGATTTGGTGTACCTCGGGCCATCATAAGTGATCGTGGTACGCACTTTTGTAATGACCAATTTACGAGAGTTATGAAGAAATATGGAGTGAATCATAGACTTTCTACCGCGTATCACCCTCAAACTAATGGCCAAACCGAGGTCACAAATCGTGGTTTAAAGAGAATTTTAGAGAGAACGGTGGGAGAGCATAGAGCTTCTTGGTCGGATAAGCTTGATGATGCTTTGTGGGCGTTTAGGACGGCTTTTAAGACACCAATTGGTTGTACTCCTTATAGGCTTGTCTATGGAAAAGCGTGCCACCTCCCATTTGAGTTAGAACATAAGGCATCTTGGGCTCTCAAGTGGGCTAACTTTGATTTAAACCAAGCCGGTTCACATAGGAAAGATCAACTCAATGAGATGGATGAGTTGAGAGCCAATGCCTATGAGAATTCTTTGCTATACAAGGAAAAGACTAAGAAATTGCATGATGCTAAGATTAAGAATCGTGAGTTCAAAGTTGGAGAGCCGGTTCTCCTCTTTAACTCAAGATTGAAGCTTTTTGCGGGCAAGCTTAAGTCGAGATGGTCCGGTCCATTCACTATTGCTCAAGTGTTTCCATATGGAACTCTTGAGTTGTCCCAACCCGATGGTCCAAATTTTAAAGTGAATGGTCACCGTGTTAAGCACTACTTTGGGGAGGACATTTCCGTTGAAATGGTCCAAGAGGTCCCCATTTTCCCCATTAATTAATTCATTGAGGGACGAGTCGAGCTAGAGACTCATTGACTCAAGCATCGTATAACTAGGTTAGAGTGTTGTAGGTTAGAAATAAAGGCATAGATTTGGAGATAAGTGTAGGGGAGACCTTCTTTTGTCTTCATGTTTGTTTGTAGGGTTGCTCACTCATTTCATGCTTTGGAGCTTATGGAGGAGGCCCTTGTATCCGGTTCACTTTGTTACTTTAGTGATTTTTCATTGACACGTTGTGCTTAAACTTGATTTCACTAATAGTAGTCCTTTCCTTAACTTGGGTTAAGCAAAGTCTATTCATTGTCCTAAGTGTAGGGGAAGTTTTTATACTTCCATGCTCTTAAACATTGAGGACAATGTTTAGCTTAAGTGTAGGGGGGTCTTCTATCGAAGTGACCTTACCTAGAACTTGTCATTGTCTTGCATGATAACATGGAAAATTGGATTTTCAACATTTTTCAAATTTTTGATCTACTTTGGCCAACAAAAATATGCATTCATAATTTTTGCATCAATCATTTTTCATTTGCATAACACATTTGCATTGTATATATTTCTTCTTTTATTTTTCATCAAAAATATATAAAAAGGAAAATAAAATAAAACATGGTTTTAACAAGTTTAGACTTCTTTGACATATTAGGCCCGCCATGGATATTTTGACTCAACCCGAGTTTGCTTATTTTAGCACTCTCTAGCTAGTATCCTTAACCATGTAGTCCTTCATTGGTCTATTAGGCTAAGCTTCCACCAATTTCATTCTTTGAAATTTTAAATTTGTGGAGAATGGGAAATGATAGAGTTGAAGCAAGTGTAAAAGGGCTAGATAGACTTCATGGCAATTACTTGTGGCTAAACCCTTCTCTTCTTTACCTCTATTTTCTTCGCTTGTATATAATTGTTAATAAATAATCAAGTACGGTTTTAATTGGTTTGTAATCTCTTATGCATTTTTGGCTAATCATTTATGGTTAATATGAGTACGTCTTAAGATTCTAAGTTAGCACGTTTTATGTGTACTAGACTTGTGTCATGCTCCATATTTAGCGGGTGTTTTTCCTTTTCTTCTTTGCAAATTTCTTGGTAAGGAATAAAGAAAAATAAGAGCGGCTTATGAAAAAAAATGAGTGGCTAGAAAAAAAAAAAGAAAAAGAAAAAAAAATAATGCAAGACTCCCAAGAGGGGCAGTGTGGTGTTAATTATAGTGACTATTGAGTTCCAATATTACCTTGACGGGTTGCGGGGATTCAATAGATTGCTCCAATCCAATATTACCTTGACGGGTTGCGGGGTTGAAGATCCAAAATCTCAAAAAGATGCGGATGTAAATTATTGCGTGAGTTTTATTTTTCTTTTCTTAGCGAGTGTGTAGTTACTTATGAAAGCATGACATGAGGATTTTACACATAAGGCGAATGACTTATTACTCTTAATACGGACTTATATTAATTGTGAGCGGTTTTTCAAGTAATGGATGAGAAGATTACTTAGGATTAAAACCGTCCTTCCTTATTTTTGGATTTTACACTTCTTATATTTCACGCTTGAATAATGACAAATTTGCCCACAAGCAATTTGCTCAAATAATAACCGGTTCCACATTTAATTGTCATGAATAAGTTGATGCACTTTTTACTTGTGAATGCAATGATCCCATTTATAAGCTTGGTATGGGGAAAGTGAAACTTGAGGGTGATAAATGTCCATGGTACTCAAGCCCTAATTCAAGTCATTGATTTCTTTATGAGTTATTTCCATCAAAACCATTTATAAAAATCAAAAATATATAAATAGAATTGTTTTCTTTGCATTGCATTGTAAATATTCAAAATCATGCATCATATAGTGTAGAGTAGTGTAGATGCATTCCATAATGGCCAAGGTTGGTTAATTATGAGAAAAGTGTAACTTGGTGCTTTAAAATGCTGCATTGCATGAGGACATGGCAATGGTCAAGTGGAGGGGAGTTGATAAGTGTGAAAACACTCATCAATAATGATCCAATTACCACTCAAAACACACTCAAATACCTTATATTAAACTGTAAATTATCAGAATTACGTGTGTATTTTGTGTTTGTGTATTTTCAGGTAATATAGGTACATTTGAGACAAAACACGAGCTTTCAAGGGATTTTCATAATAAAAGACGAAGAAAAGGACGAAAGATGCTCCAAGGACCTTGTTTGCCAAATTTCCAAAGATGGAGGGTTTAAGTTGAAACTTCTACATAAATGGAGGATGAAAAGGAAGTACTTAAAAGTTTTTAACCATATTTGAAAAGAAATAAGAAAGAGAGGGACTAAATGGAAAATAAAGAAAAGTTAAAGTTATTAACTTGGTCCATTGACCAAGTCTCGGTCAAAGACACAAATAAACACAAACGTGTCGTCTTCGTCTTCCCAAATGAAGAGAGAGAAAGAAACGGTTTACATCTTCACCTCCCAAACCTGCAATCAATTATTGAGAACGAACCAAGAAGATTCAGAAGAAGTTTACAACTAGTAAAAGACTCCTTTTGATCTCCTCTACAAGGAGATACAACTTAATTAGATCAAGAAGGGAGAACGAAGAAAGCCCCAAATGTGTAGAAGATGAAGAACAAGATGAATCCTCGTATTAAACACGTGGCATCCACTCATTGGATAGACCACGTCATCAATCTTCTCTCGCGGCTATAAAAAGACATGAAGGCCTCATTTTGCAACCGGTTAGCCTAGGAGTAGATTAGCACATAGTTAGTTAGGAATTAGTTAGCTTTTCTCTCTCAAATGCTTTATGATTTTCAGTTAGAATATTGTTTAGAAGCTGTTAATCAGTTAGTTTTTTTTGTAACCGATTTCTTCCATTAATGAAATGATTCTCGTTCTTTAAAAGCTTACTTGACTTTCTTTTATTCTTCTTTTACTGTTACTGTTAACCGAGAGTTGTCTTTTCCTGTTTGATTCCCTTCTAAGTTCCTGTTTTTCTTTACTGACACTGTTCACGAGATATTGGTATATTTGATATTCATAGCTTTTTGATACTGTTTCTAGGGTGATTGGTGTTAAGAGAACCGATTGTGTAGGTTTTAAGTAGGATTTAAGAGGTAAAAACCTTATCAGCTTTTCGAGCTTTAAAAGAAGTTTTAATAAGATTTTCAGTTAATCAAAAGCTTATCAGTTCTTTGATGATTTTTGCTTCATTACTTTTTCAGAAAATTGAGTGTTAAAAGAGAAGTTTTAGTTAAAACTTAAATCAGTTTTTTTAGCTTAACATGGCTTTTGATAATCTTTCTAGTTGATCAGTGATAGGCTTAATTAGGTCTGTTAGAAAGTTGTCTGGTGATTTAGCATTCAGTTTCGAGCTTAAGATTTGTTTCTGTTTGAAGCAAGTTTTTGGATGCCAGTTATAGATAGATTGTTAAGTTTTTTTTTAGAGCTCAATCGAATTGTTTTCAAAGTGTACGCAGTTTTCAGAATTGTAGATTTTGTTTGGAGTTTCTGTGCCTTGTTTGATTTGCAGGTATAATTCGGAGTTTATGCAGGTGTATACAGTTGTTCAGTTCATAGAATAGACGAAATTGGTGGTGTTTGTTTTAAACCGGCTCAGCGCCGCGTTTCTCGTCTCAACGGACTAGGCTTCGGATGAAACGGCTGAGCTCCATTTTGTATTTGTAATTAGCGTAAAGAGTAGTGTAAAACTTTTGACTGCATTATGCTTTAATTTCCTTGCACTAGTTGTTTGAACTTGCTTGTTCTATCTTAGATTTTCAGTAGTAGTTTACTTTAATTCATCAGTTCCTACATTTTCTTTTAACCAGTGTTGGTTTAGCACTTGAGTAGTTGATTTTATATAGACTGTATTTTGGGATTATAGGTATTAGATCGTAGGGTTAAGTAGTGTCAAGAGTGATAGGAATTAGTCCTTGACTGAGTAAAACGTTAGAGCATTCAGTTTAAAGCAGCAGTTAAGTTGTTTTGAGCGCAGACTGTAGTGTATGATCTATGTTTCAGCTTATCTGTGCTCACATAATTCTTCACAGTCTGATTTAGCTTCAATTTTATATAAGTTTTGTAATTGTACACGTTAGGTCCCTGAACTTGTATACTTCTATTACAGTTACAGTCCTTAGTTAGATAAATCTGTTAAATCGATTTCATTTTCAGTCCTCACCGTTATCTTTCTGTTGGATCAGTTTCAGGTTGTTGGGCTTATTGAATGTTGGGCTTATTGAATGTTGGGCTTATTGAATGTTGGGCAGATAGAATTTTGGGCTTATTGAAGTTGTAAAAAACGTTCAAGAATTAATTCAGATTTAGAAATTAAAATCTTACATTTTTACACTTTACTTTTTTTATTTGCATTTTACATTTTTTAATATTTGTAGTATAAAACTTGTATTTTCACTTTATATTTTGTGCAAATTAAATGTGTAATTGCTAAATGTTTTTAGAATAGTAAGTATACGTAGCTAGATAATATTTTTACATTTTTAAATGCTTTGTGCCAATTAGACATAAATACCAAACAAATTTGTATAACCAAAAACAATTAAGTCGAGCTTGAAAATGTTATATCAATTCGAATCGAGCTGAGAAGACAACTACACTAAAAAACGAAATATTAACGTGCATAGGATGGAAGCTTCCTTATACTTCTTTCCCTTGCACTTCATTTACTTTATGATTGCTTGGACACTTGTTTTGTCCTTCCTATTCCTTTTACTTATTTATGTTTTGGGCTTATGTATGGGAACCGATGTTTGATCTGGTTTTCCCCTTTATGGTCATTTATGTTTTAGGACATTTCATTGCATGCTTTGATGACACGACATAATTATCATGTAACGGTCCACTTATCAAAGTGGGGTGTTAAAATTATGGTATCAGAGCCTAAGGTTTCGATCTGTAGGCTCTAAAACTTGACATGTGACTAGTGGGTAGTCACCAGGAGCTTCCTAAGCTGACACTTGTTATTACACGTATTGATATTTTTAGTACCTTGTTGTTTTAACCATGATGTTGTCCTCGGAATTGTTTTTACTAATATGGATTGAACAACCGTCATCCATGCTTAGTTACATGTCATTGTTTTATGCATGATGTTTCCTTGCGAACTTTGACTAATATGGACTGAACCACAGTAGTTCATACTTAGTCACACGTTTTCTGTTAAGTTTTGACAGTTGATTTTCATTTATTTATTTTCATGTATTATTATTGCAGGTATTTTGACTAAGTAATGGTTGCGACATGACTGGCCATATTTAATCGCATGTGCTTTTCATTCGAATTTTTTTTGGTGAACCGACCCATAGGCGTTCACCCTTGCTCATGCCAATTTTGTTTTGGTGAAACGACCCATAGGCGTTCACCCTTGCTCATGTAAATTTTGTTTTGGTGAACCGACCCATAGGCGTTCATCCTTACTCATGTCAATTTTGTTCTGTGAATCGACCCATGGTCGTCCACACCAGTGATTTTTAGATTCCATTTCATTACAGTCATATTTCTTTCATGTCCCATCATTAATTGTTATGTTTCTTTATGTCAATTATGTTTCATACTATAATGGTTAACTTCGTTTTTATGCTGATTAAATCTTCATGCCCCTTTTTGTTAACTTTGTTTCATGTTTCCTCACGTTGATCTTGCTAGCATGCTAGACATTGATGGATTATATTTAATCATGTTTTCATGATAGTCATGGTTGGTTTTCATTAATCATGTTTTCATGTTGCCCATCATTCGTTTTCGTTTAATCATGCTTTTGTGCTTCTTACACAACTAGAACTATGTCTACGCTAAATTAGCTGGACTATTACGTTGTACTGTTCCGTTTGGTTTTAACCACTTGCTCTTTTACCTTCTTTTTATCATATCAGATGGTTGACACCCGTATCATTCATCTCATGTGTATTCCACGTGTACTCCATGTACCGTATTCCACGTGTACCCCATGTACCGTATCCCATGTGTATTACACGTACCGTAATCCATGTGTATTTCACTTGCAATACTCCACGAGTATTCGCTAGTCGATTCTTAATCATCTCAGGCGTATTCCACTTGATGATATTCTACAAGATGTTGATGCCGCTCCTAACTTGGAAATGTTATTAAATGTTGATGCTGCTTCTTATTTGGGGACGCTACGAGATGCTGATGTTGTCCACAACCTGGAGATCCTACAAGACGAAGACAAAGGCGTTAGATCAAAGCGATCGGATGAGAAGATGCTTCACAACCAGCCGATTTCCATCACAATCCATGTCCCTACCTTCTAGTTATATGTCACACGTCATTCAGTTGTCTTTTAGTCATATGAGTAGGAACTGGTGCCAGCCGGCCACTCAGCTGAATAGTTACATGAATCACCGTCATGAGAATGACCATCATAGAACTGACAGACAAGACGATAGTAACCACTACTGTGACAATAACTATTTTAGCAATCACAACAGAACACCGGTCACGGACGTGATCAGAAATACAAAGGGTCAGCAGTCCAACCGATCTGCCAATTTTGACATGATAACCTAAGAGTTTCAATTTTATTCGTTTCACACCTCGAGACACATGCTAAGACATCAGTCAAGACACATGTCTCACATATATTTTCTAAAGACACATGTCAAGACATCAGTTAGGACACATGTCATACGCATATTTTCTCTAGACACGAGTCAAGACACATGACTCACGTCCATTTTCTGAAACAACCCTAAGAAATTCAGGGTACCATCCAAGGGGTATATCCATTTTGTTGTGCCATGTATTGATCTGGCCACAAGATTTCAGTACCATCACCGGCGTATTATTCGCGTTTGGACACGCAAGGGTTGTTCTGCATGAGACAGGCAAAACTCATTCAGTGAGATCTGTCACCTTCGCTTCATGACACTTTCATTTCTTGATTCCATATTTCATATATCCATGACCATAAAGGACGCCATTCGTATCACCCATGTATACGAAGGTTTTCCTTTAGTCTAATTATAAGATCCAATCTGCTAACGTACTTACCTCGGACAGATGCGAGTTAAATATGATTCTGATTATGGACTATGAACAGCACACCATGGTACGACTGGTCGCCATTTATATCAGATTATGTACAGTGATGTTCAGGCTCCTGAATACATTTAGCGTGGTTTTCCATCAGGAAAATCCGTACAAATTAGTTATGCTTTACAAGCACGTGTTTGTTATCCCATGGCTGCGAATAATTTCTAGCTATCAGTTATGACACGACTTTTAAAGTCCTTATATTCATAATCAACCGATCATTTGAGAGTTTTCCAAGCATATTCTAGGAAGATCTCAGAGTATACTTTCTATCCACAAGGTGGAACTTAACATCGAGTATGTTAGGAAGCAGAACCAGTTTCTAAGACTCTTTATCCATGGTCTCCCTGAGTTAAAGAGTTGAAGGATCATCTGCACGAGATGTTGGAAGAAGCTCATTCGCCAGGTGTATCACCATGGTGTGCACCGGTTCTGTTTATTAAGGAGAAGGACGATAACATGAGATTATGTGTCGACTATCGTCGATTTAAACAAATCACCATTCATGAAAGTTATTCCCCTCCACGTATTAACAACGTGTACAATCGACTTTAGGGTGTTAAGCACTTTTCTAAGATCGATTTATGATCATGCTGCCAATAGTGGCAAATGAAAGAGCAGGACGTTTCCATGACTGCTATTCGCACTCAAATTAGTCATGCGTGATTTTGTTTTACTCTTATGAATGATCCAGCAACATTATGGTCTTAATAAATTGAGTTTCCATGAACTCACAAAAAAATTCGTTATTGTTCTCATCGATGACGACCTGACCTTCTCTAAGTCTAGAGAAGAGCACGAACACCATATTTGCACTATGTTGCAAATTCTATGACAGAAGAAATTTCACCCTGAAATTTCCTAGTATGAATTCTGGTTGATTATAGTGACACGCTGAATCACATTGATTCCCACAGTTAATCTTACCATGACTCAACTTACGTGTAAAGGAGAGAACCTTACGCTATATTAGGTATTCCAGAGAATTCTACGCTAAGAGAAGTCTAATTTTCCGAGACATATAGTTTTCCAAACTTCTATGTATCAAGTTTCTATGAAGCAAGATATGGTTACGTTCATATCTAAATACCCGTCATACCAACAGGCTAAGATAGAACACCAACAGACTAGGATCTGTTTCCACCTTTAGGAACGGTGAACGGAGAAGGGACAAGATCTCCATGGATTTTGTCACCGAACTATCGCAGGCTCAGAGGAAGCATGATGATATCTGAGTTGTTTTCAACAGAGTGACCAAGTCTGCATATCCATTCCATCTGCAAGGATTTCATAGTTATGAGATTTTCAAATATTTCCAGCCAAGGATCGTACGATCACTTGGCACTCCTTCAGCTATCAGATCAGATAAAGGTTCACGTTCGCGTTCATTATATACGTTCACGTCTTTGTTTAAGTTTACAATCTATTGTCGCACTCACGCTCATGACACATTCACGTTCATGATCATATTCTAGCTAACGAATTACGTTTCTCATTTTGTTCTAGAAGGTTTTGTAGAAAGCTTGGGAGACCAGACTCAAGTTTAATAAACTTTTCATCCTTTGACAGACGTTTCATGTTACATTTCACATCTCATCTCGTATCGTTTGGCGTTACCTCCTCAGCTATTGCAGGTTCACGATATGTTCCCCATATCATGTTCACCCTACGTTCTCATATCACGTTCACGATATGTTGCACGCATTCTTGTTCGCCTTAGGTTCTTATATTTCATGCACCATATCTCCACGTATCACGTTCACAATAGTTCATGTATCGCGTTCACAATTGTTCACGTACTACGTCTCAATATGTTTTGTGCATCAATGCTCGGAGTGTGCTCATACCAGTAGGTATGTCACTTCGTATCTTGTCGTTTCATGTTTCTTTACATGTTAATTCTTATCCACTCGGTCAGATCCAAAAGAACCAATCATATGTTGATAAACCAGAAAATTTTCTGTATCGTCAAGACAGAGTCATGAAGACTAAGATTATTACCTTCGTTATGACCTGTTATAGGAACCTTTCCGAGCGGGAAGCCACTTGGGAGCGGAGGAATCCATCTGGATTTCTTATCCTCCTTTCCTTCCATAATTCAGATATGTCCTTTTCAGCCGCTCCACGTTCTATGTTCCTTTCAGTCACGTCATGTTCCATGTTCTTTATAGTCACGTCACCTCCACGTTCTATTCAGGTTATCGTATCTCTAATTCGAGGATGAATTATTCTTTTTAGAGGGGAAGAGTTGTAAAACCCGCTTTAAGATCCCTAGAACATTAATTACATGAAATTACGTATAAGTTAAAACTTTACGATTTATTAATATGCGACACGCGACACGAACATTTAGCATGATTGTTCGTATATTAATTAAATACGATAAGTAATCACGTATATTGATATTGTATTTACGTATAATATGTATTATTATAAAAAAAATAATTCACGACATTTGAAAATACGAACGCACTCGATAAACACGTAGCACGAAAAAATAAACAACTATGTAAGGGTTGTTGGGTTGGACGGTGGGAGTAAGATGGAAGGAATGGGCCAGAACCCAATGTGGAGTCCTGGTCCTCATCAATTAATAAAACACGGGGGCTTGTTTTATATATAGAAAACAATATCATAAAACCCTAATAGCAAACACAAACGATCGCGTCTTCCTCGATCCTCTTCCTGCCGTCGACTTCTCACCAAGAACCAAGAGACGAAACGTGGGTTTTTAAATTCAAGAACAAGTTGAGTTCGTGTTTTAATTTCTAGATCATAGCAACAAATCAGTATCATCTTATATCCTTTTTCTTTTTATTAGTTATGATTAATTTGATCAAAAATCTGTTTTTAGAATTAAAAACATGTAAACACAAGATGGAAATAAGGGAAATTATTTTGGGGTATGTTTAGATACGTTTTACACACAAACCGAGACCATTCTTGGTCTCGGTGGTGATTTTATTCCACTAGCCACAACCCCTAATGGGTGTCGGCGTGGTTTTTTGTTAGGGAAGTAGCAATCCCAAACACCCCATCAAGGGGGTTTGGTTAAAAACAGTGGGAGCCAAGGCCTGTGTGGGTCTCGGTGGTTAATTAGTACTAGACAGTGGGTAGTTATTAACTCGCAGCAGGAATATATATAATTAACAGCAGGTAGGATATAAAGTCAAGGGTAACAGTAAACAAACAGCAGAAACAAGGCTATAGGTCTGCGCGTATATCGGACAACACTGTACATCATATGTTGAACATAACTAATATAATAGATATTGGAACTTACTAAAAATGTATGTTGGACATAACTATATTCATATGTTGGACAACACTGTTATTGGATTGTTTTGCTTATTTGCGTTGTTGTTTAGTGCGACCGAGACATGGGAGTCTCGTTAGGCTCGGGTACACACGAATATTATGCTAAATTACGTTTTTCAATTTAATTATAATAAATACATGTTATAATTAAATTAGCCATGGAACTTAGGTTATAATTAATTAATATAATTAATCATGAATTTAGCCTAAGTATTTGTTTATTTACGTTATTAAATTAATAACCATACTTTAATTTATTTATATGATTTTCAAGCTAAGGTAAAGTTTTATTAAAATTAATCATGTCATATTATTAATTAATAATCCCAAATAAAACCATGTATTTTATTATTAATTAATAATTATTATTTTAGCCTAAAGTATTTATTTAATAAACTTTACTATATAATCTCGACTTATATATTTTATGCTTATTAAAGCTATAGCTTATATTTTATATACTTGTTAATCAAGCTTATTTCTAAATATGAAAACTTTCTATTTTTGGAAACTTACTATTTTTGGAAACCTTTCTATTTTTAGAAATATGCTATTTTTTGAAAGTTACTCATTATGATGTAATAAGTATAATAACACATGAGAACATGAAATACACTAATCAGAATACATGAAACATTAAGAAATTACATGATTAAACATAGATCAGTAACATAAGTTAAGAACACTTAAAACAAGACAAGAGCCAGTAAAATAAAATAAGAACACATCAAGTAAACTAATAACCAGTAAGTATAAGTTACACAGACAACTTATACACGCCCCTTTTTATTATGTAGCTGTCGTGAAGTCGGAGTGATCTTCCACTTTCGTTTCCATCTTCATTACTGTACATAAGGTACGAATATTCCATCCTTCAGTAAGGACATCTTTCTTCCTATATTAGGATTCCCCGTTTGAAGCCATATGTTTTCCCCAGTAGTTAAGTGTCTTAAACACATTATTATATGTTATGATTATTTTAGATTGCTTGAGCTATATACATGCATGCCGGTTTCACCTAGTTATGGGGGTTCCATAACCATAGCACTGGAGGCACCGGTGTTATGAATCTTCTACGGTGAGAGTGATTGCTCGCAGCGTCCCTTTACATTAGTTTTACTTAGTTATTATTATCATGTGGGGCGAATGGTTGCATCCTAGGACAAGTAGTAAGATTTCATGGTAACTGCAGTGTGTGCCTTCCATCCGTTACAGGAGCTGATCCCTCCACTTATATTATATATTAATTAGAGGCAGCCCCTCTAATTGCATGATGAGGTCACCCCTCTATGTATTCATGCACTTAACATAGCATGATCTATATGGGCTCTTGGGCATATTTAAAATACAGTTTTCAGTACAAAATAAACGTAAGTCTTTCCGGAACAATAAATCAGTTTATTAAACTTACACCAGGTTTTCTAGGACTTACATTATTCCGCTGCACTATCATTTCATACTATTTATTTCATTCTTTACTTATGTTTATACCATTCATTTCATTGTCATTATATCCGTACACTGAGCGTATTGCTCAGCCGTATATCTTCTTTCCATGACCCAAACGGCAGGTATCCAAGGACAGACTCGAGTATGGAGAGGACGTGCATAGGATGAGAGCTGCCTTATACTTCTTTCCCTTTCACTTCATTTACTTTATGCTTGCCTGGACACTTGTTTTTCCTTATTATTTCCTTTACTTATTTATGTTTTGGGCTTATGTATGGGAATCGATGTTTGATTCTGGTTTTTCCCTTTATGGTCATTTATGTTTTAGGACATTACCTTGCATGCTTTGATGACACGCCATAATTATCATGTAACGGTCCACTTATCAAAGTGAGATGTTACACAGTCAGTGTTAACTTTGGTGGGTGATATTGGTATTTTTGTAAGTAAGTTGCATAACATGGGTATTTTTGAGAAGTTTATGCGCTATCGATAGACTTAACCCTACTTTAAAATACAAGTTTTATATATTCAACTATTATAAATATCAAAACTGAAAATATAGGTTATTGTTTATGTAGAAACTAGAAGGAGGGTTGAATTGTTTTTACCGATTAGTTTTAATGATTTTGAAACTTTTTCATGATTATTTTGTATATAGATCAAGCGTGATTCACAAAGTAATAGAGATGAAAAAATAATTAGACAAACCACAATGCATAATGATTTATAGTGGTTCGTCCTAGCAAGATTTCACTTATCTTGCCCCTACTTCCACTTCTCGATTATCCACTCGAGAGTTCTACTTCACTAGTAAACGAATCTCCTTTACACTGGTGGAGAAACCTTCACACTTTAGCTTACAATATTTATCGACACCTAAGCTAGGATGTCGTGTTCTTTACACGGTTACAACAATTCCCTTTACACTATTTACTTTGTGGTTTGCAACACCAACCACACTATTACACAAGTAGGTAAAAGAATAGGTATAACAATGGTGATTGTGTAGGAAACACTTAACACACTCACAAAATGTGAAGCTTTGCAGGATCAAATCTTAGAGGGTAGAATTCTCGTAATCGATCTTCAAATTCAAAAGATCTAAATCACAAGAGACAAGAAGTAAGACAAGAATGGGGTTAGAGAGTTATATATGTTGAGAAAATTAGAGAGAAAGGTTAGAATAGGGGTGAAGTCTAAGCTTGGATTAAGCATGGTATTTAGAGGCAAAGTACTAGACAGTCACGGAACCCGTCGACCCCTTTACCCAAGGGTCCACCCGGGTCTGTGGGATCTTACTTTTGTTGCCTCATAAATGCTTGTCAAAGATCATACTCAATCATTGAATTTAGGTATGGTTGACTTTTCTATATTTGATAGAGAAAGAGATAGATACATTTTGTCCATTTTATTTATACAAATAAAGAGTTAAAGTGTATAAGAATTTTTTATAAATATTTAGAACGTATGTCCATAGATTAAAATACTTAGATATTAATTGAAACAAAAACATAAAAATATGTTTTATGTTTTGTCATTAACAAAATGTAAGACTGATTAAAACATAAATATCGTTTTAATACGATATATGTATTTACAATCTTCCCCTTTTTGTTGAAGACAAAACATAAACTTATTTTTAGTTGGTATTAGTATCAACATATAAGTTTTAGAAATATGAGCTTATTTCTCTTCTCCCCCTTTTTGTCGAAAGAAAAATGGAAGGATAAATAGAAAAAGATTTTGAGAGAGATATTTTGACAGTGAAAGAGAAATATAAATATCAAGATATTTTTCCATTGCCCCCCCCCCCCCCTTGGTTCATACTCCCCTAAATTGGAGAACCGGGAGACATGGATTATGAAAATCCTGCAAAAAAGAAAGTTAGAAAGAAGATGGTAGAGATACATGTACATAGAGAGGACCCAACACACGGTCTTATGAATTACATATTTTACAAATAGATAGAAAGAAATGCATAATTTTTTAAAATGAATGAAACAAATGTTGCATGTCATATAGTACTTCCCTTGATTCATGCCCAAATGATCAAAAGAAAATGAGCTTAATTCCTACAAAAGAAAGTTAGCTATAGAAAGAGATAGTCGAGATTATAGCATGATCACAACACTCAAACAACACATTAGCATACATGTACAAGTCATTATTTAGAAAAGAAAAGGGTTCATTCATCTCGCCTCAAGTAAGATTACAGCCTTAAAGCATGTGAAACATTGGTCTAAAGATGAATTACATTGATTAAATAGAAAGAATAAAAAAACAGGGACTCACGGACCCCTCGAGTGGGTTGTCGGACCCTTGTATGGTGGGGTCCGATGGGGCCCGACAAGTGTTGTAACAGAAAGAAAGAAAAAGAAATTTAGGCCCCGAGAACTTGCGAGGGTGATGCTACTGAGATGAAAGGTGTAGACGAGCATTAACCCCTTGAAGTATGTTGTTTAGAATAAACCTCATTTCATCACGGAGGTCCGTGACTAGAGTTTGTGTATAACAACAATGGTCGCACACATGAGGTGAGTTAGTGGTTGGGATATCATGTTGAGTGGTTTGTGAAGAAGGATTTGTAAAGGTGCTGAGACGTTCTGCCTCATGAAGGTGCATGCTGATCATGTTATTAAAGGCGTAGAGGTGGTTAAACTCAGCTAGGCGTGCTTGCCTTTGTTGAGCGGATGGAAGAATGCTTGTTGGTGAACAAGGTGAGTGAGTGTATGGAAATGAGGGTTTCGTAGGTGATAGTGCATACCATGAAGAGTTATTGATCCCCATAAAGGAAGGGATATAGGGAGAGCCACTCGATGGAAGAGAAAGACCATCAATTAGTTGAAGCTCCAAAAGTAGTGTTTGGGGCAAGTGAACAAATGTACTTGGTGAATGATGAGAAGGCATAGGTGCAGGAGATCATGGTGGGCATCCTCGTTTACTTCCAAAAATGGATTTGGAGAGGTTGGAGGTGTTGCAAGTAACTCCATTGGTTGAAGTATGGTGGTTCTAGAGGATGTGGAGATAATTGTTGGTGGATGAGTTGGTGCGGGAGGTGGATTAGTTGCAATGGGAGTCTTAGTTGGAGGTGGTGTAATAGGAGACCTTAGACGTTGTAGTAATGTGCCGAGGTTTTGTGGAATCTCATCTCGGTGAGGTGAGGTAATGTCGAAGAAGGTATTTGGTGAAGGTGGTGAAGAGGTTTGAGGGGTGATACAACATGGTCTCACCCGAAGACGAATAGTGGTCTTGGATTTTGGGATGTTTGAAGAGTTTGTAGTTTTAGTCATAGTGGTGATTAAGGATTGCTGTGATTGTTTGTTGTGTAAGGATGAGAGTGAGGGGTAGTGCGAAAGTTGTAAGGAAGAAGATGAAAGTAGATGCATTTAAATAGAAGATTTAGATAAGATATGAATTAATGAAGATGGTGTTGGATAGGAGGAAGAAAAAGATGATTAGGAGTTTTAATGTGCGGTCGTTAGGTTTGAGGGTCAACCAAATGAGAGAGGGATGAGTGTTTAGGGAAGTGGGAATTTTAAGAAAGACAATGATGAAGAACTGCATGTAGGATGCAGACCTGCGGACCCAGACGACCCCTTAGGGGAGGGGTCCGACGGGGTCCAACCAAGAACACGTTTAATTTTAAAATTTGCAAAAGGAGGGAAATCACGGAACCGGCGGCCCTTTCCTTAAAGGGACCGACAGGGTCTACCAGTGTCTGTAGCAGGCTGTTTTGAGAGTGAAAAACAAGATAATTTTGACCCGAAACTGAGTGTATTCTGAAAAAGGGTGAATCAGAGCAATGTTTCACATGTTCATGCTATAATAGAACTTGTAGAGAACAAGAGAATGTACCTTTTTTCTATCCAAACCATAATTCGTCATGTATGAGCAACTAGCACAAGTATCACATGAGAGGCATAAAATTCCTAACATTAGTAAGCAATAACCGTTAGTGTGCAAGTAAAATGTAAAGACAAAACAAATGTAATGTTTATAACCACAATTGTTTTAAGAAATAGAACATCGTCCATTTGTACCCATTCATACTACCGTTCTTTACTTGCCCTTCTTCTTGTCCATCTTGGCAATGAACCTTTCGAGACACTTGAACATACCCTTCGTTTCCTTGAATTCAGGATAGGCATCCGGGATTTCGGGTAGACGGCAAAGGTATTCTAAAGGTGGTAGCCTAGAGTCCGGAAGACCATCATCATCACTAGCCGAAGAAGATGAGCTAGAGGGGTGTTGAGGTCTTTACCCTTTACCCATAGGATGGTTAGCCAAAAGTATTGTCACCCTAAGATCACTAATCGGGGTCATGACACGATCAACAAGATGATATGTGCCTTCTCGACCATTATGACTTGGTGGAATATGTGTTATGTGGTGGTAGAGACGAGTGAGCAACCTTCCGTAAGGAAGCACCGTTGAGACAAGATTTCAGATATGAGACATCCTATTTGCTATGTAGTAGGAAAGATTGAAATGTTTACCAGTTTCTAAACAATAAAGCATATAGCTTTGACATGCGTTTATATGATCCTTGTTACCTACCAAGCACACGACGTTGCACCTTAAAATTCTTTCCCACTTCACATACTTGTCTTTGAGCTCTCTTGCTTGCATTCCATAAGGATCCTTGTGAATGACTTTGTTTTTGTTCAAAATCCTAGTATCTTCGGTTCTAGGTTTGAAAAGAGTTGTCCTAACGATGTCCTTGTCATCAAGTCTAGAATTATACCTATCTTGAGCATCTCTAGGTATGTTGATTTTCTCAAGGACTGTGAGAGAGTGGAGGCCCGAATAAAAACAAATACCTTGGTTAGGGATCCTAAGGATGCGAGCAAATTGGTCTAAATAGTAGGAGTAGTCAATACCATTTGCTTGAAAATTTAAGAAAATAATGCGATTTTCATCAAAGGTTACATTGACGGTCATACAGAACTCAAAAACAAATTCAGGGAAAATTTGTTGATCCATGTCTAAAAGACAGTCAAAGTTTATCCTAGAGAGTACTTCACGGATATTTGTGTTATTCGTGAGCGAAGAATGAACTGCACGACCTTCATGGAAGGTGCGGTTTTCTAGTTCTTTGCACAAAGCTTTTTGTGCGGATGTGAAGTATTCGGATCTGTGGAAATTGGGTATGTAACTAGAGGTGTCATTGTGGTCATAGGTCCAAGCGGCATGTTTGGTATTAAGGCATAATTTTTCCAAGTTAGTCAAAATTTGAGAAATAACTAGAGGAATGCCTAGTGTGTGTGCCTATATGCAATAAACGTGAGTTGCGGTTATCTCGACCCAAAAATTATTTTGAAAAGGAATGTAGAATGCATATTTTTGAGATAACCCAAACACTCCTTATGTTTAAAGTAGCTTCAAATGAACGTACTCGAAAATGCATATGAATTATGAAATTCCTTTAACATTCATGAGTCCGTATGCCATGATTAAAACATTGTTTTTAGATATTTGATATTTACAATGTTGAAAAGCGATTTTTCGGCATGACCTAACTAGTGAGAAGAATTTTTGAAAAGCTTTTGATCAATTAGGGATTCCTAGTAATGCCTATTGATTTGGTTTGAAGGAATTATGCATACCAAGTAGTTTTAACATCATAATCAACTAATGTATTTGTTAATTTGACTAATCTAGATGAATCCCCAATTTTGGTTTTATCCAATTAAATAGAACCCTAGACTCAGATTAAGAGGAATGTAATTATTAAAGAGTGAATTAAGTAAAGGATACTTACAGTGGTGATTTTGCATAAATAGAATGGTTAGTAATAGCTTAGATTAGTTAGAGAGATGGAAAAATGGTGGTGGCGGTCGTGTATTGCAGAAAGTGGGAGTGGAGTATTATGTTTTGTGTGTTTGGTAACTGTTTTAAGATTTGGAGAAATACTATATCATCCCACGACCCCTTGGGGGAAGGGGGTCCGACGGCCTCCGTCTGTGCAGAGGAGAGCATGGTTGTTTTTCAAGTAGAGATTTTCATTAACCCTAATCCTAGTCTTAGCAAGTTAAATGGTTTACGCTTAAGTGGTTTGGTCAAGATATCGGCTATGTTATCTTCTGATTATACCTTTTCTATGGAGATATCACTAGTACAAAAAGTGGAATACGTCACACATGCTGATTTTTGAACAGTCATACTGTCAGATATATATGTGACTAAACTCACCAGAATCAAATACACAACCACACTTGTACTCTGTATGTATGACTATTTCGATTTCTCGCTATCACACATTTGAATATTTATGTGACTAGGGGCAAGTGTTCATTTATGGATGAATATTTAGCCACTCGCAATTTGAGATGTGTGACGTAATGTAAATAAGTTTAAAGTATTAATCACAGTATACACATAGATATGTGACAATTATTTGTCACACACTTGAACAATGTGACCACATTTCGTGTTTTGTCACATGAGTTGATTGTGTATGTGGCTAAATCTTATTGCCACTTTTGTCACACATTATTTAAACGTGACTACTATTTTTTGTTAAATACTTAGCCACATATGAATATTTATTGTGTGACAACTAAAAAATAAGTTTCAAGCGTTAGTCACATATAACTATAAGATTAACAAATACTTGACCAAGAGTCATATCTGGTCACACTAAACCGTCCCACAATCATGTGACTAAATACTTTACAATAGTCACACGATTTCACAAATGTGTATCTAAATGATATTTGTGGCCACATTATAATGTGATTATGTGTGACCAATACATTCAAAATAGTCACATGTGAAATCTTCGTGTGACTATTATTGAGAGAAAAATGTGATCTGAGTCAACATTAACCTCGACATTAGTCACATTGAGTGTTTGTGTAGCTAAACTCATGATGCTATATATGGTTACATGAAGTATTTGTTCATGTGACTAAATCATAGAGTCAAGTTTTGTCACACATTATTTAAGTGTAACAACAATCTTATACATATGGTCACAAATTTAATTAAATAAAAAACTAAAAAGAAAAGAGAAAGTCACGGGGTTCGAACCCTGGACCTCAATAGAAAATTAAAAAGAAAAATTCCAGTCACAAGGTTCGATCACTAGACCTCAACAACAACTAGGACGTAAATGCAACACATTTACCAACTAGACTATGCCTTTGTTTTTGTAATAGTATTCAATTTGGTTATATATAAGGGGTGTTAGGAGTTTTAGTTAATTAGAAAATAAAAAGTAGTGTCAGTCACGGGGTTCGAACACGAGACCTCGAAGATACGCAAGACGCAGCTAACAACACGTTTACCAAGTGGACTAAGCCTTTATGTTTGTAAAAAGTTGCAATGTGGTTATATATAAAGGGTGTTAAGAGTTTTAGTTATATTGAAAATTAAAAAGAAAAGCGCCAGTAAAGGGGTTCGAACTCTAGACCTTGACAATACATAAGAGATAACACGTTTACCAACTGGACTAGTACTTTGTTTTTGTCAGTTTTACAATGAGGTTATATATAAGTGGTCTTTTAATTAAACAAAATCATAATATGTATACTTAAAAATAAATGTGATATTTTACTTTAAACATGTATATAAAAAAAATAATTTTTATAATTAAAAGTAGATTTTAAATACTAATATTCTTTTTTATAAAAACATTATTTTATTCTTATTATTATTTTATTATAAACATCACTTCATTAAAATCAGGATTTATGAAAATTAGTGAGGAGCCAAGATATTAGTTGAGCCCTCACTCCTTTAGATATATCAAAACTATAGATATCTAATATCTATTTTTTTTATAAACATCATATTATTATTATACATCACTTCATTAGAATAATAGGATTTATGATATGAGCAAAATCTCATATCAATTAATCAACAAATCACCCTAAAACACATAGAAAATACCTAACTTTTGTGCTATAAAGCAGTATTATGTGGTATGTTTTGTGTTTGTGCTTAAATAGGTAACAAGGATACAATTTCAAGTAAACAAAAGGAAATCAAGCTCATTTATGATGAAAAGACAAAAGAAGGATCAAAGATGACAAGCCATTTGAAGATGAAGGACCTATCTTGACAATATACAAAAGTTGAGTGACTTAAATGCAAACTTTGGAAAAGTCAAGATTAAAGTCAAACTTGGTCAAACTTCAATTCAACCAAGTCAAGGGACTCAAATAAGCAAGATTCCAAGTCAAAGGACCTAAATTGTGAAAAGAATGAAGAAAGGAGCGCATTTGAATAATCTGTTAAAGAAAGGGGCTGAAATTGTCAACTTTACAAATACTTTGTGCTTGATCCGTGTGAATACACTCTTAACCAATCAGAAGGCTAGAAAAATGGTTTTGGATTGCCACCTAATGTGCCAGCTGGCCACTAACGGATACTTTTTATTTAAATAAATAAAGCTGAGTGGGGCGCATTTAATATTCATTGACCAATCACAAACAGCCAGCCAATATTCATTATATCCAAAACGGATAATGATCCGTGTGAGAGGCCAGTATCCAATGAAATGATGACACGTGTCATCTTCTCCAAGAACGAGCCCAGAATCAAAGATGAGCTACAAGGCATTTCAAGATATACTTTCTACATGAAAAAGACTCAGAATGAGAAGACGAATTCACCTACACAACTTAATTAGACTGAAGATCAACGGATTTAAAAACCCCTTTTGTGTTCTTGGAGACAAATCCACAATTCACCAGTTCTTGACACTTGGCATTTCCCTATTAGATGAGACACGTCAACCACTCCAACAACTCATCATCAACTCTCTATAAATAGCAGCTAGTTACTTCATTTTTAGTTAGTAGTTAAGTGTGAAAAAACACACACTTGTATTTTCTCTTCCCCATTTCTAGTTAACCTTTCATAGTTAGCTTCTCTCAAGTGTTTGACACACACTTAAGAGGTAGTTATTCAGTTAGCTGTTGTAACTTCTTTTTCCACCAAATAAATAAAAGCACAAAAATATTCATTTCATACTCTTCTCTATCTCACTCAATTCATTCCTGCATTACTGTTAATTCCTTGTGATATCATTGATCATAATTGATCAATGAAGTTTGTTTGAGACATTTTGGAAGCTTGTCCAGTTCATTTCAGCTTTGCCAGTTCATTCCAGTTCTTGTTGAGTAGATAGAAGCAGATTTTGATGATTGATTCAGAAATAGCATATGGAGGTGATATGGTTGTAGATTGTAGCTGAATTCGGTTTGAAGGAAATAGTATTAGAGAGTACAACACTCCTCTACTTCATCAATGGAGGCTTCTAGCTAAAAGGTTTCACAAATCTAATTTTGGTTCCCCTGAATTGTTATGCATGCTAAATTCCTAGTTTAAACATTACTTGCTGAAATGATCAAGTGTTTAGCTTTGTTCTAGCTTAATTGTGTTTGTGTGATAGCTTTTAAGTAATCTTGTAGCTTCAATTTGAGTTTGTTTGATTTCAGACTTCATTTTCATCAGTAAAGAGTCATAGAGTGCATTTTGTTATTAAGTGTGTTTGTAAAGTTGAATTCAGTTCATTCTACTCTCATTTCATTCACTAAACAAGACTTGATAACAGTCATATCCTGATTCACTCTTGTACTCCAAATTGCTTTGTAAAAGTTCTTAACAGTTTTCTGAAATGGTGTTTGGATTTGCTTAGTTTTTGTGATTCAAGATTGATAGATTCTGTGATAAGTGTTCATTTACATTTAGTAACATAGTGATAACACATTTGTTCCGTTTTAAAGTCAAGTAATTGGTCAAAAAGGCAATTGGTTAGAAAAAAGTTTGGGTCAAGTATTTTCATCAGTTTATTCAGATTACTTGCTAGATTCAAATCAATGCCATGTCTTCATTACTTAACCATTTTGCTTGAAACCAGTTCTCAGTTAAAGTTTAACATCCAAAGATTAAGTTTGTAAAAGGAAATTCTACAGTATCTAGTTTTCATTGAGAAATCAGCTTTTTAATAAGCTCAATAGCATTTGCAAGTTTCTGTAATAAGATCCAAACTGTTTTCTTATAACTGCATTTCCACTTCATAAATGTGCTTATTTTCTTTCACAAACCTTGTTACAAACATGTCATGAGTGAGTTTTGAACTTTTCAGCTTTTTGAAAAATCTGGTCAACGTTGGTCAAATAAGCACTTTTCAGCTTAAATTCAAATTCTAGCTTATCTAGTTAATCATTTTCAAATTGGAAAGACATTTCATACTCCTTATAAGCTGTTTAATAAGATTAAGCATTAAGATCTGATTATGGAAGTCTCATTTTCATGTTAGCTTAAAGTTGGCTTATTAGAATAAGCTAATTTGAGTTCTACTTGCTTTTAAAAAGATTTCTTGTGCAAGTCTAACTGAAATTGGATTTTAAGACTTTTAAAACAAACTAGAGCTTATTTGGTCCAGTAATGAGCTTATACGAGCTTATTCTTTTGCTATGCCCGTTTTTGTGATTAATTCCTAGTTAATTGAAATTTGGTCCTTGAAATGTTTAACTGTTTTCATTAGGAGCTAATTTTACAAGTTTTTAGGGTTTTCAAGTTTACAACCCTTTACGTTTTAGTTTTTGTCAAAATCTGTTAGGAAGTTTGTTAATTGGTTAAATTTGTTACATGTTGTTAGAAATTTACATTTTCAGTCCTTATAGTTTTTGAACTTTACAATTTAACCCTTGTACTTTCATTTAGTTTACTTTTCAAGCACTTTTACTTTCATGCATTTACAATTTGGACTTTTGCGAATATTACTTGGTATTTGCAAAGTGTTTAACGGATACGTAGCTTAATATTTTCCATTTTTCTACTTGTTGATTGAAATAGACATAGACTTCCAAATACCCTAACAACCAAGAATAATTAAAGACTTGAGATTTTTAGGACTTTCAATTTGTCAAGAGTCGAGAGAAAACGAACTACAAAATTTTCAATTTAAAATGGCGCCGCTGCCGGTTCATGACATTACGAGAGACTATTGATTGACGGTTTTCATTGGCTTTTGGGATCCGTTCACCCCGTGAACGTTATTTTTACGTATCATAAATAAAAAACATAAAAAAATCAAAAATATAAAAATATAAAAACTAAAAAATAACAAAAACAATTCTTTTCCTAAAGGATTGACAAAAAAATAAAAAATTCAAAAAGCAATCTTTTTCCTAAGAGATTGCACCCAAAAATATTTATTATTGGATTTCCTCGGTTTTTACGTACATATAGTATTTTCTTTAAAAACCCAATAAATACAAAAATATTTTCTCTATATTATTATATGTAGATACGTATACGTATACGTATACGAACAATCAATACACATATCTCCATAAGTATTGCTTTTGCAATACACCGTGTGAGGGAGCGTTCCGGTCCTTGACACGTGTATCGATCAAATTTAATTAAGCAAGAATAGATAAATACTTCCAATAGGCAAGAATTTGAAGAATACAAACTACAAAGTGAATAGAAAGGCGACGTGCTATAAAATGCCGTCTAAGGGTTAATAGGTACTTAAGTGCTTCGCGCCACCTAACCCCTCGTTCACTAGTGCGTATTCTAAGAAGGAAGGCTTGATTGGGTCTTGCACCCAAGTAGTACATACATATATTATACTTTCTTGTAGATATTTCATATTGAATCTCGAAGAGGATAATCCCTTCTTCTTCAAAGTCGAACGAGAGCTTCTCTCTCACTCTTTGATTTGAGTTGCATGCTCACTTGCGGGCGTGCACAAATACCATTTGGTGTACAACCCCTTCCTCCCAAGAGGAAGAAAAAGAGAAAGATTAAAAACACCACACCACCGTCCATCAATCCGGTCCCGAGAATCGTGCTTTGATCCACACACAACAAGAAGCCATGGCCGGCGTTGACACTCGACCTTTGATGGAGCACATGCAATCCAATTTGCAAGGATATGCCGATGCTATTAAGATACCCGAGATTCCCGCAAACACCTTTGAGCTTAAGACATCTATGATTAACTTGGTTTCAAACACACCATTTTTTGGGAAATCTGATGATAATCCACATGATCACCTTAAGAAGTTTCTTGCTCTTTTCAACACCATTAAGTACAATGGAGTTCCCCATGATGCCATTAAGTTGATATTGATACAATTTTCACTAGAGGGCAATGCCAAGTATTGGCTTGATACACAACCACCCGAGAGCATTACTACTTGAGATGATTTCACTAAGAAGTTTTTGAAGAAGTTGTTTCCCCCCATCTAAGACCACGGCTTTGAGAAACTTAATTATAGGATTTCAACAAAAACCTAGTCAAACCTTTAGTGATGCTTGGGAGGAGTTCAAGGAGTTATTGAGAAAATGCCCAAATTGTAACACCCCCAAGTTTATACAACTCAATACAGCGGAAGACTAGTTGGTGTTACGGGATAGCACATTACTCACATCATAGACAACGCATAAAAATCGCGTCGTTTAATAATAAAGCATTTCCATTCATAAATATCAAATTTTACATAGGTCCCAAGTCATTGTATTTAATACAGGTTTTACAAAGCATTTGAATGGAAATAAGTATTTAGGTGCGGGCCATGAATACTCGTTGTCTTCCCGAGAATTACCTTCAAGTACCTGAGACAAAACATGTTAAAAGAAAAGGTCAGCGATAACGCCGAGTGAATTCATAGAGTTTAATAAATTTCATCAATATAACTTTGGTATAAAATTATTACCAAAAATCATTTTGTACAAATCTTTGTAATAGGCCTTAAAATAGCCAAAGTCATTTTATACAAATCCTTATCGAAAATCATAATGTAGGCATTTGCCTTAAAAATCATTATACGAGCTAATATCGTAAAAACATCATACAATACGTCTTATGACGTTGTATAAAGTCAAATAAAAACCGTTATATGAATATGGTTATGAAAAACCAAAACACGAACATAATATCAATAGTATGACCCTATATTGCTAGTCAGGCAATACATCGTAATTCGGTGCGTCTAGAAGTATTTCGTTAGTTTTTGGATTATTATAAGCCGCATGACATTGTTACCTTACTAAACCAACAACGGGTAGCTAACCCGATACCAATTTTGCCCATCTAAAGTAGCGTGTCGTCACAAAGGTCACGCTATGGAAATCTTCTCATACATAAATTCGCTTACCAATCAATGTGGCACGACAGGGATCAACCGTCAAGGCGTGAACTGGGGTGATCGTCCCCAAATAGTACTATTAAATGCATAAGCGTCTACCGAATCCCGGTAGTTCAAAATTCATGCTAATGGGACTTTTAGTGACATAACCTAACTTTAATAATCCATTTAATTTCATCTATCGGGTCCTTTATTCATTTATCGGGTCATAGAGTCGGGTCATACAATCATTCGGGTCCAAATCAATAAACAAACAATCAGGACAAATGGTGTCCTATTTTATAAAAACTAACATGTTATCTCCCTCGCGGGTTTATAAAACATTACATAAAAATATTTAAAATAGTGCGAGGCTATGAACTCACGTTGATGTGGGAAGGCGATTATCGGCGATTTGGATGTACGGTACGTGCTTCAATCACGGAAACCTAAACAAATAATACTCGTCTTAGACTCATGTCCAATGAATTTATAAAAATAACAATTATGTATACATATGATGATTTTATATATATGATGATCAAGTGGGTTTACATATTCTCGTTTACTCATTTTAGTGTTATATGTCGATAACTTTTATACTAGTTTACTAGTTTTACCTATTTACGTGTTTTAGGTTCAATAAACTTATTATAAGTTCTTTAACTTGTTTTAATCCTTGTTATACTTATATTATCAGTATCTACACTTTACAAGTTGGGCCTAAAAGGGTTAAGTCCAATAAATAAGTTTATAAGTGTTTTAGTCTATTTTGTTGTTTTATTAGTCCAATAACGTTAATTTAGTCCGTTAATGTCCGTATGTTATATAGTTCGGGTTTTATCGGTTTTTACTTGTTATACATGTTTATATATCAGTATATAAGTTTTATAAAGTTTACATTAGACCTGTCCAACCATTTAAGTTTTATTTAACAAAAACGTTAATTTTACGGTATTAGCCGAAAAAGTCGTAAAAATCATGTTTATAGTTTTATAACTTATAAAACTTAACAAGTTACCATTTTTTATAAAATGTCCACTTATTTACCATTGTAAATATTTATATAAATATATTATATAAGTTAGTGGGTTTTAATTAATATTTTATACTATTAAATTTTGAGTGCTTATATAATAGTATTATACTTTAATTTCTAAAAATCTGATTTTTATCTTCACTTTCACCAAAACTGCCATATCTAGTGTTCTATATGGAGATAGAAGCTCAAATTTTTATCACATAAACTAAATGATATGTGCTCCATTTAACTCTACTATAGGTACTGTTGAATCATCTTCTAAGTATTTTCTAAAAATCGTCCAAAACAGTGAACTCAAATTTGTATCTTAAACTTGTTTTGATCATATCTCACTCATTACAATGATTCCATTGCATGGCCAACTCTCACATGTGTACAAGACTCATAGCTTACTGTATATCAATTCTACTTCATCATTTTATCATTTCATAACATGTTTCTTTACTGTTTTATACAGCCATGTAAATTAAGCAAGATTTTAACCTTGTTTCTTATAGTTTTTCACCTTTTTAATCATATTTATCAACATCAAATCCCCACATAACATTTTTATCATCATATAATCATCATATACATATACAATAAAAAATAAAATACATGTTTACATAATCAAAATAACAAGAAGATGAGGAGGACAATCTTTATACCACCATGATGATGTAGGTTGTGATTTGAGCATGGATTTTGATGGAGAAACTTGTGCATAGCCAAGACCATCTTCAAGACCTCCATTCTTCATGATCACCTTGTGGAAAATCAGCCCCAAGACACCATGAAAACTCCTCCTTGGATGTTATAAGCACCACCACTCTATAGAGCTTCAAAAGGGCTTCAACTTATGTGTAAATAACATAAGATTCCATGGTAAATTTTGATCAAATGTGGTGTTTGATGAGGGGAAGTGGACGGCACATTTGAGGAGGGTGAGAGAGTTTGAGGTGGTTTTTGCATGTTGCAAAAATGAGAAGTGGTTTTAGTTAGTTGTTTTGAGGTTTGAAGTAGCTTATTATGTAAGCTTGATGGACGAGTGTAAGTTTAGCTTACAACTTGACACATCAAGTGTGTTGGTGGAGCTAGTTAGGCCGGTTTGAGTAGGGGTGGGACAAGTGTCCCACTTGTCTCATCCCCATTTATTTACGGGTACTCCTCGATTCTAGTTTCCTCGATTTGCGTGCCCTCGGGTCGTTTTACGAAAAACGTTTTTATAAATTATGAATCAATGGCACAAAACGAATCTAATAAAAATTGTTTCATCAAAAACGGAGTTCGAAAAAGTAAATACGTAATCCTAGGGTTTCCGGTTTAGTCGTAAAGGACTTTAAAATAAAATCATAAGTCCTAATCTCTTCTCGTTAATTTGTGAGTTTATGAACCAACACAAATTTAAAACTCCAAAATAATATTCACGGATAAATTTATTTTCTGAAATGTCGGACTGTCACCAAAGACGGTGTATGTAAACGTAAGCACGTAACGTTGAATCCTCCGGTTTAGACGTAGTCGATGCTACTTCAAGACGTAATTCCAAAGTTCTTCCCAAAAATATGTGAGTTCATATTGTAACATTAAAATAATGTTTTCAAATAAATATTGAGAATAAAATATCAATCATAAATTGACGGATTGTCATAGCATTTACCCCTAAACAGGATCTTTGTCCTCAAAGATCATCTTACCTTACTACTCGCTTCTTATAGAGTTAAAGCCATGTGGGTATTTCCTCCACATTCGGTCTTTTCTCACAAGTGTAATCCATTATAATACGCGAGTTTCATCAAACATAACTACGGGAATAAGATCAGGCTAAATGTTGACTTACTTTCTCTATCCATGATGTTCACGGGTTTCTGATGAATGTAACTTTTCGCCGATCTAAGCTTTACTAAGAACAATCAGATTTTCACTTGATAGATATTCCATCAAGTTCGATTTACGAAACATAATTCACGCAGTTCTTGAAGTCCTAGGGTAGATCCAGCTTATATGCCTTTCAATCCCAACTTTTACATCATCTCAATGGTCCCATACAACGGGGACTTATATCCCATGATTTCTTAGATCATGAATTCATTTTTCCAAGGTTAAAAATTGTGGCATAACTTCTCTACTCATTTGGCACTTCAAGATCTACATTTCACATTCACATAACCTCTTGCCCACTACCGGCAGTCAATAATCAAATCCTAATTTCAATAATCATTTCAGATCTCGCAGGTCGGGTATTTTGTAAGGTTAGGTTTGCCATCATAGGAAACCTTAAACCTAAAAGACATGTCCAACTCACAATGGGTGTATGTCGGGTGTCTTTATCTCAACTCCTGCTTACAGATGCTATAATATTTAGACCCTAACAAGATTCAATCTCAATCCTAATACGATGATTATCAATGATAATCCTTCCAAAGGAAAACGATTATACGGTTTATTACCAAAGGTCATTCATTCAAACATAAAACAGCACTTATATTACTTTGTATCGTTACTTTACCTCGTCCCTTCGATTTGGGGTGGTACATAGTACTCTCATCAAGGTTCGTTCTCAATGATTTCTGAGCAAATCTCTAGAAATTCAATGCGAAGCGAGGATCTTGATAAAGATGTTCGATACAGGCACACTATGTTTTCATACTCTTTTGCATTTATCATTAACGGGAACGATATTAGCAGATTTGGTCAGTCTGTCGACGATGACCCAAATCGAATCAAATTCAGATGATGACCTTTGCAATAGCTAGATGTTTACTAAAGTATGAGGTGATGTCTGCCTTCATAATTGCCATCAGTACAACTTCTTCAGACAAAGATACTTTTAGTTATAAATGACATAAATAGAATACTTATACTTACAAATTCCAACATAACTATATCTCACAATCTCCATATTTAGGCAACCACACGTGGCCTTTAAAATATTTAACGCTATTGGCTTCTCAATTTTAATGGTTCACATTAGCCGTGAAACCTTTCACTATTTATATTATCCTTTTTACAAACATTGTTTATTTTTATATCATTCGACAATTTATTTTGCACATTTATTATTAAGGAACATGTCCTAATTGGTTCTTTATCCTTTATACATAATGTGTCAGTAATTATGTTCACTTTCCTGATGAATTAAATATCATATCCGTATTTATTCAAAATTCTTTCTTTATATTTTCTATGTTTTAGTTTCGTCTCATCTATTATTTTTTATCCGTTTTATTCAATCCGTCGTCTAAAGCGTCGATAATTATTATAATTAATTAAATAATTATTAGTTAATTTTTTTATGAAGCGTAAACGTAAAAGTTTTAAATTTCTTAGTTCGACCAATTATATAAAATGTTCAAAAATAAATTTGAATTTAATTAACACGATTTTTGTTGATTTATCGAAAATAATTAATAGGATTCGTAAATGTTCGAAAAACCTTTGTTTATACTTTGGTCAAAGTTTTCTTAGTTTGGAAGGTAAAAATTATCGTTTCAAATTTCAAGTTATGGTTTAAATGGGTTTCCTCAATCCTTCTTAGGTTGTCTTGAGGTATACACAAACATTTACCCCTAAACAGAAGTTTAGTCAAAAAGTTTGTGTATAAGGGAATAATCCCTTAAAATCCTTTGTTAAAACATTTGTCAAAATATATTTGCACTTTGTTTTTAGTATAACCAAAAGTCTTAAATGACTTCTAATTTTTGAAGAGTCAATTTATATTCCATTATCTATTAATCACACGGTTAAATCATGTAAAAGAGTAAGTCTTAAATCTCATGTTAATTATTCAAGGTACAGGTTTTTATTGTTTGGTCAATTCAGGGCAATCTATAACTAATTATTAACTCATTCTTATACTTATAAACAAACAAATGGTCCTTAATGATCACGAGCATGAATTTATCAAATTACAGCCTACACACGTGATTCACCAAATTTATGAATGCTACATGTGTATTAGTCAATCCCAAACGACATCACATGAAACTCATAATGTTCATTACAAGTACCGGATGTAGTGATTGGAATAGATAATCTTTTTCGCGGACGCGAAGTTGATGATAACCATGTCGTGAATCAAGTCTTTAAAACATACGCTAGAACCTTGTAAATGATCGAACAAATCTTCCATTTCGAGTTATGGATTTCGTTTTCGATTGTCAATTTACTCAGTTCACAGTAATCTATAAATATAAGGAACAATAACACCATAGCTCTTCATGATGACGAGCTCAGTAGAGTATAATCTTTTTCCGACAACTCTCTCAGTTGTACGGCAATTCCTTTAATTCAGATGGTGCTGACGTACAGTGCACAAGCCACAGGTGCAGCACCGGGAATATAATCAATACTAATTTCAACTTGCCTTAATGGCGAAAGTCTAGGTAAGTCATCAATAAATACTTACTAAGGTTTCAAATAACAAAATTATCTTTTAATACATTCATTTTAAGTGCTTTCTAGATTATAATATCTATGACTAATTCACAACCATTCACGGTAAAATTTTAAGTCTAAATGCAGGATATGGTCATCCATCAAGAATTATTTAGATCACTTTTGCTAATCAACATCTTATCATTTAGGGGAATTCTACTCGAGTTCCCATCAATTAAGACAATGTCGTCATGTCATAATCAATCAATTCATTCTACTTGCACTATCAACTTTTCAGTTTCATTGCCGTCGATAAGATGTGAACTTCCCAAAAGACTAATAATAACTCATAATCCTTCACAAATTCAGGGATATTAGGATACACAACTACTATTAAAAGAGTAAGGTCAACGCATAATCTATGCGAGAGAATTTCAAATCAGATACAGACGAAAACATTTAACGAATATGAATATATCCAATGTTTTCATAATTTGAGTACGCATTCGAAAGCTCCTAGGATCGTTACCTAGGTCATTCAAATGAAATCAAATCAAAAGAAATGATAGGGATGTCGATACATCCAGTCGGGTATCAACACTCGGTAATCATACACTTTTCCTAAGAATCTTACTACGGGAGAATTGGACAAGAAAGAATTGTTAATCGTCATATAAGACAATTTCCACAGATGAGTAAATTCCACTCAGAAGAATAAATGGTATGGGCACATATGTAGGTGTCCCTATCAATATGTCCCTATTTTCACTTCTTGCAGATCTTATAAAATTTAATCTTTCACAATCTTTAAAGAAAATGTAGTGTTTATTAATCAGTTTTATGGTGACTACTAATCAGCCTTGCATGGTCCAATCCAAATTGTATGTAGGCGCGCAACTATATACAATTTCAAGATTAACGATGCAATACTCAGTTCGTCAAAATTTTATCATCATGCTTATAATAAAAACATTTTCATGCTTAATTCTTTAAATAAGAATCAAGAACAAATTTGCAAAGATTTTCTTTGTTATGAAAACAATTAAGTTTTCCAAGGTACTTTATAAACAACTTCATTTCGATAACGATTATTTATAAGTCTCATTTTAAATAATCCATTTGGTGATGAAAACCCAAATTTTCCTCAAGGGATACTGTTTTAACTTATAAAAACAATTAGTGATCTGCAAAGGAGTGATGAAAAGTTGTCCACCAAGAACTAACTACAATATGATAGGAAATGAGCTTAGCCAAATAATCATGAGGTTCATGACCTCGATGGCACTCACGAAGAATGATTCACAACATAACTCAAATTAAGATGAGTACGTGTTCAATGGTTTCATCACTAATGCGAGCATTAGGATGAAGAAATAAAGGATAGATAATATCGATACATGTACAATTTAGCAATCAAAGGTAGTCTTTTCATTAATCACAAACAAGTCAAATTGTACCGTAACACATTACGTGTCACTATGTCATACAATTCCAAGAACTCATCCTACCAACTGATATCTCAGTTAAGTTAGGGATTTTTAAAAGATACCACAATGAATACTAATCTACAAGAGTCATTAGGTGTCCTGCCTGTCCCGGAAGATCCATCGGTCCCAATTCAGAAGAAGATTTCTTCAATTTATTTCTTGGACACTGGGCATCCTCGTTAGTGGACAGTGGCCTAGGAACAATACTTAACACGAACCTACAATCAATTAAAACCTTATAATTAAATCATAGAACTTAATGACTTATATTAACAATCTCATATTCCATACGGGTTAAATTTTACTTTATTCAAGTTTCAACCAATTTTATACTCAATGCGATATCCTACCTCATTTTCCAATACTTTCAACCTTATCTTTAGACCTTAATAGGGCAATGAAAGCTCGATATGAACAACACTTAATTTCCAATCCTATATCTCTTACAACAACAATTATCAAATGAGTCACTAGTATGAGATGACTCATACATTCAATTAGACTTCTCGGAAAGGTATTAGTGGCATGAGGCTTTTGGGTAATGGTTCCAATGACAGCCTCAAGTGCAACATTCACCCTTTCGATTTCAATTTAAGAATTGGATGACAACGAATCAGATGACATCTTTCTAGGTGGTAATGTTTTGTCAAACTCCACTCTATAAGGAAAGATCGTGATGACATCGATATCAGTTTTAATCTCGCCAATTCTTTTTCAATATCACAATCAACTAATATCTACATTTCTACGAATATCAACCATTTGTTGGGATCATAAATAACCACAACTTGGTTTAGATCTAGGATAGCTAGAATTCCTACGAGAATAGCTTCGACTAATTTACTAGGGGAGTTAGGGTTTCTTGTGACAATCGACGTCGTATAAATACCTCGTATAAATATCAAAATAATCATCAAACAATCATGTAATAAAATTACATCATATATATATATAATCCAAGTTATATATATATATTAAAATAACACTTCTCAGTCTGGCCTTGTCGGTAACTCGGGAATTCTTCGGCACCGTTATAGTCAAAAGATTTTTAGACATTTTTAGAAAAATGTTTTATGGTTAAAAGATTTTGAAATGTTTTATTCAAAACCTTGGTTTTTAAAAATCTTTCGTTCTCTATAACGAGAGATCTAGTACCAAACTGTAACACGCCCAAATTTATACAACTCAATACAGCGGAAGACTAGTTGGTGTTACGAGATAGCACATTACTCACATCATAGACAACGCATAAAAATCACATCGTTTAATAATAAAGCATTTCCATTCATAAATATCAAATTTTACATAGGTCCCAAGTCATTGTATTTAATACAGGTTTTACAAAGCATTTGAATGGAAATAAGTATTTAGGTGCGGGCCATGAATTCTTGTTGTCTTCCCGAGAATTACATTCAAGTACCTGAGACAAAACATGTTAAAAGAAAAGGTCAACGATAACGCCGAGTGAATTCATAGAGTTTAATAAATTTCATCAATATAACTTTGGTATAAAATTATTACCAAAAATCATTTTGTACAAATCTTTGTAATAGGCCTTAAAATAGCCAAAGTTCCTTATCGAAAATCAGAATGTAGGCATTTGCCTTAAAAATCATTATACGAGCTAATATCGTAAAAACATCATACAATACGTCTTATGACGTTGTATAAAGTCAAATAAAAACCATTATATGAATATGGTTATGAAAAACCAAAACACGAACATAATATCAATAGTATGACCCTATATTTCTAGTCAGGCAATACATCGTAATTCGGTGCGTCTAGAAGTATTTCGTTAGTTTTTGGATTATTATAAGCCGCATGACATTGTTACCTTACTAAACCAACAACGGGTAGCTAACCCGATACAAATTTTGCCCATCTAAAGTAGCGTGTCGTCACAAAGGTCACGCTATGGAAATCTTCTCATACATAAATTCGCTTACCAATCAATGTGGCACGACGGGGATCAACCGTCAAGGCGCGAACTGGGGTGATCGTCCCCAAATAGTACTATTAAATGCATAAGCGTCTACCAAATCCCGGTAGTTCACAATTCATGCTAATGGGACTTTTAGTGACATAACCTAACTTTAATAATCCATTTAATTTCATCTATCGGGTCCTTTATTCATTTATCGGGTCATAGAGTCGGGTCATACAATCATTCGGGTCCAAATCAATAAACAAACAATCAGGACAAATGGTGTCCTATTTTATAAAAACTAACATGTTATCTCCCTCGCGGGTTTATAAAACATTTCATAAAAACATTTAAAAGAGTACGAGGCTATGAACTCACGTTGATGTGGGAAGGCGATTATCGGCGATTTGGATGTACGGTACGTGCTTCAATCACGGAAACCTAAACAAATAATACTCTTCTTAGACTCATGTCCAATGAATTTATAAAAATAACAATTATGTATACATATGATGATTTTATATATATGATGATCAAGTGGGTTTACATATTCTCGTTTACTCATTTTAGTGTTATATGTCGATAACTTTTATACTAGTTTACTAGTTTTACCCATTTACGTGTTTTAGGTTCAATAAACTTATTATAAGTTCTTTAACTTGTTTTAATCCTTGTTATACTTATATTATCAGTATCTACACTTTAAAAGTTGGGCCTAAAAGGGTTAAGTCCAATAAATAAGTTTATAAGTGTTTTAGTCCATTTTGTTGTTTTATTAGTCCAATAACGTTAATTTAGTCCGTTAATGTCCGTATGTTATATAGTTCGGGTTTTATCGGTTTTTACTTGTTATACATGTTTATATATCAGTATATAAGTTTTATAAAGTTTACATTAGACGGGTCCAAACATCTAAGTTTTATTTAACAAAAACGTTAATTTTACGGTATTAGCCGAAAAAGTCGTAAAAATCATGTTTATAGTTTTATAACTTATAAAACTTAACAAGTTACCATTTTTTATAAAATGTACACTTATTTACCATTGTACATATTTATATAAATGTATTATATAAGTTAGTGGGTTTTAATTTATATTTTATACTATTAAATTTTGAGTGCTTATATAATAGTATTATACTTTAATTTCCAAAAATCTGATTTTTATCTTCACTTTCACCAAAACTGCCATATCTAGAGTTCTATATGGAGATAGAAGCTCAAATTTTTATCACATAAACTACATGATATGTGCTCCATTTAACTCTTCTAAGATAATGTTGAATCATCTTCTAAGTATTTTCTAAAAATTGTCCAAAACAGTGAACTCAGATTTGTATCTTAAACTTGTTTTGATCATATCTCACTCATTACAATGATTCCATTGCATGGCCAACTCTCACATGTGTACAAGACTCATAGCTTACTGTATATCAATTCTACTTCATCATTTTATCAGTTCATAACATGTTTCTTTACTGTTTTATACAACCATGTAAATTAAGCAAGATTTTAACCTTGTTTCTTATAGTTTTTCACCTTTTTAATCATATTTATCAACACCAAATCCCCACATAACATTTTTATCATCATATAATCATCATATACATATACAATAGGAAATAAAATACATGTTTACATAATCAAAATAACAAGAAGATGAGGAGGACAATCTTTATACCAACATGATGATGTAGGTTGTGATTTGAGCATGGATTTTGATGGAGAAACTTGTGCATAGCCAAGACCATCTTCAAGACCTCCATTCTTCATGATCACCTTGTGGAAAATCAGCCCCAAGACACCATGAAAACTCCTCCTTGGATGTTATAAGCACCACCACTCTATAGAGCTTCAAAAGGGCTTCAACTTATGTGTAAATAACATAAGATTCCATGGTAAATTTTGATCAAATGTGGTGTTTGATGAGGGGAAGTGGACGGCACATTTGAGAAGGGTGAGAGAGTTTGAGGTGGTTTTTGCATGTTGCAAAAATGAGAAGTGGTTTTAGTTAGTTGTTTTGAGGTTTGAAGTAGCTTATTATGTAAGCTTGATGGACAAGTGTAAGCTTAGCTTACAACTTGACACATCAAGTGTGTTGGTGGAGCTAGTTAGCCGGTTTGAGTGGGGGTGGGACAAGTGTCCCACTTGTCTCATCCCCATTTATTTACGGGTACTCCTCGATTCTAGTTTCTTCGATTTGCGTGCCCTCGGGTCGTTTTACGAAAAACGTTTTTATATATTATGAATCAATGGCACAAAACGAATCTAATAAAAATTGTTTCATCAAAAACGGAGTTCGAAAACGTAAATACGTAATCCTAGGGTTTCCGGTTTAGTCGTAAAGGACGTTAAAATAAAATCGTAAGTCCTAATCTCTTCTCGTAAATTTGTGAGTTTATGAACCAACACAAATTTAAAACTCCAAAATAATATTCACGGATAAATTTATTTTCTGAAATGTCGGACTGTCACCAAAGACGGTGTATGTAAACGTAAGCACGTAACGTTGAATCCTCCGGTTTAGACGTAGTCGATGCTACTTCAAGACGTAATTCCAAATTTCTTCCCAAAAATATGTGAGTTCATGTTGTAACATTAAAATAATGTTTTCAAATAAATATTGAGAATAAAATATCAATTATAAATTGACGGATTGTCACACAAATCATGGATTCAATGAAGTTCACCAAATCAATACTTTCTATAATAGATTAAGACCTCATCACCAAGATTCACTCAATTCTTCCGCGGGTGGAAATATTCTTTCTAAATCCATTCAAGAAGCTTGGGACATTATTGAGACCAAATCAATGGTGCAAACTAACACACAATTTGATGAGAGAGTACATGTCATTCAAGAAGGTGGTTCTAAAACATTTGAGACTCAACTCCTTTCATCAATGCAAGAATTGACTCAAGCTCAAAAGGAAAGTTCAAACAATTTTGCAAAACACCCAAAAGATGCAACAAACCATGATGAATGACTTTATAAAAATTTCTTTGGGCAACAATTCCACCAATGATGTGCATGCTATTGCTCTTTCATGTGAGACTTGTGGAGGTCCCCATTCCTACCAACAATGTGATAAAGTTAAAGGTTATAAAGTTGAGTGTTATGCTTACCAAGAAGAACATAGGGAACATTTCAAACCCAACATCAGTCAAAACAACCTTTCTTACAAGTCTCAAAACTACCTTGCTCCACCTGTATTCCCACCTCATCCTCCCACCCACACTCAACCCAATCCCCCTCAATTGTTACAAAGGAACCAAGGACCAAGGCCACAATACCAAGGGAACAACTATAAAGCACCCAACAACTTTCACAATCAAGGAAATAACTTTCATCCACCAATCAAGGATTTAATCCACCACCCCACCCTTTCCAAATCAAGGATACCTTCAAGTTCAAAATCAAGGATATGGGCCACATGATAATAATGAGTATGTTGAGAGGAGAATTCGTGAAAGTGAAAAAGAATGCAAGAGCAAATGAGACTTATAACTGAGGAGAATACCAAGAGGATTTTGATGGAATTTAATCAAAGACCACAAGGGGCTTTACCTTCTAACACACAAACAAACCCGAGGGTAAATGTCAATGCTATCACAACAAGAAGTGGAAAAACGACTAATGATCCTTCACCTCCTACACCTTCTATTGTTAAGCCTACTATGATTCCATCTTGTGATAAGCCTTCTACATCTTCTTCACCACCTCCAAGCTCTACCACTTCACCACCTACACCTTCTCAACCTATACTCACTTCTCCTTTACCTTCCACATCTACCAATGAAGAAGCTAACAAAGACAAATCTTCTACCACAACACCTACTCAACCCACACCTAATCCAAAGCTTCCTTACCTTCAAGATTGAGAAAAGACAAATTGAAAAACAAGGATGATATACAAGTCTCAAACTATTTGAGGATGTTCAAGCAACTTAACATAAACATCTCCTTTGCGGAAGCTCTTGCTTATATGCCAAGATTTGATAAGATGTTCAAAGATCTCCTCTCCAACAAGGAAAAATTGGTGGATTTACCTAACACATCACTTAATGAGAATTGCTCCGCCGTGTTGCTCAAAACCTTACCTACAAAACTTGGAGATCCGGGGCGCTTTTTGATTCCTTGTAATTTTATCGGGGTGGAAAATTGCATGGCATTGGCGGATCTAGGGGCAAGCATAAATCTCATGCCTTTATCAGTTTGGAAAAAACTCTTTTTTCCCGAGCTCACTCCAACTAGGATGACCCTTGAGTTAGCCAATCGTACCATAGCTTACCCGGTAGGTATTGCGGAGGATGTGTTTGTAGGTGTGGATAAGTTTACCTTTCCGGCCGACTTTGTAGTAGTTGATTATGACATGGACCCGAGAGTTCCTCTAATTGTTGGTAGACCATTTTTGAGGACGGGTCGTACTCTTATAGACGTGGCGGAGGGAGAACTAATCATGAGAGTTGAGGATGAGAAAGTGGTCTTTAATCTAGGAAAAGTGACTAAGAAGTCTCAAGCTTGTGAAACAATCAACATAGTGGATGTACTTGATGAGGTGTGTGATGAGCATTTCCATGATGCTTGTAGGAGTGATAGTGAAGACATACCTCATGTAGAGACCATTGCCTCAATTGCTCCCTCCTTAACACCTTTTGGAGAGAGTGATTTCCTCTTGGAGGAATTTGAGTCCAACTTCCTTGGTAATAATGATTCTCCCATCAATTGGGAAGAAGACATTCTCACTATCCAAAAGTTGCTCAATGAGGATCCCATTCCTTCATATATCCCACAAGAAGTTACCTATGATGATCCATCCATAGTGAAACCTTCCATAGAGAGTCCACCTAACCTTGAACTTAAGGACCTTACATCACACCTAGAGTATGCTTTCTTAGAGGGAAAAGACAAATTACCTGTGATCATTGCTAAAGATTTGAAAGAGGATGAGAAAGAAAAACTCATAGAAGTCCTTAAGAAACATAAGCAAGCCATAACATGGAAAATATCCGACATAAGGGGAATTGATCCAAATTTTTATACACACAAAATCCTTAAGGAGGATGATTACAAACCCGTTATTCAAATCCAAAGAAGGGTTAACCCTAAAATCCATGAGGTCATTAAGAAGGAAGTTATCAAACTCCTTGACGCGGGCATGATTTACCCCATTTCCGACTCTCCATGGGTTAGCCCGGTACATTGTGTTCCTAAGAAGGGTGGAATCACCGTAGTACCCAATGAGAATAATGAACTTATTCCTACTAGACTTGTTACGGGTTGGAGAGTTTGTATTGATTATAGGAAGCTCAATGATGCAACCAGGAAAGATCATTTACCATTGCCTTTTATGGACCAAATGCTTGAACGCTTAGCGAGAAATGAGTACTATTGCTTTCTAGATGGATTCTCGGGTTATTTTCAAATACCCATTGACCCTAAGGATCGAGAAAAGACCACATTCACTTGTCCCTACGGTATATTTGCTTACAAGAGAATGCCTTTTGGCTTGTGTAATGCACCGAGGACATTTCAAAGGTGTATGATGGCCATTTTCCATGACATGATTCAGCAAACTATGGAAGTTTTCATGGATGATTTCTCGGTTTTTGGAGATTCATTCACTTCTTGTCTCTCCCATTTAGAACGTATGCTTAAGAGGTGTGACGAAACACGTCTTGTTCTTAATTGGGAGAAGTGCCATTTCATGGTCAAAGAGGGGATAGTCTTGGGACATAAGATATCCAACAAAGGTTTAGAAGTGGATCGAGCTAAGATAGATGTGATTGCTAAGCTTCCCCAACCTACCACGGTGAAAGGAGTTAGAAGTTTTTTGGGTCATGCAGGGTTCTATAGACGTTTCCTACAAGATTTCTCCAAGATAGCAAGACCGATGACCCACCTCTTGGAAAAAGAGGCTCCTTTCATTTTCAACCAAGAGTGTTTGGATTCATTTGAGATACTTAAGGAAAAGTTGACCAAGGATCCCGTTTTGGTTTCTCCAACTTGGGATTTGCCTTTTGAGCTTATGTGTGACGCTAGTGATTATGCCCTAGGGGCCGTGTTAGGACAAAGAGCGAATAAGCATTTTCAACCTATACACTATGCTAGTAAAACCATGACGGGTGCTCAACTTTATTATACCACCACGGAGAAAGAATTGCTTGCTATAGTCCATTGAGAAATTTAGACCCTATCTCGTGCTATCCAAAACCATAGTGTATACGGATCATTCCGCTCTCAAGTACCTCATGACAAAGCAAGATGCTAAGCCTAGACTTTTGAGATGGGTTTTATTGCTACAAGATTTTAAGATAGAGATTCGTGATAAGAAAGGAGCCGAGAATTTAGCGGCGGATCACTTGAGTAGACTTGAGCATCCTTTTCAAGGATATTTGCCTCATAAGGAAATCAATGAATCCTTTCCATTGAAGGAGCTCATGTCTATTTCTTCTCAAGAGGATGCCACCCCTTGGTTTGCGGATATTACAAACTATCTTGTGGGGGATGTGCTAATAGAGGGTCTTACTTCCCAACAAAAGAAGAAATTTCTTAAGGAAGTGAAATAATACTTTTGGGATGACCCTTACCTCTTTAGGAAATGTGCGGACCAAGTCATTAGACGGTGTGTAGATGGGCCCGAGGCATTTAAGATCTTAGAAGCTTGTCATAAAGGACCTACGGGTGGACGTTTTGGGCCCAACTATACCGCCAAGAAAGTCTTTGATTCGGGTTACTATTGGCCTTCAATCTACAAAGATACCCAAGAAATGGTGAAATTTTGTGATGTATGTCAAAGACAAGGAAAATTACTCAACGAGATGAGATGCCACAAAACTTCATACAAGAATGTGAGATTTTTGATGTGTGGGGAATAGATTTTATGGGACCTTTTCCATCTTCTAAGGGGAATAAGTACATACTCATAGCGGTGGATTATGTGTCAAACTAGGTTGAGGCCAAAGCCTTACCTACTAAGGATGCTCGAGTTGTAGTGAAATTTTTGAAGCAATTATTTGCTAGGTTTGGTGTACCTCGGGCCATCATAAGTGATCGTGGTACTCACTTTTGTAATGATCAATTCACAAGAGTTATAAAGAAATATGGTGTTAATCATAGACTTTCTACCGCGTATCACCCTATAACCAATGGTCAAACCGAGGTCACAAATCGTGGTTTAAAGAGAATTTTGGAAAGAAAGGTGGGAGAGCATCGAGCTTCTTGGTCGGATAAGCTTGATGATGCTTTGTGGGCTTTTAGGACGGCTTTTAAGACACCAATTGGTTGTACTCCATATAGGCTT
Source organism: Glebionis coronaria (assembly GCA_025667525.1). Lineage (NCBI taxonomy): Eukaryota > Viridiplantae > Streptophyta > Magnoliopsida > Asterales > Asteraceae > Glebionis > Glebionis coronaria. The sequence continues at coordinate 708,474 of JANFOE010001416.1, forward strand.
ATCTATGGAAAAGCATGCCACCTCCCATTCGAGTTAGAGCATAAGGCTTCTTGCGCTCTTAAGTGGGCTAACTTTGATTTAAATCAAGCCGGCTCACATAGAAAGGACCAACTCAATGAAATGGATGAATTGAGAGCCAATGCTTATGAGAACTCATTACTTTAAAAGGAAAAGACTAAGCAATTGCATGATCCTAAGATCAAGAACCGTGAGTTTAAAGTTGGAGAGCCGGTTCTCCTCTTTAACTCAAGGTTGAAACTCTTTGCGGGCAAGCTTAAGTCGAGATGGTCCGGTCTATTCACTATTGCTCAAGTATTTACATATGGAACTATTGAGTTGTCACAACCCGATGGTCCAAATTTCAAAGTGAATGGTCACCGTGTTAAGAACTTTTTTTGGGAGGACATTTCCGTTGAAATGGTCCAAGAGATCCTCATTTTCCCCATGAATTAATTCATTGAGGGAAGAGTCGAGCTAGAGACTCCTTAAATCAAGCTTGAATAACTAGGTTTAAAGGTTTTAGACTTAGAGTGTTGTAGGTTAGAAATAAGGATGTAGAGTTGATGAGAAGTGTAGGGGAGACCTTCCTTTTGTCTTCATTTTGTTTGTAGGGTTGCTCACTCATCACGTGCTTTGGAGCTTATGGATGAGGCACTTGTATCTAGTTCACTTGGTTACTATTGTGATTTTTCATAGACACATTGTGCTTAAAAAATGAATTCACTATAGTTGATCTTTCCTTGGCTTGGGTTAAGCAGAGTCTATTCATTGTCATAAGTGTAGGGGAAGTTATACTTCCATGCTCTTAAACATTGAGGACAATGTTTAGCTTAAGTGTAGGGGGTCTTCTATCAAAGTGACCTTACCTAGACTTTGTCATTGACCTTTATGATAACCTGGAAATTAATTTTTCAAACATTTTTCAAAGTTTTGATCTACTTTGGCCACCAAAAATATGCATTCATAATTTTTGCATTAATCATTTTTCATTAGCATAACACATTTGCATTGTATAAAGTTTTTCTTTTATTTTTCATTAAAAAAAGTATATATATATAAAAAGGAAAAAATATATAAAGGATATGGTTTAAAAAATTTAGACTTCTTTGACATATTAGGCCCGCCATGGATACTTTGACTCAACCCGAGTTTGCTTATCCAAGCATTCTCTAGCTAGTATCCTTAACCATGTAGTCCTTTATTGGTCTATTAGGCTAAGCATCCATGACTCTCATTATTTGAGATTTTAAATTTGTAGAAAATGGGAAATGATAGAGTTGAAGCAAATATAAAAGGGCTAGATAAACTTCATGATAATTACTTGTGGTCGAACCCTTCTTTTTCTTTGCCTCTAATTTCTTCGCATGTATATATGTTAATAAATAATCAAGAACGGTTTTAATTGGTTTGTAATCTCTTATGCGTTTTTGTCTAATCATTCATGGTTGGTATAAGTACGTCTTAAGATTATAAGTTAGAACGTTTTATGTGTACTAGACTTATGTCATGCTTAATACTTAGCGGGTGTTTTTCCTTTTATTCTTTTCAACTTTCTTTGTGAGGAATAAAGAAAAATAAGAGCGGCTTACAAAAAAAATGAGTGGCTAGAAAAAAAAAGAAAAAAAATAATTATACAAGACTCCCAAGAGGGGTAGTGAAGTATTAATTATAGTAACTATTAGATTCCAATATTACCTTGACGGGTTGCGGGGATTTAATAGTTGCTCCAATCCAATATTACCTTGACGGGTTGCGGGGTTGAAGATCCAAAGTCTCAAAAAGGCGGCGGATGTAAATTCTTGCGTGAGTTTTATTTTTCTTTCCTTAGCGAGTGTGTAGCTACTTATTAAAATGCATGACATGAGGATTTTACACATAAGGCGAATGACTTATTACTCTTGAAACGGACTTATATTAATTGTGAGCGGTTTTTCAAGTAAGGGATGAGAGGATTACTTAGGATTAAAACCGTGCTTCTTTATTTTTGGATTTTACATTTCTTATATTTCACGCTTCAAATAATGACAAATTTGCATTCAAGCAATTTGCTCAAATAATAACCGGTTCTACATTTAATTGTCATGAATAAGTTGATGCACTTTTTACTTGTGAACACAATGATCCCATTTTTAAGCTTGGTATGGGGAAAGTAAAACTTGAGGGTGATAAGTGTCCATGGTACCAAAGCCCTAATTCAAGTCATTGATTTCTTTATGAGTTTTTCCATCAAAACCATTTATGAAAAATCAAAAAAATATATAAATAAAATTGTTCTTCTTTGCATTGCATTGTACAAAATCAAAATCATGCATCATAAAGTGTAGAGTAGTATAAAAGCATTTCATATTGGCCAAGGTGGTTTAATTATGAGAAAATGTAAAATTGTGCTTTTAAATATAGCATTGCATGAGGTCATGGCAATGAACAAGTGTAGGGGATTTGATATGAGCAAAATCTCATATCAATTAATCAATAAATCACCCTAAAACACATAGAAAATACCTAACTTTTGTGGTATAAAGCAGTATTATGTGGTATGTTTTGTGTTTGTGCTTAAATAGGTAACAAGGATACAATTTCAAGCAAACAAAAGGAAATCAAGCTCATTTATGATGAAAATACAAAAGAAGGATCAAAGATGACAAGCCATTTGAAGATGAAGGACCTATCTTGACAATATTCAAAAGTGGAAGGACTTAAATGAAAACTTTGGAAAAGTCAAGATTAAAGTCAAACTTAGTCAAACTTCAAGTCAACCAAGTGAACGGACTCAAATAAGCAAGATTCCAAGTCAAAGGACCTAAATTGTCAAAAGAATGAAGAAAGGAGCTCATTTGAATAATCTGTTAAAGAAAGGGGCTGAAATTGTCAACTTTACAAATACTTTGTGCTTGATCCGTGTGAATACACTCTCAACCAATAAGAAGGCTAGAAAAATGGTTTTGGATTGCCACCTAATGTGCCAACTGGCCACTAACGGATACTTTTTATTTAAATAAATAAAGCTGAGTGGGGCGCATTTAATATTCATTGACCAATCACAAACAACCAGCCAATATTTATTATATCTAAAATGGATAATGATCCGTGTGAGAGGCCAGTATCCAATGAAATGATGACACGTATCATCTTCTCCAAGAACGAGCCCAGAATCAAAGATGAGCTACAAGGCATTTCAAGATATACTTTCTACATGAAAAAGACTCAGAATGAGAAGACACATTCACCTACACAACTTAATTAAACTGAAGATCAACGGATTTAAAAACACCTTTTGTGTTCTTGGAGACAAATCTACAATTCACCAGTTCTTGACACTTGGCATCTCCCCATTGGATGAGACACGTCAACCACTCCAACAACTCATCATCAACTCTCTATAAATAGCAGCTAGTTACTTCATTTTTAGTTAGTAGTTAAGTGTGAAAAAACACACACTTGTATTTTCTCTTCCCCATTTCTAGTTAACCTTTCATAGTTAGCTTCTCTCAAGTGTTTGACACACACTTAAGAGGTAGTTATTCAGTTAGCTGTTGTAACTTCTTTTCCCTCAAAATAAATAAAAGCATAAAAATATTCATTTCATACTCTTCTCTATCTCACTCAATTCATTCCCGCATTACTGTTAATGCCTTGTGATATCATTGATCATAATTGATCAATGAAGTTTGTTTGAGATGTTTTGGAAGCTTGTCCAGTTCATTTCAGCTTTGCCAGTTCATTCCAGTTCTTGTTGAGTAGATAGAAGCAGATTTTGATGATTGATTCAGAAATAGCATATGGAGGTGATATGGTGTAACACCCCCAAATTTATACAATTCAATACAGCGGAAGACTCGTTGGTGTTACGGGATAGCACATTACTCACATCATAGACAACGCTTAAAAATTCGCGTCGTTTAATAATAAAGCATTTCCATTCATAAATATCAAGTTTACATAGGTCCTAAGTCATTGTATTTCATACAGGTTTTACAAAGCATTTTAATGGAAATTATTATTTAAGTGCGGGCCATGAATTCTTGTTGTCTTCCCGAGAATTACCTTCAAGTACCTGGGATAAAGCATGTTAAAAGAAAAGGTCAGCGATAACGCCGAGTGAATTCATAGAGTTTAATAAAATCCATCAATATAACATCGGTATATAATTATTACCGAAAATCATTTTGTACAAATCATTGTAATACGCCATAAAATAGCCAAAGTCATTTTATGCAAATCCTTATCAAAAATCATAATATAGGCTTTCGGCTTCAAAATCATTATACGAACCATTGTCGTTAAAAACATCATACAATACGTTTTATGACGTTGTATAGAGTTAAATAAAAACCGTTATATGAATATGGTTATGAAAAACCAAAACACGAACATAATATCAATAGTAAGACCCCGTATTGCTAGTCAGGCAATATATCGTAATTTAGTGCGTATAGCAGTATTTCGTTATTTGTATTATTATAAGCCGCATGACATTGTTACCTTACTACAACAAACAATGGGTAGCTAGCCCGAAACTCAATTTGCCCATCTAAATTAGCGTGTCGTCACAATAATCACGCTTGTGTAAATCTTCTCATACATAAATTCGCTTACCAATCAATGTGGAACGACGGGGATCAACCGTCAAGGCGCGAACTGGGGTGATCGTCCCCAAATAGTACTATTATATGCATAAGCGTCTACCAAATCCCGGTAGTTCACAATTCATGCTAATGGGACTTTTAGTGACATAACCTAACTTTAATAATCCATTTCATTTCATCTATTGGGTCATTTAATCATTCATCGGGTCATACAATCATTCGGGTCCAAATCAACAAACAGACAATCGGGACAACTAGTGTCCTATTTTATAAAAACTAACATGTTATCTCCCTCGCGGGTTTATAAAACATTTCATAAAAAACATTTAAAAGAGTGCGAGGCTATGAACTCACGTTGATGTGGGAAAGCGGGTTATCGGCAATTCGGATGTACGGTACGTGCTTCAATCACGGAAACCTAGACAAATAATACTCGTCTTAGACTTTTGTCCAATGACTTTATAAAAATAACAATTATATATACATATGATGATTATATATATATGATGATCAAGTGGGTTTATACATTCTCATTTACTCATCTTAGTGTTACGTGTTGACAACTTTTATATTAGTTTACTAGTTTTACCTATTTACATGTTTTAGGTCCAATAAGCCTTTTACAAGCCCAATACTTTATATTAGTCCATTTTACACCTTTATTATCAGTATTATACTTTTCATGTTGGGCCCAAGTGGGTTAAGCCCAATAAGTAAATTTATAAGTGTTTAGTCCATTTAGTTGGATTATAAGTCCAATAATGCTAACTTAGCCCGTTAATGTCCGTATGTTATATAGTTCGGGTTTTATCGGTTTTTACTTGTATTAAGTACTTATATATCAGTATATGACTTTTAAAACGTTTACATTAGACGGGTTCGACCGTCTATGTTTTAATTGACGAAAACGTTAATTTTACGGTATTAGCCGAAAAGACGTAAAAATCATGTTTTATAGTTTTGATAACTAATAAAACTTACCAAACTACCATTTCTATAAAATGTCCATTTATTTATCCTTATACATATTTGTATAAATGTAATATATAAGTTAGTGGGTTTTAATTCACATTTTATACTATATTTATTTGAGTGCTTATATAATAATATTAAACTTTAATTTCACAAAATCAGTCCTAAATTTTAAGTTCACTAAAATGTCCATATCTAGAGTTCTATAATGAGATATGACCTCAAATTTTTATCACAGAAAAAAAATGATATGTGCTTCATTTTATTCCTCTATAGCTACTGATGAATCAACATCTAAATATTTTAATAAATTCCTCCAAAACAGTGTAGGCAGATTTGCACTCTAAACTTCTTTTGATCATATCTCACTCATTTTTATGATTCCATTGCATGTCCATCTCTCACATGTGTATAACACCTAATACTTACTGTATATTGGTTCCACTTTACCATTTTATCAGTTTATCATTTGGTTACTTACTGTTTATATACAGCCATCTTATTAACAAGATTTAACCATTTTTACATGTGGTTTTTCCATCTTTTTACCCATGTTTATCAAATCTATCAACACCAAATCCCCACATAATATTTTTAATCATCATTCATCATCATATACATATACATAAATAAAGAAAATTCAAGATTACATAATCAAAATAATAAGAGGATAGGAAGAACAATCTCTATACCACCATTAGTGATGAAAAGGTGAGGTTTTTGATGAACAAGACTTGGTTCTTGTTATCAAATCTTCAACTTTAGCAAGGCAACTTCTTGGGTCCTTTGGATGGATGAACATCTCCATGAAATCAGCCCTCTAACCTTATGAAAACTCCTTTTCATAAGTTATGATCACCTCAAATCTTCATATCTTCAAAGGGTTTCCATCATATGTATGAATAACACATGATATTGTGGTAAAAGTTGATCAAATGGGGTGTTTTATGGATGAATATGGACGAAATTGGGGAGTAGAGAGAGAGAATTGTGTGTGATTTGCATGTAGGGAATGAGTAAATGGTATGTGTCTAGTGGTTTTAAGTGTTAAATGGTTTTGAGACTAAACTAAGGACAAGTGTCCTTGGTTTAGTTATAAAATGGACACCTCTTGGTGTGTTGGTGAAGATTTGCCTTCCCATGTGTGGGGGTGGGGCAAAACTTGTTTTGTCTCATCCCCAATTATTTACGGGTACTCCTCGATTCTAGTTTCCTCGATTTGTGTGCCCTCGGGTCGTTTTACGAAAAACGTTTTTATAATTTATGAATCAACGGCACAAAACGAATCTAATAAAAATTGTCTCACCAAAAACGGAGTTCAAAAACGTAAATATGTAATCCTAAGGTTTCCGGTTTAGTCGTAAAGGACGTTAAATTATAATCGTAAGTCCTAATATCTTCTCGTAAATTTGTGAGTTTATGAACCAACACAAATTTAAAATCTCAAAATAATATTCACGGAGAAATTTATTTCCTAAAATGTCGGACTGTCACCAAAAACGGTGTATGTAAACGTAAGCACGTAACGTAGAATCCTCCGGTTTAGACGTAGTCGATGCTACTTCAAGATGTAAACCCAAATTTCTTCCCATAAATGAGCGAGTTCATAATATAACATTAAAATAATATTTTCAAATAATAATTGAGAATAAAATATCAACCATAAATTGACGGATTGTCACAGCATTTACCCCTAAATAGGATCTTTGTCCTCAAAGATCATTTTATATTACTACTCGCTCCTTATAGAGCTAAAGCCATGTGGGTATTTCCTCCACATTCGGTCTTTTCTCACAAGTGTAATTCATTACAATACGCGAGTTTCATCAAACATAACTACGGGAATAAGATCAGGCTTAATGTTGACTTACTTTCTCTATCCATGATGTTCACGGGTTTTTGATGAATGTAACTTTTCGCCGATCTAAACTTTATCAAGAAGAATTCAGATTTTCACTTGATAGATATTTATCAAGTTCGATTTACGAAACATAATTCACGCAGCCCTTGAAGTCATAGGGTAGATCCAGCTTATATGCCTTTCAAACCAACTTTTACATCATCTCAATGGTCCCATACAACGGGGACTTATATCCCATGATCTTTCAGATCATCAATTCATTTTTCCATGGTTAAATTTTTTTGGCATAACTTCGCTACCCATCTGGCACTTCAAGATCTACATTTCATATTCAAATAACCTCCTGCCCACTACCGGCAGTCATTAATCAAATCCTAATTTCAACAATTATTTCAGGTCTCGCGGGTCGAGTATTTTGTAAGGTTAGGTTCGCCATCATAGGAAACGTTAAACCTAAAAGACATGTCCAACTCACAATGGGTGTATGTCGGGTGGCTTCATCCCAACTCCTGCTTACAGATGCTCTAATATATATCCTCACAAGATTCGATCTCGATCCTAATACGATAGTTTTCAATGATAATCTCTCCAAAGGAAAATGATTTTACAGTTTATTACCAAAGGTCAATCATTCAAACATAAAACAAGACTTCTAGTGTTTTGTATTGTTACTTTACCTTGTCCCTTCGATTTGGGGTGGTAAACAGTACTCTCATCAAGGTTCGTTCCCAATGACTTCTGAGCAAATCTCTAGAAAGCAAATGCGAAGCGAGGCTCTTGATAAAGATGTTCGAAACAGGAACACTATGTTTACATAACTCCTTTAAATACAACAGAGTCAATTTCTTCATCAAGAATTTATCATTAACGAGAATGATATTAGCAGATTTGGTCAGTCTGTCGACGATGACCCAAATCGAATCAAATTCAGATGATGACCTTTGCAATAGTTAGACGTTTACCAATGTATGAGGCGATGTCTGCCTTCATAATTTGCCATCAGTACAACTTCTTCTGATAATGATACTTTAAATCAGAAATGACAGGAATAGAATACTTATACTTACAAGATTCCATCATAACTATATCTCAAAATCTCCATTTTTAGGCAATCCTCAAGTGGCCTGTTAACGTCATTGGCTCCTCAATTCTAATGGTTCACATTAGCCGCAAACCCCTTTCATTATCTATATTATCCTTTTTACAAGCATCGGCTATTATTAAATTGCTCAGGCAATTTATTTTGCACAATCATTTCTAAGGAACATATCCTAATTGATTATTTATTTTTACATAATGTGTCAGTAATTACGTTCACTTTCCTAGATGGAATAATTATCATGTCCATAATTCACTCAGAAATTCTTTCTTCATATTTTCTAAGTTTTAGTTTCGTCTCAACTGTTATTTTTATCAGTTTTGCTCAATCCGACGTTTAAAGCGTCGATAGGTATTACTAGTAATTAAATAATAAATTTTTAAATTTTATGAAACGTAAACGTAAAAATTTTAAATTTCTTAGTTCGTCCAATTTTATAAAAGTGTTCAAAATAAATTTGAATTTTATTAACAAGATTTTTGTTGATTTATCGAAAATATAAATAAGATTCGTAAATATTTGAAAAATCTTTGTTTATATTTTGGTCAAAGTTTTCTTAGTTGAAAAGCAAAAATTGTTGCTTCAAATTTCAAGTCATGGTTTAAATGTTTTCCTCAATTTCTCTTAGGTTGTCTTGAGGTATACACGAACATTTACCCCTAAACAGGAGTTTAGTTAAATATTCTGGGTATAAGGGAATAATTCCTCAAAAGTTCTTTTGATAAAACATTTGTCAAAACACATTTGCACTTTCTTTTTGGTAAAACCCAAAATCTTAAAAGGGCTCTTAATTTTTGAAGAGTCAATATAGATTCCATTATCTTTTAATCACACGGTCAAATAATGTAAAGGATTAAGTCTTTAATCACATGTTAAATACTCAAGGTACAAGTTTTCATTGTTTGACCAATTTAGGGCAGTCTATAACTAATTATTAACTCATTCTTATTCTTATTAACAAACAGATGGTCTTTAATGATCATAAGCATGAATTTATCAATTTACAGCCTACACACGTGATTCACCAAATTTATGAATGCTACATGTGTATTAGTCAATCCAAACGACATCACGTGAAACTTATAATGTTCATTACAAGTTCTGGATGTAAAGATTGGAATAGATAATCTTCTTCGCGGACGCGAAGTTTATGATAACCATGCCGTGGATCAAATCTTTAGAACATACGCTAGAACCTTGTAAATGATCGAACAAATCTATCATCTTGGGTAGTGGATATAGATTTTTAATCGTCAATTTACCTAGTTCACGGTAATAAAAAAATAAAAGAAATAATAACACCATAGCTCTTCATGATGACGAGCTTGGTAGAATAAAGGTCTTCTCCGATAACTCTCTCAGTTGTAGGGTAATTCTTTCAATTCAGATGCTGCTGACGTACAGTTCACATGCCACAGGTGCAGCACCGGGAATATAATCAATACCAATTTCAACTTGCCTTAATAGCGAAAGTCTAGGTAATTCACCAACAAATACCTCTTAAAGTTTCAGATAACGGAAACATCTTTTAATAAATTTACTTTAAGTTCTTTCTAGATTACAAGATCTATGTTTAATTCACAACTATTCACGGTACAATTTCAAGTCTAAATGCAGGATATGGTCATCATCACTTTTGATAATCAACATCTTATTATTTAGGGGAATTCTATTCGAGTTCCCATCAATTAAGACAATGTCGTCATGTCATAATCAATCAATCCATTCTACTGTCACTATCAACCTTCCAGTTTCATTGTCGTCGATATGATGTGAACTTCTCAAAAGACTAATAATAACTCATAATCCTTCCCAAATTCAAGGATATATAGAGACACAACTACCATTAAAAAAGTAAGGTCAACACATAATCTACGCGAGAGAATTTCAATTCATATACAGACGAAAACATTTTAACGAATATGAATATATCCCATGTTTTCATAATTTGAGTACGCATTCGAAAGCTCCTCGGATCGTTACCCAGGTCATTCAAATGAAATCAAATCAAAAGAAATGATAGGAACGTCGATACATCCAGTCGGGTATCAACACTCGGTAATCAGATACTTTTCCTAAGAATCTCACTACGGGAGAATTGGACAAGAAAGAATTGTCAATTGTCAAATGAGACAATTTCCACAGATAAGTAAATTTGACTCAGAAGAATAGATGCTACAGGCACATATGTAGGTGTCCCTAACACTATGTCCCTATTTTTCACTTCTTGCAGATCTCATAAAATTTTAATCTTTCACAATCTTCAAAGAAAATGTAGTGTTTATTCATTAGTTTTATGGTGACTACTAATCAGCCTTGCATGGTCCATTCCAAATCGTATGTAGGCGCGCAACTATATACAATTTCAAGATTAACGATGCAATACTCAGTTCGTCAAAATTTTATCATCATGTTTAAAATATATATTCATGCTTAATTCAAAATGAATTTACAGATATGTTCTTTATCATGGAAACAATTAAGTTTTCCAAGATGTTTCATAAACAACTTCATTTCGATAACGATTATTTATAAATCTCACTTTAAATAATTCATATGGTGATGAAAATTTAATTTTTCCCCAAGGGATACTATTGTATCTTATAAAAACAATGAGTGATCTGCAAAAGAGTGATGAGGAGTGGTTCACCAAGAACTAACTACAATATATCAAAAAATGAGATTAGCCAAATAATCATGAGGTTCATGACCTCAATGGCACTCAAAAAGAATAATCCACAACGTAACTCAAATCAAGATGAGTACTTGTTTAATGGTTGCATCACTAATGCTAACATTAGGATGAAGCAATAAAGATAGATAACATCGATACATGTAGGATTTAGCAATCAGAGGTAGTCTTTTCGTTAATCACAAACAAGTCAAAATTATACCGTAACACATTACGTGTCACTATGTCATACAATTCCAAAAACTCATCCTACCAACTGATGTCTCAGTTAAGTTAGGGATTTTTAAAAGATACCACAATGAATACTAATCTACAAGGGTCATGGGGGTTCCACCTGTCCTGGAAGATCCATCGGTCCCTATTTAGAAGAACATTTCTTCAATTTATTTCTTGGACACTGGGCATCCTCATTATTGAACAATGGCCTAGGAACAACCCTTAACACGAATCAACAATCATTTAAAACCTTATAATTCAATCACAGAACTTAACGGATTCCTCTTAACAATCTCATATTCCATATAAGTTAAAATTTTACTTTATTCAAGTTTCAACCAACTTATACTCAATTCGATATCCTACCTCATTTTCCAATACTTTCAACCTTATTCATAAACCTTGATAGGGCAATAAAAGCTCGATATGAACAACACATAATTTCCAATCCTATAGCTCTTACAACAATAGTTATCAAATAAGTCACTAGTATGAAATGACTCACACATTCAATTAGACTTCTCGGAAAGGTACTTGTGTCATGAGGCTTTTGGGTAATGGTTCCAATGACAGTCTCAAGTGCAACATTCACCCTTTCGGTTTTAAACTAAGAATTGGGTGACAACGATACAGATGACACCTTTCCAGGTGGTAACGTTTTGTCAAACTCCACTCTATAAGGAAAGATCATCATGACATCGATATCAATTTTAATCTCGCCAATTCTTATTCAAGATAACAATCAACTAATATCTACATTTCTACGAATATCAACCATTAGTTGGGATCATAAATATCCACAACTTGGTTTAGATCTAGGATAGCTAGAATTCCTACTGGAATAGCTTCGATTAATTTGCTAGGGGAGTTAGGGTTCCTTGTGACAATCTACGTCGTATAAATACCTCGTATAAATATCAAAATAATCATCAAACAATCATGTATTAAAATTACATCATATATATATATAGTCCAAGTTATATATATATTAAAATAACACTTCTCAGTCTGGCCTTGTCGGTAACTCGGGAATTCTTCGGCACCGTTATAGTCAAAAGATTTTTTAGACATTTTTAGTAAAATGTTTATAGTTAAAAGATTTTGAAATGTTTTATTCAAAACCTTGGTTTTAAAAATCTTTCGTTCTTTATAACGAGAGCTCTGGTACCAAACTGTAACACCCCCAAATTTATACAATTCAATACAGCAGAAGACTCGTTGGTGTTACGGGATAGCACATTACTCACATCATAGACAACGCTTAAAAATTTGCGTCGTTTAATAATAAAGCATTTCCATTCATAAATATCAAGTTTACATAGGTCCTAAGTCATTGTATTTCATACAGGTTTTACAAAGCATTTGAATGGAAATTATTATTTAAGTGCGGGCCATGAATTCTTGTTGTCTTCCCGAGAATTACCTTCAAGTACCTGGGATAAAGCATGTTAAAAGAAAAGGTCAGCGAATACGCCGAGTGAATTCATAGAGTTTAATAAAATCCATCAATATAACATCGGTATAAAATTATTACCAAAAATCATTTTGTACAAATCATTGTAATAGGCCATAAAATAGCCAAAGTCATTTTATGCAAATCCTTATCAAAAATCATAATATAGGCTTTCGCCTTCAAAATCATTATACGAACCATTATATGAATATGGTTATGAAAAACCAAAACACGAACATAATATCAATAGTAAGACCCCGTATTGCTAGTCAGGCAATATATCGTAATTTAGTACGTATAGCAGTATTTCGTTATTTGGATTATTATAAGCCGCATGACATTGTTACCTTACTACAACAAACAACGGGTAGCTAGCCCGAAACTAAATTTGCCCATCTAAATTAGTGTGTCATCACAATAATCACGCTTGTGTAAATCTTCTCATACATAAATTCGCTTACCAATCAATGTGGAACGACGGGGATCAACCGTCAAGGCGCGAACTGGGGTGATCGTCCCCAAATAGTACTATTATATGCATAAGCGTCTACCAAATCCCGGTAGTTCACAATTCATGCTAATGGGAATTTTAGTGACATAACCTAACTTTAATAATCCATTTCATTTCATCTATCGGGTCATTTTATCAGTCATCGGATCATACAATCATTCGGGTCCAAATCAACAAACAGACAATCGGGACAACTAGTGTCCTATTTTATAAAAACTAACATGTTATCTCCCTCGCGGGTTTATAAAACATTTCATAAAACATTTAAAAGAGTGTGAGGCTATGAACTCACGTTGATGTGGGAAAGCGGGTTATCAGCAATTTAGATGTACGGTACGTGCTTCAATCACAGAAACCTAGACAAATAATACTCGTCTTAGACTTTTGTCCAATGACTTTATAAAAATAACAATTATATATACATATGATGATTTTATATATATGATGATCAAGTGGGTTTATACATTCTCATTTACTCATCTTAGTGTTATGTGTTGACAACTTTTATATTAGTTTACTAGTTTTACCTATTTACATGTTTTAGCTCCAATAAGCCTTTTACAAGCCCAATACTTTATATTAGTCCATTTTACACCTTTATTATCAGTATTATACTTTTCATGTTGGGCCCAATTGGGTTAAGCCCAATAAGTAAATTTATAAGTGTTTAGTCCATTTAGTTGGATTATAAGTCCAATAATGCTAACTTAGCCCGTTAATGTCCATATGTTATATAGTTCGGGTTTTATCGGTTTTTACTTGTATTAAGTACTTATATATATCAGTATATGACTTTTAAAACGTTTACATTAGACGGGTCCGACCGTCTATGTTTTAATTGACGAAAACGTTAATTTTACGGTATTAGCCGAAAAGACGTAAAAATCATGTTTTATAGTTTTGATAACTTATAAAACTTACCAAACTACCATTTATATAAAATGTACATTTATTTATCCTTATACATATTTATATAAATGTAATATATAAGTTAGTGGGTTTTAATTCACATTTTATACTATATTTATTTGAGTGCTTATATAATAGTAATATTAAACTTTAATTTCACAAAATCAGTCCTAAATTTTAAGTTCACTAAAATGTCCATATCTAGAGTTCTATAATGAGATAGGACCTCAAATGTTTATCACAGAAAATAAATGATATGTGCTTCATTTTATTCCTTTATAGCTACTGATGAATCAACCTCTAAATATTTTAATAAATTCCTCCAAAACAGTGTAGGCAGATTTGCACTCTAAACTTGTTTTGATCATATCTCACTCATTTTTATGATTCCATTGCATGGCCAACTCTCACATGTGTATAACACCTAATACTTACTGTATATTGATTTCACTTTACCATTTTATCAGTTTATCATTTGGTTACTTACTGTTTTTATACAGCCATCTTATTAAGCAAGATTTAACCATTTTTACATGTGTTTTTTCCATCTTTTTACCCATGTTTATCAAATCTATCAACACCAAATCCACACATAATATTTTTAATCATCATTCATCATCATATACATATACATAAATAAAGAAAATGCAAGATTACATAATCAAAATAACAAGAGGATAGGAAGAAAAATCTATATACCACCATTAGTGATGAAAAGGTGAGGTTTTTGATGAACAAGACTTGGTTCTTGTTATTAAATCTTCAACTTTAGCAAGGCAACTTATTGGGTCCTTTGGATGGATGAAAATCTCCATGAAATCAGCCCTCTAACCTTATGAAAACTCCTTTTCATAAGTTATGATCACCTCAAATCTTCATATCTTCAAAGGGTTTCCATCATATGTATGAATAACACATGATATTGTGGTAAAAATTGATCAAATGGGGTGTTTTATGGATGAATATGGACAAAATTGGGGAGTAGAGAGAGAGAATTGTGTGTGATTTGTATGTAGGGAATGAGTAAATGGTATGTGTCTAGTGGTTTTAAGTGTTAAATGGTTTTGAGACTAAACTAAGGATAAGTGTCCTTGGTTTAGTTATAAAATAGACACATCTTGGTGTGTTGGTGAAGATTTTCCTTTCCATGTGTGGGGGTGGGGAAAAACTTTTTTTTTCTCATCCACAATTATTTACGGGTACTCCTCGATTCTAGTTTCCTCGATTTGTGTGCCCTCGGGTCGTTTTACGAAAAACGTTTTTATAATTTATGAATCAACGGCACAAAACGAATCTAATAAAAATTGTCTCACCAAAAACGGAGTTCAAAAACGTAAATATGTAATCCTAAGGTTTTCGGTTTAGTCGTAAAGGACGTTAAATTATAATCGTAAGTCCTAATCTCTTCTCGTAAATTTGTGAGTTTATGAACCAACACAAATTTAAAATCTCAAAATAATATTCACGGATAAATTTATTACCTGAAATGTCGGACTGTCACCAAAAACGGTGTATGTAAACGTAAGCACGTAACGTAGAATCCTCCGGTTTAGACGTAGTCGATGCTACTTCAAGATGTAAACCCAAATTTCTTCCCATAAATGAGTGAGTTCATAATATAACATTAAAATAATATTTTCAAATAATAATTGAGAATAAAATATCAACCATAAATTGACGGATTGTCACATATGGTTGTAGATTGTAGCTGAATTGGGTTTGAAGGAAGTAGTATTAGAGAGTACATCACTCATCTACTCCATCAATGGAGGCTTCTAGCTAAAAGGTTTCACAAATATGATTTTGGTTCCCCTGAATTGTTATACATGCTAAATTCCTAGTTTAAACATTACTTTATGAAATTATCAAGTGTTTAGCTTTGTTCTAGCTTAATTGTGTTTGTGTGATAGCTTTTGAGTAATTTTGTAGCTTCAATTTGAGTTTGTTTGATTTCAGAATTCATTTTCATCAGTAAAGAGTCATAGAGTGCATTTTGTTATTAAGTATGTTTGCAAAGTTGAATTCAGTTCATTCTACTCTCATTTCATTCACTAAACAAGACTTGATAACAGTCATAGCCTGATTCACTTTTGTACTCCAAATTGCTTTGTAAAAGTTCTTAATGGTTTTCTGAAATGGTGTTTGGATTTGCTTAGTTTTTGTGATTCAAGATTGATAGATTCTGTGATAAGTGTTCATTTACATTTAGTAACATAGTGGTAACACATTTGTTCAGTTTTGAAGTCAAATAATTGGTCAAAAAGGCAATTGGTTAGAAAAAAGTTTGGGTCAAGTATTTTCATCAGTTTATTCAGAAAACTTGCTAGATTCAAATCAATGCCAAGTCTTCATTACTTAACCCTTTTGCTTGAAACCAGTTCTCAGTTGAAGTTTAACATTCAAAGATTAAGTTTATGAAAGAAAATTCTACAGTATCTAGTTTTTATTGAGAAATCAGCTTTTTAATAAGCTCAATAGCATTTGCAAGTTTCTGTAATAAGATCAAAACTGTTTTCTTATAACTGCATTTCCACTTCATAAATGTGCTCATTTTCTTTCACAAACCTTGTTTCAAACATGTCATGAGTGAGTTTTGAACTTTTCAGCTTTTTGAAAAATCTAGTCAACGTTGGTCAAATAAGCACTTTTCAGCTTAAATTCAAATTCCAGCTTATCTAGTTAATCATTTTCAAATTGGAAAGACATTCCATACTCATTATAAGCTGTTCAACAAGATTGAGTATTAAGATCTGATTGTGGAAGTCTCATTTTCATGTTAGCTTAAAGTTGGCTTATTAGAATAAGCTAATTTGAGTTCTACTTGCTTTTAAAAAGATTTCTTGTGCAAGTCTAGCTAAAATTGGATTTTAAGACTTTTAAAACAAACTAGAGCTTATTTGGTCCAGTAATGAGCTTATACGAGCTTATTCTTTTGTTATGCCCGTTTTTGTGATTAATTCCTAGTTAATTGCAGTTTGGTCCTTGATATGTCTAATTGTTTTCATTAGGAGCTAATTTTACAAGTTTTTAGGGTTTTCAAGTTTACAACCCTTTAAGTTTAAGTTTTTGTCAAAATCTGTTAGGAAGTTTGTTAATTGGTTAAATTTGTTACAAGTTGTTAGAAATTTACATTTTTAGTCCTTATAGTTTCTGAACTTTACAATTTAACCCTTATACTTTCATTTAGTTTACTTTTCAAGCACTTTTACTTTCATGCATTTACAATTTGGACTTTTGTGAATATTACTTGGTATTTGCAAAGTGTTTTACGGATACGTAGCTTAATATTTTCCATTTTTCTACGTGTTGATTGAAATAGACATAGACTTCCAAATACCCTAACAACCAAGAACAATTAAAGACTTGAGATTTTTAGGACTTTCAATTTGTCAAGAGTCGATAGAAAACGAACTACAAAATACTCAATTTCAAATTACAAAAAAATAGAAAAAAGTTTTACAACAAATTGGAGGGGGGCGAGATACTATATGGGCTCATACTCCTTTAGCAATAGCGAAACTGATCTTATTATTATTTTTTTAGAGAAGAACTTTATTATTAATCATACAAAATTAGAAGGGAATCGAGAAACAAGCTGCGCTCCCACCCCTTTCTGGATACAAAAACCAAGTCTAGAAAATAGAAAAATACCACTTCTACCTATTATTATTATTATTATTATTATTATTTTTTTTTTTTTTTTTTTTTTTTATTATTATTATTATTATTTTTTTTTTTTTTTTATGAAAACTTTTATTTATTAATCACACAAAATGGGAAGGGAGTCGAGAAACAAGCTGCGCTCCCACCCCTTTTTGGATACAAAAACCAAGTCTAGAAAATAGAAAAATGCCACTCCTAGCAACATTAGAATGACAAACAGATAAGCGCTTGACATAAATAGTTTACATGAAGTTTGATGAAAGTCTAGACACAAGTTGTGCTCCCACTCCTTTATTATTTTTATTATTTTCATTTTTTGTACTATTATTATTATAAACATAACTTTTTAGAATAGTAGGATTTACAAAAAGTTAGAGGGGTAGAAACAATTTGGGCCCCCACTCCTCTAGCAATAGCAAACCCGATCCTGTAAAAAATATAACAAGCACCACGTGACCCAATATCTTGAGTCATCGAGTATCTTCGGATCCGCGTTAGTAAGTCCACCGCATCCTTCTCAAGTTCCCCGAAAGAAGAGAATGCGAAGGGGAGAAAACCAAATCCAATATCTGCACACTTAGCCTCATATTTGACACGTTTACGTTGTGCAACCTCAACCACAACACGTCCTGGTGCAAGTTTACGTCAAGGGATGAACCTGTCAGATCCACACATACATCAAGCCCTCCATTCCAATAGTCGATCTGGTATCGTTGTATACCATATAAATAGATCGGGCATCGTTGTACACGATATCAGTCGATAGGGTATCGTTTCACATGATATGAGTCGGTATGGTATCGTTGTACACTATATGAGTCGATAGGGTATCGTTGTAAACGATACGAGTCGATACGGTATCGTATCACACGATATGAGTCGATCGGGTATCGTTGTACACGATATGAGTCGATAGGGTACCATTGTACACGATATGAGTCGATAGGGTATCATTGTACACGATATGAGTCGATAGTGTATCTTTCACATGATATGAGTTGATCGGGTATCTTTGTACACGATATGAGTCGATGGGGTATCGTTTCACATGATATGAGTCGATCGGGTATCGTTCTATACGTTATGAGTCGATAGGGTATCGTTTCACACGATATGAGTCGATCGAGTATCGTTGTACACGATATGAGTCGAAAGGGTATCCTTTTATACCATATAAATCGATCGGGTATCGTTTCACATGATATGACTTGATTAGGTATCATGTACATTATATGAGTCGATAGGGTATCGTTTCACATGATATGAGTCTATAGGGTAACGTTTCACACGATATGAGTCGATCAGGTATCGTTGCATACTATATAAATCAATCGGGTATCGTTTCATAAGATATGAGTCGATAGGGTATCGTTGTACACGATATGAGCCGATAGTGTTTCGTTTCACATGATATGAGTCGATCAGGTATCGTTGTACACGATATGAGTCGATAGGGTATTGTTTCACATGATAAGAGTCGATCGGGTATCATTGTACATAATATGAGTCGATAGGGTATCGTTACATATGATATGAGCTGATCGGGTATTGTTGTACATGATATGAGTCGATAGGGTATCGTTTCACATGATATGAGTCGATCGAGTATCGTTGTACACGTTATGAGTCGATAGGGTATCATTGCACATAATATGAGTCTATCGGGTATCGTTGTACACGATATGAGTCGAAAGGGTATCGTTTCACATGATATGAGTTGACAGGGTGTCGTTGTACATTATATTAGTCGATAGGGTATCGTTTCACATGATATGGTTTGATAGGTTATCGTTTCACACGATATGAGTTTATCGGGTATTGTTGTATACCATAAAATCGATCAGGTATCGTTTCACACGATATGAGTCGATAGGGTATCGTTGTACACGATATGAGTCGATAGGGTATCGTTTCACATGATATGAGTCGATCGAGTATCGTTGTACGTGATATGAGTCGATAGGGTATCGTTTCACATGATATGAGTCGATCGGGTATCGTTTTACACGATATGGTCCGGTGGTTGAACCGATTGACATGTAAACCAATCACTATACATGTGGATAAAACTGGTTTGATCTGGTGCTTGAACCGGTTGACCCGTAAACCGATCACTAAACGTGGTCAACTAAAATCATCAAATTTTAAACATGATTTAATAAAAAATTCTAAAAAATTTTAACCAAAATTTATTCTTCCTCTAAAATATTTTCAATATCCCACCTAGTTTTTCCCAAAACATTTTTCCCCCAAAATCAAAATCACATTCAAATCTCTCCTATCTTTTCTTCTCCTTCCAAACCTTTCATTTATCAAAAGAAACCCCTAAAACACAACCAAACCATAATTCATCACCACGGTTACATCTACCGTTCATCGATTCATTCACCAAAATCACAAAATCCATGTCATTCCGATTGTTTTATATTCAGTTACAATTTATATTCATAGGTAAAGTCAATCGAAAGAAATAAAACTAGGGTTTCTCTTCTTCCTCTGATTTAGTAATGGGTGACGGTGAAAACCCAGCAAAAGAAAGGGAGCTTTAAGCTTTTGATGATAATCATCTGTTGGAGATGCGCTTGACACACTCAGTATTTCCAGATGGTCAAGATGCGGTTTTAGAGGATGCCGAATCATTGTTTGCTAGTGATAACAAGTACGAAGGTATCAGTGGAAATTGATGAACTATGGTGTGTTAGGGGTGTTTATATCTGCTTATATAGCGGGCTTATGGCTTATTTGGTTCTCGGCTTATGTTTCATAAGCTCATCTTTGTAGCTTATATTGCAATAGGCAAGATCATATTTCCCATTTACTATGTCAATAGAAAAGGTGGAAATAGTTCTTGAGCGTCTAAAATTCAACTATTGTAGGTGACGACTACTGTACTTTTCAAATTAATGCTTGCCGTCATGCACTTGGTTGGGAGTTTTGATGCATTGATTTCGCACAAACACAAACCCACAACCTCAATACTCTAGTCCCTCCTCTTCTCTCTGTCTCTCTCATATGTGGGTTACTATAATCTTATACTATCTGATACACCAGCTGCTTGAAAAAAGGTCACACTACAAACATTAAATAATACCATGTATCTGGTGGTTATTAATACTTATACGATTGAATTAGAATGTTTATATATATATATATATATATATATATATATATACATATATATATATATATATATATATATATATATATATATATATATATATATATATATATATATATATATATATATATATATATATATATATATAGGGGATAGATCAAATAAAAAGACTTTTTTTGGTAAGAAGGATAAGAAGGATTTTTAACCATTGATTTAAAATCAATAGATAAGATTAAACCACAATCCTAACTAACTAACAAACTAACTAACTAACCATTTAAACATGATTTTTAAAAAGTTCTTCAAAAATTCCAATAGATCGGGTATGTTGGCGCAAAAAAGTTTTGTAAAAAAAGTTTTTTTAATTCGAAGTTTTTTTACGTTTTTTTAATGCACAAAAACGAAATTTTAATGCACAAAAACGATATTTTTTAGGCTTTTTACGGTTTTTGAGCATCAAGAATTCATTTTTATGCTCAATTTCTTTTGAATTTTTGCTTTAAAATTTGATGCCGCATCAAACTAAAAAAACTTGAAAATTTTGTGCATGATAAAAATTTTGTACACCAAATTTCACCTTTCTCTGCATCAAATTTTGTTTTTTGTGCATTAAAAAATGTAAAAAACTCAAAATTAAAAAAACTTTCTTCACAACTTTTTTATGCACCAACATATCCGACATTGTGAAATTATTTCAAAATTTTTCGAAAACTTTTTTAAAATCATGTTTATATGGTTAGTTAGTTAGTTAGTTGAAGTATGGATTGATCTCATCCATTGATTTTAAATCAATGGCTAAAAATCCTTCTTATCCTTCTCACCAAAAAAGTTTATATATATATATATATATATATATATATATATATATATATATATATATATATATATATATGGGTGGCAATTCGTGTCGGGTTCGGGTTAGCGGGTTCGGGTTGTCAGGTTGGCGGTCAGAAAATCCCAACCTAAGCCTAACCCATTTAAATAATCAAGTCAGTTATGTCAACCCTAACCCGTTTACACATAACCCGAACCTAACCCATTTAACCATGTATATATTTGGGTTGACGTTAAATATGTTACATAGGTTGAATAGGTAAAACGGGTTTATATATTTGATCCATTTAACAAGTTTTATATATAAAAGTAGGCACATTACACGTGTTAAACATGTTAAATGTGTTTATCTTCGGTCTGTTTAACCTAGTTAACACGTATGGTAAAATATTAATCATTTTTAATATAAGGAAAAAAAATCTTAAACGGGTTGTCGGGTCGACCTGCTTAACTTTTTTTCAACCCAAACCTAACCTGTTTGATAAATGGGTTAGATAAGCCGACCCAAACCTGACCTAAGATTCAATATATTCAACCCGAACCTGTTAATTTTCATGTCCGTTTCAGGTCGGGTTTCGTGTCGGGTCAGAAATTGCCACCCCAATATATATATATATATATATATATATATATATATATATATATATATATATATATATATATAATATATATATATATATATATATATATATATATATATATATAATATATATATATATATATTATATATATATATATATATATATA